>CM060942.1:538756429-540006429 GCA_030765085.1 Allium cepa | reverse complement strand
CGATCTTGAAATTCTTAACAAATGCCTACAATGAATGTCTCATTCTTCTTCAGAGTGGTGTCAATCAGACTGGGCTCGAACTTGGAAAGCTCATTGAATTTCTTTGATACTATCATGATCCCTTGCTTAAGATCCATAAAGTTCCGGTACAATTGAGTTTTTACAGCTTCGGCATCCACTGAGCTGTAAAAACTTCCCTGCAATTTAGTTGTATACAAAGTTGAGCTAGATTTCAAAGAGGTAGTCTTAAAGAATACTAATTTCTTATACAGATCCACCTGAATTGAGCCTAAGTGATATTCTCTTCAGAGGTATGGGCTGTAATAGATTCCCACCAATCCTGAGCAGCCTCCTATAACTTTTATGCTACTAGATGACACTTCTGTGCAATGTTAATCTCTAGTCCAATGAAAATCCTTTCCAAGCCTTGTAGCCACTACTGTGCTTTGTTGATACCCTATGCTCCAATGAACTTGGTACCTCCTAGTTGTGTATATCCCTTGCTGAGAATAGTGAATCTCACCATAGGAACAACTGGAGCTACAGCTTCATCAATAGGGTCATTTCCTCTACCCCTATCTCTGGTGTTCCTTCTGTTACTCATCTTGTACGGGAAAAGTGGGTTTAGAACACGGATTAGAACTAAACTTGAGAGACAACCTAATCGAAGTAAAATCTACTAAGGAAGAAGGGTCCAGTTTGACAGAAATTTTTTTAGACTAAAGGAATTTTAAAAATTTTACTTTTTCATAAAAATACGCTCTCTTAAGAAAGATTCTACTCATTCTAGGGTGTTACTTACCCTATCTCTAATGAGTTTACCCCACAGTCTTAGGTGTTCGCTTAACCTAAGCTCTGATACCACCTGTGATGACCCACCATTTTAAACGGTTCAAGTCGACAGCAAACCACACATGTCTAACTCAAATGGCTCAAATGACAGATTATCAATAGGGTTTTACAATAATAATAATACACAAAATCGCAGACATAGAAATTTCAACGTAGAATCTCACAGCGGAAATAAAACAAAATATAAGTAGTTCATGAAGCTACTAATAAAGTTCAAAATAAAGTTTTAATTTTCTAGAAATATCAAACTGGAAATAACTGAAAATGTCACTAATACATGTTCCAATTGAATATAGGGAAATAAAAGCTTGATAGAAATAGAGTCTTCAACATAGTCTTTGTCTCTAGAAAAGCACTCAGGCTGACCCGAGCATAATGAAAAACACATACTCGAGTCTGAACTAAAATTTTCATGTAAGATAAATCAAAATCGAATGTACAATGTGCAAAATAACTTAAGAGATGTTACGTGATTTTACATCTCATAAGGATCCGTTAAACTATCTATTTATAGTATATATGATACATATATAATGTCTATCAGGAAAGTAAGTACTAAAATAGTGTTAAGGCTTTACATTAGTCCTCCTTAACATATTTCTAAGTATGTAATCTATCCAGGTCCTGTAACACATCCAGTAACTTTGGTAGCTAGTGAGTCTCCTATACGTACAATTCTAAAATAAAGTCATAATGGTCTCGTATGGGGATAATGTATGACAAGGCACATGAGGAAATGCCTAAGGTAGGATTCTACCAGTTTACCATTTCTGACTGGTCGTAACCCCTAATGGCCAACCGCGTCCACACTCCCAAAATTCGAAGATGCACGCCAATCAAGTTTCAAAGACAAGATGGTAATACGAAGAAGTGTGTCCACTAGAGGTAGTTAGTCTTATTTGCCAAACATAGGCTCTTTTTTTATTCATCTCAAATTTGACACAAATGTCAGGGTCATCCATCATCGTTCTCTTACTTCATTTAGGCAAACATTGCCAATTTAACCTCTACAATTTGGGTAACATCCACCATGTACATAGTTATTAAAGTGGCTCTGGTATTGATAGAGAATATGTCAATATATGACCCCGGTCTCTTTAATAACCAATCGTTCATATTTGAAAATATGTCATTTGTACATTTTGTTTTTTATAGAAAATTTGTAGTGAATCTCGAAAAGTGTTTGATATTAAAAGACTTCCATTTTTCTCCAAGAATTTACATAATTTTTTAGAAATTTCTAGAAATTATTATTATTACTATTTAAAATACACTATATATCATGCTATTTAACTTTTAAAAAAATTTACATTCACAGAAAAATTCCAACTAAAATTTTTGAGTCCTTATAAAATAGTTTTAGACTTTCCAATAAAGCTTCAGATTTTTTCCAACCGGTTTGATACTTTTCGAAAATTTCTAAGTGAATACTTTCAAAGATTAAATTTTCAAAATTATTAGATCATTGAAATAAATATAAGTCTACTAACAAAATATTCTTGGAATATTGTGCAGGGGATACTAAAAAAAATTTCCATTAAAAATATTGATTTCTAAATTTTAAATAATTCTATTTTTCAATGAACAAAATATCAAAAATATTAGATGATAAAATCTGATACTAGTTTTTTTTACAAAATATTTTTCTTTTGCTGAGATGGAGTAATAAAAAAGTTTCAAGTCAAAATAGCACTATTTTTTCGGTCGCCCTTTTTTCATATTTAAAGATATAATTTATTCTGAAAAATCTACACATAAACTTACGATCAAATTTTGTACTGTATTATTCAAAATATCAACTATTTTAACATATAAAAAAATTAAAATTAAATACATATATGCATGCAAAATTTTCAAATAAGGACAAAACAGTAGTTTATTTGTAAAATCACATTTTGGTCAAAACAATACAATTTATTTACTTTATCTTTTCCCACATATCAATATATGGTGTCCAGGGGTGTTTTTATCATCTTCCAATGTTTCAATGATCCATATGCCAGGGAATACAATTTCAATAATCCAAAGAAGGTAAAATCGATGGTCGAACATATATAAAATTATCATACTAACCATTATTAGCTAATCAATATTTAACCAAATTATATCAGACGTATAACACTACAAATATCAGCTACAGAAGATGAGTTATTTAACTAGCAATGAATTTCAATTTTAATGTCAATTTAATCACACCAACAAAAGATCATACACTTAACATAATATGATGTCAATTTTACTGACATAGAATTTTAGTAATTCGTAAGTTAAAATACTCACCTTTCAACATGAATTTGAAAACTTCTTGATGCAAATAATCATGGATCTAATATCGCACGACTGTAAACCAAAAGCTATGAATACTACACGAACAGATCAAATGGAGTTTTAGCCTAGGTTGTCTGCTAGGTGGAGGTGGAATCTTTCGTATATGAGATTAGGAAAAACAGAGTAGAAAGGTGGTGCGGTTCTCAGCTAAAGGAAGGGTTGATGATGGATCTGATAAAGGCGGAGGGGCTGGAGGACGGTAGGTGAGGAAGGGGACTTCAGGTGTAATGGGACTTTTGGTTTCAGGCAAAGGTAATGGGTTGGTTTTGGTTTTGGTTTTAGTAGGGAAGGGATGGGAAAGGTGGAGGGCAGGCGAAGGTAGTAGCGGCGAGGGTAGATGGAAGGGGAGATAAGAGAGGGTCGAAAAGATCCGGTGGGGTGATGGTTTGGCGAGATAAGAGTTTGGCAGTGCAGTGGAGGTTGCAATAGGGACGAGCGAAGGTTTGCAGGCTGAGGCGGTTAAGATCAGGTGGAGGCGTTGACATCGGAAGGTAGTGGAGGCAAGGTTGAAGGTTTCTAAATCAAGAAATGAATGAATGCAGGTGTGATGATGGAGAGGTGGAGGAAAGGCATAAAGAAAAGAAGAAAGAGGGGAAAAAATGGTGGAGGGAGGGAGGGAGGATCCAGATCTGGAGAGAAGCAAAAATGAGTTCAGATGCGTATATAAATGAGAGCAAGTAATCTTTCCAAGTTCTATACATACGCAATGTATGAATTTAATATTTTTTAAGGATTTATGAAATGTTTACAGACGATGTAACATGAGATAACGGATATACTTGCTGTTAAGGTTTCAAGTGTACATAGATATTTGTATACGGCCCTTGTTTCAAAATTTACAGCGTACCAAGAATCTAAGTTCAAATAGCTCTACAGGGCAGCCAGGTGTCCAAAAAAGAAAAATAAAACACCAATTTTATTTGTGCTTTAATACGGACATAAAGGCACACATGATTTTAAATTTTAACGTTCGCATCAACATTCACTTTTTGCGCTAATTATGCCGACTCAAAACATGTCACAATCTCAAATGGCCGTAGACAGAGCTAGAAATGTCATAATTTGACGAAACGAACTTTAACATCTTAATCAAATAATTTTATACAACATTTTTATGTATATTACTTAAATTTTTAAAAATATAGATTTTCACTAAAATATTGACCGGTTTTGAATTAAATTTGAAACCGAATATGTTTCCATATTTCATGACTCATTAATTCACTTTAATTTTAGTTCATCACATGCATTTTAAATTTAAATTTCATTTCTAATTAATCCCTCTTTTATTTCTCCTTTTTTTATTTCAATTTCATCGTTTAATTTAATATTTAACTTGTACGAAAAACCGGTCATTGCATATTGGAAATGGATTCCAAGTGAAATTGATATATTTTAAGTAAATATGATGTTTTGAAATGAAATTGATTTCGAAGTGAATAGAGTGATTTTTGAAATGAAATTGGTTTCGAATGGAATAAAATAATTTTGAAATGGAACTGATTTCGAAGAGAATAAAACGATATTTTGAAGTGAATGTGACATATTGAAGAAAATATGATATTCTGAAGCGAATATGATATTTTGATATCAAGTGAATCGTTTTCGAAATGTAAAAGAGGCTACCGATGTGTAAAATGATGTTTGTTCTTAAAGAGACCGGGGCTGATTATTGACTTACTCTCTTTCAACATCGGAACCACATTAATGTGTACGTGGAGGAGACTTCAGAATGAAGAGATTGGATTTGCTGTAGTTGGATTTGAAGAAAGAGAATGATGGTGGATAGCCCCGACACTTTGTGTCAAATTTAAAATGACTAAAACAGGATGGCTCGATCCGGCCCAAGTGGGCTAGCTATTCCTAGCAGACACCCTGTAACACCTCTAATTTTTGATAACATTATTCATGAGATTTAGTTGGATAAATTAAATAGAATAATGATTATAAGGGGATTGAGATTTGAATAAAACTATAAGAAGGTCGTGCTTAATGGGCTTAAAATGGACTTTATGATGAACTAATGGGCACATTAGGAATAGCTGCACTCTATATCCACATGCTCATTCATTTTCACATTTACTTTCATTTCTCAAAAATAAACACAACGTAAAACCAAAAGGAGCCGGCCATAATGAGGAGGAAGAGGAAGAGAAATTTAGTCAAGCTAAGGAATTACAGCTTGGAGAATAATTTCAAATCAAAACTCAAATCACATATCATATTTAAGGTGAATAATAATGTATACCATCTTTATTTTTGTTTTATAATAGTATATTTTTGGATTTAGGGTTAAATTCTTTTTTATGATGTTTTGGATGATGATGATATGCTTGAATAATTATGTATTTTATTTAATTCAATTTGTTTACATAAGAATTTACATGGTTTTAGACCAAAATAAATTGTTAATGATATTATAAAGCCATGGAAAAACTATATGTTATGAAAAATATGATTTTGGAGATAGGTTTTAGTTTTCGCAATTTTCCATAACATGGAAAATTTATTATGAATTTTCAAAGGAATATATGATAAAATTGGTTTAAAAATTAATATCGATTGTTTCAGGGAGAATTTGGGTATGAGATTTCAACACGTTAGATAACATGATGAAAGTGAACTTCTATAATATTTAGGGATTTTTTCCTAATTGATTTGTTGTAGAAAATAAATTATTTTAAAAGGACTTATTGAAAATATTGGTTTTGCTTAAAGGAAGGGATAAAATGTTAAAATTTCTTTGAATTGGATCTGATGAATGCAGTAGTTACTGAGTACTTTTAGAAATCAGAGAAAGAACAGGAATATTAGAGAATAAAGGGAAAAGACTTTAGAAAATAAAGTGAGTTTAACTTCTCAAATCCATGCTTATTTATGGATGTTGAAGAATTTCTTTGGGAAGTAACGAACTTTAGCATATTCTATTTTAGTCTAAGAGTTGCAATGTTTGAGAAGGAAGAGATATGATCAGAAACTATGGATGCAACTTTTCGATTGAAGAAGATGTCCGTTGAAAATTTCTAGCCGTTACCCAAGTCAAACTAAAGGCTATTTTTACTTGTCAATTAAAATATAAAAATTTTGAATTTTGAATTAATCACTTAAATTCAATTTTTAGGCGTTGATAATCTTCATTGTCATTTAAATAAAATTTAAGTCAACTTCTGATATCATTTTCAATCATATTAAATTCAGAATTCAATTATTCAAATAATTTCTAGTATTAGATTTAACAATTTAGTTATCCCATAAATCAATATAAATAATTCGTTAATCTAAAAATAAATTTTTGTTATCAACATCATTTTATTTACATCTAGATAATTCCCAATTATTATTCAACTTCAATTATTGATTATGAACCCAGTTAACATATAAAATTTCATTTCAATATTCGTTATCGCTAAATCTTCGAAAATAGTTTATCTCAAAATTTTATTCAAGTTCATATTCAATAACTATATTAATAAATCAATAAAAAAATTATTTTTAACCATTTTTATTCATTAATTAACTAAATTTAATAATAAAAAATAGTTAAAAATACAGGTCGTTACACATCCATTATGTGATGATAAATCGATATCAAAATGTGTCATGATCAAGCTATCTAATAAAATATAAAATAACAATAATTTTTTTTATCAATGGATAAAAGATAAACCTTTCACTATTGCCTTGATTTCCCATCTTAAATTATGAATCTTCTCCTTGAATCGAATTATCAGTTTTTAGGTTGCTTGCCCTCAAACTGATAAACCTTGCCCATCATCACTTCTTGATTTATGACTTCTCCTTAGATTTCAAATAAATTAGCATCCCACTTTGCAAGAGAAGGATGAACCACCTTAATTTAATTTGATTTGATTTGATTTTGATTTGAATTTGTTTTGATTTTTTAGGAAGAAGTTTATGCCATTGATGAATGATAGAGAGGAGGTAAAAATTAAATTTTGTCATAGACATAAAAATTAAGGAGATTTTTTATAATTTGCAAATTTTTCTAAATAAAGGAAGAAATTTTTTGTGTAACTATATTATTAGTTAAACTATGTTTTAAATTATACTGATATCGCATATCGATATAAACAAATATAATTTTTTTATATGCATTTAAATAATTACCAAAACCTTCAAAACTCAAATAAACCAAAAAAAATTAATATCTCATAAATATTAATTAATTTGGTCAAATTATAACATTTTACAAAGTAATTAAATCATGTTGTTTTCAAATAAATCACAATGTGGTTTTGTGACTTAGAGATGCAAATTCAGTCATCGATTAATATTGAAAAAAAAATCAAATATCAATGTTCACACGTCATGTTAGCTAGTGGTGTGACAGTTTAGTTGAATTCATCATTTAGAAATATTTTCGGCAAACTTAAATTTCACAAACACATAAACGATACCTTTCAGTGACGATTATTCACACCAAAACTCTTCGTCAAAACTATATCACTTTGGACTTATGGAATTTGGTAATTGTCAAAATTTCAGTATCGTTCATATTAAACTTTATAGTCTAAACAAAAAGTTTTTAGTTTAGTAATAACAAACTACTATTAACCCAAATGTTTGGGCTGAAGACTTTAACTTTGAGTTGATTTTACTCGACTGTGATACTAACCTCATATGATTGAGGAGATGAATCCTTTCTTGAAAAGTGTTTCACTTCCAATGCTTCCACTCGAACCGACTATTGTTGCTCGATGGACGTTGTGCCATGATTTAACTATTATCAAAACATATCTTACATATCAAAGATCAACATTATACTTAAGTCGAGAGAATTATGTAAACTAGTCACATCAACATTTTCTGTTTCATCTTAATTATATTAACCAACTGTAAACTATCGAGTGAGTTATTCCACGGTTATCCAATAAATATAAATACGTAACCCCTTTGTTCCCCCAGCAATCATGAGTAATACACCGCCTAAGATTTGGAGAGTGCTACATACTCGAGTCTCAATGGATGTATTGATATTCAGTTTCGATACATCTTTAGCAGGAATATTTAAAATGGTATTTTTTATTCCGATAAATTACTCACGGTTACAACACTTTGTAATTACTATCACAAAATATACTATTTATGGATTTTTAGTTTAATATACTTTTAATTAAGTTAATTAATATAACTGATTATATCAAATATATAATGAAAGAAAACACTTTTTAGCTCAAACAAGATTGGTCAACGAGTTAGATATATATAATAAATGACATAATTGCCCATTGGTAATACCTCTAACTTTATCAATCTCGCATTTGAACTTGGGTCAATTATGGAATCCTATTCCAACTTCTTCAATTAGTTTTCTCAAAATCAATAGGGTCGATCCCTTAGTGACTGGTTATGCTATTATGCTTTAATCATCTATTCTGTTAATTAACTCTCTCCTACGCTGATAAACCACATTTGTCATGTGGAACAATTTGGAGTATGTTTCTCGATTTTCAATGAGCTCTAAGTTCTGTTAGAGCTATATCACAATATTGTTATTATATAACAACGTTATGGGATTCTCAACATTTGGATTCACACTTAGCTCAGTTACTAATTTGTGCATTGCTATTTATATATGTTGCTTTTATTGTGGCACTATTCAAGGCTATGTACTTAGCCTTTTTCATCGAATCTGCTATGGTCTTCCATTTCGAACATTTTCAACTTAAGGATTCTTAACTTGAATTTATCGCTGACATATTATACTCAATATCACTTATGAAAATTTGAGTTCGAACACTCATTTTAAGAAATTTGTCATTTCTATAAACAATTTTCTATTATTTTTATAAATACATAAGAAAACCTCGAACAACCATTTAGTGATATCTATTTTGATTTGATATATTCTTCTTCTATCAAATGCATAAACATGTCACGATATCCTGGGCAACATAAAATGTATGATAATTCCTATTTCCAACACGTAAGGAGTTCTTTTTACATGTTTCATATTAAACATTTTAATAAGATGTCCTTGCGTATCGTTCGGCACATTCCCAATATCTATTATATTTACTATAAAAGACATCATTTACAAATCCAATGTCGAATATCAAAACAACTATGGTTGAATTTAACATAGTACATTGTTCAAAAATCAGCAGCATATTGTTTATTTATAGTTTTGAAATACCACTGTACCTTTTAACGCTCTTCCTCATGCTTCCTCTACATTTTGAGAGTATTTGATATTTCTGTCAAGATACTTGTTCAATTTTGATGCTTTTCTAATTGATACTTTCATATCCATTCTCAGATCTATCCGAAAATTCGAAAACTCGATATTGCTCCCACTGACTTTGAGAAATTCTGTAATTATCTGCTAACATTTTACTCTAAATCATTATTTATAATTTTCTATATAAATTCCTACTATGCAAGAATTTTTTGAGTAAAATCTGAACCTACTAGGTCACATCGAATAATTAATCTGTTACATTAGTTTTAATAGTTAAATTTTGTAATATTATTCTTATCAATGTGGCTCCTACATTCTGACTGCATTTTTCTTTCTCTTAATGACATATTTGTGGCCTGTATCATATCTCTTTGGGTACAACTTTCAAAATCATGTTTTGATAATGTACTTGGAGCCTATTTCGAATTTGTGCATTATAAGAAATGGCAGAGTTGACGCTCTTAATGATTTAATTGACTTTTGAGGAATATATATTCTCGACATTATAAGAAACTTATAGTTTTCATTCAACGTACAAGAACACTCATTAGACATTGTAACATGTTATGTTTAATTAGATTTGGTTAGTTTCATTCCAACTCTTGTAATCAGTGTCATCCTTGGATCATATCCAAAGCCATTTTATATGGATAATTTCTTAAAGAAATTTCTTTGATAAGAAGTTGGTATTTCTTGAAATAATAGTTATTTCTCAGTACAATGGAATAAATTCATAAACATTTTATGAACTAATTTATATAAAACTAATTTTGCATTAGTTTGTAATATATTTATGTTCACAACATAAATCAGTCATCTAATGGCTATAGTTTCCAAATTATCTTGGGATGATTCGTACAAGATCCTTTACATACAATTGTTACGTGCTGTTTTTTAATTCGCACAACCTACCATCCCCTTGGTATAGAATATGTTGGAGTTTCTTATAAATCCATATCTTATATAGTTTGTAACCATCTTTGGATTATATTAATCTTAACTTGTGTACTATTCTTAAATACACACCTTATAAAAAGAATTTTAACTCAACTTCACTCATCATTAATCATGCTTTGTCCAACAAAGTTCGATACTTCTTTTTAATACATCATTATGTATTATAGGGAAGAGTAATTTTTGAAACTGAATCTTTATTCACATTAGGAAAATACTGAACTCTTTCCAATATACTTATCCATTCGATCAAATCGAATCATTTCCATCACATGTTATTTTATTTACTTTCTTTCTATAGTCTATGAGAATATCATAGACATATTACAAATTTATTAAATATATATGTCCATGTCAGTGATAAATCATCGATGAATGGAACAAAGTACATGGAACTATTTTGATACTGATAGACTTATGAATGTATGCATCAATATGTATCAATCCGGAAGTGTTCATCAACTCCTATAAAGCTCCTATTAAATAGGTGTGCTGCCCTTAATTATTTGAGATATAATTTACCATTATCATATGATTCATGATCATATAATAAAAAATTATTTCTCAAAAACGAGGCTAAGTCCATGATTCTAAAATAATTGTAAATAATGTTAGAGACTTCTATATTTTCCAATGTATCACTTTTGTTATAAAAAGAAATAACATATTATAGTTTTACGCTATTAGGAATATTCATAATATTCACATTAAAATATAACAATGTCTATTTTCAGTGAACACTGAAAAACAACCATTATTTCCTAAATAATGTTCTATATGATTTACGGAAACAATTTTCATTACTTGATGCATTCAATATGTTCTATGAGGCATACTCCCACTATTTTCGCCATTACTATAATAACATATTGAATTTCGATGTCCATTATTCACCAAATATAAATTATTTATTTCATATACTGCAATTAGTTTACAATGGAGAGTCCCTTGATCAGATATCTTGAACTCAAAGAAACAAATCTTATAAAAAAACAATTTTCTACATGAAAATACATTTTGGAATAGAAATCATACTACTTATTCCAATTTTAAGTACCATTCATTATTATTACAATTCAAGTTTCTGATGTTTCTTTATGAAGCAGAAGTAGTCGTTCACTCTCTTCACCCCAATTGTACCTTACATCCCATTTACTCTTGTACATTTATTTTATTTTCTAAATGGTCAAACCATTTAAAAGAAAACCTTTACTACGATATCATAACAAACCCTTTACAAAAGCACAGTCGGTTACCCTTAAATTTTAAGAACACCAAATGTGTTGCACTTTATATAAACCGATCAAACTAACATTTCAGTAATCAAGTTCTTATATCTGTATTGTATTTTTGGTCTTGCATCACATTTAAAACAATAATATCTTCATTGCAAGCAAATAAGTTGAATACTTGATCTTATAGTACTGTTAATTTGTTTGCTTCGAGTGAACTAATTTCAACAAAGTATCGTACATTAAAAAAAGTGAGCTTTCTCCATATAAGACTTATGTGTGATCGTATATGGATCAAATATCTATAGTCCCGTATTTCTTTTAAGTTCGGAACTCATAGAATGCAATATACGTCTTGACCAAATAACCACAATAAGCGACCAAATTACAAACATATTAAGTAGTAGTTAAATCAGGCACTTGCATAGGTTTCGAAACGTTAAAGTAAAATCTATATTTCGATTTGTCAGTCTTCAATTATATCTTAATTGTTAAACATTTTATCTATAAAATGCCACAAATCCATAACCTGCCGCAAATCCATAACCTTTTTTAACGGAAACACAAATCTTTAAGGGTGAATAAGAAAAGGTAGAAGAAACAAAATTTAAATAACAACACAAAATCTCACAATCACCATGGAACAAAATATAATATAAAATAATAGATTTTAAATATAAGAACTATACTATTAATGTACATACCATTATCAAAGTACAATAGCCAAAAATCAATCCGGACAGTTCAATAACTTCTCCTCACACAGTGGAAATATACATTAAGTATGGAAATATATCCTAACTCCTCTTGCTCGTCTCCTGAGCTCCATAGCGTTCTAACCTAAAATTGTAATACTCGGTCTGATCCGAGCATTATAATAAAATAACACCCGAGTCAGTCTGGAAAACCAGCGTGAGAAAACACACTCAATTTGAATTATTAACCTTTCTCAAAATCCTTTGAAAACAAAGGTATCTTGTAAGACCACATCACACATAAACACGATGGGTTTTTGCTTTACGATAACCAAAACGATTTTTTATCAAAATCATATGATATTATAATAGTGTCTACAGAAAGTAAATAGAAAATAGCTGAAATGCTTGTATCTCACGTTTCAGTATAGCCAGGCACAATCAAAACCATACGACGCTTATTGGAGAATGAATTCCATACAATCACTGGGCCACTGGGGTACCTTCCATCATAGTACACCTCTAAAACAATGTACCAAGGACCTCGCCAGGATCTCCTGCCACACAAGACCGGCCAACCCCTAACCTGTATAGACCGAATATGTTATCGCCCTGGGTGTTTCCACCCTTATAATCGAGCGCTCCTTCCTTCATGCACTACCATATCCATAATATATAGGTTTCCGAGAATATCTGGACAAGTGACAACATACCCTAATTGGGTGTGATCCACTTAGCCTTGCTACATCTCCCCTGTTTAGTCATTCCCGGTTGATGAGGCTTGAGGCAAACGATTACCTTTCAAGAACAATTTCACTTAGAATGCTCATCATCCTCCAATGACAATGTTCCGATAGCATTTGTCCATACAAGTTGCCCAAGGTCTGGAAAAACTGAGTTACCGCCTTCATTATCTTTCACGATATCGCCATTCGTAGTGTTCAAACCGGATCGAAGTTGTTTTCGGATAATTAAATCCGATCCCGGTCTCTTTGAAACGATCAATGAAATTGGCCAATACTCAATAGTCGGTTATTTAACTATCAATAAAATATCCATAAACAAACATCGGGCCTTATTATAAACTTTTCCAAAAAAAATATTTTTAAAACATCCTTATAAGATTTATATAATCAAATTACTTCCAGTTTTCCAACATTTGAAACACCTTCCAAGTGCTTATAATTTCAATGAAATATTTCCAAACCTTACCAATACTTAGAATATTTCCCAACTCTTTTTGATGTTCAACACTTTATTCTATTTATTTCCTATTTCTTATCTTCTCAAAATCAATTACAATTTATTTGTAAATTCCTTTACTCGTTTATAACTAATTCTATAAGCTCCAAAATTCCTTAGATAATTTCCTTTAATATTTTACCAAGTCAATACACTTTTTATTTAACTACTTCGGAAATTTACTTATATTATTCCCAAAATTCTATTTTGAGGATCTCTCTTATAAATCCCATCCACCGAATAAACTCCTTTTCCAATCTCGAGAAGATTTATAAATAATTTTTAAATCATTATAAAAACTCTATATATATGTACATATGTAAATAAAATAAATATTTTAAAGAATAAGGATTTCTTTTTAAAACATGTTCAAATAATTATTTAAAATAACAAAAAGCTTTTTGTAACATCAATACACATTTTTAGATAAATAAATCACTTTTCAAAGCTGATTGTAAAAAAATAGAATTTATTTGAAATAATATTAAATATTTGAAAAATCCATTTACCAAAGAATTTCAATACTAACTAGTTTCTTAAAAAAGTTAATTGAATTTTGTTTTCCTTTTAAACCAAACCTAACTCCTTAGCAATAAAAATATATTTTTGAAACCTCAATAATTTAATTTATAAATTCCACTCGACACATCGCTTCCATTCTGATTTCCTTAACCATTTCCACCTTTCAAAAATAGTATCTACTATTTTTTCCCAACCGTGTTTCCATATTCTAAAATAAATCTACCTTATGAATTTATACATCCAAGTAATCATTTGATATTGATTTCCTTTTTATAAACATCATTCACAAATTTATAATCTCCTTTAGTTTTACTTGTTTTATGAAAATTAATCTTATTTATAAAATTACCTTTTATAAATTCACTTCCTTATAAATCTCGTTTATTCTGCCAATCTATTTTCAAATCGATTCCAACTTCTTTTTATAATTTCAGGACATTACTTAAAAATCTCTTTATATAGATCATTTCTAAAATTACTACTTAACAATTTACGGATTAGTCGCAATCAACTTATTTTTTTATCCAATCAATTCTCTTTAAGTAATCAAATTTTCGATATAATTATTTTTATATTTTAAATCTCCTTTTAATTTCTTAATTTCAGAAATAATATTCTATGGGATTTACATTATCAGAATCTAGGCCAGTGCTATTTTAGCATCCAATAATTTAATTTACACAACAATCCAATAGATTATTCAATCACATTATATATTTTGATATATGAAAAACAATAAATAAATTTAAGGAATCCAGTTGGATTCCTCCAATCTGTTTTCGCTGCATCCACAAATGTTAATATAACATAAAAATATCAATCCCCCTTTGAGTTGGGATATCATGGTACATAGGGTCATCCGCTGTGGGGCGCATAGGGTCTCATCCGCTCCAACGGCAGGTATATATCCAACTACTAATATATATACTACTCTATATATATAAATATCATTCAATAGAAAATAATTTATAAATTCAACCAAGCATCCGAAATTAATTTTAACAATTTAAAATTAAATTTGGTAATCCAAATGAGTGAGAATTTCTCACCTTGATTTATTTGCTATCCGTCCCAAATTTTAAATCAAATTGAACTGCATTCAATTTAAATTTGAAAATCCCAGCTATCTTAAATAATTTCCAAACAAATTCCTAATGCTTGGATTTACAGCTACGAACCAAGCTCAGCTGGTTACATTCATTTTAAACCTCGTATATAAAAAAAATTACATGTTATATGATATATATGTTATCAATTAATATTAAAATTTATTACAGTAATTAATGGTTTAATAAAAGTTAATTACCAATATACCCTCCACGGTCTTCTTGCCCGATCGCATGTTCTTCCTTGATTCGAAAACCTCCCTTGCCTATACACGTCGTGCACTCCCAAGCATAAACTAGTCCATCCTTCTTCTCCAATCATCGAAACACCTTGCTGACCTGGCCATCACTTCCTACTCCAAAGCTGCATCTACTCACCATCGCCATCAGTTTGCGTGCCACCACCACTTCGTAGTCCCTCTGTTACCACTGAAAATGTCTGGCCTCTGCCACGCCCATGCTCACAGCTAACCCCTACGTGAGAGCGAACGTGAACCCTAATACAACATCGTCGTTCGCCTGAAAACGCTTCTGTCGCACACCACCACTTTCGCATCCACCACAACCCATTAATCTGCAGGTCACACGCTCCACTTCCCTGTATGAAGCTTCTCCTATTAAGGCTCCTGGTGCTGCGAGCAACAATGATTGGAAGGTCAGAAATCAGGTGAACGAGATGGCCAAGTTGTGTTTGAACGAGAGTGAATTGGTAGGAAGATCAATTTATTAATTTCTCTTCTTCTTTTTATCACTGCGTGAATTCAAATTTTAAGCTTGCATTTTCTTTCTTTTCTTGAAAACGAACTGATAAGAAATGAAAAGGGAAGAACATGATTTAAAAAGGTGAAAGGTGGCTTCGGTATGAGGTAAGTGGTGGCTCGAGATAGGCTAGGGCGACTGCAATTGACCTTGATTTGATTTGTTAATTATCCATTTAAAAAATCTGGTATTGCATGCAGGGAATCTTCAAACTCCTATTGAGGTGTGCTGCCTAGTGTTTTAATGTTATACCCATATTCCGAATCCAACGGAATAAGTTTCGAGGCCTAACTCGATCATATAGAGAAGATAGCTTTTGAATCAACTATTTAAATTTAGTTCAATCAAATTATTCTAGGCATTTTCCGATCGTACGACCAAACGATAAGTCCAAATTCTATGAAATTCAAAATCCGATAATAATACTCTACTGCGGATCCAATTAAACTGGTTTCATCGAATTTTGAGATATGCCCTGGATCGCTATTTTAACACGTCGATTAAATTGATGATTTCAAAAAAATTAATGAAATCATTTGAATTTTCTATTTTAAAAGCTTCCTAACTAAATTAATATCCTAAAACCAATATTTAAAACCATTTAAACATTTAAAATAACCGTCGAAAAATCCAGGTCGTCACATTTCTCCCCCTAAAAGAATTTCGTCCTCGAATTTACTAAGGTAGAAAAATATTCCAAACTCATTAACTTATTCAAAACCCACTTAGTGAAAATTCGATATTTCTCTTTTCTAATCTTTTAGTTCCAACCCAAATGATTAGTTTTCAATTCAAATTACAAAACCCTTTATTTCAATTACGATTTGGAATCAAATTTCCATTTTCAAGATTTTTTCAAAATTTTTCAAAATTTTTCTAGCACCTTAAATTTTAATTTTTTTTGGCGGAGTCTCCTTTTTACGGAGGACCTTTTGTAATATAACAAGAGAGATAAATATGTATACATTGACCCACACGGTCGAATATATATATATATTTATATAATATTTATAATTTTAGTATTTAATCCGAAAATGTACCTTATTTAGCGTTTTCGAGCATTATTAAATGAGCATTTACTTCAAAAGCAATTTCACAATCCAAATCTAGCCAAAAAGTCTCTCTGTACCTGTACTTACTCAATTTTAAACACTCGAGTACCAAAACATGAAATTCCAATAACATTTTCATTTATTCAAGTAGTTAACATGTGAATTTCATAAGTAATGCATGCTAAACATGTATTTACAAGCAATTATGAGGTTCCAACATTAATTTAATTACTTCTAATCGGTCCATTTATCATTACATTCAATTCGAAATGATTTACTATCAAATTTTATTGCATTCAATTCATTTTTATACCACACAAACTCATATCCATTCCAAACTGGTTTAAAAATCAATTTATTCGCTTTCTATTTATTTATAGAATTTTATTTACTTCTGTTTGCGTTAAACAACAAATTTTCTATGCAAATTTGGCATTATTCTTTTAATAAAACATCCATTTCAGTTTATATCTACTTAACATTGATTCCAGATTAATTTATATTCAATTTTATTCCATTTCAAACTCCGTCCATTTATTTGCATTCCATTCATATCCATATTCATTATATCCAAATCCATTTTATTAAACTCAGGATCATTCCATGCTATTTACTTATGAATTTTTCATAAATCCATTCAGGCCAATTTCCATCCAAATAATTAGCTTAAGTTACTTCATTTATTCCCAATTATTAAACTATATCACTTAAGTATGTTTCCGTTGCAAACAAATACTATTACAATTTTAGACCAATTCTTATCCAATTTATTCAATTCCATTTTTCTCAAATCGCACTCCAATGTTTAGTTCAATATTTATCTCTCTAATTGGTTAGCTTCCAATTTATTTAAGTTAAGTTTTCATTCCAAAAATCATTTTAGACTAATTTCCATTACAAACAAATTCCATTCCATTTAATTTTACTTAAACACATAATAATGTTGTCATATTATCACTTACAACTTAAGTTCATATTTCAAATTCATTTAAATAGCATTTAATGCCATGTTCAATTTATTCAGCCTTAATCTAAATTTATTTATACTCAAATCACTACTATTCAATCCGTTCTATTTTATTAAACAACATTCCAAATATATTTAATTCGCTTATATTTAAGACGAGTTCTCACTTATAACTCAAGTTCCATTTTCAATATCCACTTTTAATCCATAATCTGATTTTATTCAACCACGTTACTATCCATTCTATATTCAATTAACTAATTAGTTATCTAATTAGTTCACTTAAAATTAATAACTCAATATCTTAATTTTTATCTCAAAAGTCTCTTCTTTTAAGTTACTTAAGTTCAAATTTATTTTATAATTCAAGTTTGGATTTTATTTCCTTCACCAAAATATCAGTCCATTTTTGTTTTTGGGTTTTCTATTTCACTTTTCAATTTTATAAGTCATATAATTTATTGTTCACATTTCTATCAACTCTACACTCGAATATATTTACAACTTAATTTTAACTCGAGATTATACATTTATTTATAGCCCAACTATATTTCTATTTCATAATAATTATTTTTATAAGCTATTCCAATTTATTTATTCACAATTCAAGATTTTCACTGAAATTCTATCTCATTTAAGATTTATGCCATATGGTTTTATAATATTTCATAATTCAAACTTCGTATTTACTTTAACTCAATATTATTTCTAATCCAATTCAAATTTTATGACTTATAGTAATATAGTCACTTTATAATTCACACTTACATATTTAAATCAATTCCATATGGTTCATATCCAATTCGCTTTTTATTTAAATTTCAATTCCTTTTAACCAACATTTCAAAACCATACTTGAGTTATTCATATTTAAACTAATTTCACTCCAAACAAATTAATTTTTAATTCATTCCATTTAATCAAGTAAAAAATTAATCCTAATTTCAAATTTTTCCGCACTTCCTTACTTATATTTATTTATTCCATTTACTTGCACATTTATATGCACTTTATACTTAGTTAATTCATTACGTTCTATTTATTTTATCATACTTATTATAATTACTTCATTTAACTTAATTTCTTTAGCTTTTGCTTAAGTTAATTCCAATTCCTACAAATTTTCGTTTACAAATCTAATTTATTTGACTTACACAAGTTAAATTTTAATTTCATACTGAAATTCACCCTTTTTCCAAGTTTTTTCAAAAACTTATTCTCATCTTATTTCACTTCTATTTTAATTAGAAATTTAAGAATTCAACATCCGGTTCTTATTTTCAATCATTTGAAATTATATATATATATATATATATATATATAACTCTGTTTTTAACAACCATTTCCTTCAACTTTCAAAAATCAACTTGATTTTTATCTAAAACAATTCCCTTGGAATCTCTAAACAGCATTGTTTTTCACAAAAATCTCTATATCAAATTAATACGGCAGCAATCCGTCACCTAGAAACTCGAAAATGAATAATGGTGATGTTGCGGTCATCAGCAGGATTATTTTCTAGCGTCTGAAGTAAGTTTAGTGCTATGTCACTTCCAAAATCCATTTTAAAACAATTTTCTTTCAAAAACATCTCCAAAATAATATTAATATTATTTATTTTAAAATACTTTGGAAAATATTTTTGAAATTCTCCAGGATTTAATTCTTCCAATTTCTGGTTTGGATTCATTTTTAGTTTTTAATTCACTTGTATAATTCATTCTTATACGATCCAATTTGGTTATATATAACCATTTCCAATTTTATAATCTTATTTCGATTATATAATAACAACTGAACACACCACTATAATAATTTTTAGAAAAATTATTCTCATTATACCAAAATATAGTTTAGGTAAAATTATTTCGTTTACCCACTTTAGAAGAATACCGTGTCAGTTTACCGTGTTTAAGTGTTTAGAAACTACTATCGATTTAGTGGCATCCCACTAGTCGAACAGAATTTATATACCACTCAACGGATAAATTGACATAATATAAAACCATTTATATTCACTAACAAATTCACGCTCATATCTATTATGGAAAACCAACGTAAGAAAACACACTCAATTTGAATTATTAACCTTTCTCCAAATCCTTTGAAAACAACAGCATCTCGTAAGACCATGTCATACATAAACACGACGGGTTTTTACATTATGATAACCATAATGATTTTTATCAAAATCATCCGATATTATAATATGTCTATAGAAAGTAAACAGAAAATAGCTGAAATGCGTGCATCTCACATTTTAGAATAGTTAGGCTTAATCAAAACCGTATGGTGCTTATAGAGAATGGATTCCATACAGTGACCAGGCCACTGGGGTACCGCCCATCACAGTACACCTCTAGAATAATGTACCGAGGACCCTGCTAGGATCCCCTACCACATAGGACCGTCCTACACCTAACCTGAATAATCTGAATATGTTGTCACCTCGGGTGTTCCCACCTTTAAAACCGAGCGCTCCTTTCATGCATAACCATATCCATAATATATAAGTTTTCGAGGATATCTAGAAAAGTGATAACATACCCTAATTAGGTGTAACCCACTTAGCCTAATTGCATCTCCCCTATTTTAGCCATTCTCGGTTGATGAGGCTTGAGGCTAATGATTACCTTTCAAGAAAAATTTCACTTTGAATGCTCATCGTCCTCCAATGATGATTTTCCGATAGCATTCATCCATACAAGTTGCCGTGGGTCTGGACAAACTGATTCACCGCCTTCACCGTGTTCACGATATCACCATTTGTAACATTCAAACTAGATCGAAGTGGTTTTCGGGTAATTAAATCCAATCCTGGTCTCTTCAAAACAATCAGCGAAATTGGCCAATATTTGATAGTCAGTTATTTAACTATCAATAAAACATCCATAAGCCGACATCAGTCCTTATTATAAACTTTTCCTATAATTATTTTCAAAATTGCTTTATAAGATTTATATTTCAAATTATTTCCAGTTGTTCAACATTCGAAACACCTTTCAAGTCCTTATAATTTCAATGGAATATTTTCAAACCTTCCCAATACTTAGAATATTTCCCAACTCCATTTGATGTTCAGCACTTAGGAAGTATTCTATTTGTTTGCTATTTCTTATCTCCTCAAAATCATTTACAATTTATTTGTAAGTTCCTTAATTCGTTTATAGCTAATTCTATAAGCTCCAACATTCCTTAAATCGTTTGCTTTAATATTTTTCAAAGTCAATACACTTTTTATTTAACTACTTTAGAAATTTACTTATATTTTTCCCAAAATTCTATTTTGAGGATCTCTCTCATAAATCCCATCCACTGAATAAACTCCGTTTCCAATCTCAATAAGATTTATACATAATTTTTTAATCATTACAAAAACTCCATATATATGTATGAATGTAAATAAAATAAATATTTGAAAGAATAAGGATTTACTTTTAAAACATGTTCAAGTAATTATTTAAAATAAAAAAACACTTTTTATAACATCAATACTCATTTTTAGATAAATAAATCAATTTTCAAAGCTGGTTTTATAAAAATAGAATTTATTTGAAATAGTATTAAAATTTTGAAAAATCCACTCACCAAAGAATTTCAATACTAATTAGTTCTTAAAATTTCTTAGTTGGAAAAAAAATTCCTTTTAAACCCAACTTAACTCCTTAGTAATAAAAATATAGTTTTCAAACCTTAATAATTTAATATATAAATTCCTCTCGGTTCACATTACATCGCTTCCATTCTGATTTCCTTAACCATTTCCACCTTTCAAAAATAGTATCCACTATTTTTTCCCAACCCTAATTCCATATTCTAATATAAATTCACCCTATGAATTTATACTTCCAAGTTATCATTTAGTATCGATTTCCTTTTTATAAATATTATTTATAAGTTTATAATCTCCTTTGGTTTTACTTGTTTTATGAAAATTAATCTTATTTATAAAATTCCCTTTTATAAATTCACTTCCTTGTAAATCCCATTTATTCTACCAATCTATTTTTAAATCGATTCCAACTTATTTTTATAATTTTCAGGACATCATTTAAAAATCTCTTTATATAGATCATTTCTAAAATTACTATTTAACAATTTATGGATTAGTCGAAATCAATTTTTTATCCAATCAATTCTTTTTAAGTAACAAAATTTTTGATATAATTATTTTTATATTTAAATTTCCTTTTAATTTCTTAAATTCAAAAATAATATTCTATGGGATTTAAATTATTAGAATCTAGGCCATTGCTTCTGTAGCATCCAATAATTTAATTCACACAACAATCCAATAAATAATTCAATCACATCATATATTTTATTACATAAAAAACAATAAATAAGTTTAAGGAATTCAGTTAGATCCCTCCAACCTGTTTCCACTGCATCCACAAATGTTAATATAACATAAAAATACCTATCCCGCTTTGAGGCGGGAAAATGCGGTATATAGGGTCATCCGCTATTATGTGAGGCGCATAGGGTCTCATCTGCTCCAACGACGGGTATATATCCAACAACTAATATATATATATATACTACTATATATACAATATCATTAAATAGAAAATAATTTATAAATTCAACCAAGCATCCAAAATTAATTTTAACTATCTAAAATTAAATTTGGTAATTCGAATGAGTGAGAATTTCTCACCTTGATTTTATTTGCAATCCGCCCCAAATTTTAAATCAAATTGAACTACGTTCAATTTAATTAAAAAATCCCAGCTATCTTTAATAATTTCCTAACCAATTCCTAATGTGTGGATTTACAGCTACGAACCAAGCTCGGCAGGTTACATTCATTTTAAATCTCGTATACAGAAAAATATTATATGTTATACAATATATGCGTTATCGATAAATATTAAAATTTATTACAGTAATTAATTGTTTAATTAAAAGCTATTTACCAATATACCCTCCACAGTCTTCTTCCCCGATCGCCTGTTCTTCCTTGATTCGAAAATTTCCCTGTATACGCCATGCACTTCCAAGCATAAACCAGTCCATCCTCCTTCTCCGATCATCAAAACACCTTGCCAACCCGCCATACGCTTCCTCCTCCAAAACTGCATCCACTCGCCATCGCCATCAGTTTTCATGCCACCACCACTTCACAGTCCCCTTGTCTCCATCGAAAATGTCCAACCTCTACCTCGCCCATGCTCACCACCAAACCCTACGCGCGAGCGGAAGTGAACCCTAAATCGTGAACCCTAATTCGACTTGGTCGCCTGAAAATGCTTCTGCCACGCACCACCCATCAATCCTCGCATGTGCTCCACTTCCATGTATGAAGCTTCACCTATTAAGGCACCTGGCGCTGCGAGCGACGATGATTGGAAGGTCATCGCGGTGAAAGCAATCAGATGAAAGAGATGGCCAAGTTGGGTTTGAACGAGAGTGAATTGGGAGGAAGATCGATTTAGTTAAGTTAATTTCTCTTTTTCTTTTTTTCACTGCGTGAATTTAAATTTTAAGCTTGCATTTTCTTTATTCTTGAAAACGAACTGAGAAGAAATGAAAAGGGAAGAACGTGATTTAAAAAGGTGAAAGGCTATTTCGGTATGAGGTAGGGGATGGCTCAAGACAGGCTAGGGCGAATGCAATTGACCTTGATTTGATTTGTTAATTATCCATTAAAAATATCAAGTATTACATGCAGGGAAACTTCAAACTCCTACTGAGGCATGCCGCCTGATGTTCCTAATGTTATACCCCTATTCCGAACCCATTGGAACAAGTTTTGAGCCCTAACTCAATCGTATGGAGAAGATAGCTTTTGAATCAACTATTTAAATTAAATTCAATCAAATTATTCTAGGCGTTTTTAGATTGTACAACCAAAAAATAAATCTAAATGTTACGAAATTCAAAATCCGATAATAGTACACTATTATGAAACCAATGGAACTGGTTTCGTCGAATTTCGAGACTATGCCCCGGATCGCTATTTTAACACGTCGATTAAATCAACAATTTCAAAAAAATTAACAAAATCACTTGAATTTTCTGTTTCAAAAGCTTCCTAACAAAATTAAAATCCTAAAACCAATAATTAAAACCATTAAAAAAAATTAAAATTAGCCGTTAAAAAATCCGAGTCGTTGCATTATCAATCATTTTAAATGCATAAATTTATCATATAGATTATTATAACATTATATAGTACATGTTCTTACAATATTAGAAAGGTTAAATGTTATCATTAAACTTTTCTAATAAGGCTCCCATTAGTCCTTTATGTTTCTCCAAACACTAAACAGAACATAAATGTTATTTGAGTTCACTAATGGATTTTAGGACTCATATGCCTTAGGATGTCGATCTTGAGAAAAGTTTAACGAATCATAGTTCCATGTATGATGGATAACTCCTTATCGGTTGTGTCACATACAACTCCTAACCCGTGGTTCCTTGTTCTAATCTCGCTTTTACCTTTAGGAAAGCTCAGCAGGTGATGTGAGAATATTCTCCCAGATCAATAATTTCGCGACAGCCTAAGTATAATGCATGTACCTTGAGGAAAGCTCAATAAATCATGCAGTTATCGTACCTCGTCTATTTTAATATATTAATAGTACTACACATAACATCCCTAGCATGAGGAAAACTCAACAACTAAAGAGTATGCAACTAATCTATTAATATGTAAATGATAGGGTGCAGCTTTATATTAAAGATTCACAATCTTCAATATATTATATCGAGTGACGTCGATTTATGGAATAACGTATTTCTTATGAAATATCCTCATGATTCAAGTGTTGAACATATCTGAAATCACGGTATACGTACAATACATATGTATTTATTCCTTATGTCTATTTAGTGTTTCTTATTATTCCACATTAAGTTTGCACATTCATATTATATGACTTTTATATTTCATATTGTTTACATAATAATGTTATGTATAATATTATATTAAATAAATATTATTTAATCAATTTAACTGATTATCTCTTTAGTTAATTTTATATTGGTATTCCAATATAATTTTTATATTAGACATGTCTAATACAACCTTTATAATATAAACTATAACCTTTATAGCATGTACTATAAATTTATAGTGTAATAAAAATATCTTATACACGTTTATTGTTATTTAGTTAATTAAAATTTAATTAATTTATTTAATTAAACCATTTTAAATAAATTGTATTAATTTTGAAAACTTATCTTATATACATACATGTATACTTATGTTATCTTAAATACTTTGAAATAACATAACATATATCAATACATATAATACATGCATATAAGTATAAATTAATTAACTTATTTAATTAATTTATTTTATTAATTTTATTAATAAATTTTAAAATTTGAAATTATTATTTAAATATTTCCATTTTGAAAATATCATTATTTTCAAACATGAAGACTTATGTTGTATTATAACGTTTATAATAAATATGTTTTTATTTAAAATTTGACTTTTAAATTCAAAATCTTATAGTTTAGTTTACAAATCAATTTGAAAATTAGCCCAAGGCCAAATCCAAATTGGGCCTTTTTTGTTAGGGGAAACCTTTAGGCTTAGTTCACCTTTCAGGCGAGGCAGGTAACCAGGTAGGATAGGATACTTGATTACCCAATTCCAATCCTATAGATTACCTTTCTAGTCATCATACTAAGTGAGCATGCTTAATTAGTTAGCATTAACATGACTAATTTAGACTGGATAGGCTATCGGGCTCTGATACAATTATTGGAAATGGGCCAGCATGTAGCAGAAGAAATTGTGAACTCATATTTTTTACCATTTTGGATCTACAATGGGCCTATGAAGACTAAATATATTTAAAATATTTCTAGATTTTCCTTTAAATAAAATTATTGTTTTATTTAGACTATAAATAGTTTTATTTATTTATTATATTTTAACACTTGTATCATATAGACATATGCATAAACATGTACATGCAACATTATAATGCATACATGCTTGAACGTGCCCATATTTAGATGTTTATATTTCACCGCTATGGACACGTTATTGTAACATCCCCTATTTTAAGGCCCAAAAATAAGTGCTACCTATGCTACAGTCATCAATAGTGATATTCTCTGATGAAAAAATGAGATTAATTAATTGTATCAATAACATCAGAAGCATGGAAATATGAAAATTTTCAAAACACATTTCACTATTAAACTTTCATATTCATTACATAATCCCATTTGTTGCTCACCTTCAGAGAAAATATAATAATTACAAAATACTCCAAGAGCAACACATGAAGACACCCCCTTGGTTGATCATGTCTAATACTTAACAATTTTAAATTCTATTGTTACATCCATTCAAGCAAGAGAACAACATAGCAGAAAATAAAAGTTCCTAGTAGTAGTTAGCTTGCCCCCTACACATCTCCGGGAGTTTATACGTTAAACTTGAAAATCTAAAAACCTACTCCCAGCCTACTCAAGTGAGCGCCCAAGAGTTTAAGGGGAAAACAAAAACTTTAGGTCAGATAAAATGTCTGGTGTGAATAATGATATACTATCTCGCACCAAAATAGATATCTAATGCGACCACCTGCAACCATAATAGTTAGAACATCATAATATAATCATATGCAAGAATGCACCATGGATAATTCTAACTGATTTTTCTTCACAGGGTTATACACACCCTCACCCAACCCAACTTCATAAAATGGATTGTCTGCTCCAATTCTAGGGATTATCCATCTCAAATTTAAATGACTATCCATCTCAATTCATGTAGATAACCCACCTCACAAATTACATGGTTTATCTGTAACACCCTGATATTTTAAGGGGAATACAATTAAAAAGAAATTAAAAGCGCATTTGGTATAGTGGTAAAGGCGCATGTTGATTTTCTTAGTGACCAGGGATCAAGTTTCGTTGTCGCTTAATAAGAAATAGAAAATAATGTAGTTCAATTTCGGTTCTTTTCTGGCATGTTAATATGATTTAATTTCTTTTATTAATTGAGAACAGATGTGAATTATTGAAACTTCTTCTTCTTCCACCACTTCTCAAATCTAATTCATGTTTGGTTTAAATTATGGGACATATAAATTGTCTATTCAAGTTTTATGGTATAAATAAGATTGAAATTTATGTAAATTATTGTATCTTCTTCTTCTTCCACTTCTTAATTTTGATTCATGTTTGGGTTGAAATTTGGAACAAACAAATTGTTATTCATGTTTCATGGCATAAATAAGATTGGCTTAATTAAATTGAATTAGAATTGTTATTCTAATTTCTAATGGTAGAACAGGTTAGTTGAATAAATTCAAACTATTTTTGAATAAAACTATGGTTTTGATTGATATAATCACATAATTTTTAATATGGTTTTGATTGATATAATCACATAATTTTTAATATGGTTTTGGAACAAAATTTGGAAGTCTAATTGGCATAATTATTTGTTTCATATGTGGCCTAAAATGTAAAAGTAAAATTTGAGTAATTAAATGGTTTGTGGCTATTTGATAAAAAAATTTGCACATTAAATCTCTAAATGGAGAACGTAAATTAGGATGGAAAAAAATGTAAATTAAATAGACCCTAAAGGCTAGTGTAAATCTGTAACAAAATGGCATAAAAATTACAAACAAACCATACAGACTGAATGAATGTGAAATTGAAATACCATTTTTGTATGAAAAAGAAAAATTGTGAAATAACCAAATCAGATGTAAAAATGGCCTAAAGCAAATTAATGAAAATAAACAATATGTAAACTATAACGGTAAAATTAATTAATTTGGAAGTGATTTGGTAGGCAGACTTGTAAAAGTTTGGATAGGCATTTCATCCAATTAAGACCAAAATATAGTTTTGGTTGTACGTACTAGGAGCGGGCAATTAGGTTCGCATAGAGCACATATCTAGGTTGTAGTTCTTTGCAGCTTGGAGGGTTATTAGAGCAGTTATTATCTTCAACTTTTGTTTCTTTTTGTTTCATGTACTTCATTTCTCTTCTCCGTACTTTTATCTATATATGGGGACTTATATTGTGAACTTTGTTGTGTTTTATGTTTTGGTGGAGACTACTTGGTACTTTTGGTTTCAGAAATAAATTTTAGTATAATCTTGTTTTTAATGAAGCTGTTTTCTATTAATTTATAATTAGTGAAAGTTTTCTTCTGCTATAATATTTTAATCATTTTATGTTGTTGCCTTAGTCTCCGTGCTATGTTGTGGATTTTTATTTTACCCGACCACCCTTGCTTCTAGTCATGTCCAATCTTCGAGGTGCCTAGAGGTGTGAGGTGTCATAGTTGGTATCAGAGCTAAGGTTTCGGTAATCCTAAAAATATTTTAAAAACACAAAGGTTTCTAGACAATTTTAAAAGGATATTCCAAATAATAGTTGTAAAAGTATATGTATATATTTTGGAAAAAAAAGAAATTTTGGAAATGGGTCCCTTATATCTTTTCCATCCTAGCTATTGAACTATTTATGGAGTACCTAATCCCATCTTTTTAATATCCACGGACAGAAATGTCTAAACCGCAAGATATCCCAGAATTTCTAAGCCTTAATATGCCTGCTTGGTTCAAACATTATTTATAGGCTACTACACGAGCAGAGCCACCAACTAAGGATGTTGCTCCAGCTGAAGGGGCTACAGCCCGTCCATCGGGCATTCTTGATTTTTCTAAGTTATACAAGGACTACACCAGCTTAGGAGGCAAGCCATTTCTTGGCATCGAGTCATATACTGAGGTAAGAGCTTGTATCCATAGTTGGGAGCGGATATTTAGACTTATGGAATTGAAGGACTTGGCTTGGAGGCAGTTGGCTCCATGATAGTTATAGAAAGAGGCACTTTGTTGGTAGGTGATTGTGAAGGCTGAGGTTGATAATTTGACTTGGGTGGATTTTTGTACTAGGTTCGAGAGGAAATTCTTATTGCAGGCTGAAGAGGGAGTGCAACTTGAGAAATTTATACAGCTCAAACATGGGGATATGACAGTTAAGGAATGCGTTAATCAATCCAACGAGCTTGCTAGATTTAGACTAGACCTGGTCAGTACTCCTTACAAGAAGGCGCTGAAGTCTGCTAAGGTTTTGAGTCAACCACTACAGAGTTTGGCGGTGAGCCACATTCTGATGGGAGCCACTTCTGAGGGAATGGTAGAGATGGCTTTACTTGCTGATACTGAGACGAAAGGAGATGTGGCATAGAAGAGTGATGGGAAGAAGCAGTGGAAAGGAAAGAGGAGAGGAGGAGGGTCAAGTGGAAAAAGGAAAGTTCTAAGGAAGGACTGGAAGTGCAATACTTGTGGGAAACCATGTCATTTTACTAAGGATTGTAGAGGGGAAGGAGAGCGGCCGAGACTGAGGTGCTATCTTTGCGACCAAGTAGGGCTTATGAAAAAGGACTATCAGTCGAAGCCCAAGGACGGTTCACACACACCTTCACAGCCTGCTCAGGCTTATGCTTTAGAGGCAGCTCCTTCTTCTAGTACTCGTCCGGTTGTGGACAAGGGAAAGAAGGCGATCATCGAAGGTGTGTTATCTATCTCTGGTTTTCCTGTTTGTACCTTATTTGATTCTGGAGCTTTGCACTCTTTTCTATCTAGTATTCTGGTAGAAGTTCTTGGTCTTAATGCTTACTTAGCGACCAACTTGGTAGTAGTATCAAATCCCGTAGGAGGATCTACCTATTTGTCCATGTTATGTCGGGATTTAAATTGTTTATTTTAGAGTTGAGTTTGACTGTAATACCTTTGTATTAGGATTTTTCGGGTTGGGGTTGATTCTTGCTATGGATTGGCTATCCATGTATGGTGTTGTTCTTAATTGCGATAAGAGGGTAGTGAGATTAGGCACTTGCAGTGAATGTACTTTGGAGGTATCTTATGACCCTAGAGGATCAACCATGTTGAGCTACCTTTATTCTCTTGACTTATCGCCCGATAGTTTGAGTTCGTTACCCATTGTTAGAGACTTTCCAGATTTGTTTTGGCCTTCCACCTCGAAGAGAGATCGAGTTCAAGATTTATATTGTCGATAATGCCAAACTGGTTGCATTACCAGTAAGGCATATGGCACATAAGGAATGCCATGAGTTGAGCAAACAGATTGGAGAGCTTTCGGAGAAGGGCTTCATTCGTAGGAGCATTTCTAAGTGAGGCACATCCATCATCATTGCCACTAAGGCGGATGGCTCTTAAAGCCTGGATTACAGGGAGGTTAATAAGCTGACGAAGAAGAATCGTTATCTTCTTCCCTGAATAAACAATCTCTTCGACCGGCTAGTAGGAGCCAAGGTATTTTCGCAGTTCGATTTGGCCATGGAATTTCATCAGTTGCGTGTAGTGGAGGATAGCACCGAAAAGACTATGTTTAGGACTCTGGATGGGTTGTTTGAGTGGTTAGTTATGCCATTTGGGCTAACCAATGCTTCGCTATATTTTGTGGACCTAATGAGTTGAGCATTTCGCAAATCGTTGAACAAATTTTTCGTGGTGTTCGTCGATGACATTTTTTTTTTCGCAAAGCAAGGAGGAGCATACTATTCACTTGGAAGAAATGCTTAGAACACTGTGAGTACGTAAGTTGAAGGCGAAGTTCTCAAGTCCACTTTTAGAGGGATGAGGTTCACTTTTTGGGACACATCTTTTCGAAGGATGGATTGTAGTAGATCCGGCGAAAGTGGCAGCAACACATTATTGGCAGACCCTTAAGAATGCCACGAACATAAGGAGTTCCCTTGGTCTTATGGGCTACTATCGGAAGTTCATTAAGGACTTCACTAGGATATCAGCTCCACTTACCCGCCTTACCAAGAAGAACTCAGCTTTTGCTTGGGATGCCAAGTGTGAGAATGCCTTTGGTCGATTGAAGGAAGTTTTGACTACCGAGCCCGTATTGGTATTATTGGATGGAACCAAGCCTTTCTCAGTTTATATGGATGCTTGTGGTATAGGGCTAGGGGCGGTACTAATGCGAGAGGGTAGGGTAGTGTGCTATGTGAGTTGACAGTTGAAAACGCATGAGAAAAACTGCCCGACGCACGATCTTAAGTTGGCATCTATAGTTTTTTCTCTTAATTCATGGAGGCATTATCTCTTAGGAGAAAGATTTGAGCATTTCATGGATCATTAGTCTTTGAATTATCTATTCTCTCAGAAAGACTTGAGTTTGAGACAGCAAAGATGGATGAAGTTTTTAGCCTCTTATGACTTTGAGATTTCCTATACCCCTGGCAAGGGTAATGTAGTGGCAGATGCGTTGAGTAGATGCAAAGTGGTTTTAATCCCTCTGTTTTTGGAATGGAAGCATTTGGAGTACATTTCTACCTTTGATTTTTGACACCATTAGATTTTTCTCTTGGATTGTTAGCAGTCCATCCTACTTTGATGGAGCATATTAGAGCAAGGCAAGGTGAGGACGAAGAGATAAAGGACATTTTAGATAAGCTTGGGAGAGGAGAGTCATCACTACATCTTAGGTGTTATACCATGGACACTAGGGGATGGCTTAAAAAGGATGGTAGACTTTATGTTCCTTGTAGTGAGGATTTAGTAGATGCGGTGTTGGCCGAGTTACATCATTCTAGGATGACAGTGCACCCCAGTGGTTATATGATGTACTGGGATATGAAGAGGGTATTCTATTAGCCAAAATGAGAAGAGGGTGGGGGAGTATGTATCGAATTGGATCACTTGCCAACGGGTAAAGGTTGTAGAAGAATCCCGGAGGATTGTTGCGGCCACTGGATATTCAATTATGGAAATGGGAGAGCATCTCTATGGACTTCGTGGATGGATTACCAAGGTCATGGAGAGGGAATACGAGCATTTGGTTCATTGTGGATAGACTGACGAAGAGTGCTCATTTTATACACATCAAGTGTAAAAGGACGACAGCTTCTTTGGCGACTCCTTATGTAAGGGAGATAGTTAGGCTTCATGGAGTTCCCACCAGAGTGAAAGAGATCCATTATTCACCAGCGAGTTTTGGAGGAGTCTTCAGCAAGCCTTGGGAATGGAATTGAATCTAAGCATGGCATATCACTCTCAGAAAGATGGACAGACTGAGAGGGTAAATAAGGTTTTGGAAGATTTTCTCAGATTGTGCAGTATTGACTTCGAATGATGGCACCGTTCGAGGCCCACTATGGCAGGCCATGTAGATCACCAGTATGTTGGTGGGATACCACCGATAGGATCTTGCTTGGACTAGACTTGGTGAGGGAAACTTTAGGGAAGGTGGATTTGATTCGCATGAGGTTGAAGACTACATAAGATAGACAAAAGTCATATACCGACAGAAGACGTTCAGATTTAGAGTTTAAGGTTGGAGATATGGTTTTTGTCATGATTTCTCCTTTAAGAAACATTATGAGATTTGGCTCAGTGGGTAAGTTGGCATGGATATTTGTATGACCCTTCCCTATTACCGCATGGATTGGAAAAGTGGCATGGAGAGTTGATCTTCCAAAAAAGTTGGCAGGAGTTCACGGTGTTTTTCATGTTTCGCATCTGAGGAAGTGCCTACATGATTCAGCATTAGTAGTAGAACCCAATAAATTAAGGGAAGTGGAGGTAGAGCACAAATCACTTGTGCTTTGTACACCACCTGTATATTGGAACACGGCGTCAAGAGATTATGCAAGAAGGAAGTTCGTCTAGTGAAGGTCCAGTGGGAAGATGACGCCAAGGAGTGCACATAAGAATCTGAGAAGAGAATTCGAACTTCTTATCCTTTTCTAAAGGTACACTTGAAATATCCTATCTTTGATCTTTCCTTAGTTAGGGTCTTTTGGATAATCTTTAGGTGAAACCTATGGATGGTAGCTTAGTTGTAAACATGTCATTAAGGCCTTTATGTTTGATGGATGAAAATGATTGCAAGTGAATGCCAATGTTTGCAAATGGATGCGTTGATGCACTAGATATATATTTATTAAGACAATCGGCCAACTAGATACACACACCTGCATATGCATTTCTGTTATCAATTGCATTTGCACATGGTTGTAAATATATGTGTGTGTGTGTATAAATGGATGTTGCATATGGATGGTGCATTTGGGTGAATGATTGGAACATACATATAGAATTATCAATTATACTAGGGTAATTGCATACATTTGTTTTCATGGCATAAGCATACTTGCATTACAGGAGGTCATTACAAGAGGCCAACTGAATAAGTAGACCGACAACCTTTTCGCATTAGGTAAGTTCATATGCATTTCACTTTGCATAAATCATAAATTGTATTAGTTAAAAATAAGGACAGTGGTAGAAATGGATGATGGTTGAGTAGATGGATGTAGTTCTTGGATGCTGGTTGTTATTTACGTTCTTCTGTCTTTCAAGATTTTAGGGACGAAATCCTTTAAGGGGAAGAATGCAACACCCTGATATTTTATGGGGAATATAATTAAAAAGAAATTAAAAGCATTTTTGGTATAGTGGTGAAGGCAAATGTTGACTTCCTTAGTAACCAGGGATCAAGTCCCGTTGTCGCCCAAAATATGGAGTGATGTTTTTTTAGCTGGTTTGTTTCCAGCGATTTTTCTACGTATTTCAGCATCGTTTCTGACATGTGGCGACTTCCCTTTCACTCTAGTGATGTAATAGGTTGAGATGACTAAATTTTATTGGTTGAGTGATGTGTATGGGCTAGAATGGATAACCATTAAGTGTATGAAAGAATCAGATTTAATCTAAAATAATCTAATGGATTATATTCACTCAAACAATATATAAATAAACTATCTAACCTAAACATAATCTCTTATTCAGCCGTCGCCATAATTCTAAGTAAAATTAGTGTGTATTAGTCTTCCTCCTTTTCTCTACTAAGTAAAAAAATCTCTACCAAATTAAATTATCTATGTATGTTCAAGAAATTTGAAGAATTTAGAAGAATCAAAGGGAGAAAGATTAAAGTAAATCTTTTTCCAAATTTACGCAAGCTCAAGCGCCGGGTGAGTGGGAATCAATATGAAATGGAAAAATAAAGTAGTTCAATTTCAGTTATTTTCTGGCACACTAATATGAATTAATTTCTATTATAATTGAGAATAGACGTAAATTACTACAACTTCTTCTTCTTCCACTTCTCAAATTTAATTCATGTTTGGTTTAAAATATGGGACATGTGAATTGTCTATTCATGTTTTATGGTATAAATAAGATTGAAATTTATGTAAATTATTGTATCTTCTTCTTCTTCCACTTCTCAATTTTAATTCATGTTTGGGTTGAAATTTGGAACAAACAAATTGTTATTCACGTTTCATAGCGTAAATATGATTGGTTTAATTAAACTGAACTAGAATTGTTATTCTAATTCAAATGGTAGAACAGGTTGGTTGAATAAATTCATAATATGTTACTTGAATAAAATTATAGTTTTGATTGATATAATTACATAATTTTGAATATGGTTTGGGAATAAAATTTGGAAGTCTAATTGGCATAATTGTTTGTTTCATATGTGGTTAAAAAATGTAAAAGTGAAATTTTGTGTAATTAAATGGTTTATGGCTATTTGATAAAAAAATTGTGCAGATTAAATCTCTAAAAGTAAAACGTAAGTTAGGATGGAAAAAAATGTAAATTAAATAGACCCTAAATGCTAGTGTGAATCTGTAACAAAATGGCATAAAAATTACCGACAAACCATACGGATTGAACGGACGTGAAATTGAAATACCATTAATGTAAGAAAAAAGGGAAATTGTGAAATAACCAAATCGGGTAAAAGTGGCCTAAAGAAGATTAACGTAAATAAACAATATGTAAACTGTAGTGGTAAAATTAATTAATCTAGAAGCGATTTGGTAGGCAGACCTTGTAAAAGTCTGGATAGGTGTTTCATGCACTTAAGACCAAAATATAGTTTTGGTTTTATGTACTAGGAGCGGTAAGTAGGTTCACAAGGATATTTGTTACCCTTCATAGGTCGCTAGTACATAGGATAGATAGAATCCGTAATCATAGGCTTCTTCAGGCATATCGACGTGGACGGAACATGACAAGTATGCTCCGACATAGTTTTCTTTAGGCAGATTGTTGAAGGATTTTGCGCACCGGATCCAGTTGCAGGTGCTCTTTCAAAGGACCGACACTTTGGATAGGGGCAATTCCACGTTGGTGATCAAGGAGACAGGAGGATAGGAGTCTAGTTTGGCGGAGCCTGAGCGCAACTTCGGGGTCTTGTGAGGTTGTTTGAGTCGGCGCTGATCAGACGTAAGAGGCATTTAGTCACAGTGCACGGGTGAAGAGCATGACTTTCACGCTGTAGCACGTGAATAGGTAAGGACAGCAAGTCCGATAAACCAATTGACATTTAGTATTACTGCATGGTTGACTTTCCTAGAGTAACCATGGACATTGGATTCTTAGGAACTGTATCTAAGAAGGTTTCACTGCATTATATTATTCACCCTTCGTGATATCCGAGAAAGACCTGAAGTTAAACTGTTTTATTCTTTCAACTTCATTTTATTTTTTTCTTCACCAGGCCCATTCCTATTTTTCCTATTTTCCCTAAATCACATAAGGGCAAGTCTAGGTTGCAGTTAATTCATTGCTGCTTGGAGGGTCATTGGAGCAGTTGTTATGTTCAGCTTTTCTTTCTTTTGTTTCATGTACTTCGTTTCTTTTTTCCATGGTTTACTCTATATATAGGAACATATATTGTGAACTTTGTTATGTTTTATGTTTTGGTGAAGGCTACTTGGTACTTTTGGTTTCAGAAATAAATTTGGGATAATGTTGTTTTAATGAAGTTGTTTTGCTATTAATTTATAATTAGTTAAAGTTTTCTTCTGCTGTAATATATTAATTATTTTATATTGTTTCCTTAGTCAATGTGTTATGTTATGGATTTTTATTCACCCGACCACCCGTGCTTCTAGTCTTATCCAATTTTCGTGGTGCCTAGAGGTGCGGGGTGTCACATTATCTATCTCAAGTCATGTAGACTATCCATCATACATGGTCTATCAACCTAAGGTCATGTGGATTATCCATCACACACATGTAGTTTTACTAGGATTACTATAAACCCATCAAAATGATAGAAACTATCCATCTGATATATCACGTGGACTATCCATCGCCCATATCATAGTTTATCTAGGATTACTATGAACTTATCGAGCATAATATCTTTTTGATCAGTTTAGGGCATCCTAACATAATTGATTCGTCTGATCTACCAAATGCAATTTTACTCACTTAGGAGTTTAGTCTGACCATACTCACTACTAAGACAACCTAACTGGTAATTATACCCCTAAATCCCAAGATTCAATGTTCGGTCAAAGTGATGTGAGTATGACAATGATAAATATCTAAATTTAACTAGTCAAATAATAACAAGAACATGTAATATCATTCATCAAACTATGATCAATTAATAGCCATAGGCACAAAATTACTTAATATTAAGTAATAATTTCTTTTAGCAATTTCATGTAAAACTTGGGCTAAAAATAACATTATTTCCTTGAAAGCATTTATCCTTACAAATGATTGATCCCTTAAATCGTTCTTTAAAATAAGGAAAACATAACCCCCTTTTACTAAGTCGAAATCTTATGCCAAAATACACTCACTTTTAATTTTCTTCTTTTAATCATTCAATATCAGAATGAGGATGTTGAGCCACTAAAACATATGGCTTATTGAGCCACTATATAATACTATTAAGTTTATAAACATGCGACATCCATGTTGCTAAAGTAGGGTGTCAAGTCTCTATCTTAAGTCTTTAAAAAATACATTCTGATTTGTAAAACATATGGCAATAAGATTGAAATCATATGGTTATCGGGCTTCTAATACACATAGGCTATCGTGCCTTTAAAACATAGCTTTCATTTTGTAAAACATGGGGCTTTCTAGCCTATAAACATGGATGTCGAAAACATAAACATACAACATCAATGCTGCAAAAATAGATGTCAAAAATATAGGTGACAAGATGTGCCGAGTTTAAAACATTTAAGAATGTCAAACTTCTATATCCTATAGGGTGTCTAACCTATAAAAACTTAAGATGTCGAATCTTTAAAATGCTTGAGGGTTATCGAACCGTTAAAAGAAAGAGATTGTCGAACTTTTAAAAACAATGTGAAGTCCAAAACCCTAGGATATCGAACCTCTACAACCTTAAGATATTGAACTCCTACAGTAATGGATGTCACACTTCTATATAAACCGATACATCACATATCTACCAAGTAGATATCGCATGTACTACTCCATATAAATGCTGAATCTATAATTCGATACCTCATATAGCTACAAGGTAGATAATCCAGGCATCACCCTTATAGGTATCGAATAACAAAGGGGTGGTGGTGCCAAATATCAATAATGGCATTTTATAAATAAGTTACAATTGACTTGTTTCCTTTTAAAACTTTTTCTTTCCACCAACTCTTGCCACTTGTCAAAATATTATTGGTATCAAAATCTATTCATCTTTTTTCATAAATTTACTAGGAGAATATGGTTTAAATTCCCAAAACAAATTACAAACTTTTGTAATTAGTATCATTAATTAATAGCTTTTCTACTACAATTAATTCATTGGAAATCATAGGGAAATCCCCCAAAATCATAAAAAATTAGATTTCCCATCTTCTTTCACATATGAAAATTTTAGGCTCAAAATAATTATTTAATTAATTTAATAATTAAAAAACCAAAACAAAATCTTATTTCCTCTTAGGAAATTCATAAAATATTCATATGAACTTGGAAAACTATGAAATTAAAAACCCTCTTCAAAATAATATTTTATGCAACATATCAAAATTTCAAGTCAATTGGAGATCAGAAATTAGATTTTTACTCTTAAAACCTATCACAATAATTCTATAAAATTCCCATAAATCATCTATCATTCAATTAAGGATATAACCGACCATAGCATGACATATAATCACAAACAATTTGGAATTCCTATCTAGATCCAAAATCAACATACAAAAATGAGAGAATAAATACTCTAATCTAGGAAAGCTTAAATGTGACCTTTTGCTGTCTCATATTCAACACCTTCTGAGAGAATAAATACTTTAGCAACTTATGATCCGTATACAGCTCAAATCTTTTCCCCTAAAGATAATATGTCCACACCTTCAATGCAAAAACTACTACAGCTAAAATCAAATCACGCGTTGAATATCTAACCTTATGCGATCTAAGCTGTCGAGATGCATAGGCAATCACTTTAGCTCTTTACATTAACACAGCTCCTAATCAAGTTCCACATGCATCTGTATAAACTACCAAATCCCGATTCCCTTCTGGAACTAACAACACAGGTGCACAAGTCAATAAGTGTTTTAATCTATGGAATATTTTCTCGCACTTATCGATCCAAATAAACTTCACATCCTTTCGTGTTAGGTTGGTCATCGGTGCCGCTATTTGCGAAAAGTCCTTAATGGATCTCCGATAATAAATGGCTAATCGAAGGAAACTCTTTATCTCAGTCACTGTCTCGGGTCTCTTTCAATTATAAACCGCTTCAATCTTAGTCGGATTTATAGACAACCCTTTTTCTGAGACTACCTGTCTAAGAAACTTTACTTCCTTCTTCCAGAAATGACACTTCGAAAACTTCTCTTTTAGCTAATGTTGCCTCAACGTCTCAAGCACCACTCTAAGATGAACTTCATGCTCTCTTTCATCTCTAGAGTATGTCAACGTATCTCTATGGATACAAACACGAACCTATCCAAGTGCTCTAGGAAAAATCGGTTCATCAAATACACGAAAGATATTGTCGCATTAGTTAGTCCAAATGGCATCATTAACTATTAGTACAATCCGTATCTAGTTCTAAATGTCATCAAAAGAATACTATCCTCTGCTACTCTAAGCTGATTGAACCCTATCGCTAAATCCAACCGGGAAAATACTTTAGCTCCACCAATTGGTCGAACAAATCATCAATTCTAAGCAACGGATATTGACTCTTTATCCTCTTCTCATTCAGCTTACAGTAGTCGATACATAACCATAAAGATCCGTCCGGCTTCTTAGCAAAACTTGGCCTACTCCCCAAGATGAACTGCTTGGTCTAATAAAATTCTTTTCTTCCAAATCTACCAATTGCACCTTTAGATCCCTCATCACGGTAGGTGTTATTCTACTTGGCGATCTACTCACTAGTTCTGCTCCAGACACCAAATATATCTGAAACTCAATAGCTCGTTTTGGTGGCAATCCCACCACAGGTTCAAAGGCATCTGCAAATTCTCTAACCATAAAAAATTGGTTCAACTCATTTTCTACTTCCACAACACCCGAAAAATCATTAACATCCAAACTTGGGCTGCCTATGGAATATATAATCCGATCACTACAGTCAGGGTGTCTAAGCGATATTTTCCTATCATGGAAAAATATCCTAGCATCATAGTTACCTAACCAATCCATACCCAAAGTAATTCTAAAACCAACGATAACAAACACATGAAACTGCAAATAAAAGTATGATCTAGCAAATCAAACTCTAGGTGGTCACACTTCATCCCAAATGTCGCATACCCTCCTATTGAATTTGCAACCCTTAAAGAAGTAACTAGGTATAAGGGTTCTAGGTTAAGCTTATCTACCAAACAATGAGATATTATAGAATGTGATGCACCAATGTCAGATAATACTCTAATTAACATACCATGAACCAAAAGCATACCTTCCAACACTGCTTTTTATTTCTCCTGCACCATTGGTCTCGAGGTAGCTGGTTCCAATGCAAGCACTTTGGCTTTCCCATCTCTAGCAGGCTCCTTTCAATGGTTCTTATAGTGCCCAACTTGATCGTAGTTGAAACACCTCTTTCTTCCCAACAGCTTTCTTTCCTTTTCCTGTATGACATTCATGGGCATAGTGTCCCTTCTTATTACACTTGTAGCAAACAACATCCGACTCTCCCTTCTTTAAGGCTCTATGCTTCTGAGCCCCTTTCTTGTGGAAAAACTTTCTCTTCTGAACCTGCCTCACCTAGATTTCCTTTGCCTTATTTATTTCAAGAAAATCTTGCATTTCATCATGCCTTAAAGCCATTTCAACTACAACATGGGTCTCTGATATGCGATAACATGGCCTTAGCAAGCTCAGGCTTCAACCCACGAATGAACTTTTCATTCTTCGTAATCACAGTGTCAATAGTGGTGTAGCCATATCTTGCTAGCTGCTCAAATCTCATCGCATCCTCTAACACCGTCATTCTCCCTAATCCAAATCATCATACTTCCTAAGCAAGGCAAACATAGTAATCTCAAACATAAATCTCTCCTCAAACTTTCTCTTAAACTCAACCTATGTCATATTGTCTTCATTAACTCCAACAGACGTTGTTCCACTAATACCGTGTCGCTCGCTATAGCTGTCTCGAAGCGAGTCTTCTCTTCCGCTCATCATTGAGCCCCAGATCAGCAAAATCCTCTCGCAATGAAGCAGCCAATTTTCTACTTCGATTGTGTCCTTGGTACTAATGAACGGATTTCCTCCTAGTCGAGCATTATCTCTACTTAGAATAGCATAGTTATTCACCGCTAGAGCTTCTTGGTTTCATCCTCCAGCATTACCTTTAACTACTCCTGCATCAATTCCCGCTTGCATCATGTTCATGAAAAACTGATACATAGCTCCTATGTTTACTCGTGGGAATCCACCACCCACATTTTCAGCTTGTACCGACCTTGGTTCCTCCTTGTACTTAGCCTGGTATTTCCATTTGCAGTGGTGCTTTCCCCATTAAATTTAATTCTTCCTCTTCTTACATCCATATCTGCATTCGAATCTGGTAAGATATTGAAGAATAGCCCAAAAGAGAGATAGGAGAATGGAGCTAAAGCGTATACTTATATATAGCAAATACAGGTACATAACTATAGCATTATCCTATACCTCGATAGTATCCCTAGTTCCTTAGGATTATGTTTTCAAAAATTATTTTTATTTAAAGTTTTTCATAACCTAAGTAACCATTTTCTTCACTAGAAAATTAATATTAATTCCAAAAATTTTGAAACTTGAAACCCATCTCCAAAATATCATTTTTGACCTTTCATAAAATTCGCAAGGCAATTTGATGATAGGTTTTCAATCCAAAACATATTATAAAACCGATATCGATAAGCATAATTCATCAACAAGCATACATACATACATACATACATATATTTAAATATCATTCAAAACGTGGCGATATACTTTCAAAAACATTTGGACCGGATTCTAGAAACCGATATCATCAAAGTATAGTATGTAACATATTACTCATCTTTAGCTTTGTTGCCAAGGAGTTGAGATTTGATCTTGGATTGAGTTTTAATTAAGCTTTTCTTATTGATTTAGCTTTTCTTACCCTTACTCTTCTTTAATGGTGACCGACCTCTAGGTTTCGTGTTTTAAATTATAAACATGAAAAATGAAGGTGTGTTATGGGATTAGGGTGTAAGAATATAGCTTCTTATTATGTTGCCCCTTATCCAACTCCCTAACTTATTTCATTTTAAATTTCATTTAACTCATTAATTGAACTAGGCATGGCTACCACTTTATCATACAAATCTCAATCCCTTAACCAAATTAATCTTTACATTATTCTATCCAATTTAGCTAACTAAATCTCTTGAATAATGTAATCTAAAATTAAGGGTGTTACAAGTGGTGATTTCATGCTCAATCTAGGGTGTTGATCCATTTTTTGGATTAACGGTAAATAACTTGAATCTTTCCCCCAACACATAGTGTCTCCACACCTTTAAAGTAATGATCATCGCTGCCAAATCTATATAATGAGTGGGATATCTTACTTCACATGGTTTAAGCTGTAAAGAAGCATAGGCAATCACTTTGCCTCTTTGCATCAACATAGCTCTTAATATTGACCCACAGGCATCAGTATAGACCATCAAATCTTGATTCCTACCTAGCACACTAACAAGGGCACATTGGTCAATAAATTTTTTAGCTTTAAGAATGCTTCTTCACATTTATCAGTCCAAAAAAATTTACGTCCTTCCTAATTAGTTTATTCATAGGTGCCACTGAAGAGAAATCCTTATTGAATCATCGATAATGGTTAGCTAGTCCAAGAAAACTTCTTATCTCGATCATAATCTAGTATCTCTTTCAATTAGTAACAGCTTCAATCTTAGTTGGATCTATAGATAACCCTTCTTCTGAAACTACATGACCTAGAAACTTCACTTCTATCTTCCAAAAATAATATTTCAAAAACTTCTCTTTTAGTTGATGTTGCCTCAACATTTCAAGCACTATTCTAAGGTGAGTCTCATGATCTCGCTCATTATTAGAACATATCAAGATGTCATTTATAAGCACTAAAAATGAATCTGTCCAAATGCTCCTAGAAGATTCAGTTCATCAAATCCACAAAGAAAGAAAGTGCATTAGTCGGTCCAAAGGGTATGACTAATCATTCATATGAATCATACCTCATTCAAAACGCCATTAAAGGAATACTATCCTCCTCCACTCTCAATTGATGGAACGATGTTTGCTAAATCCATTTGGGAAAATACTTTGGCTCCACTCCTTTGATCAAATAAATCAATTATTCTTAGTAAAGAATACTGATTCTTTATCGTCTTCTCATTCAACTTAATAACAACAATACACATCCTTAACGGCCCATCTGGTTTCTTTATGAATAACATGACCTCTCTCTAAGGTGAGTGCTTGGTCTAATAAAATTATTTCCATCTAAGTCCACCAGATGCACCATTATATGTATCATCTCAGTAGGTATCATTTTACTAGGTAGTCTACTTATGAGTTCAGCTCTAAGTACAAGATCTATTCAAAACATCATAGCTCATTTTGGTGGAAGTCATGTAATTGGCTCAAAGACATCTGCAAACTCTCTTACAACAAAACCTGATTCACTTCATCTTCCTCTTCCACTGCATCCAATAAAAAACATATATCAAAAATCGAGTTTTCGACTGAGTGTATTATTCGATCGTGGCTATTAGTGTGTCTTAATGATATTTTCCTACCTTAGCAGATATCCTAGCATCATATCTGCTTAACCAGTCTATACATAGAATAATCCCAAAACCTACAAAATAAAACACTTGCAAATTGCAGGCAAATACATGACCTTACAGCACAATTTCTAAATGGTTACATCTCATCCTAAGAGTTGCATAACTTCCTATTGGATTCACAACCCTTATGGAAATAATATGATATAATGGTTCTAGGTTTAACTTATCTACCAAACAATGTAATATAAAAGAATGTGATGCTCCAGTATCAAATAGTACTTTAAAAGGTATTCCATGAATCAAAAGGGTATCTCCCATCATAGAATTTTTTCTCCTTTGCGGTTAGTCTAGAAGTCGGTGGCTCCAGATCAAAAACCATCCTTATATCAGCCTTGACCGCATCTGGACATTTATTCTTATAATTCCCCACCTGGTTGCAGTTAAAACACTTAACGTTCTTCTTCCCTATAACTTCCTTTCCATCACTAGATCGACACTCATTAGAAAAGTGTCATTTCTTATCACACTTATAGCAAACAATATCGGCTTTCCCTTTCTTCGCAACTCTACCCATCTAAGCTCCCTTCTTCTTTAAGAACTTTCACTTCTTGTTCTAAAAACCTTGAGTCACCATAGGCTTTTCCTTCCTAAATGTCGAAATCATTTCCTCATTTCTTATTTCCATCACTACTACCACATCACGTGGATCTCTGAGATGTTGCGTTGTTGCTTTGGTAATCTTCGTCTTCAATCCTCGAATGAACTTCTCATTTCTTTTGATTATAGTGTCAATAGTAGGATGTCCATATTTTTCCAACTCATCAAACTTAGTTGCATACTCCAATATTGGCATCTCTCCCAACTCTAATTCCATAAACTTTCTAAGTAAGGTTGACTTAGCTATCTTAGAAGAGAGAGTCTCTTCAAACCTCCTTCTAAACTAAACCCAAGTCAAATTCTCCTTTGGTATTATTATCCATAAAATATTCTCAATAGTGAAAGTATAAAAGAAGGAGAAAGAGCATTGGTGAGAATCAGAAGGCATTAGGGTGGTCTTTGTAAACATTAAACAAGGATTTCGACAAGAAGGTAATATCTTTAGCAAAACCTTTCGAAGAGCCCAAAAGCATGCTTCAATATTATTTTAGGATAAACAATGAGCTTTCAAAGAAGTCTAAAGGGACCTTTCAAAGGAAATGGATAATAGGTTTTCATCTTTCGAAGAGGTCAAAAGGTACCTTTCAAAGGTAATGAATAGCATGCTTTTTGCATATGCGCCAAACCATTCAAAACGATTGGTTTCGTCTTCGTCTACTTTCATCAGAAGAACATTTGGCAAAAGAAACTCTTTCGGAAGCATATATTAGCCTTTCAAATTGGTTAAAGACATCCACACCTATGAAGGAAAAACTATATATATTCAATATAACATCCACTGACTTCAAAGGATGAGGTTCTACACTAGCTAGAGAAGATGCTTTCGAATGGAATCTTTTGCAGTAAAGCTTTTACGATGTTTCTACGCATTCGAAACACAAAGGGTATACGTATCGACATCATTAAAGACCAACACCCATGCCAATTTGCACGACATCTTAATTGATAAGTGAAGAGCACATATATATACCTTTCGTTGAAGTCGAAAGCGATCAAGCAATATACCTTTCGCTGAAGTTGAAAGCGATAAAGCAAGATAGAAGGAAGCCCAGCCTTTAGCAGCAGCGGAAGCCCGACCATGTAACCCTTTCGACGAGATTGAAAATTATGGTTCAAAGAATGCTCACGAAAGGACGAAAGATGACCTTCCTGCTGTGTCGAAAGAAATGGGTCGAAAGGTGGCAACCCACATCTATAAATAAGTCCCTAGGGTCTGGTTTAGGTGATTCGATTTTTCATTCGCTTCTTGCTTGTACTTTCTAAAGCTTATAAACCCTAATTCCCAAATTAAATTGGGGATAAAGTTACTTTGTATACTTGAGCTTCAATTAGGAAAAAATATATATTTTCAAGGCACATTTATGGATTTAATGACTCTGTATAACTCAGAATAAGAGCTGCTGGTATCAATATGCCCGAAAGGCTGCCTTTCGAAGGAGTCAAAACCACTTGGTTCAAATAATACACCTAAACCTTTAAGTTAGCAACTTTGACTACCTCGAAGGGTGGTTCCAAAAGAGTCTTAAAACAATGGACTGGGCTTGAAAGGCATTAAAAGGACAATTAAACATTTCAACCAATTCGAAAGGTCATAAAGGAAGAAGTTTCATCTATCACAACACATTCGAAAGAAGGACTTAAGGGAGTCAAAAAGTCTTAGCCTTTTCTATTTGTTCAAAAGAAGGTTTCTAAAGAATCACTTATACTTCATACTCCACTTTGAGGTATCGACAAGTTTTCTTGTTAACATTTTTCGCACTAGAAGGAGGGCTCAAACCTCTGCTTCATAATAAATTTCATCATAGATAAATTGTATAGGGTTCTTCATTCGAAAGAAGAAAATGGTGAGAGCAAGAAATAATAACAACATTCCTAATGAAGAAGTTGTGTCAGAATCAACTTTGGAAAATAATATAGTCCCCAACTTTAACTTAGAGAATATGGAAGTTGCACAACCTTCAACCCTAATAAGATTGAAAAAAATGAAATTAAAGTCCAAATCTACAACAACAAATGATAGCAATGCAAGAATTTTTTGAAAGGGCTCCATCAAGAATCGTTAAGGACTATGGAAGCAGAAGATGAAGCACAATCTCCAAATGAGGTAAAAGATGAAGAGTTAAACTAAGAAATCAAGCTAAAAGATCTCTCAAGCAAGAAAATAGTCCAATCCAAAGAAACAGAAAGAGTTGCCAAAAAAACAAAGCCAACCAAAAAGATAACCTACACCAAGTGATAATGTATGTGCATAACTAAAAGGGAATTCCTGACCTCGAGAAATATGTTATCCTCCAAAAGACTCCTTTTTTAGAAGAAATGATGGCAGTTAGTCTCCTTCCTCATATCCAAACTCCCCCACTAAAATATGATGGGACCACTGATCTAGATAATCACCTTGTAGCTTTTGAAAACTGGATGAACTTATATAATGCTCCTAGGCCAATTCACTGCAAACTTTTCCCGGCTACTTTTCAAGGAGCAGCTATCAAATGGTACAAGAATTACCAAGTGAAAACCATCTGTTCTTGGGAACAATTTTCTTCTAACTTCAGGACACAACTTTATATATTTAGAGACTCAACTATGGACTTTAGCTTGTTTTCTACTATCAAACAAAAACTAGGAGAATTTCATGGGAATACTTGAACGTATTTAGTACATAAGCGTTAAAGGCAAAGATTACAACTGGTAAAGAAAAGCTTATGGCAGCTCAATTAGGGTTGATCGAACAAATCTCTTTCTGGAAAGACCTTATCCATGGGTGTAAAGATTTATGGCACGTCTATTTCCAAGCCGAGAAGTTTGTCCAATTGGAAGAAGTACATCATACCATGGAAAAATCTTAGCAAGAATAGAAGGAAGAAAATTTTGACTTCAACTATCCTAGCAAAAAGTCTAGATGGAAGGAAAACAAAAAAGAAAGTCAGACGGTGACATCTGAATACAAACCAATAGAATTAAATAAACCTCTTTATTATATCTTTACCATGACATAAGACGATGAGAATTTCTCTTTGTCCTATAAGATAAGAACTCCAACATAACCCAAAAAAGGAAAGAGTTACTGCGCTTATCATAAAGTGAATGGTCATGAAACTGATAGTTGTAGTGTTTTGGCAAAAATAGTTCAAAATTTAATCAAGTTTGGATTCTTACAAGAATTTTCCTTGAAAGGAAGAACTCAATCATTTAAAGCCCTGGTAGAAAATTAGTTTTACAACTTCATCTTCAGACCTTGATCAGGCTATGAAACTTTGCAGCTTCCATCTATTACAAATTTTCTTTGCTTATAACTCCTTTAATTTGAATTGCACTTTGAATTGGTCATATATTAATACAAAATTCGAGTGTCATTTTAGGTAAAAACAAAACCAGTCTATGGTATTCAACATACTCTTAAAGTACAACAAACTTTTAGCTACTTAAGAAAGACTACTCAAATGCCGGAAACGAGATAACTCATACTCATCTCAAAGATTGAATCATTGTGATGTAAAAAAACTGCTACCATGGAACCTTGGATTGTAGTCAAGCTTCAACTGTAAACTCAAGAAGGATAAATATCAAAAACTCTCACGAAAGAAGGGATACTTGGGAAAAGCATACCCTTATTCGTGAAAGTCTATTAGTCCATGTATCACTAATTTTCAAACTCACAACCAAGACATTTCTTTTACTGAGAAAAACCTATGAAGTATTAAAATATACACACTAATTCTGTTTTCAATGGTTATTCTACCATTTGGGGAAAATTTGACTAAATATGTCTTCAAGAAAGTTGATTTTAAAAGTCAGAAAGAATTCTCTCAAATTACCCTATAAATAAGGGAGATTAAATATCTATTTATTTTCAAGATAAACTTGCACAATCTTTGAAGAATACTATTTAGCATTAGTAAATGCACATCAAAGACTTCCAACTAAACAATTTCAACATTTCAAAGTTTTCTAAAAACTATTGGCGAGGGCAAACCTATTCACACTTTTTCAGAGAAAGTTTTAAAGCTTTCAAAAGTTCATCAGCAAAAGCTCAAATTAGAGAATCCTATTCTCGACTAAAAGACTATTGTTCATGAATCATGCCCTCCCAGTCTCCTATTTGGGATATGTGTCTCCACCATGAGAATGATTTAAAGACCTTTACAAAAAGTGGCGTTATGAAAAGATTCTTTTATGATCAAACTCTTTTTTAGAAAAATAATCCCTTAATATATTAGAAGGGTTAATTTACAATAATTTTTTTATATTCAAAATGATGTTCATAAACGTTTTAATTGGCTAAAAATGATTTTCGCATACAAGTTTAGCCTATTGCCAATCCGTAACTTCTCCTAAAAGGAGGGGTCCCGCACCAACCAAAAAGCCTACGACCAATCCATAACACCTCCTAAGTCGGAGGGACAAAAACCTACGGCCAATCCGTAGCACCTCCTAGGACGGAGGGACAAAAACCTATAGCCAATTTGTATCACCTCCTTTGATAGAGGGACAAAAACCTATAGCCAATCCATAGCACCTCCTAGAGGGAGGGTCAAAACCTCTAACGTGTGGTTCACCTCTTTGATGGAGGGTCGGGTCCAGCACCCACCAATACCTTTTAAGAAGAAGGCCAACCTAACATACACTATATCTCTTAAAACCAAGGGAAGCTCGCGGAGCACCAAACAGATGAAGAAAAACAAAGATGTCTACAACTCAAAACAAAGTCAAGGCCTAAAAGAATAAATGGTCAAAGGGATAAAGTTAATCACCATTTAAAATAAAGATATAACCCAAGAAATGGGTATAGCAAAGGCAAAAGGATGAAGATGTCTGATGCCGTAATAAAAAACAAACAAGGAATCCAAGACAATAATAAAAAAGGACAAAGTATAAGCTATAAAATTTCAGTATGTCCAATACCTAAAAAGTGACTCTAATGTCAAGAAATTGAGAAGCTTGCATCCTAAATGGAGACACGAGACAAGAAAATGGATAAAAAAATCTGTAACATGAGACGGAAAGCAAAGATCTATACAAAAGCTAAAGTAACGGAATAGATAACAAATTTTTATTACACAGATAAAAGTGACTTCATTCGAAGAATAGATTAAGTAAACCACTCCTGAATCCATAGAAAAAAGGTGACCCTTTAGGATAGAAGAGTATATTATATATATATATATATATGTGTGTGTGTGTGTGTGTGTGTTAATAAATTATTTGGACCATTGCACCGCTGAACCAAGCAATAGTACAAAACTTGCACTGCTGAATGACCGACTAGTCCCACGGAGCTTGCACTGCTGAATGGCCAGTCAATTGAACGGAACTACCTAATGAACGATTGGACGGTTGAAAAGCTAAACAACCGAACATAACTATTTGCTAAATGGTTGACTGGTCTTATGGAACTACTACTTTGAATGGCTGACTGGTAATACGAAACTACTATTCTGAGTGGTTGCATGGCTTTTCGAAACTACTCCACTCCAATGTAGTAGGCACTTTAGGAACCACACATTTATTACTAAGATACTTTCCTTTGAATAACGAGAATTCTCATCACTATTCAAGGCATAGGTTTTAAATAAATCTCTGACATAGCATGTTAGGAATAAATTTAGAATTAAGGCCAGATAGGCTTAGGGATCTTTTGCTTAAGTCTACTAAATATATCATTACTAGACATTTATCTGACTTCGTACGTATATTGAATGAAATTTTGAGTAGTCTATTCGTCAGATGAGATCCTTATAAGATTTTAGATGAATTCCCGATTTCATGAATTTTCAATTCCCCTATTTCTTTTCATAATGATTTTTTATTTATCTTTTATTAATTCTTGATTTTTTAACTACTTTATTGAATTTCCATGATGACATGTAGACTTCTTATTGAATTTCTGACTTTGAAACTAGTAAAAAATTTCAGCAATTTATTTGACAAATGAGATCCTAACAAGTTTTTTATCACGTTCCTGAATACATGAAATTCTTGGTTTCTTTCCATAATGATTTCCTAACAAATTTCAGGTTATGTATTTTGAATTTCTTCATTGACTTATGATGATTAGTGGATTTCATATTCTTGATTTCCTTATTGAATTTTTGTGATGATCTCTTATTGGATTTCTAGGTTTGTGAAAATTTCTTTTCTTGATTTTTATTACGATTTATGGATTTCATATTCTTAGTTCCCTTACTGAATTTCATAATGATCCTTTATTGAATTTCTCGTTTCGTGAATTCCAAATTTCCTCATTGGCTTTTATGGTAATTTGTGCATTTCATATACTTAGTTTCCCGATTGGGATTTCATAATGATTTCTTATTGATCTCCAATTTTTATGAATTTTTTATTTCTTTATTGAATTTTCGTGGTGAGCTGTGGACTTCCACTGAATTTTTGGCTTTATGAATTTTCTGTATGAATTTTGAGATTGTGTATTTGAATTGAGATTTATCTAAAAATTTAATGTTTCCACACTAATGTTATGTAAGAATGCCAGTAAGAGTGTCTTGATATCAAACAAACTTTTAAGTTAATGGTAATAGGAAATAAGAGCCCTCTAATTTTCATATTATCAAACAACATCAATACTTAACTATCTACCAATTTGTTAATGAATGAATTAGAATCACTAATGTACATTGCAGGGATGAAATAAAATTATAACAGGAAAACAAGATAAAACCGCCAAAAGCATGAAATTAGTACATAATTATTGAAGAAAACATAACCCAAGAACAAAGGATTTGAACTGTGCAATGGCCTTTTGGGAAGGTTTATCTACTTAAATTAACGAATGTGGACCAGGTGACATCGTTTCATATTTCTCTTATAAGGATTTGGTCATGTATTTATTTGAAAGCTCTACCCAATAGCACTATCAAATAGTATCTGGAATTATAAAGTTACTCATCTATGTCTCATAAAAAAGTTATGATCCTAATAAAAGTTATTATATGCTTTGCAGGAAAACAAAGGAAAGGATTTCATTGGAGTTTGAGTAGTTTGAGATAAATTTTTTGAATTTTGTCCTAAAGTACGAAATCTTCTTTCGTACTAAAGGGGCTAAATGATATCCGTAAAATATTCTCAAGAGTAAAAGTATGAACGAAGGAGAAAGGGCATTGGTGAAGATTAGAAGGAATTAGAGTGGTCTCTGTAAACATTAAACAAAGCTTTCGACAAGAAGGTAATGGCGTCAGCAAAACCTTTCGAAGAGGCCAAAAGGATGCTTCAGCAGTATTTTGGGATAAATAAAGAGCTTTCAAAGATGTCGAAATTCTAGGATAAAAAAAAGCTTTCAAAGAAGTCGAAAGTTACATTTTGAAAGCAATGGATAGGATGTTTTTAGCTTTCGAAGTGGTCGAAAGGTACCTTTCAAAGGCAATGAATAGCAGCTTTCTGCATATGCGCCAAACCGTTCGAAATGATTGGTTTCGACTTCATCTACTTTCATCAGAAGAACATTTGGCAAAAGCAGCCCTTTCTAAAGTATATATTAGCCTTTTGAATTAGTTAAAGCCATCCACAACTATGAAGGAAAAACTATATAAATTCAATATAACATCCACTAACACCAAAGGTTAGGGTTCTGCACTAGCCATAGAAGATGCTACCGAATGGGATTTTTTGCAGAAAAATTTTTATAGTGTTTCAACTCATTCGAAACCCAAAGGGTACACGTTTCGACAGCATCAAAGTCCAATCCCATGCTATCTTACACCGCACGTTAACAACTAATTGAAAAGCGCATCTATATACTTTTCGATGAAGTCGAAAGCGATCAAGCAATATACCTTTCGATGAAGTCGAAAGAAATAAAGCAAGATAGAAGGAAACCCAGTCTTCAGCGGCAACGGAAGGTCAGCTATGTAATCCTTTTGACTAGGTCGAAAGGTATAGTTCAAAGGATGCGCATGAAAAGTGGAAAGCATGCCTTCTGACCACATCAAAAGCAATGGGTCGAAAGGTGCTAACCCACATCTATAAATAACACCCTAGGAGTCTGGTTTAGGGGATCCAATTTTTTTTCACTTCTTTCTTGTACTTTCTAAAGCTCGTGAACCTTAATTCCCAAATTAAATTGGGGATAAAGTTACTTTGTATACTTGAACTTCAATTAGGAAAAGATTATATTTTCAAGGCACATTTATAGATTTGATGATTCTTTATAACTCAGAATAAGACATGCTTGTATTAATATGTTTGAAAGGCTACCTTTCGAAGGATTCGAAACCACTTGGTTCAATTAATACACCTAACCATTAAGTTCAAGTCTTCATAACTTTGACTACCTCGAAGGCTGGTTCCGGAAGAGTTTTGACCAAGTGAATGAGCTTGAAAGGCATTAAAAAGGAGAATTAAACATTTCAACCATGTCAAAAGGTCATAAAGAAAGAAGTTTCATCTATTACAACATATTCGAAAGGAGGGCTTAAGGGAGTCAATAGGCTTGGCTTTTTCTATCTGTTAGAAAGAAGGTTTTTGAAAGAATCACTTATACTTCAAACTCCACTTTGACGTGTTGACAAGTTTCCTTGTTAACAGGTATTCCTTCTGTCATAGTGTTCGATAATATAAAGCAACTCCTTGTAGCTACCTCAATGCCAACCTCTTCTTTTGCTCATCATTTAAACCTAAGTCAGCAAAGATTCTCTTACAGCGCAACAGCCAATACTCTGCTTCAAATGGCATCCTTCATTCTTAGAAAAGGCCTTCCCGCAAGGCTGATATAGTCCCAGCGTCAGCCATTACCTAAGGATTAGCTCCTCCCGCATTAGCAATATTTTCTTCATCCAATCCAATAGCAGCTTCAGCTTGTGTAACACCCCACTCCGAGACCCACTCTAGTAAAGAGTATTACGGAGTAATACCGTCTACTAGAACGGAGAATAGAGTATAATGGAAGCGACCATGTGTAATCAAGCTATAACTAACTACTGAATACGTCGAATAGGTGGTATTCCTTTCTCAAGTGGTTCGACATATCCAATAGATATTTATAACGAAATTACAAATGGCTAAGGAAAATAGGTTCAGAACAAACATAATACTAAATGATAACATCATCATCACAGAACAGTCACATAACAGTCACAGAACATAGGTACAATATATCGTCAATACAGATCCAAGTATCAAAAGGTGGGTACAAAGCCACCGCTCACACATGTGAGTCAAAAATATGTACATAAGAGTTTGAAATAAAAGAGTAGCGGAATAGTGGACAAATAAAAGCACTATCTATCAGCATAGCAGATAATGTCCAAGCGGAAGCACATAAGCTAAGTCCAGAGACCTAACCTGAAACAACTCGGTCTGACCCGAGCGAAAACACTCGGGTCAGGCTAGCTAAATAATCAGTAATAACTGAGATATATATAATAATGCAGTATATAAATAAAACAATACTTCTTCAAAGAGAAGAGTAATATAAACTACATGAATATAATGACGATCCCTAATCATCAATAAACAGTAAAAATCTCCAAAGAGAATACAAACACCAAAGTGTTAAATAAATAAAATCGCCTCATATCATCGGCGTAGCCAAAGCTATATAAAGTTGCCCATAGCAATTATCCCAAGAGTGACCAGAGTCAGTAATTAATGCCCAAGCAAAGATCGATGCTCCAAAGAGTAATAGGGATATACTGAAAAGTCAATGAAATCAAACACTGAAAAGCAGTGTCCAGAGACACTGTGAATCCACAAGGTAATCGCACTTACACCGTATGGTTCCATAGAACCAACACCGAATGGCAGTACTCGAATGGATATAAAATCATCAGATAATACAAATATTGCACGTGCACCGACCAGAGTCGTTGTTGCCAAGTACTGTAGAATTGTGATCGATCACTCGCACAGATGCGGAACGCGCGAAACGGCGAGATCCTTCCCAAAAGGATAAAGGCCCAGAGGCGCACGCTGAAAAATAAACTGCTCCATAGAGCAGGTGTCCAGAGACGGTTTCCCAGAGGCGTGGTGACCCAGAGGTCCAGTACTGGCCGCCCAGAGGCTAATGTGTCACTAACTTCTTGGAGAGGAACCCGTAAAGTGTTAACAATGAGTCCCATACCCCACGTTCGCACTAAACTGTTTATTAACCAATAGCAAGCTCACACTCCAAGAAATAAAAAGTCCACCTCGTATCATCGGTAAACTAGACCCAAAGGTCAAAACGATCAACCGAATAGGTCGGGGATTAACCGGAAAGAAAATACACACGGTTCCATAGGCCGGAGATTTCCTAACCGTTTAAGCACCTTTCCACTTCGCTCGACGTGCTAAAAGTGAGTGTGAGATTTTTATTATAGAAAATAATGGTGTAAAACGGATTTGTAATTGATTTCGAAATCACTTTTAAAACGGTCTTTTGAAAAGTCTCCTATTATGGAGTAATTAATTTAATAATTAAAAATAGTATTATATAATAATTTTCAAAAGCCATTTTGGAGTGAAAAGTCCTTTTAAATCCTTTTTATAAAGCCCGTGTACGAAATCCAGGGACAAATCTCAAAGAAATCGACGAAAACCAGAAAATCATCAAAAATATTCTAAGTGTTTGAAACCATTCAAAAACTGCTGCGAACCCAAGTTCGGCAATTTATTTGGACCAGCAAACTGTGTCCAAATGGCATGAAAACTGGTAGGCATGTAGTCCGACATCCCTACTTTAAGATGCAAAAAGAATTTCTGGATTCCGAGTTGAGACGAAGTGGCAGCGACGTCTCAAAGTTGAACCCAGGAAAAGATTCACACTGTTTTCCAACAGCGACCAGAGTCTAACTTTGGCACGAAAATCGGAGTAACAAACGAACTCCAATGTTGCCCAAATTTTCCAGAGATGGAGTTCAGAACTCCACCTTTCCAACGAGTCCAAAAACGTTGGATTTTGACCACGGCTGTGACCGTGGCGATGTCACAAAGTTTCAGTCTCAAAACTGAAAACAGAAAGCAACATTTTTTTTTTGGGCCCCCAGCCCGCTTGGGCTGGGGAGACTTGGGCCCGCCCACAGCCCGCGCGGGCTGGGGGACTTGGGCCCGCCCCCAGCCCGCGCGGGCTGGGGGAAACCCCCCCAGCCCACGCGGGCTGGGGGTCTTGGGCCCGCCCCCAGCCCACGCGGGCTGGGGGTACTGGGCCCGCCCCAGCCCACGCGGGCTGGGGACTTGGGCCGCGCCCCAGCCCGCGCGGGCTGGGGGACTTGGGCCCGCCCCCAGCCCGCGCGGGCTGGGGGAAAAGGGGGCCGCCCCAGCCCCTTGCGGGCTGGGGTCTGTGGCCCGCCCCCAGCCCGGGTGGGCTGGGGGGCCTGTGCGCGCCCGGGCTGCGCCCGGGTGCAACCCAGGCCTGTCCTGGTGCACCCAAAGCCCTTTTTTGGCCGGTTTTCAGCCTGCACATTTCCAGCCAGCAGAAATTGTGCATTTTAGTGATTTTGGAGTGTTTTTTTCAAGTTTTTGGCATCAAATTTTGCTAATAACAATCACTAACTATCATATAATGATTATTATACTAAATTAAAGGAAACATAGGGTCAAATCTTAGCATTACCTTATGAAGCAATTTTACAAACACCTTATGTGCAACCCCAAATTGAATGCAAAGATGATTAAGGAGCTATGATTCACATGTTACATAAATAAGCATGTGTTACTAATTGATTTATGACATCAAAAGAGGATCAAACACATACTATAAGAAGTTTTTAGCAATATACCTCTCTTAGAAAGCAACAATGATCATAATAGCATCAACCCAAGTTAGCAAAAGAGGATTAGAAGGCTATATGATCATAAAAACACATAAAACATGTGTTAACAAACTAATTTTAGAAATTAGAAAGTTATAAAAGAGGTATTTGAGGTGGGTATTTGCATTTCCTTTTTCATAGAATGACTTGCATAAGCTAAAACTTGAAGGAGATGAAGATGGAGGCCATTTTTGTTAAGAAGCTTTAGGAAATGATTAGGGTTTTGATTAGGGTTGAATGAAGAAGGTTATGAGAGTTTGAGATAATATATAGGGGAGGTTTAGGGTGGGATATTGGGTTAAGTTTTGTAACCCAATAAGAAGAGGGTTATTACAATGTTTCCAAAAAAAAATCTAAGTGTTCATGTATGTTTATGAACTCATTTCTTACCCAAACCTATTTTAAAATCTCTCCTAAAATATTTAACTCTCCAAAATAACATTTTATCCTCATTTTAAAATCCCATATTTCCCATTTAATTAAAATAGCCTTTTTCAAATAAATTTTGTTATTCCAAATCCTTTTATGCTTCATTAAGAATAAATAAAAATCCTAACTTTTATTTATTAATTGGTAATGCAAATCCCGGGTTGTTACAGAGTCCCCCTTAAGAAAATTGCGTCCCCGCAATTCCTTAAGATAGATGTCGTCTATAACGTCAAATCCACAAAAGAAGTGATAGATATAAAATAAAGAATTCTTACCCGCAGAAGAAGATGGGAGAAAGCTAGGATAAGAGCGCTCGATAGATTCTCTGGTCTCCCAAGTGCAGTCCTTAGGATTCGGTGACCATTGAATCTTCACGAGTGGAACCTCTTTGTTGCGAAGGCGTCTAACCTCCGAATCAAGCACACGGAGAGGTTGCTGCTCCAAAGATAAGTTAGGTAAGATCTCTAAATCAGGTACGACATGCGGCTTAATGATAGAATCAGGATCGCGAACACACTTGCGAAGCTGAGAAACATGGAACACGTCATGCATTCCGAAAAACTGAGCAGGTAGAGCCACACGATAAGCAACGAGGCCGATGCGTTCCGTAATAGGAAAGGGTCCAACATAGCAAGGAGCCAACTTCCCTGTAGAGCTGAAACGCACAACCCCCTTCATGGGAGAAATCCGAATAAAGACATGATCACCAATGGAGAACTCAAGAGGCTTCCTACGGTTGTCGGCGTAAGATTTCTGGCGGTCCTGTGCCTCTTTCATTCTTTGACGGATAAGAACAATCTTTTCAGAAGATTCCCGAACTGAATCTGGACCAAGAATAAACTTCTCGCCAGATTATAACCAACAAGCAGGAGAGCGACATGGCCTTCCGTATAGAGCCTCGAAAGGTGCCATGCCGATACTAGACTGAAAGCTGTTGTTGTAGGAGAACTCTACGAGCGGTAAGTGATCCTCCCAATTACCTTCGAAATCTAGAATACAACAGCGCAAAAGATCCTCCAAAACCCGATTCACCCTCTCCGTCTGACCGTCGGTCTGAGGATGATAAGCAGTCGAGAGATTCAGTTTTGTGCCCAAAGCTGGCTGTAGGCACTTCCAGAAGTGACTAGTAAAGATAGTGTCTCGATCACAGACGATAGAGCTAGCAATGCCATGAAGTCGAACGACTTCCTTCACATATAGCTTGGCAAGCTGAGGAGCAGTCCGAGTGAACTTAATAGGAATGAAATGAGCCGCTTTGGTCAAGCGATCAACAATAACCCAGATAGAAGTATGGCCTGACCTCGATCGAGGCAGACCGTCAATAAAATCCATGGATATCTGATCCCATTTCCATAATGGAATCTCTAGCGGCTGAAGAAGACCAGACGGACGCTGATCCTCGGCTTTGATCTGTTGACCTAAGGATTAGCTCCTCCCGCATTAGCAATATTTTCTTCATCCAATCCAATAGCAGCTTCAGCTTGTGTAACGCCCCACTCCGAGACCCACTCTAGTAAAGAGTATTACGGAGTAATACCGTCTACTAGAACGGAGAATAGAGTATAATGGAAGCGACCATGTGTAATCAAGCTATAACTAACTACTGAATACGTCGAATAGGTGGTATTCCTTTCTCAAGTGGTTCGACATATCCAATAGATATTTATAACGAAATTACAAATGGCTAAGGAAAATAGGTTCATAACAAACATAATACTAAATGATAACATCATCATCACAGAACAGTCACATAACAGTCACAGAACATAGGTACAATATATCGTCAATACAGATCCAAGTATCAAAAGGTGGGTACAAAGCCACCGCTCACACATGTGAGTCAAAAATATGTACATAAGAGTTTGAAATAAAAGAGTAGCGGAATAGTGGACAAATAAAAGCACTATCTATCAGCATAGCAGATAATGTCCAAGCGGAAGCACATAAGCTAAGTCCAGAGACCTAACCTGAAACAACTCGGTCTGACCCGAGCGAAAACACTCGGGTCAGGCTAGCTAAATAATCAGTAATAACTGAGATATATATAATAATGCAGTACATAAATAAAACAATACTTTTCCAAAGAGAAGAGTAATATGGACTACATGAATATAATGACGATCCCTAATCATCAATAAACAGTAAAAATCTCCAAAGAGAATACAAACACCAAAGTGTTAAATAAATAAAATCGCCTCATATCATCGGCGTAGCCAAAGCTATATCAAGTTGCCCATAGGCAATTATCCCAAGAGTGACCAGAGTCAGTAATTAATGCCCAAGCAAAGATCGATGCTCCAAAGAGTAATAGGGATATACTGAAAAGTCAATGAAATCAAACACTGAAAAGCAGTGTCCAGAGACACTGTGAATCCACAAGGTAATCGCACTTACATCGTATGGTTCCATAGAACCAACACCGAATGGCAATACTCGAATGGATATAAAATCATCAGATAATACAAATATTGCACGTGCACCGACCAGAGTCGTTGTTGCCAAGTACTGTAGAATTGTGATCGATCACTCGCACAGATGCGGAACGCGCGAAATGGCGAGATCCTTCCCAAAAGGATAAAGGCCCAGAGGCGCACGCTGAAAAATAAACTGCTCCATAGAGCAGGTGTCCAGAGACGGTTTCCCAGAGGCGTGGTGACCCAGAGGTCCAGTACTGGCCGCCCAGAGGCTAATGTGTCACTAACTTCTTGGAGAGGAACCCGTAAAGTGTTAACAATGAGTCCCATACCCCACGTTCGCACTAAACGGTTTATTAACCAATAGCAAGCTCACACTCCAAACAATAAAAAGTCCACCTCGTATCATCGGTAAACTAGACCCAAAGGTCAAAACGATCAACCGAATAGGTCGGGGATTAACCGGAAAGAAAGTACACACGGTTCCATAGGCCGGAGATTTCCTAACCGTTTAAGCACCTTTCCACTTCGCTCGACGTGCTAAAAGTGAGTGTGAGATTTTTGTTATAGAAAATAATGGTGTAAAACGGATTTGTAAATGATTTCGAAATCACATTTAAAACGGTCTTTTGAAAAGTCTCCTATTATGGAGTAATTAATTTAATAATTAAAAATAGTATTATATAATAATTTTCAAAAGCCATTTTGGAGTGAAAAATCCTTTTAAATCCTTTTTATAAAGCCCGTGTACGAAATCCAGGGACAAATCTCAAAGAAATCGATGAAAACCAGAAAATCATCAAAAATATTCTAAGTGTTTGAAACCATTCAAAAACTGCTGCGAACCCAAGTTCGGCAATTTATTTGGACCAGCAAACTGTGTCCAAATGGCATGAAAACTGGTAGGCATGTAGTCCGACATCCCTACTTTAAGATGCAAAAAGAATTTCTGGATTCCGAGTTGAGACGAAGTGGCAGCGACGTCTCAAAGTTGAACCCAAGAAAAGATTCACACTGTTTTCCAACAGCGACCAGAGTCTAACTTTGGCACGAAAATCGGAGTACCAAACGAACTCCAATGTTGCCCTAATTTTCCAGTGATGGAGTTTGGAACTCCACCTTTCCAACGAGTCCAAAAACGTTGGATTTCGACCATGGATGTGACCGTGGCGATGTCACAAAGTTTCAGTCCCAAAACTGAAAACAGAAAGCAACATTTTTTTTTTGGGCCCGCAGCCCGCTTGGGCTGGGGAGACTTGGGCCCGCCCGCAGCCCGCGCAGGCTGGGGGACTTGGGCCCTCCCCCAGCCCGTGCGGGCTGGGGGAAACCCCCCCAGCCCACGCGGGCTAGGGGTACTGGGCCCGCCCCAGCCCACATCGGCTGAGGACTTGGGTCGCTCCCTAGCCCGCGCGGGCTGGGGGAAAAGGGGGCCGCCCCAGCCCCTTGCGGGCTGGGGTCTGTGGCCCGCCACCAGCCCGGGCGGGCTGGGGGCCTGTGCGCGCCCAGGCTGCGCCCGGGCTGGGGCCTGGGTGCAATCCAGGCCTGTCCTGGTGCACCCAGAGCCCTTTTTTGGTCTGTTTTGGGCTGTTTTCAGCCTGCACATTTCCAGCTAGAAGAAATTGTGCATTTTAGTGATTTTGGAGTGTTTTTTTTCAAGTTTTTGGCATCAAATTTTGCTAATAACAGTCACTAACCATCATATAATGATTATTATACTAAATTAAAGGAAACATAGGGTCAAAGCTTAGCATTACCTTATGAAGCAATTTTACAAACACCTTATGTGCAACCCCAAATTGAATGCAAAGATGATTAAGGAGCTATGATTCACATGTTACATAAATAAGCATGTGTTACTAATTGATTTATGACATCAAAAGAGGATCAAACACATACTATAAGAAGTTTTTAGCAATATACCTCTCTTAGAAAGCAACAATGATCATAATAGCATCAACCCAAGTTAGCAAAAGAGGATTAGGAGGCTATAAGATCATAAAAACACATAAAACATGTGTTAACAAACTAATTTCAGAAATTAGAAAGTTATAAAAGAGAGATTTGAGGTGGGTATTTGCATTACCTTTGCATAGAATGACTTGCATAAGCTAAAACTTGAAGGAGATGAAGATGGAGGCCATTTTTGTTAAGAAGCTTTAGGAAATGATTAGGGTTTTGATTAGGGTTGAATGAAGAAGGTTATGAGAGTTTGAGATAATATATAGGGGAGGTTTAGGGTGGGTTATTGGGTTAAGTTTTGTAACCCAATAAGAAGAGGGTAATTACAATGTTTCCAAAAAAAATTCTATGTGTTCATGTATGTTTATGAACTCATTTCTTACCCAAACCCGTGTTAAAATCTCTCCTAAAATATTTAACTCTCCAAAATAACATTTTATCCTCATTTTAAAATCCCATATTTCCCATTTAATTAAAATAGCCTTTTTCAAATAAATTTTGTTATTCCAAATCCTTTTATGATTCATTAAGAATAAATAAAAATCCTAACTTTTATTTATTAATTGGTAATGCAAATCCCGGGTTGTTACAGCTTGTATCATGTTCACGAAGAACTGGTACATGGTCCTCATATCTACTGGTGGGATTGTAGCACGTATATTAACATACATTAAATTGTCGACTCGGATTCCTTCTAGTATTGGGTCGAACATTTACATTTGTTGTGGTTCATCGTCCACCTTGATTCACTATTCCATTTCCTACTTCCATATATTGATTTCTCGTAATTTGCTTATGTGCCTCAATAAGATATGGAAAAATGGTCTAATAGAAAAGGGAGAACGGAGATAGGATATGTACTTATATATATATAATACAAATACATTACTTGTTAACGTAAAAATTGGATCAACACCCTGGACTAAGTGTGAAAGCACCATCCTTGTCTATCAAGGCAAAAAAAAAATAGAAAAAATAATAACTTGCGAATAAAGTTAAGAGATAGGAGATTTTTAAAATGGTACGACTATTAATAAAGCCTACGCCCACTTTACAAATTTTGATATTTATTGGCTATGATTACAAGTTGAATTTGATTACAATTTGGTTGAATCTTCTAAGTTAGATCGAGCCACAAGTGCAAGAGTTTACTGGAGAGTCATAGTGAACCACTAGATGACTATTATGTGGGAGGAGAAGAGTGAAGAATAATCTATGTCGAATTCCAGTATCCAATCCAAAAGATCCTATTTATGTTTTAGGTATGATTGTATTTATAGGGGAATTCAGTGAGTATTGGGCCAAAAGTCTAAGTGCAAAGGAGTCCAGTTATTGTGCCAAGTCATCGCCAAAAATCTCAAATCAATCTGAATCATTTCTATGGATCGCTGGCTATCCATAAGAGATGGATCGCTAGCTATCTATTAACTTAGCATATTTTTCGACTAGAATCCTTTACTTGGTGCTATAAAGGAGCTCGGAAAGTTTGAGGGTGATCCGACCTATCTTGATGGATCACAAGCTATCCATAAGGGATGGATCGCTAGCTATCCATAGAGGATGGATCGCTAGCTATCCATCCACTTAGCCTATTTTTAGGTGATCTTAGATTTGTCATCTTTCTATCTTCTATTTGAATTCCTTTCCAAATATCAAGTCGTTTGGTGTTTGTTTGATCATTCATCTTCATGGGTCATCTGGTCTAGAAGAATCATACATAACTCGTTGAAATCTTAACAAAATCAGATGAAACTTTGCAAAAACACTCTAGAGGGTGTGCGAACCTAACATAAAAATTTCAGTTAGTAGGGTCCACTCGACATGGATCGTTAGTGATCCATCTATTTAGGTTGCTAGAGGTCCATCAAATCAACTCCAAATCATCTCATTTTTTCTATGAGCCTTCTTTTATCTCTTCTAAGTTTTCTTCCAAAACTTCATGTAAATCCAACTTTGTATGAATTTTGTAGGTCCGTTTTAATTTATCTACTTTTGGTCAAATAGCTTGAATCAGATGAGTCTTCACTCCTCGAGTAAGATTGTTTGGCATGCTATGAAACTTGGCAAGTATTCCATTAGAGATACTATATTATGATGCAAGAGGTTTGTATATCTAGCAATGCATCCTTATGGATTGCAAGCTATTCACAGGTGATGGATCGCTAGCGATCCATCCACTTAGTGTATTCTTGGCTTATTTTTCTTGAGGTCCATTGACATGTTCGCTTGGTTGTTTTGGTCGAGTCTTGAGTTATTCTAGCATAGTCTGAATGTTCTAACCCTTTTGAATTTGGTGGGGTTAAAAACCCAGTTAACACTTGCCCCCTAAAGTATGCCTTTTGAATGAAAGGTGTGCTTTGTTCTAAAACAAGTTCCAGTAACGAGTCTTCAGTTGTTGAGCTTTCCAAATCCTTTTGCCTTTACGAACTGCCCAATTCCTTTGGATTCTTTCATCAATCACAAGTCGTTCTAAACCTTTTATACCCTAAGACTCAAGACTCTACCTAACTACAATCTATACTTCACAATCATTCTGATTTCATTCGGAGTTATTACATCACATGTCTCTAATTACATTACATATGTCTAATCGTCCTGCGTTCATTAGGGATTTACATCATTACCACTCAGATTTAATTCAAAGCTATAATATCGTATATCAAAATCACATCGTATATCGAAATCGCATCATATCACTTCATATATCAAAATCACATTATATCACATCTATGAAATTCATCATGTGTTCATCCAGGATTAATCTGTTTTATTCTATTTATAAGGCATTCAAATCCTTTTTGCAAAATCAAATTTGTTTTAAAGTTCGATCTCTCCAGACCATTTAAGTTTAATGTGTGATCTCTTCGGAATACTGTTCACTTAGGGGACAGTCTCTTCAGATCATTTGTTGCTTTAGTTAAGGGAGGTGATCCCTCCAGATCGTTTGCTTATTAAGTTAAGGGAGGTTAAGTAAGCCCATCCGCTCACTCTCTGGTAGGGGCTTACTTCTTGCACTCTGATCCTGTCTCTCCAGTTGGGACTCTATGGCGTTCGATATCGTATGAGTCCATCCACTCGTTTTCTGGCAAGGAAACTTGCAGCTTGCACTCTGGCCCCATCCGGTCGACACTCTGTGGCATTCAAAATCAATCATCACATTAATTATGAATTTTACAAAATTCAAATTTCAAATCAAAGAAAACAAGAAAAATTAAATAAGTAGAAATCCTGAATGTCTATCCTAGACATCCGACTCGGAGTGTAACAAGAGATCAACCTAGGTTTTGTGCACGTCCAAGCGATCTGAGATTATTATCCTAAATAGTTACCCCAGATATCTGATTCGGAGCGCGACTGGGAACCAATCTAGGTTTAGCACACGTCTAAGCGGTCTGGGGTCATTATTGAAGGCAGTAAAAACAAAAGGTAAAGAGTAAGGAAGAACCCGCCTCTTCTTCCAACTGTAGACTTTTGATTTCGGCTCATGCGGTCATGTATTTGTACTCTGATTTGCTACTCTAGCTCCAACATCACCCATTCTAAGCATTAAACCTCATCCTAGATCCAAGTCTATCGTGCCCCTAAGTTGTATGGGCATTGTTTTAGTTTTTTTTGCATTGGGTCCTATTTTTGATTCCAGCGTTGCCCCCAAGTATCGGTTGTTATAGATGTGGAGGCAGAATTACAGCCTGTTCCAATCCAGCTTCAGCAGCTCTTATTGTTATTTCTCGGAGTCTGATTCATATTCCCTACATATTTAGCTATCCTTTGATGCTCCATCCTCTGAAAGAAGTTGTCCGTCATCTCTTATTGCCTTGACAAGATCCCATCTTGCTTCTCCTTTATTATATGTTCCATTTCTTCTCTAATCACATAGATGGGTCGATGAGAAATTAAGGACACGTCTTGGGATTCCCCCAGGATCTGATGGACTTGATACATCTCTAGATCTAGTATTAGGTCTACTCGTCATCTCTAAATCTTAGAATCAAACTTCAATTCTTAAGATCTCGTTCAAATTTCTCAGTGAAAGCACCAAAATGTTAACTCAAAACATAGATCAACACCCTAGATTATGTGTGAAAGCACCGCCCTTGTTTATCAGGGAAAAAAATTAGAAAAAAGAATAGTAACTTGCAGATAAAGTAAAGAAACAAGACATTTTTATAGTTTGGCTATTAACAAAGCCTAAGTCTACTTCATAACTTTTGTTATTTACTGACTACTGTTACAAGTTGAATTTGAGTACAATTCGATTGAATCTTTTAAGTTAGATTGAGTCACAAGTGCAAGAGTTCATTGAAGATTCACTGTGAACCTCTAGATGGCTATTATGTGGGAAGAGAAGATTGAAGAATACTCTCTATCGAATTCAATAGCGATTCCAGAAGATCATGTTTCTGTTGTAGGTAGGATTGTATGTAAAGGGGATTTCAGTGAGCATTGAACCAGAATTCCAAGTGCAGAAGATTCCAATTGTTATGCCAAGTCATCACCAAAAATCTCAAATCAATCTGAATCATTTCTATGGATCGTTGGCTATCCATTGTGGATGGATCGCTAGCTATCCATCGACTTAGCATATTTTTCTATCGGATGCCTTTACTTAGTGTTATACAAAGCTCGGAAAATTTAAGGGCGATCCCACCTATCTTAATGGATCGCTAGCTATCCACATGGAATGGATTGTAAGCTACCCATAGAGGGTGGATCGCTAGCTATCCATCCACTTATCATATTTTGAGTGATCTTAATTTGATTATCTTTCTATCTTCTATTTGAATGTCATGTCTAAATATCAAGTCGTTTAGTGTTTATTTGATCATCCATCTTCATGGGTCATCTGGTCTAGAAGAATTATCCATAACTTGCTCAAATCATAATAAAGTCAGATGAAATTTTGTAGAAACACTCTAGAGGGTGTCTGAGACCTACCATAAATATTCCACATGGTGGCGCCTAGTTTACATGGATTGTTAGTGATAAATCTATTTAGCTCCCTTGCGATCCATCAAATCAACTCCAAATGATCTCATTTTATCTGTGAGCATTCTTTTATGTCTTCTAAGTGCTCTTCCAAAATTTCAAGTCAACTTCGTATGAGTTCTATTGATCCATTTTAAGTTAGCAACTTTTGGTCCAACAACTTGAATTAGATGAGTCTTCACTTCACGAGCTATATTGTTTGGCTGCTATGAAACTTAATAAATATTCTTAGAAGAAATAGTATATCATGATGTAAGACATTAGGATGACTCACAATGCATCCTTATGGATCGCAAGAAATCCATAGGTGATGGATCATTAACGATCCATCCTCTTAGTGTATTATTGACTTATTTTTCTTGAGATCCATTAACTTATTCGCTTGGTTGTTTTGGTGGAGTCTTGAGTTATTATGGCATAATCCGAATGTTCTAACTCTTTTTGAATTTGATTCGGTTAAAAACACATTATAGTGATATCCTACAACCGAATCTTATTTTCTGATTCATTTGGATTAGTTTTCAAAAACTTTTAAGTTTTAAAATTCTTTTAAATTTACATAAACTTTTGCTACGATACCAAGTTATAACATCCTTGATTCTAAGGTCTAAAAATAAATGCTAATGATGCAGCAGTCATCAATAATTTTATTCTTCAATGACAAGATGAGATCAGTTAAAAGTATCAATAACAACCGAAGCATAGGAATATGAAGATTTTCAAAACATATTTCATTAATAAGCTTTGTGATTGATTAATAATCCCATGTGTTGTCCACGCTCAGAGAAAATATAATAATTAAAAAAATACTCCAAGAGCAACGTATGAAGATGCCCTCCAGATTGATCAAAGTCTAATACTTGGCAGCTATAAATTCTGCTATTACATCCATTCAAATAAGAGAATAACATAGTGGAAAATAAAACCGCCTAACAGTAGTTAGCTTGCGTCTTGCGTGTCTCTGAAAGCTTATTCGTCAAAATTGAAAACTTGAATACCCTAATCCTAGCCTACTCAAGTGAGTGCCCAAGAAATTAAGGGGAAAGAAAAAAAATTAGGTTAGAAAAAAAGTCTGGTGTGAATAATAAGATACCATCTCACACCAAGATAGATAGCGAGTGAGACCACGCCGCTGAGTAAAACGAATTTTACCCTGTATCTTAACCAAATATGCAATTGGACGCTAGAAGGAGAGCCTCCTTGAACCTCCGTTCTCTCTCAATCTAGCAAATTCCAACCTCTTAATCAAGCATGAAGTCCAAGTCATCCTCTCGAAAGACTCCTTGCTCCACTGCCTAGATTGAAGAAATTGAAGAATTGCCTATGAATGATAGAAATCGGGCAGGCCAAATAAATCAAGCTAATATTAAAGAAACCATCGCTTCAGTCTCCACCGAAATCTTATTTCGAAAAATGGTGTTGAAGTTCGTCTTTATAGAACATAACGACTAGATAACTACCAGATCGAAAGTTAGGAACACTTTTGCTGAATTGGAGAAAAAGATTTTGGCTATACTTGAAGAAGACGAGAACACATTGACTTTCAACCGAAACCCTAAAAAGTTACCAATGACTGATAAAGCCTCCGAAACTGGGTTCATGGAAGCGGTTAAGAAGGCGGAGACTGTAAAGGTGGCAAGAATGGGACCTTCTAAGAGACCCTTAACTCGAAGTCCTGGAAGATCAAACTTTGAAGGAAGGCAAAAAAATAGGCCACAAACTCAAAATGCAGAAGCCGAAACTCTAAGACTCGGTGGGCAACAAAATAGAGCAAAAACCATTATGCATGAATTGTCATTCTACAGCCTTCGGTCTACCAATATCCTCACACGAACTAGTCATTGTTAGCTTCGGTATGCATCAATCTTATAAAGCATTCAGTAGAGTTTAATGTTGATGCAACTTAAATTTGGAGAATATATGTCTACTTGTAGCATTTTGATATAGTTAAGTGTTTAATATAATTGAGGTTACTTTATGTTTAATGTCTTTAACTTTGTGCTCAACCAGCTACCCTCGTATTTGACTATTTCCTATCTTATTAATTAGTTTTTTGGTACAATTTATGATAATATTTGGCTATCGAGGCTACTTAATGTTAGTGAGGAAGGGTACACAATTGTGGCTTCTAACACTAATAATGGTTTAAAAATCAGGTCTTTGTCTTTTGTCTTTTGGTGATTAAATCAAATATTTAAGCCATTGCAATATCGGTTTTTATTAGAAAGTTTGTATTTTTGACTTACATAACATACATTTAATTCAACCAAATAAGTAGAAAAAAATTGCTGGCAGACGCAACAACTTTAACTAAAAAGGTTATTTTTTATTTTGAACGAGCCAAAAACATTTATATTTGAATTTTAAAACTATTTCATTTGTAGCCAAATAGCGGCTATTGGGACACAAAATAAAACACAAAAGTAGGTACAGTATGTACTTACCATTGGATCTTTTTTCCTTTACATAAGAGGTAGAATTCAGGAGGAGACCTAATGGTCAAGATCTCTTATGTCCCATTTTGTGTCTATATTTTGTGTTCAAGTAGAATTTCCATACACACACAGATATATATATTGCAGGAAATATAATAATTATATATTTATTTTAGATATGTATATTTCAAATTATGAATGTGTGTGTATATCATATGCTATTAGCGGAATAAATATAAATATTTAAAATAAATTTTCTCCTTTTATATGACAATAATTATGATTTTATATAATATCACTTAGACATCTTAATGATCGTATGACAAAGCAGTCAATATCCCCATGACCCTTAGAATAAGTTACATGTTTATATTGTTGTGATGGTCATATAGTGCATATTAATATCATAACATACAAATTTAAGATTGAAACAAATTAATAAATTAATTTTAAATTATATTATCGATAAATGTTTTTTAATCGTTAAAAATAATTGAATATTTTAATCAAATTAAATGAATTAAAATGTTTCAGATCTTTTGTATTAATTTAATACGAAAGTTGATTTATTATGAACAAAATATTATTTACATAAATACAAAATAAATATCTTGTGCAATTTAATAAAAGTAAATCTTTTGAAATTCACAATTTTACCCTATTATAGTTGCACCTGATCTAATAAAAAACCACATGGGCATTTAAGACGACTCCCATGAAGGAGGATAAAATAACCTTTTACCACTGGGTCAAACTGCACCCCTAAAACCCATCCAAAAAGCTCAATTTCGACCTTAACATGGTCGAACCAGATCATTTTAACCATATGAATGAGATCATTTTAACCAGATGAATGAAGATACCCACCCAATCGAGATGATGTTATTCGAAAGTGAAGTCCCATACCTTAAGTTGTCATTTGATTTACAACATGGTAAGATCACTCTTCTTTACTACCTTGACAGAAATTATAGAGTACCACAAGAAATCCAAGGATAGATAACATGACTACTTTTCAAATTCTAACCAAGAATAAGGTGACCAATTGCCTCGACACATCTTGAATACCCGAACTCATGTAGACTTAATGCCAATGACGGAATCTTATGAAGGGACCACTAATCCTATTGGACATCAAGAATGTTGTTATGGCCGATAATTATTTGATCAATTTCTATAAAGGATCATTTTCCATACATCCTTAATAACTTTCATAATTCACCAAAAATCCCATAGATATAAAACATATAAATTTCATCCTTATTTTTAAACACGGCCTTTTCTTTTCCTAAACTACCCTTAAAGATTATCTTAAAACCCTGAACCCACGCTTTTTTTATCGTTCAACCTTTATTACAATTGAAATCAAATTTTCTTAAACAAAATCTGATATGTCTACAAAATCGAACAGCAAAACAACCAAAATCAAGTCGAAATTTGACGTTTTCAAAATCAAACAATGCAATGGGAAGATCGAAGGTGATATATCTTAATTTCAGGAGTGGTCGATTTATATTACACTGTTTTCACTCGATATATCTTAGGTTTTTTGTAAGTGATTTAGATATTTTCGAGTTAGCCATGCATGTAATCGATCTTTTTTACGGTAATACAAAGAAAATTGAGAATGCATATGATAAACTACAAAACATTCTCTAGTTACTACAATCTTTGTTAAAAATTGTTCAAAAAGCTGTTTGCTCTCTTCAAATTTCTAAGTAGATGTTATTAATATGTTTTTTGTATATTTTTAAGCAATATATTCGATCAATGTCAGTATTGGCCTACAGTTTTTCATAAAAATTACAAACCTAACAGTAAATATCATAATAATGTCATTTAGTCACAATTATTGTAGACAAATATGCGACTATGTTGAATTTTTTTGAATATCTCTGCAACATTTATGTATAAGTGAAATTAAGTAAACAATACTGACAATATGACATATGGCTGCAATAATTCACTTTAATTGCTTACTTTTCAGTAAAAAAGCAGTTAAACAGAATAAACTTACTTTTATATGTAATTTTTAGAATAGTTTAATGTCAGTTATTTGTATTATTGCATATAGATATGCAACTATACTGAGCACTGTTGCATATTTTTGCAACATTTATGTATGAACAAAAAAAAGCGGTTACTGACAATATCACATATAGTTGCAACAATTTAGTTTAACAACTTACTTTTCAGCAATAATTTAATTAAACATAGTAATCTCATTTGTGTATGCTACTTTTCGAATAGATACATTGAAATACCAATCTACTTCGAAAGAACTTAAGAAAAATCTGATAATATTTATAATTAGAAATGCCATATATTAAAGTTTAGAATTACTCAAATTGTTTTTGAAAATTAAGCAATTAATTTTTAAAACTGCTGACATACATGCAACTACAACATATATAAGAAAATTTTGTATAAGCTAATAGTTTTTTCAATACTTTCATTGGATTACCAATCTATTTGCAAAAAGTGAAGAAAATTATGGAAATATGTATGATTAGAAATAATAAAATTTCGATATCACAATTATTCAAATAATTGCTGATAAATATGCAATTATTATTTAAAACTACTAAATTATTTGCAACAATTCCACATACATGAAAATTTGCATATACCTTAAAATTTGCTGAACATACTACAATTATTTAAGATAATTGCATACATTTCTGTGTTTTCTACATATTAATTATAACTGTAAGTATTTAACATCACCTGTCATATTATTAGATTGTTCATATTTATTTCATAATTTTTAATGTACTTTTGTAGAAAAACATAGAAGAAGAAATAAAAGAAGGAAAAAAAGTAATTCTTGAAACATCAATTGTTCATGTTGAATAACAATCAAGATCAAATATTCTACAACAAAAAGAAAAACAATCAGTGAAGAGAAAATTACTTCAAGGAAAGACAACTACAAAAATAATTTAAGGCCTTTCATCGATATCCTTGGCAGGATTAAGAACGAAGAATTGCTGATAGTATCACATACAAAATATCTTTATTTACCTTTCTACAAATTCATATGATCTATGTTGGAATTATTCCAGCAAAGGAAAACGCAAAAAACTCAACAACTATAGACATAATCATCAAAGCCTACAGAAAGAACTTGAACTGCTTTCAATTTGGAGATATGTTACTAACATTCATAGAGAATGATATAAGCCAATTATTACCAATTCCTACAGCAAATCGAAACTTCTAGCCTTATGGAAAAAGAGGGCAAAAGAAATGCTCAGTTTACATCATTTATCAACAAACGCTTTGAAGGAAAGATAAGTGTCAACAAAAAAAAACAAAGAAATGGAGTTGTTTACAACAATAAAAGGAACATCAAAAGAAGAAAAAGAAGATACGACAAAGCTTTTGCAACTGCATATGGTTGCAACATTCTTAATATCAAATCCAAACTCAACTGTATCTTGGAATATGATTCCATATTATGTTTGTGCAGATAAAATGCAGCAAATATCATGGCAAAAAACGATTCACAAACATTTGACAAATCAAATTGAAATATATACTGAAACACCAAGGAAAATAAATGCTTGCGTTACATTGTTACTGGTATTAAATTTTTGATTAATTAGATAAATATCCTATTAATTAATAATTTATTCTAATACTGTAATGAACGCGATTTTTCGTTGCCGAAAACCGACATCAATACGTCCACTGTATCAACTGCCGAGCAATCGAAAGTCGAAAAACCATACCGTTAGGGTTTTAGAAAAAGAAAAAGTAGAAGAAGATAGAAGAAAGAGAGAGAAAGATAGAACAGAACAGAAAGAAATAACAGAACAACATCAGAATCTCATAATTCGCAGCGGAACAACATATAATAAATAAATGAATAATCTTTAAACAAAGAACTATATCAGTTATTACATTACATTTCATTACATCATCAGAGTGTACAACAACAACAACATCGACAGCGGAAAAGAAATACTATATACTAGTAATACGCCATGCCATCCAGCTTGCCTCCAGCAACTCCTGAATATCCTGAATAAACCTTAACTCTTGACTGCCCGTGTGGAAATTGGTGGGCACCCAGAGTTTAGGAAGGAAAACAATAAACTCCGAGTCAGTCATGTGACTGGTGTGAGAACTCAAAACAGTTTATTTATCTTTAAAATCAAAATAGAAGAATATTTTTAAAGTCAATTCGCAATGCTTTTAAAAATGAGACTACCATAAGGCCTCCCGCACACACACACAATACAAACGCAGAATCGAAGGAGATTACTCCTTATGATAGTCAAAGATGCTTGATACGCATTAAAAAGAACATTTGATATTATTACTAGTGCATAGTGTAGGCAAAATTCATTTCAAAAATAGAATATAAATCTTAGCCAACATAGACATTTCGAACTACGTCTACTATAGCTACCATCCAAACAGTGGGGCGCCACCATAAGTGAATGATAGGTTCTACAACTAAAGCCGTACAGGGTTTCGTATTAGGAATTGGATTTCCAACAAATGGTCAGGCCAAGGAACTTTCCATTGCCACATGAGAACGCCTCTGGAAGGATGTCCCTGAGAACCAAACCGGATCTCTGCCAACACAAGGCCGGGTTACCCCTAACTGGGTAACTACTGACACGAATATGTCATCCCCCGATCGTAACCGATCTATCCGAGGATCCTCGATTTCCAACAACCACAAAATATGCAGCAACAACATAGGTTAAATATCTGGGCTCCATACCATGATACCACCTCTATCCAGAAGGAATGACATACACTAAAGGGCGCTACCCCTAATAACCTTGCTGCATCCTTCCTGTTTTGACCATTTCCGGGGTGTGAGGTCCGACGAAGTCTCGTCCACAAAGCCACACTTTATACAAAAGCCTTGCTTTGGGTCAACAAATGATCATAGAAATGATCACCAAGATAAATGATCAAATAAATGATCCTATCACAAATGATCAACACAATGATCATTTCACAGCAACACTCAACATGCCACACTACCAAATTGGGAGTATATCACTAATAACCTTCAACTATATAACCTCTGAGCTCGTACGTCTCAGAGAAGGGTGTTAAGCTAAGAGAATAAATTCTCCCCCACCAACAGAAATATATTTGAAAAAAATCAGCTTTATATCTCAATTTGTAATGTCAGACATACAATCCATACAAGTCTGTTCCGGGATCGAACAGAACCGAAGGCACTTCCAAAGAAGTCCTTGCAATCCGGATATTCACTAATCACGACCGGACTTCCCGTCACTAAGGGTGATAAAACCTCTATATCGGAGATCAGCCGATGTAGAGTAACTCGACGGTAATCCTTCCGTTTTCACAAACATCCAGTCTTCAACACTGGTCATCAAATGCAATCAATTACGACGTATCACATACTCGGAATGGGTTATACGACCCTAAGGTCCTTTCCCGGCTAACCCGAATAGTGAGCGCTTATTCAAAAATAAGTGTGGCATTCAAATTCAAACAAATCACAACAAATACCTATTTAAAGGTAAATATTGATAGTCGGATTATTTAACTATCAATAGGCATGCTCAACATCACCAAATTCCAAATAATTTTCCAATTATTTATTTTCCAAAATATCTTTACTAGATATAAAATTTTCCACACTTCAACATTTGAAAACCAATTTTCAAATCACTTTTCAATACTTTATCAACTTTTGAAAACAAATTTCAATCATTTTCCTTACTCGGAAATACTTTCATTTCAACATGGTTCATTTAAACCAATTAAATAAATCCTTACCGATTTATTTTATATATTTACGTTCCAAATTCGTAAATTAATTCCCACACTTCAAAAATAAATCAACGTTTATTTTTAAACAAATTCCCCTTTTTATTTATAAATTCCATAGTAAATTTATAATCCCAAAATATTTATGATATACGATTTTCAATCGATTTCAAATATTCACTTTCAATTTATCTTTACAAGGATAAATTCTAAAACGTTCATTTCACATTGGAAAAATGTTTCCATGCTCATTTATTAATAAGTAATTCACAAATCCATTTATTTTCAATACTTAGAAAATATTCCATATACTTAATATCGGAATTAAGTATATATTTCATCCTTTAAGGAAAACATTCACTTAACACATTTATTTGGGCTAAAACGAATGTTACGTAAAACATCGTTACGACGACCCAAAATCACTAGTATAGGGATACAAAGTTTAAATAGATATATAAATCGCAATACTATACAAAACATTTCCTTTCGGAAACCATTTACTATAACAACAGTGTTATAGTCCATCATTTCCTTCTATTTCTCGAAAACGTCTATTTCAACAATGAATGTTGAAATCTATGTATTCGATACTTAACGCATTTTAAAACGTCTTTAAAATCATTAACTTCATTTCATAATATTCCTTCCCCAAAACATATCCATTTCATTTAATAATATATTCACTGTCCAAAATCGTGAATATAATTCCTTTCATATATTCCTATATCCAACTTATCAAATTCAATTGATTTCGGATTTATAAACAACGTTTATAAACTCCATTTATATTTTTATAAACTTCTATTTATAAAAATCCTTTTTATATCTCATTTTAAATGCCAAAATCCGATTTATAAGTTGATTACTTATAAATCTTATATTTTACAAAATCTATCCATTTTCTATCTTCACAATTTATAAATCTATAAATTTCAATTCACTTATGAAATCCATTTTTATTTCACTTTATTACTTATAAAAAAAACTCGTTTTATAATTCCAATATTTTTAATTTATAAATATCCATTTCATAAATCTTTTATATAAACCGTTTATAATAATTCAAAATTCCCAATTAAACCATTTTACAAATTTATTACTATTTATTTCAAAAATCTTAATTTGGCTATATTTTACAAAAATTATAACTTTTATAACATTAAACTTATAACGTTAATTTATTTAAAATAAATCAATTCAAAATTTTAATAAAGCGTATACTTTCAAAAATCACTTTAAAAATTCCTTGAAAAATCAAAAATCATTATTTTAAAACTTCAAAAATAGATCCGATGATGCAACAGCACCAAATAGTCAATCATGACATCCAAATATCATATATCGATATGATAATCAACAAATATCAAAATATCTGTAAATAAATCAATACAGTTGAGGAATCCAGTTGGATCCCTCCAACCTATTTCTCTGCATCCACAAACATTAGCACAATACCAATTCCGCTCCAGTATGGAATTATCGCGGTATATGGGATTTATAAATATTATCCGCTTAATAGACGGCGCAATAAGGTCTCATCCGCTATACAATGCGGGAAATCAACAACTGCAATATATACATATGCCAATATATATATATTGCTATTATATATAATACCAATTTCACTGTTTATGAAATATTCGCGGTATATGTTTTTAATAAATAACCTCCGCTTACTAACGGCGCATAATGTCTATTTTAACAATCAATAGATAACAATCATCATTCAAACATGCATTCAAATATTTTAAATCTAACTATTTAAAATAAAATCGAAACTGATTCGATTGAGTGAGAAGTTCTCACCTTGATTTCAATTCCATTTTAGCGATTTATTTCGAATAAAATTAAACGGACATTTAATTTTACCCGAAATTCTCACTAACTCCAAACGACTCCAATCCAGCTCCATAGCGTAGTACTCGTCAAATTAATATTAAAAACAATTTCGATGCGTTTCGAGCTGCTACGGTCAAACGACAACTCCGATTGCTACGAAAATTGAAATCCGATAATAACAAACTATTACGGATCCAATGGAACTAGTTTCGTCCAATTCTGAGACTGTTCAAAAATTGGCTAATTTCACTAGTCGATTTAATATTAAAATATTCAATTTTCACAAATTAACTTTTAATTCAATTTTAAAAGTTCTAAAATATCGTTCTAACTCCAATATGATATAATAAAATTTCCCAAATCATTTTCAATCATATTTAACCCAATTTTAAATTATTTCTGTATTTTCAACTATTAAATTATCGATTTAATTGACCAAATTAAATCCAATATTCGAAAAATAAATTATTTGACTTCTAAATTCCACTTATTAATATTTAAAATTAATTAAATATTCAAATTTTAATTATCAAAAATTCTGGGTCGTTACAAATACTAATTGTCTTTTTTGCAATGGTGGATCTATGAGAAAACGCAAATTTTGAAATCTGATAAACCGCAATACAACAACTCATATTCCTTGGCTGGCAAATAGGATATATCAAAACTCAAGCCAATAATGTTAATGACCATAGGATACAACTCAGTAAGTATAACTACAGTTTAATTTGTAAATTGTTAAGGTACAGTATAAAAATGGCCAATATTCTATTTTTTTACAAACTTATCTACAACAATTAACAATAGTTGCAGATATATCTTTAGTTATTAGCAGCAGTTGAGCATTTTTTGTGCAATTATTCACTACAGATGCTGACTTATCTGCAATTATTATAAACAATTGCATATTTATCTGCATTTAAAATAGGAAAATTGAACATAGGTCTACAATTATTATTTTTGGCAAGGCCAGCCGTTTTATAGTGGACCGTCCACTTTTTATTACGATCGTAATAAAAATTTGAAGTATAGGAGAAAGACAAAAGCGCCTTAACTACTAAATGGGAAAAATAAAGCACAGGAATGTGACCGACATGCCACAGTTACTAAAATTAACATCAAGACTAAGATTCCTCCGAAGAGGTAGAATCCCCATCATCCACTGACACCTGGAAAGAGTCCAAAGGGACTTTCCCAAATAAACCAGCATATGGGCGGAAGAGGCTAGCCATACAAGGATCATAATCAACAGAATCAGGAGAGTAAACAAAGGAACGATCCCAAGAAGAATTAGCTAACATGACAGCATTAGATCTCGCATACAGGCCATCCATATCAAGGACTAAAGAATCACCAGAAGGAACATAATGAAGGCATCTAAGGTCCAAAAGATCATCGGAAAAAAATCGAAAAAAAGAATCAGCAATGGGGTTAAATCTCACATCGGTCTTGAGATCAACCCAACACCTTTCTGACTCGTCCCAAACAATAGGAACTCGCAACGAAGATGGAATCGTAGAAGGCAAAGGAAATGCATAGTTATCACATGGGACCACGGGAGCAGAAAGAGAGGCAGGCCTATCAACAGGATAAGGAGGCGAATTCGGGACAGATAATGGAACTGCAGGAGGAGGGACAGAGGCAGAAAACTTAAGGACCCATTTCCGAAGCGGCAGGAGAGGCAAGGGGATCTTAGTAGCAGCCGTAGAGACAACAGAGTGCAAGCAGGCAATAGCCAGGTAACCAAAGGAGTGACAGGAAGTGCAGATATCTGGAACCCAACCGTAGCGAACGCGGACTTCCGCAACATGCCCAACAACTAGTTGGACAGGAATAGAGGAAGGAAGAGGCTTATCTGGGGAAATCTCAATCAGAGCTTTAGCATACACCAATTTTTCTCGAGCAACAGTATTAGAGTCAAAACACCTTAGTTTTCCAACATAACAGGCAAGCCAATTCAAACCAAGCAACGGTTGAAGAGCAGAGGGAATATGCGAAAAATAGACCCAAATGGGGATGGAAAGAACTTGCTCACGCGCTCTAGCAACAGTAGGCGACCAAGGAGTAATAATAAATGGTTTTCTATCAAAAAAGGAAGGCTCAGCTTCAAGAACAAGACGACGCTCCTCAGCGGAGGAAACCTTAAAGAAGTACATGGAATCAACCAGCTTAATATGTAAATCACCTCGAAATTTCCACGCCCAACGACAAACAGAAGACGCATCATGCAGACGATGATTAGGGTCCAGAAAGAATCCAACCAGATGATCAGACCAAAAGTCCAAACCAGCTTGAATGACAACAGAAGGAGGAATCATCACTCCATTCTCGGCAACTATATCAAAGTCAATCGGCTTATAATCGCCCGCATTACGGGGAAGAGTAGAGAAAAGGGAAGACCACGATTTGGAGCAAGCCTGGGGAGGAGCAGTACAAAATTTGGGAGGAGAAGGAACATGGAGCTCCACAGAAAATGGATAATCAACGGGGGCAGCAACTAAACCAGACGAGTCGACTTCACTAGGCAGAGAAGCATTGCGAAGACCAACAGTGGCAGAAACAACATTCTCAAAGGAATTTAAACATACACCAGATGGGCATTGGGCATTGCCAGAAGAAACAACAGTTTCAAGCCGATTATCACTGCTAGCCAAAGCATCCTTTGCACTAAGATCATCAAACCCAGACTCGCGTTCAATAGGCGATACACGCATAGTAGGCACACCAACATCCACCTCGCGTTCTACAGGCAATATGCGCACAACAGGCACACCAACATCAAACTCGCATTCAACAGGGGATACACGTACATCAATTTCAGATCCATTAAAACCCGATTTACATTTCAATACCACATCAGATAGTGACATACCACCGCAAGCATCAGGAGATAAAGACTGCAAACTGGTCACGGACGAAGGCGCAACCCCAAGGACAGATTGACAACTAGCACACCAGGCGTAGAATTTGCAAGGACTGCCGGAATCGAAGCGTGGAGGGGTGGAAACTCAGTTGAGGAAAGGAGTCGAGTCATATGGCGATCGGGGACAGAGGGAAGGACGTTGAAAACTCGACCAGATATGGTAGAAGAGGGGGTAGGGCGAAGTGAAAAGGAAGGGGGATGCGAAAGAGAGACGGGCATGCAAGGAGAAGGGGGAGGCGAAGGGAACGGAAGCAAGAAAAAGAAGTCAACGGGGAGGACCGCGTGAAACACGGAAGCAGTAAGCCATTCAACACGGGCAGCACTCAGGTCTACAATTATTTACAATAATTAAAGATATACCTACAATGTTGCATAATACTTGTAGATTTTTCTACCATTATTAAAAATATTTATGGACATACATACCAATCATAATTAAAATTGTATACATTTTTCCAATTATTCATAGTTCTTATATAATTATATTCAAATATTCTAAAGCTTTAATTTTGATTCAATTCTTTATTTCAAGATTTCCAAGGTGAGGAACTAAAATTGCCAAAAGATGCAGTTGAAAAGGATGAAGAATATGGAGCAATATACAAGAAAAGAGAAGAAAAATACAAAGAAATAATAAGAAAACTTGAATTGGACAACCGAAAACTTCAAGCTGAAAATACGCTACTAAGAAAGCAATTGAGACAGTATGTGGAAACATCATCATCCACACAATCTGAGAATGTAGAGCTACCAATATAAGAAATAAGTGGTAGCAAACTAAACTCCTCAGATGAAAATGAAAGTGAAGAAAATGAAGAAAGTGAAGATAATGAAACAGAAGAGATTACGTCATTTGGTAATACTTTCAATAATATATTGTTTTCCAACAAGAATGCAAAAATTTAAAATATTTGATGATATATTTACAAATATTCTTACTATATGACAAAAGCATTTTTTAAAGAACAAATGCAGATAATATTGCAATAATTATTAAAAAGTGCAGCACATTCTTCATTTTTTACATAATACATTCAATATAACACATAAAATCCATAATTATGTCAAAATACTAAAGAGTTGAATTGCAAACATATATTTCAGCTCAAAGGATAGAAGAAGAGGAAAATCAAACCGACGTTCAAACTGAAGACAAAATCATTGAAGATGAATCTCAGCTTATCGAGAAAGATAAAGATGAAGAAAAAGAAGAACAAAAAGGTAAAGATGTTGGCAATGTGGAAAAAAAATTCGAAGAAAAACAAAAGGATCCAGATGATGATGAAGAAGAAAAACAGTTGAGGAAGATGAACAAAATCCTTAATTTGGTAATGCTCTGAATAATTATAGTTTTTCAACAAGACTGTAAAAATTAAACAAATTTGTTGATATATCCGTAAATATTCTTTTTATATTAAAAACACGCTGTTGAAGAATAATTGCAGATATTAATGCAACAACTATTGTAAAGTGCAATATATTCTTCACTTTTTCATAGTTATTCACAAAATTACAAATAAAATTCATTATCATTTCAGAAACAATAAAATTTTCAATTGAAAATATATCTTTCAGCTCAAAGCACTGAGGAAATAGAAAATCAAACTAATACTGCATATTAAAACAAAAATATTAAACAAGAATGCAGAGTTACAGAAGTTGAAAAACCTGAAAACAATCAAATCACAAAAATTGTATTCCGAAAACTAATCATGAAATATTAACCAACATTCAAATTAATTTCCTGTGAAAGCATTCAAAACTATCTACAGCTATAAGGAAAATAAGCAGAAGATGAAATATCTACTTCAGTAGAAGAAAAAAGACTAAAGAAATCAAAGAGAAAACATTGGAAATTGAAAAGAAAAAAAAGGTGTAAATCAGCTAAAGAAGTGGATTTCCAAACTAAAAAAAAAGCAAAAAAGGTAGTAAGTACAAATCCTACCAATAATAGTTGAAGAATATGAATCTGAACCTAGATCAACTGAATTATCTACCACTACAAAGATAAATGTCAGAAAAAAGTCAAGTGTACGAAATCTATCCAAAGAAAAAATCTAGCTGCTTGAGGACTTCTTTAATAACTCCGACCTCGGGTAAAACTGTATATGTAACATCCCGCAAACCCGTACCCCTTAAGTCGACACTATTCTCTAACATATCAACTCAAAGAGAACGGAAATATGAACTATTGGGGTGAAAAAAGAAAGAGATAGAAGAAGAGGAAACAAATAACAACAGAATCTTACCATCGCAGCTGAACAAAATATAATAGATAATAATAGATCTTTACACAAAAGAAATGTATCTATTTTATACATACATCATCAGAGTGCAGCATCAGAGTTCAATACAAATAACAACACAACTCAGGACGGTTATGATATCTCGTCCTTCCAAAAATCGAATACACAGCGGAATATTTCATACAAGTACGGAAGTACGTATCGCCATCTAGCTCCATAGCATCCTTTCCTGATAATACTCGGTCTGACTCGAGCATTATAGTGAAATAACACCCGAGTCAATCTGGAATACCGGCGTTAGAAAATCACACTCAATTTGATCATTAAAGTTTCAAAATCCTTCGAAAATAAAAGTATCTCGTAAGACCACGCCACAAATAAACATGTCGGGTTTTTACCTTACGATAGCTAAAACACTTTTTATCAAATCCATCTGATTGTTAGTCCGTGAGATGATGGTTTTGATGACAACAACCTTAGAATAGATTATAAAATATAAATACGAACATTATAAGTTTAGATATATATATATATATATATGTATATGCAGGATTTAACCATGCATGTACTAAGAATGAAGACTGTACAGTATAGAGATTCAAGATATCAAGATAAAATATCAAGATAGAATACTCATGAGTATCGAGATTATCAAGATTTCAAGATTTTAAGGATATGTGTTTTTATTATTATTAGGAATTTTTGTTAAAACTCGTAGAAAAGCACTGGCATCTTAAAATCCAATTTATTCGTGGAATGGAATCCACTTAGAGCCCGTTAAAGGGATGGAACCCTAAGTACGATAGAACCTACGAAAAATCTAGTGGAACATTGTTTTGTGTCCGCTAACTTTTATTCAAAATGATTTTTCAAAATTATATCCTGTTTTCAAAATGTTTTCAAAACTTTCCTTTTAAAAGATTCAAAACCCTTGATCCTGATTTTAAATAATTTTAGCCTCAAAAACATCTTTATTTTCAAAGTCAAATTACTCCTGATTTTAAACTATCTTTTTAAATAATATATTTCACTTTTAAATATTTATACTTAGATTTAAACATAAAATTATAGTTAAAATCTATATATATTATTCTCTATATTTACTTATGAATTTTAACTATATTCAAGTATATTTATAAAGTTTAAAATAGTTTTAATATAATATAAAGGTTATTTTTAAAAGAAAATCAAAACATCAAAAATAGCTTTGGGATGTCGACATGTCATGGGTGACCATGTCGACATGGTGATAGTTTGGTTCAAAAATTCAAATTTCAAAAGAAGTGTCTATTCGCCATAACTCTTCATGATGGTCATGGATGTTGTTCTTCTATAAATAGGGGTCGATTTCAACGGATTTTTAATCACTTTTTTCTGGTTTTCACTCCTCTTCTTTTTCCTCTTTTCTTAATACATATTCTTATCATTACTCTGCCGAAATCAACATTGAATCATACTCGATTACTTCTAGTTTGATTCTTTATCACTATCTCTACAAGATTCTCAGTGCTATTCAGAGTTATAGATTTCTTTGTAATCTACTAAGTGAGAAAAGGTGTGATTGTAGCCTTGGAAATCAATCAAAAGGGAAAATGTGTGATTGTAGCCTTGGTAAATCAATTGGGTAAACTTGTGGCCCGGAAATCAAGTATCCCTACCCAGAGGATCAAAATTCAGGAGGGTGTACCTCGTAGCATTGAAACCGAGGGTGTAATTGTACAATTGCTTTAGAAAGGAAATCTGTAGTTATGTTGCGGGACTGGATGTAGGGTAACTCCGAACCAGTATAAAATCCGGTGTGTTCTTTCCTTTACTGCTTTTATTTTACTTTTGCATCTGTGATTGTTTCTGTGATCATATACGTGTCTGTATAATTGCATACTTTTGTGTCTAAATTAACATAAATCAAAAAGATTTAGTAATTCTTTATTAACACTATTCACCCCCCCTCTAGTGTTAACCATTAGCCTTAAGATCCGTAATCCATATTTCTCGCAATTGGTATCAGAGCAAGGTTTTCATAGTTTCATAATCTGATTTTTGAAAAGTTTTCAAAATGGTTACCAACGCTGGTACTGTTACTAACACTAATATCCCTGTCACTAGTTCATTTGTAGAGGGTCAGTCTACTGTCAGACCACCACTTTTTAATGGCAGTAACTATGCATATTGGGCATGTAGGATGAAAATATATTTACAATCTATAGGATTAGAAACTTGGAATATCACACAAACTGAATGTTCTAAACCCACAATTGATTTTGCACAGTTGACCACTGAGCAAAAGACTGTTGCACAAAATAATTCTAAGGTAATAAATATTCTGTTTTGTTCACTAGATAGAAATGAATTTAAATAGAGTGTCAGCTTGTAAGTCTGCATAAGAAATTTGGAAAACTTTGCAAGTTACTCACGAAGGAACAAGCAAAGTTAAACAGACCAAAATTTCCATGCTGACAAATCGGTTTCAATTATTTAAAATAAATGCTAATGAGTCTATTTCAGATATGTATAGTAGATTTCAAGATATTGTGCATTCTCTAATATTTTTGGAAAGGAATATTTTGAAGAAGATCAAGTCAGAAAGATTTTAAATGCTCTAACTCCAGAATGGGATCAAAAGACACTTGCGATCGAAGAGGCAAATGACATCAGTATTTTGAAGATAGAAGAAATAATTGGAAATCTAATGTCACATGAAGTTCAAATGATCGGGAGAAGAGAAAGTAAAGAATCTGAAAAGAAATCAATGGCATTCAATGCATTGACCGATGGGTCAAACTCAAACGGCGATAATGATGAAGAGATAGCCTTTATGACCAGAATATTTAGGAGATTCCTGAAATACAGAAGGATGAATAATCACAAGAGAAACAACTATAAAAATTCTGGAAATCAGAATATGGTGCCAAATAATGACAAGTGTTACAACTGTGATAAACCAGGCCACTTCAAAAGAGACTGTCTGTATCCAGAAAGGCAGAATCCTCCTATGAACAATGAACCAGCAAAGAAACGGAAGCGTGCATCTACTGCTACTCTAGATGACTCAGACTCGTCCTCAAGTGATGACGATCATAAGACGGATAATACGAATTTGTGTTTCACAGCTGTTCACAACTCTAACGAATTCAGAGAAACGGACTCAGAAAAAGGTACGCGTTTACAATACAATTGGTTGAAATTGATTGCTTAGAATTAGTTGCTTGATTGTTTGATTGATTGATTTTTTGAATTGGTGTGTTGTTTGAATTTTAAAAATTATTTTCTATTTCTTATTATTTTTATTATTTTTATTTTTATTATTTTTAATACTTTCTGAAATATATTATAAGTATAACAATATTTCAGAAATATATTATAGACATTTATAATAATAATATATACATTAGAAATCTTAGGAAAAATCAATTCATTAAAATTCAAAAGCATATGTCGACATGGTCCCTACCATGATGTCGACATGGCTACCTGAATTTGAATTTTAAAATTTGAATTCAAATGTTTGAATTTTCCTCCACCTTTTTACTTCATTCAATTCTCTGAAAAGATACCTTTTGACCAGAGAATGTCCTTTAAGAATCTATTTATTCACTATCTTTTATCATATCTTTTCACTTTCATTTTCAAATTCAAACCCTCTCTTCATATCTCCAAGCTTTCTACTCTCCACTTTAATGGCTTCTTCAAGCAACTCCTCTAACATAAGAATTTCCAAAAAAAATCAAAGAGCAATTATTCAATGATCCGGAGGCAATTAAAGCATACATCAATCATGCTAACTATGCCAAAGTCCATCCCGGAAAATTTGTTATTTTTCAAGATTTTTCTTCTTATGAAATTGATTCTCTTTTTGCAAACAATGGTGTTATTAGTCTTATTGATGCTTCTCAAAATGATTTTGTTTGCTATCCTAATCTTGTCAAAATTTTCTATGCGAATTTAAATCGCGGATTTTATGTTGGAAATGAAGATGAAATTTGGAGTAGTGTCAAAGGCACTCAAGTTGTTTTGAATTGTGATCTTTTGGGTACTATTTTCAATTGCAAGAGTTCAGGAATGGATTTTTCTAACTTTAAAATCAATGAACATGATCGTGAGACATTTCATCACATTTTCGAAAGAGATGACGATTTTTATTTTAAAAATAGAAATTATTGACCAAAAGCAAGAATTGTTAATCTTCTTTTGCAACATACTTTGACCCCAAGATCGGGAAATTTTAACAATCCTACTTCAAAAGTTTGCAAAGCTCTTTTTGCTATTTTCGAAAACTATGACATAAATTCGGCGCAAGTTATTTTGGATGAACTTCGTCCTAAAAATCTTGAAATGGGTAAGAATACTTTATACCATGGAATTTATCTCACTCGGATTTTTAACTATTTTGGAGTGGATTTCAAAGGTGAAGAATTTGTTTCTAGAAAAGTTTTCAATCATTCCAACATTTCGCTTATGAAAATTCCATTTGTTTTTCAACTTTATGAGACACTTACTGAAAAGGAAGAGCGTTTGGCTCATGAGGAAATGGAAGAAGAGGAAGTTGAAGAAGAAGAAGGGGATGAAATGGAAATTGAAGAAGAAGAAGAAGAAGGTGAAACGTCTTTGGAAAGCATTGAATATCCTTCCAATCCATCCAACAAAACCCTTCTCAAAAACCAAAAGATAATTATGGAGAATCAATGGATTTTAAAACGATCCGTTAGTAAAAAGTTGGATAACATTTCTTCAAAGATGAACAAGTTCTTTTCCAAAGTCAGCAAGAAACTTGGACTATCTTCATCATCTTCATCCTCTAACTAGTTTTATCTTTTCGTATCTTGTTGTATTTGTTTTAGTTTGCTTTATTTCGAATGTTCATGTAGTTTGTTGTGTGCTTAATCATTGTATTATCGTAGTATGCAATGAAATGAAATTTCCTTTCTGTTATCTACCTTATCTTATCTCTAGAATAAATGTTAGTATATTATATATATATATACACACACAATTATTCACAAAATCAAATTAGTCATAACATTTCACTAACCCATGTCGACATCCCCTATGTGACCACGTCGATATGTACTGGTCAGAAATGGGAATTGATTTTGAATTTGAAATTTGAATAACTACCACATGTCTATTCAATTCAAATGAATTTCTACACCTATATATACCTGTTTCTTCTAGAATTCTTCACTGAAATTTATTTCTTATCATCTATATCCTCCATTTCTTTCCCAAATTCAACTGTGTCTAATCCTATTCACAATTTATCAAAAAATCTTGAAGAAACTCTTAATTTGTTCAAGAATATTCTCTCATTTATTTTACGAAACCAGTATCATTTAGAATTAAGTCAAATACAGATGATAAAGGAACAAGAAAGGCACTTCGATGCGATACGATGGATGATCTCCTCTCTGCACAAGGATGATAATGAAGCACATCCTCCTGTCTCTCTCACCAATGACAATGATAATTGGGATGCTATTAAGACATACCCAATCTTTGGAGAAGAAGGATGGGTGAAAGTTCCACGTAACGTTTGATTTTTTTAACTTTGTTTGATTTGTTTGAATTGATATGGTTTGAATTGATACTTTGTGTGGATTGATTTCTTATTGATTTGAAGATTGGTGTGTAAAACATATATATATATATATACACATTATGTATATAATCTTTAATTAGTTATCATGCTTAGAAGTATAATTATTTCCTACTCTATATATTCCATTGTATAGTTTATCAATGCAGGTATTGAAGTCCAAGAATGAGGGGGAGTAAGTTTTTGTTGATGACAAAGGGGGAGAAATGTAAAATAGGGTAGTTAGCTATAGATTAAGGGGGGTTGTTAGATTTAGGGGGAGTTATTAGAATAGAAGTAATATTTTATAAACAAAGGTTGTCATCATCAAAAAGGGGGAGATTGTTAGTCCGTGAGATGATGGTTTTGATGACAACAACCTTAGAATAGATTATAAAATATAAATACTAACATTATAAGTTTAGATATATATATGTATGTGCAGGATTTAACCATGCAGGTACTAAGAATGAAGACTGTACAGTATAGAGATTCAAGATATCATGATAGAAGACTTATGATTATCGAGATTATCAAGATTCAAGATTTTAAGGATAAGTATTTTTATTATTATTAGGAATATTTGTTAAAACTCGCAGAAAAGCACTGGCATCTTAAAATCCAATTTATTCATAGAATGGAATCCAATTCGAGCCCGTTAAAGGGATGGAACCCTAAGTAGGATGGAACCTACGAAAAATCTAGTGGAATATTGTTTTGTATCCGCTAACTTTTATTCAAAATGATTTTTCAAAATTATATCCTGTTTTCAAAATGTTTTCAAAACTTTCCTTTCAAAAGATTCAAAACACGCGATCCTGATTTTAAACAATTTTAGCCTCAAAAACATCTTTATTTTCAAAGTCAAATTACTCCTGATTTTAAACTATCTTTTTAAATAATATATTTAACTTTTAAATATTTATACTTAGATTTAAATATAAAATTATAGTTAAAATCTATATATATTATTCTCTATATTTGCTTATGAATTTTAACTATATTCAAGTATATTTATAAAGTTTAAAATAGTTTTATTATAATATAAAGGTTATTTTCAAAAGAAAATCAAAACGTCAAAAATAGCTTTGGGATGTCGACATGCCTTGGGTGACCATGTCGACATGGTGACAGATTGGTTCAAAAATTCAAATTTCAAAAGAAGTGTCTATTCGCCAAAACTCTTCATGAATGGTCATGGCTGTTGTTCTTCTATAAATAGGGGTCGGTTTCAACGAATTTTTAATCACTTTTTTCTGGTTTTCACTCCTCTTCTTCTTCCTCTTTTCTTAATACATATTCTTATCATTACTCTGTCGAAATCAACATTGAATCATACTCGATTACTTCTTGTTTGATTCTCTATCACTATCTCTACAAGATTCTCAGTGCTATTCACAGTTATAAACTTCTTTGTAATCTATTAAGTGAGAAAAGGTGTGATTGTAGCCTTGGAAATCAATCAAAAGGGAAAAGGTGTGATTGTAGCCTTGGTAAATCAATTGGGTAAACTTATGGCCCAGAAATCAAGTATCCCTACCCAGAGGATCGAAATTCTGGAGGGTGTATCTCGTAGCCTTGAAACCGATGGTGTAATTGTACAATTGCTTTTGAAAGGAAATCCGTACTTGTGTTGCGGGACTGATGTAAGGTAACTCCGAACCAGTATAAAATCCGATGTGTTCTTTCCTTTACTGCTTTTATTTTATTTCTACATCCGTGATTATTTCTGTGATCATATCTGTGTCTGTATAATTGCATACTTTTGTGTCTAAACTAACATAAATCATGAAGATTTAGTAATTCTTTATTAACACTATTCACCCCCTTCTAGTGTTAACCATTAGCCTTAAGATCCGTAACCGCGTTTCTCACACTGATATTATAATAGTGTCTATAGAAAGTAAAATAGAATCTAGCTGAAATGCTTGCGTCTCACGTTTCAACAATGGTTGGGCACAATCAAAACCGTACATGCGCATAGGGAGAATAGATTTCCAACAATGACTAGGCACTGGGGTACCACCTGTCATAGTACGTGGCTTAGATCACCGTACCGAGGATTACACCCAATCCCCTCCAACACAAGACCGGGACTACCCCTTACTGGATAATCCCGAGTAAGATCACCCCACGGTTGGGATCAGCAACCGCACCATTAAGCCGAATCAAAGGGACATCTAGACAGGGATGACCTCACCCTGATGGGTGCTACCCACTTAGCCTTGCTGCATAACCCTTGATTTTTAGTCATTCCCGGTTGATGAAGTCGAGGCTAAGCGTTTCCTTTTTAGAACATATCACTTAGAATGCTCATCGCCCACCTAACGATGTTCTGAAAGCATTCATCCATACAAGTCCGTCCCAGGTTCGAACGGAACCGAAGGCACTACTCCTACTATATCCATTTTGGAATCACCTCAGGATTAGTAGCTACTAGCCCTTGCACTTCACTGCTCCATCTTCGACTCCGAACTCGTTTTCCCTACGAAAATGTACATACCGGATCAAAGTGGTTTTCGAGAAATTAAACCCGATCCCGGTCTCTTCAAACGATCAGCACATTGGCCAGTATTGATAGTCGGTTATTTAACTATCAGATAACATTCACAATCAACCCTCAAATATAAATAATTTTCCATATTATTTATTATCCTCAAAATACCTTCGCAAGATATATTTCCATTTTCAACCCTTTTTGAAAACAGTTTTAAACCACACTTTTCTCATGAAATAAATTTCCAAATATTTATTTCCACTGAAAATGCCAAGCACAAAACTTTAGATTTTTAAAATAATTTAAAAACGCTTTATTATAAAATATCCTTAAAAACATTTAAATTAAAAATTACTTTAATACTTATTTAAAAATATACTTTAAGAATATTTAAAATAAAACTACTTTGTACAATATAAAACTAAATTTCTAACTTTTAAAACATAATACCAAGCCATCTTTAAATAATTACTGCTATAAATAGATTAAAAGAAAATGCTTACTTTAGAATTTAAACATTTAGAAATAATAAGTTTTCTAAAACATGCTTTTCAAAACAACATTAAAGCCTTTAACTTATATTTAAAAATTTTACTTTGAAAACGTACTTGGCTATGCAGGGAAATATACTTCTCTTCACATCCTTTAAAAATAAATCACTATTTATTTTTAAACAAATTTTCTCATTCCTTTAAAAAAATCCCATCGTGAATTTATTCTTCAAATATCCATTGATATATTACTTCATTTTTATAAACCCAGTTTATAAATTCCAAAGTCTCGCTTCTCTTTTAAAAATCCCGGTTTTACACACTTAAATTAATCTCCAAATTGATTTGCAATTTACTTCACTTATAAATAAATTTCCTTACTTACTCCATTTATTTCAAAATCCATTAACTTCATATTTTATTTCTTCATTATGATTTAAAATCTTTTTAACTGAAAATACCAATTTCATATTTTCCAAATTTCTTCTTTATCCTTGCAAATAAATTCAAACCTTGAAATTTAAAATAAATTCTTTATTTCGGGAAATAATATCACTTGAGTTTAAAAATAAAATCACTTATTCCCATTTACTCACATTCTCATTTCCCGCACTTCAAATTTATTTATCAGAATTCAAAATTTACTTTTTGTTCTTTCCAATTCATTTTTAATTTATTCAAATTCCTATGATTATTTTACTCAAAATTCACTCTTTTATTTTCTTTTCAGAAATCTCATTTCTATAGATTTTGATAACTCAGTTCACCGAAATATTTTAAATCAACCATAGTATCCAACATTTCCAATTATCAATATAATTCATCACAGGATAGCAAATAGTTATATCACAGAATATTTTAACAAATCTAAATAATTTGAGGAATCCAGTTGGATTCCTCCAGCCTGTTTCCCTGCATCCACAGATGCTAGCACAATACCAATTCCACTTCGAGGTGGAATATCGCGGTATATGGGATTAAATAATATCATCCACTATTATGCGGCGCATAGGGTCTCATCCCCTATATAATGTTGGAAATCAATCACACCAATATGTATTATATACTACTATATATGATATAGCACATCAAATCAATTCAATCATTCAACCAATTATTCAAATTTAACCATTTAAATTTAAATAAAACCCAGATGAGTGAGATTAACTCACTTTTGCTTTGTTTGCAATCCATTTCCATTCTTGCTTGGTTCTTGATTTTGACCTTATATAAACATTTATACGATTTATTAAAATTCGAAGTAAATCGAATTACCAATTGCTATTTAATAATTTGATTAACTAATAATCGAGCCGTTAATTTTCCCTTTTTTTAAATAAATTAATTTAATAACAATTTTATTTAAACTAATTTTCCTTATAAAAAAATCTTTCAATAATAAATTAAATAAGTTAACAAGGTAATCATATTACATTGTTCTAAAATAAACTAGTAAATTTAAAATGTATATTTATTTTCTTTTGAAGCTACATATATACCTATGTAAATATTCTATATAGATTTCATAAAAATTCAAGTTATATAAATTCTTATATTTCCCAAAGCCTTATGTACATATATGCATACATTTACTGCTTTACCAATCTATATTAAATTAGAACTAACTTAAAAATTAAAAAAAAATGCCTAACAGGTACAATTCCTTTAATGTAAAGATCTTAATATACATATATATTTGTTCGAATAAGAAAAATATGGGTTTAAAATTTCTTTCTTTTTTAAAAATAGAAACTTTACCTCACTGTAAATTATTTCCTAATATATATATATATATATATATATATATATATATATATATATACTGTAATTTAAAAAAAAAAGAAATCCAATACCTCACGCATCGCTTCACTCGAAGCCACTGCCATCCACGCGAGCTCGTGGCGACTCCAAACTATCCTCGTGCATGAATCCAAAACCTAGCTCGCGCCTCGGTCGGAAATCGCCATCGCCAAACTTGCACCGCTTCTAGTCGATGCGACTGCCTCCACCACGACATCGGCCTCGCTCCAATTTTCCAACGCCACCGCCTTCTCGTCACTTCTAGGTCGTGCCCTTCCCTCAAACGATTTCAAATTTGGTAGCCACATCGAACGCGAGAGCTTCCTTTTCCTCGAATCGAGCTGGCTTTGTCGATTCGCTCAGCAGCAATTCGTTTTTTTTTTTGAATTGGATTGGGATTTAATTTGGTCAGAGAGGAAGGGGGTTGTTATATATATATTCTCGTCTGTTTCTGAAGGAAGCCATTTTTCTTTCGAAAAGAAATCATTATGATGGAAGAAAGGAGGGTACGAGGTGATTTAAAAAGATGAAGGGTTGTGTGCAGAGAAATACTAGTTACAGTGATTCGAAATGAAAGAAGGCAGCTGATATGAGGATATAAGTCAATTAATGTATATAATTATATATTTATTTTAACTTAAAATCGTTTCAATTAACGTAGCTTAAAATCTTGACATCATATCGAGGCATGCCGCTAGGCATTTCTAATGTTATGCCCCTATTCCGAATGCAATGGAAAAGGTTTCGAGTCCTAATTCGATCGCATGGAGAAGATAGCTTTCTTGATCTCAGTTATTATATTAAATTTCGATTTAATTATCAGCGCGTTTACTTATCGTACGGCCAAACGGTCATTCCAAACACTGCGAAAATTGAAATCCGACAATAATACAATATTACGGATCTAATGAAACTTGTTTCGTCAAATTCCGAGACTATGCCTCGAAAGGCTATTTTTAAATATCGATTTAAACGATATATTTTCAAAACTGAACAAATCACCTTTAAAATTCAATTTTAACACTTTTACTATCTTCAGTATTATCAATATAAATTTTACAAGCCTTCAAATTAATTTTAACAGGCTTAAAACTGAAGATTCAATCATTTACCCAATTTCAGTTTATTAAATCCAATAACTTAATTGCTAAATAATAATAATTTTTGAATTCAAGTTAAAAATCAACTTTTAAATATTTAAAATCAATTAAATATTCCAGTTTCAAACATCCAAAAATACCAGGTCGTCACATTCCTCCCCCCTTAAAAGAATTTCGTCCCCGAAATTGCTAATTAAGAAGAATGATCCAATACCCATTACTATTTTCCAAAACCAAACAGTTTTATCAACATGCCATAACATATATTTTATTAAAGACCCACTATTACTTCAACCAACTTCCCAAAACCTTCCATAGTTTCCAACAACATTATTTACTCCACTTATTCAAATTTAAATTTAAATCCAAATTTAAATTATCAAAAATTTCTCAAAAATTTTCTAACTTTCTAAATTTTCGAAATAACTCGCCAGCGTCTCCTTTGCGCGGCTAGCTCGGTACAACTACAAAATGCCTCTACGGGCCCCCAGATTTCAAAAGAAAACAAAAGCCAAGTGGCTAGACTAGATAATCATCAAATTTCATACAGAAATTTAAATACATACCTTTGCCGAGCAAATTTCAATTTATCCTCTGAAATCAAAAATCCCAAATTCACTTTCCTAATCCTTTAGTTCCAACTAAACAATTAGTTTCAATTTCCATTTCCAAAATCCCTTATTTCAATTCCAATTTGAAATAGTTTTGTCGCTAATAAAAAATTTCCAAAAATTTTCAAAAAAATTCTAACTCCTAAAATTTTCGAAATTTTTTGGCAGAGTCTCCTTTGTATGGAGGAGCTTTTGCAATTTGATAAGAGATATAAATATATATAAGAGATATAAATATATATAGATCGGCACACACGGTCGAAAAAACAAAAAACGTCCATATTTACTATTTTTATTGCGTAGGCGTACCTTTATTTAGCATTTTTAAGCAAGCGGTTTATTTTTTATCAATTAGCGCAACCAAATCCAGTCAAACAGCTTCCCGGTACCTGTATTTACTCAGTTCAAACGTGTAAGTACTAAATATACGAATTTATTAACATTTCACTTACTTTCAATAGCTAGACACAAGCATTTCATAAGCAACATGCACCAAACATTTTCCATGAGCAATTTATATGATTTCAAAACTAATTCAATTGCATTCAACCAATTCATATGCCATTTCATTCAATTTTAATGGTTTACATTTCATTTTTTTACATTCAATTTATTTTTAACCCAACAACTCGCATTTACTTCAATTGATTCCAAAAATCAATTTTATTTACTTCTACCAATCCATAGAATTTTTATTTACTTCCGTTAAAGTCGAACGACTAATCTATTCTATGCATTTCGATGATATTCACTTAATAGAATATCCATTTTAGTTTTTATCCACATCCAATTGATTCCAACTTATTTTATTTTAAATTCCATCCCATTTCTAGTTTATTCACCAACCGTACATTTGCATTTCATCTCATCTCCGCATTGGTTTCATTTTAAAACAATTTCATTGAGCTTGACAACATTCAATGCTTATATCAATAACCATTTTCCAGATTAATTTAACCCAAACTTTTGTTTATTGAACTTTCACCCTTCCTCGAAGCCAAGCTTCTATAAATTTTTAAACTTAAGTTAATTTACTTTAATTTATTCCAACTTCAAACTTAAGTTCACTTCTATTTGATTCTCATTTAATCAAATTCCATTTAATTCAGTTAGCTCGTCCATTTTGTTTTAATTCACCTTCTCAATTTATCAAAATAATACCCAAGCACATCTTAACTCATTTATACTCGAATTGGATTTTATTTGTAACTCAAATCATTTCTATTATAATCCAATTCCATTTTATTTTTACAACATCTCCACTTATTTTAATTCATTATCAATCCAAGTTGAATTCTATTTATAATTCGAGTTTATTTCCAAACTTCATTATTAATTTACAATCCATTTTATTTAACCGAGTTAAATTTTCTTAACATACTCTATCAAATAATTTATTTAGCTAATTAGCTTACTTCCAACTTTTAAATCAATATTCAATTTTATTACAAAAATCACTTCATTAAATTTTCCTGAGTTCAAATTTTTTATAATTCCAGTTTGGATTTTCTTTCATTTTCCAAAATTCCAACACTTTTATTTCGGCTTATTTATTCCCTTTTTACATTTTTATAAGCTACTCACTTATTAATATTCATACTTCTCCATCCATTTGCAGTCAATCACATATTCACTTTACTTTTAACTAGGGATTATATTTTTATTTCGATGCTTTTCAATTCTTTTATAAGCTTCCAAAGCTTATTTATCCCAATTCAATACTTACTTAGTTTACGCATATTTATTTAAGTAAGAAATTTTATTCCATTCAATATTACCTATAACTCAACTGAATTTATTTCAATTCAATTTTATTTAACTCAACTTCAGTTAAATCTAGCATCATACCATTCTCTTTAATCCATTAAATCCACTTGAATTTAAATTAAGCAAGAACTTACTTTCACGTAATATCATCTACATCTCAGTTTATTTCATTTCAATTCAATTTCAACTTAATTCAAATACAACTGGGTTTTATTTCCATAATTTAATTTCTCCAAATTAAATTTATTTAACCTTTTCACTTTAAATCTTAATTCCAACATTCAAAGCTCATATTTTCCTTCTTTATTTAAAAATCATCTCAACTTTACAAGTTTATATCTATCTCATCAGGATTTTCAATTCAAATAAGGACTCAGGATTTTTAAACACCTGGCTTTTGGTTTACAAATCATCTTGAAATCACCATTATCCCAAAATCATACTTCTCAAATTTTTAAACCAATCCTGGTTTTTATCCCCAACAAATTTCTTTTGAAATTTCAAAAACAAACTAGTTCTTCTGAAAAAATCAAATTAGCAACTATCCATCACTTAGACACTCGAAAATGAACATCGATGATGCTGCAGTCATCACCAAAGTTATTTTCCCACGACTGAAGTGAGCTTAATGCTATATCCCTACCCAAAATTTATTTGAAAAAATACTTCTAAAACAATAATGCTATTATTTGTCTTCAAAACATTTCGAAAAACACTTCCAAAATCTCCGGGGTTTTAAATTTTCAAATATTGACTTAAATCAAATTTTTAACTATAATTCATTTATATAATTTATGCTCATACAAATTCCTTTTTTGATTACACAAGTCATTTCAATTTTTATAATCTTATTTGTTTAAAATATTATCATCCAAACATCCAAGTTATATAACAATTTAAGAAAATATTTCTTTTATATCAAAATATATTTTTAGGTAAAATTATTTCATTCACCCACCTTTAAAACAATACCGTGTCACTTTATCGTGTCAGGTGTTTATAAACTCTTCTTGAATAGCGGCCAACTTCCTCGATCAGAATTCATATTCCACTCAACCACTAAGTCAATACCATATTAAAACATTTTATATTCACTAACAAGTATGCACTCATATCTATTAATACGCTCAACCTCATTCTAGAGTACTACGGACTCTATTTTCAATGAGTAATCCCCACCAGAGCCAAGGTTATCACCAACCTAAGCTCTGATACCATTGTAACAGCACATAAACCCGTACCCCTTAATTCGACACTATTCTCCAACATATCAACTCAAAGGGAATGGAAATACGAACCATTGGGTTTAAGAAAGAAAGAGATAGAAGAAGAGGAAACAAACAACAATAGAATCTTACCATCCTAGCGGAACAAAATATAATAGATAATAACTGATCTTTACATAAAAGAAAACTATATCTATTTTATACATACATCATCAGAGTACAGCATCAGAGTTCAATACAAACAACAACACAACTCAGGATGGTTATGATATCTCGTCCTTCCAAAAATCGAATACACAACGGAATATTTCATACAAGTACGGAAGTATATATCGCCATCCAGCTCCATAGCATCCTTTCCTGTAATCTATAATACTCGGTCTGACCCGAACATTATAATGAAATAACACCCGAGTCAGTCTGGAATACCAGCGTGAGAAAATCACACTCAATTTGATTATTAAAGTTTCAAAATCCTTTGAAAACAAAAGCATCTCGTATGACCACGCCACAAATAAACATGTCGGGTTTTTACCTTACGATAGCTAAAATACTTTTTATCAAATCCGTCTAATATTATAATAGCGTCTATAGAAAGTAAAATAGAATCTAGCTAAAATGGTTGCATCTCACATTTCAGCAATAGTTGGGCACAATCAAAACCATACAGGCGCGTAGGGAGAATGGACTTCCAATTAATGACTAGGCACTGGGTACCACCTATCACAATACGTGGCCTAGATCACCGTACCGAGGATTACTCCCAATCTTCTACAACATAAGACTGGGACTACCCCTTACTGGATAATCCCGAGTAAGATTACCCCGTGGTTGGGATCAGCAACCGCACCACTAAGCCGAATAAAAGGGACATTTAGACAGGGATGACCTAACCCTAATGGGTGCTACCCACTTAGCCTTGCTGCATAACCCCTGATTTTCAGTCATTCCCGATTGATGAGCCTCGAGGCTAAGCGTTACCTTTTTAGAACATATCACTTAGAATGCTCATCGCCCACCTGACGATGTTCTGAAAGCATTCATCCATACAAGTTCGTTCCGAGTTCGAACGGAACCGAAGGCACTACTCCTACTACATCCATTTTGGAATCACCTCAGGATTAGTAGCGACTAGCCCTTGCACTTCACTGCTCCATCTTCGACTCCTAACTCGTTTTCCCCACGAACGTACAAACCAGATCGAAGTGGTTTTCGAGAAATCAATCACGATCCTGGTCTCTTCGAAACGATCAACGCATTTACCAATATTGATAGTCGGTTATTTAATTATCAAATAACATTCACAATCAACCCTCAAACATAAATAATTTTATAATTTTATTTATTATCCTCAAAATATCTTCGCAGGATATATTTCCATTTTCAACCCTTTTTGAAAACAGTTTCTAACCACACTTTGCTCATGAAATAAATTTCCAAATATTTATTTCCACTGAAAACACCAAGCACAAAAACTTTAGATTTTTAAAATAATTTAAAAACACTTTATCATAAAATATCCTTAAAAACATTTAAATTAAAATTTACTTTAATACTTATTCAAAAATATACTATAAGAATATTTAAAATAAAACTACTTTGTACAATATAAAACTAAATTTCTAACTTTTAAAACATAATACCAAGCCATCTTTAAATAATTACTGCTATAAATAGATTAAAAGAAAATACTTACTTTAGAATTTAAACATTATAAATAATAAGTTTTCTAAAACATGCTTTTCAAAACAACATTAAAGCCTTTAACTTATATTTAAAAAAATTACTTTGAAAATGTACTTGGCTATCCATGGAAATATACTTCTTTTCACATCCTTTGAAAATAAATCACTATTTATTTTTAAACAAATTTTTCCCATTCCTTTAATGAATTCCCACCGTGAATTTATTCTTCAAATATCCACTGATATATTACTTCACCTTTATAAACCCAGTTTATAAATTCCAAAGTCTCACTTCTCTTTTAAAAATCCCGGTTTTACACACTTAAATCAATCTCCATTTGATTTCCAATTTACTTCACTTTTAAATAAATTTCCTTACTTGCTCCATTTATTACAAAATCCATTAACTTCATATTTTATTTCTTCATTATGATTTAAAATATTTTTTACTGAAAATACAAATTTCATATTTTTCAAATTTCTTCTTTATCCTTGCAAATAAATTCAAACCTTGAAATTTAAAATAAACTCTTTATTTCTGGAAATAATATCACTTGAGTTTAAAAATAAAATCATTTATTCCCATTTATTCAAATTCTCATTACCCACACTTGAAATTTTATTTATCAGAATTCAAAAATCACTTTTAATTCTTTCCAGTTCATTTTTAATTTATTCAAATTTCTATGATTATTTTACTCAAAATTCACTCTTTTATTTTCTTTTGAGAAATCCTATTTCTATAGATTTTAATAACTCAGTTCACCAGAATATTTTAAATCAACCATAGTATCCAACATTTCCAATTATCAATATAATTCATCGCAGGATAGCAAATAGTTATATCACATAATATTTTAACAAATCTAAATATTTTGAGGAATCTAGTTGGATTCCTCCAACCTATTTCCCTGCATCCACAGATGTTAGCACAATACCAATTCCACTTGGAGGTGGAATATCGCGGTATATGGGATTAAATAATATCATCCGCTATTATGCAGCGCATAGGGTCTCATCCTCTATATACTGCAGGAAATCAATCACACCAATATGTACTATATACTACCATATATGATATAGCACATCAAATCAATTCAATCATTCAACTAATTATTTAAATTTAACCATTTAAATTTAAATAAAACCCAGATGAGTGAGATTAACTCACTTTTTCTTTGTTTGCAATCCATTTTCATTCTTGCTTGGTTTCCAATTTTGACCTTGTATAAACATTTATACAGTTTATTAAAATTCGAAGTAAATCGAATTATCAATTGCTATTTAATAATTTTATTAACTAATAATCAAGCCATTAATTTTCCCTTTTTTAATAAATTAATTAAATAACAATTTTATTTAAACTAATTTTCCTTATAAAAAAATCTTTCGATAATAAATTAAATAAGTTAACAAGGTAATCATATTACATTGTTTTAGAATAAACTAGTAAATTTAAAACGTATATTTATTTTCTTTTGAAGCTACATATATACCTATGTAGATATTCTATACAGATTTCATAAAATCCAAGTTATATAAATTCCTATATTTCCCAATGCCTTATGTGTGTGTGTATATATACATACATTTACTGCTTTACCTATCTATATTAAACTCGAACTAACTTAAAATTTTAAAAAGAAATTGCCTAACAGGTACAATTCCTTTACTGTAAAGATCTTAATATGCATATATATTTGTTCGAATAAGAAAAATATGGGTTTAAAATTTCTTTCTTTTTAAAAATAGAAACTTTACCTACTGTAAATTATTTTCTAATATATATACATATACTGCAATTTTTTTTTAAAAAAAATCTAATACCTCACGCATTGCTTCGCTCGAAGCTGCTGCCATCCACGCGAGCTCGCGGCGACACCAAACCATCCTCGTGCATGAATCCAAACCCTAGCTTGCGCCTCGATCGGAAATCGCCATCGCCAAACTTGCACTGCTTCTAGTCGATGCGACTGCCTCCACCATGACATCGGCCTCGCTCCAATTTCCCAACGACATCGCCTGCTCGTCACTTCCAGGTCAAGCCCCTTCCCTCAAACGATTTCAAATTTGGCAGCTAAATCGAACGCGAGAGCTTCCATTTTCTCGAATGTCGATTCACTCGGCAGCAATTCATTTTTTTTAATTGGATTGGGATTTAGTTTGGTCAGATAGGAAGGGGGTTGTTATATATATGTATGTATGTATGTATGTATATTCTCGTTTGTTTCTGAAGGAAGCCATTTTTCTTTCGGAAATGAAATCATTATGATGGAAGAAAGGAGGGTACGAGGTGATTTAAAAAGGTGAAGGGTTGCGTGCTGAGAAATACTTGCTATAGTGATTTGAAATGAAAGAAGGCAGCTGATATGAGGATATAGGTCATCAATGTATATAATTATCTATTTATTTTAAATTAAAATTATCTCGATTAACGTTGCTTAAAATCTTGACATCGTATCGAGACGTGCTGCTAGGCGTTTCTAATGTTATACCCCTATTCCGAACACAATGGAAAAGGTTTCGAGTCCTAATTCGATCATATGGAGAAGATAGATTTCTTGAGCCCAGTTATTATATTAAATTTTGATTTAATTATCAACGGTTTACTTATCGTACGGACAAAAGGTCACTCCAAGCACTGCGAAAATTGAAATCCGATAATAATACAATATTACGGATCCAATAAAACTGGTTTTGTTAAATTCTGAGACTGTGCCTCGGAAGGCTATTTATAAATATCGATTTAAATGGTATATTTTCAAAACTGAACAAATTACCTTTAAGTTCAATTTTAACACTTTTACTATCTTCAGTATTATCAATATAAATTTTACAAGCCTTCAAATTATTTTTAATAGGCTTAAAACTAAAGATTCAATAATTTACCCAATTTTAGTTTATTAAATCGAATAACTTAATTTCTAAATAATAATAATATTTGAATTCAAGTTAAAAATTAACTTTTAAATATTTAAAATCAATTAAATATTCCAATTTCAAACATCCAAAAATTCCGGGTCGTCACAGTATAATTCTTTAAATAGCCAAGTATACTAATAATTGCTAAAATAGAAGTAATTATTTAAATTTTCTACTGACATATCGGCAAATATTTAAAAAATGCAAACATTTAGTAATATTGATCATTATATTACAGCAAAAGTGCATACCTGAATGGAGATGATGACATAATTATAACTGGAACGGCACTTGGTGAACTAATTATAGGAAGATTTCTTGAAGGCCAGATAGAACTTTACTCAAAAATTCTATTTATTTGCAAATTTATCAGCAATATTTCATTGCACTTGTTGTTTTATCTGCAAAAACCCATTTATCCTCAACAACTCCATTTATCTATATATTTATCAGCAACATTTCGTTAAACTTATCGTTTTGTCAGCAAAATTCCATTTATCTGAAACAAATACATTTATTTGCAGATTTTTCAGCAACATTTCATCAAACGTGTTGTTTTTTATGTAGAATTCCTTGAACTTATTGTTTTTTCTGCAAAATGTATTATAGTCCTCTATTAACAAATATACTATCATTATTTCCTTATAATAATTATTATAGATCATTGACTGGTATTCACATGAATTGCACAAAGTTCATGCAGAAAACTTGTACTTCAAAGTTTACGCTGCTATAAGTCTTATAATCTTCTAGTGAAGAATTTGTTTAAATATTCATAAATTCAATTTGCTAATATATTCTCCTACAGACATTTCTACTGAGCAATTCGAAGAATGTAACACAAGCCCTAATCGATAAATGATAGCCAAAATTTTTGCAAACTGCAATAAAATGATCTTCCCTATCCACCAAAAATCACATTTTACACTCTTGAAGTTTATTAAATAAGATAGAATATGGATTCACTACGATTCCATAAAACCGCAGCATGAAGGAGAACATCAGAAGGCAGCAAGTAAGCTGGCATGTAAATTAAAAAATGTATAAATCAGGGGTAAATAAACTGTTTAACAAAATCTTTGTTTTCTTTATAGAGAGTTTATATCATAGCCTTACTAAAGAAATTGGAAAAAGCAGAGCATGACCATCAAAGCAAAGCACTTTTGCTAATAGCCCACAACAACGTTCTGATTCGTAAGTACACAACAAAAAAATGTACAAATATTTCCATATCAAAGAACATTTATTCTAACAATTTTGTAATATTTGTCAATCATCATAGAGTTGACTGTGCCATGTTTGTAATGAACATTATGAAATAAAAAAAGTGCAGGCAAAGAAATCAACAATGATGACCCTGAATTCACATGTGAAGCTACGGATTTACAAAGAGCTGAATTGGCACATCAAATTCTTTCTTGAAAACCTTGTAGTTGGAGCTTAGAAGAAAGCTTGACACAAAAGTTTTTACTTTCTGAAGCAAACCAAAAATATTTGAACTGTAATGTTTTCTCTAAGAATACTGAAATGTATATACATATTTTGCTAAACTTATGTAGTTGGAAGATAATATTACTATGTTAACACAATATTAGAGTTTATTATCAAAAAATCTATGTATAAATTTCTTACAATTGAATTCAGTTACTAAAATACTAAAGAAAATCACGGCTATTCATAATAATTGCATAATTATCAGCAATAAAAGCACATATCTGCGGATATCTCCACAAATATTTAGTTATTCCAAATTCTTGCTCATAATAGTTGCAGAAATGTCAGCAATAAAAGCATATATCTGCAGATATTTCCAAAAATATTTGTTTACTCCAAATTCCTGCTCATAATAATTGCAGAAATGTCGGTAATAAAAGCACATATTTGAAGATATCTGTAGAAATATTTAGCTATTCCAAATTCTTACACCAAATAGTTGCAGAAATATCAGTAATAAAAACATATCTACAGATATCTCCACAAGTATTTAGATATTCGAAATTCTTGCACCAAATAATTGCAGAAATGTCGGTATAAAAAATAGATAATTGCAGATACCTCTACGTTAACTAACAAAAATTGCACATAATTATGCATATACCTTATTTATTTCGTGCCAAACAATTATACAAATATCATCTTCATATAAAAAGCAGTACCCATAAAAGAGGTATAAACAATAAACAAATATTCAGAAAAACTGCAGAAATATGTGCAATTAGTCTTAATAATTGCAGAAAACATTGCAACAATGATTAATAGAAGCATACCACGATTAATACATTGCAAACATTAAACATCCAACCTAAGTACAGAGAAAATACCATTAAAATGAATAAGAAAAACATAAACTCAACTTCATACATTTTAGCTTTCCCAAAGAAAAGAAAAAACTACATATGTTTCAGAGAACAAGTCCTTCTATTATGACCCAACTTCTTGCATATACTACATCTAATAGTCTTTGAAATTTCACCAGCAGATTTTATCCTCTTAGATAATGATGGTCGACCAGGCATTCTTCTACCTTTAGAAGGTGCGACAACAACATCTTCAATCAAAACATCTTCTTTCACGAAGTTTATAATAGGATTGATTGGATGAGAATATGCCGATCGAAAATAAACAACTTTGAAATAATCTTCAATGTAATCATAAACATTTAACTTTCTACAACTCAAAATACATCTAACAACATGAGCACAAGAAAACCATATATTTGCCACAAATTATAAGAACAAATCCGATTATTTGAATCAACAGATTGACACACGGGAGAATGAACTTCAAACACATGTTCACTTGATTTTATAACAAACCACAAAGCTCCTTCCAAATGAAGACTTTTCAAACGATTTTCATTCACCGGACATACAACACTTGTTCAACTATTAGCAAGTTCTCGACGATCAGAAATTAGCTTCATTAACTTAACTCTAATGTTATCCAAGCATGCAGTGATTGGTAAAAATCTTTCTTTCAAAATCCATTTATTGAAACTCTCTGAACAATTTGATGACATCTCACCATAACGACAAGCAGGGAAAAAACATTAGCAAACTTCTCAAAGGGAATTCCATTCAAATAGTTTGTCATAGTAGAACCACCAGCATCTTTAAAATTCTTCAATGCAACATTGAAATCATCTAAATTAGAAGCATATGCAACACGTCCAAACAAATTTATCAACCATTTCTTTTTAGAATTGGAAAATTCAGATTTTAAAGCAACTTTTAAATTATTGTTTAAATGATACAAACAGGAACCTTGAACTGAATTTGGAAACACTTTTGGAATAGCAACAAGAATATCAGTACGACGGTCAGAAATGAAAACAAACTTTCTACTATCATCTTTCAAAAAATCTTTAAGCTATCCACAATACCAAATCCAATTATTTTCATCTTCACAAGACACAATTGCAACTGCTATAGGAAAAAAACCTGATAAAACAACAAATATATAAATAACTGAACAGATTGCATAATACCATGCACTTATATTGGAAAGGTGCAGACAAAACTGCAACTATTTTCAAAAATTACCGCAGAACAATTTTTCACTAAATCAAAACGATTGCAGACATTTCAGCAATTTTTTATGTAAAATTGTTTCGGTTTCTGCAATGATTTATGTTAGTAAGATATATTTTTCTTTTTAATAAATGCTGATGTTGCATCAACAAATAATAATTATTGCAAATATTGATGCAATTAAATAAACAACATACCTTCATTGCCATTTTTATCAGTAGTAGCCATCAAACAACTTTGAGCTCTACCCTTCATAAAAGTAGCATCAACAAATATTAAAGGCCGACAAAATTGAAAACAATGTGCAAAAGCTTCAAAAACAATAAAAACCCTCTCAAATTGACGAGTATCAGGATTACAATCCAAAACTACTTTACTACCAGGATTAGTTTCGAGTACCGCATCACAAAAAGACTTCAAATGGTGATAAGACATCATAACACTTCCATGTAAATCTTCTAAAGCCAATATCTTCCCACTATAAGCAAAATAATACTTCAAAATGATATTATACTCAGTTTGAATAGGTTAATAATGTCCTTTGTCTTCATTAACGGATTAGCTTGAATATGATCATAAACCAACAACTTAATCAATTTACTTGAAACATGAGGATCATCAATATCATGAATTCCAACACCACAAGTATGTTTAGAATGAAATCTCTTTATAACAAAATAGCCAGGAAGATTAAACTTAACAGAAGCATGAATCCTGAAAGTACATTTGTTCGAGAACAAACAGCCGTAACTTTGTCCTTATCATTCTTAACCAACTCAAGCTTATACCCAGTCTTAATATTATATATCATCAAATTAAGCCTAAATTCAATAACACCACCTGAAAATTCCTGACCAACACCCGTAAAAACAGATTGACTGGAATCATTTCTTAACAACTGCCTAAACTGAATATTGGAATCACCGGTACTAACAAATGAGGAATTACTACTACAAGAAACAGCATCTGACCTAATATTGGTTGCTAGAAAACTATTGGAAACAATCAACAAAAATAACAAAGTAATCCTTACGGTTATGAGTAGGAAACAACAAAATAGATTGAAGATCAAAATTAGGTTCAATATTCCTTCTCAATCCATCTCTAACACAGTATAATTCAAATGACAATGAACTCAATCTGTCCATTTACCACAAATAGCACTTCTCAACACAACAACCGAACTATCAAATTGAAGACGTAACGAAAAGCTATCATATTCAAACTTCAACAGCAAAAGCACTCCAGCATCACCAGGAACACTTTAATTTAAAAACAAAACAGAATTACAATTACAAAAAAAAAAAAAAAAACCAGGGTATATATTTTATGCTGATATGTAAACAATAATTTTAAAAAATTGCACACACACATAAAAATAATATGCTAATATGTAAGCAATATCATTTGCTGATATGTAAGCAATATTTCTATAAAAAAAAATGCAGATAAATAAGCAGAAGTTTGAGTTAATCAAACACAGCGAACTACGAACATTACTTGCGATATGTAAGCAATAATTGTAAAAAATTGCAGAGAAATCAGCAACTATTAGTAATTTGTACCATTTTCACCATACATATTCAAATTATTTGCGGACAAGTCTGTAAAATATCTACAATAATTCCAGACAAATCTGAACTTAATCAAAGCTAACAAAATATATCATCGAACAGTACCCTATACACACGCATTAATTTTCAGCTAAAATAAACAATAGAATACTTGTAATTTTCATTTACTTTAAACAAAAAAAAAAACGAAACAAAAATAACAAAATTATTGACCAATATCGCAATATCGATTAAAAACAAACAAAATCGACTACAAATACAAACAATATTTTACTTGGAAGAAGATAAAAACATGAATCCGAAATAATATATTAAAACAATGATCGAACTAAATCAAAATTAAAAACTTGCAGTCGAAATCACGACCACCGTTTAAATTAGCGTGACAGGTAAACGAGGATATTTATGAAATGAATTTAGCGGTAAATAAAAATAGAGATCGGAAATATAAGTTTTCAAACGGAAGGAGTTTAGATGGACTAAGTTTAATTCCAAGGACGTAGGTCTAATTTTCACTTTTTGTAATTACAGACTGTTTTTTCGAAGAGTCCACAATCAAATTACATTTTTGGCTCCGGATTTCAACTTATTATAATGTTTTGCAGAATTTAACAGAATTTGCTTGGTCATACTAGCATTCTTCACTGGACATTTACTTAGGTCTACCATTCACATGGATGTCACTAGTCCACCTGAAGTCATCAAAGTAGAAACTTTCTAGTCTTTCGACTGGACCTATTGTTTTCCGGTTTGGACAATAGTGCCCATTCAAGAAGTAGTCTAATATGTGAAATATATATTAGACGATACTTATTTTTTCTTAATTAAAAAATTAATAACCTTACCAAAACGTTTAGATTTTATTTTTATTTTTATTTTTTATGTTTCTCAGTTTAGGATTTTACCTTGTTGGGTTAAATATATGTTAGTGGTACAATTAAGGACAATTGAATCATGCATTTTTTTTCTAGAAAAAGAGAGAAGAAAAGAAAACGTAAAAAAGAGTGGGATACGCTAAGTACTTGTACACTGATAGATTTTTCCTTTTACAAAACATACCATAATTGAATATAATTACTACTTGGCATATAATATGAATACACAGTCTATACATCAAACTTTCACAGTTTTAAAAGTTTTCGTTGGTAATAATATTTCTACATACAAGCTTTAAAAGCGATAACAATACATGTTCAGCATAGAATGTTTTTAGAAGAATTAAACATACATAGCGTTTCCAAGCAGTTTATCCGCAATAATATACAGGATGTTAGTCACATGATAAATAAGAAAATATAACATGAGCAATGAGGTAGAAGTAGTAAAAGAGTTAAATCTCAAGATAAAAACGAAAAAATAAATAAAAACTCATCACAACCTCATAAATTATTTCATCTTCAGCTAATAAAGGAACAAAAGCCAACTCTTAAATAATCTGATTTCCACCATCATGTTAATGCAAATAGGTTCATTCATTTTCTTCCCCAACCGAAACCAGGCTTTCCTTGAATCCCGCCAAAGTCCTATTCCAGGCACAAGGCATATTCTCGAGTGAAAAATAATTTGTTTCTTTGGTAACCACATTGAATCTACGCATCTGCACAAAAGTTGTGAAGAAAACATAGTTACCGCTTGAGGAAACCCACTCGATGGGCTATCGTCTGTCAATAAAATAGATATCGATCGTGTAAAGTTTAGTCCGGGTCTCATTTACCGTACCATATTCGTTGAACACCCACATTTCTGCATAGCAGCTGCTCGTTCTTAAAACACATGCAATTTTATCATTTACGACACACCTATAATGGAGCTGTCGATGATCAGCACTCGGCAAAGGTAAACAGCGAAACATCTCCGAGCTAAAGTCGAAGCATAAAATACCTTTATTTTTAGAAGAACTATATTCCCAGAAGAAACATGTTCCATTATTAAATGGCATCCTAATATCGCTAGCCACGCTAAAATTAGCAAAACCACTAGCAAGCCTTCTCCAACACCCTGTATTTAGGCTATATACCTCCTCAAATCTATTTTCAACTAAGGTATTACTTACAGTAAGTTTCACCACTTTGTAATCATTGCTTTTAATATCATAGCCAAATCCAATTGAAATTCCGCTCTTTGGATGGAAAGGCGACTGCGGTAGAACTCTTGATTGTTTAGTTGCTGGGTTCCAAAGACAAATGCTATATTCTCCCTTACAGTTGTAAAGATTCAAACAAATAATTCCATCATAACTCACTATATCAACCAATTCAATAGGGAAGCATCCACGTAGGTCTGAACAGTTTAGTTGTAGACATACGTTTGGCTCTTCAAAACCCTCCATAGAGGTTAAAGGAAAGGTGATGAGTGAGTCCTTACCTGGGCGGTTATAAATTAGATTCTGGTTCTTATCCTTCAAACTAGGATCATAATTATGGAGATGGAGATGCTGTTTGATAAAAAAGCTACTTTCAATCAAAGCATGCCATGATCTGCATACACATTTGAATCGCAATAGAGATACCACAGGCAACCATAGTAGGACTTGATACATCACATCTTCCTGAAGTAACATTTTAATCATACTTGGCTTCACTGTGCAGTTTTCTAATTCACCTCCTGAAGTAATAATCCATAATTTCACATTAGGAATATAAACTAAAAAAGCTACTAGAAAACATATTTTGTTAATTTTATGTTGACGATACGAAAAATATAGACACATTTCCTTTGATGATGATGCTTGTGAATTCAGGTGCGGCATCCGATGTCCATGAAAGAACTTCAGATTTCTGAAGCTTTTGAGATATATTTTCTTTTTGTTTCAACTTTCAAATGTTCAAACTGGAATACAAGCCTTCATATGTTGTAAACTTTGCATTGCGTATAAGCACATCCAAGTTTTGACTAATTGTCCTGCTCTTTAAAGAAAATACAATACAATGACTGCGCTAATTCTAACAAATGTTGCATGCAACCAACTCTGCAGTAATTTCAAACCTATTTTTATCTATCATATCATATGTGCTACTATTAAACTGTCTGATTAGATAATGCTTAACACATTTCATGTAGGAAGAAGAAACTAAGGTACCTACACTAAAACACTAAATGCGCATTTCATCACAAAATACTTTATTTATTTTTTTACTGGTGAGGGCTCGAGAAAACTATTGTTTTCCATGCTTTAAATACGTATTAACCAGCAAAACGAATGTCATACTTTTCTTTTATCACAAAATATCCAGCTTAAGTATGCTCTATGAATCAAATAGAGTCAGGTTCCTTAACCAAAATATCTAATACATCTATCAAATATATCACGGTCAAAATATAAAAAGGAAAAAGCTTTGATACGCACTTAAAATTTAACTAATCAGAAACATATTTAATTGCTTAAATCGGACACAAACACAATATTGTTTTCAACTAATCGGAGCACATTAAAACACAAATAAACCGTAATATCAGCAACACAGTTAAGTCAAAGGCTAATCGATTTCAAACTAATCAACTAATAATAAAAAAAATACCCATAACTGAGGCTAGCCGCAGACGGAATACTTGAAAGGAAAGCAGCGAGGCAGCGGCTTTGAGACGGGGTGGACGAGCGCGGGATCCAGACGAACGGATTTAGTTGGATCCAGGCAAACGAGAATAATAATAAAATCCAAACTCGGATTTAGGAATTTAGGAAGGAGATCGGATTTAAAAATTATGAGACGACACTGGCATAAGCAATGCGCTTAAGTCGCTCGGATTGCTTTATTATTGTTTTGATTATGCTGTATTCCCTTCGACTGATGTCCTGTGCTTTTTTGTTGTACGTTCGTAATTTTGGTGTAAACCGGGGTTAAAACATTTGCGTAAGAATTGAGAAGCTTGTTCTGATGTAAAATCGATCGAGTAGGACTTAGAAACTTTTAAAAGAATACATGTAACATTAAAGGCCTGCTTGCTATCATTTTTTATTTTGTATTTTGTGTTTGAGAGGTTGGAAGGGATTGATGGACGGCGATGATGGATTGTTTTCTATTCTGTTGTTATTTCTCACGATACGAAAAAAAAATTGTTTACTATTTTATATGTTAGTTGCATTTTTCAAATCGGTTGTTTTTCAAAAGTTACATGAGTCGTGTGCACGTTTCTTTGACAAAAATACAAAACTAAAAATAGCATACCAAACGAGACCTGAGATTTTGATTAATTTTAAGATTGACAATTCTCTATTCGGAAGAACACTTGATGATATGCAATAGTTTGTCATTTGGAGCTTAACCGATGATTTTGCTCAATAGTAAATGATATATAGCAATTTTTCCCTAGATTTTACAACGAATTTGCTTGTGTTTAACTTATTTTTGGTCGGTGTGAATTTGATGTTTTACTTGATGATTTAATTTTCCTTTTTACATGTTGACATTTGGGATTGGTTTTTTTATGCAAAGTAGTCGACATAGATTGAATGTTAAGGCGTAAAACAATCGGGGTAGATATTATGTGATTTATTGTTGTATTTTCGCTGTGAGCTATTTAACTCTGTCCGAAATATAAAGCTTGAGAGGAATGGGCAGACTATTGATGCTGGAAATACAAGCGACATTTACCATGACTGTCAACTAAAAGTGTGAGGTGATTCACTCTTAATGATCAGGTGTATATGAGTCAATTCTATGCAAAACAATATGGATGAGAAGATTTTAAATAGGCATAAGCTAAGTGATCGTCTACTAAGTTCAAGAAGGCAATCTAATTCAAAATAAGTAGAGAAACCATAGATGATAAATCAGTCGATCCACTAATAGGGCCAAAGGAGAGTGCATATTTTATCGTGGAAGAGTGTGGGTAATCGTGGATCGGCTGAAGAAAGTGCATATTTTATCCCGGTCAAGCCAACTAGATCGGCAGCTTCATTGGCAGAAATTTATATGAGAGAAATAGTTTGTCTACATGGAGTTCCAATAAGCATAGTAAGTCATCAAGATCCTATATTCACGAGTCAATTCTGGGAAGCTCTACAAACAACTTTGGGAACGAAGTTAAGTCTAAGTACTGCCCGCCATCCTCAAACTGATTGTCAGACTGAAAGAGTTAATTGCATTTTGGAAGATATGCCGAGAGCATGTATTCTTGATTTCGGAGGATCATATTCACTTGGTTGAGCTCTCCTATAATAGTAGCTACCAAGCTAACATTGGAATGCGGTCTTATGAAGCTCTGTATGGGAGACCATGCAAATCGCATGTTTCATTGGCAGAAGAAGGATGAAGGAAGCTCGGGATCACCAAAAGAGTTATGCTGACAAGAGAAGGAAGAATTTGGAGTCCGAAGTCGGCGATGCTGTTTATGTGAAGGTAACTCCCATCAATGGATTCATTTGATTTGGAAAAGCGGGAAAGTTGGTACCTAGATACATTGGACTGTTCAAGATTGTAGAAAGGATTGGGTCACTCGCTTATAGAGTTAAGTTACCCGAAAGGTTGCCAGGAGTCCATAATGTGTTCCATGTCTCCCATTTGAGGAAGATCGTGCATGATCCATCTTCAGTGGTAGAAACGTCGATTCAAGTTGACTTGGAAATAGAACCAAACCTGATGGTAGTTAGACATCCGTTAGTACTATGCATCAATATGAGAAGAAATTGCGCAACAAGGTGGTGCGACCGGTTAAGATTCAATGGAGCAAGGATTCCCGAGACTGCACTTGGGAAACTGTGGATCACATAAAGGAAGCTTACCCTTGATGGATGCTAAAATAGTTGTTGTGTTATTGTGTCATGTATGTACTGTTGCCATTGGTGCTTATATACCTTTTATACGAAATATATGGCATGAATACATGATTCCTTTGGGTTAACTCTTGTTATTAATTTCGAGAACGGAATTCTTTTAAGAGGGATAGAATGTAACGACCCTGAATTTGGTCGTTTGAACCAGGCAATTGTATATATATTTTATATAATCAACAAATAGATTTTTATTAATAAATAAACTCATGTTAATTAATTTTTAATAAGGGAAAAATCATTTTCAAAATTTGTTTACCAAATTAAATAGTTGGTAGAAAAATTGAAAATGTGACCAAAGAACGTTTTTCGGAATTTTGACCTTTCGAAGCCGAAAAGTTGTCGAGAATGTTGTTCGTCTTTGTGCACCATCTGTACACATATATACTAGATAAGTAACTAAATAATAATACACTTAGGAATAGATTATTTTATTTTAATTATAATTAACAAGTGATGTGACACTTCATAACTTTAAAAATAATAAACATTATATATGAATATATATTATTAATTTTTTGTTGTATCTTAATATTTTTCATAATTAGACATCATTACTCATCATGCGCTTAAGAATTTGACTAGAGAAGGAGGGGGATGTGAGAAGAGAAAGGAGTAGGAAAGTGATGTGATTTTTCAATATCATGGCATATTATGTTAAATCATTAAAGGGTAAATTAATAATTTTCTCCAATTCTTTTTTCCTATAAATATACATCCACACACACATACTCATTTGTTTTCTCCTCTTCACTTTCTAAAAGTTCCTCTCTAAAATATCCATGGCTTCTATAGTTTGTAAAAGTTAGAAAAAAACACCATTTTCCACACAAACACAAACTCGTCTCTTTACCTCACTTAAACCATTGTACATCCATCTTTACACTTCCTCTTCCAAAATCAATTTCCCTTCCACCAAAAACACATCAGATCAAGCCCAAATATAACCATGGCCTAGCCTAATCTGGGTGTTTAGGCATCCAAAAGCTTCGCATTTGCAAGGTAGAACCAAGTGCTAGCGTATATCAAAGTTTTAGTGGAAGTTGCTTTGAGATTTGTAAAGCTTCCGGTGAGTAAACTTCTAACTTTTGGAAAAGAAAATTCAACTTGTTTTGATGCTATATATGTTGTTAAATATGCTAGGTTGATATGTTTAATTACGATGTGAATTGAATAATATGTGATTACAAGTTGGTTGTTTGAATTGAATAAGTGATTTGGTTAAATATGTGATATATTTGGATATGTGTATGTTTTATATGGTTATGGTTATAGACATGTTATATTGGTTATGATATGTTGGTCGTATTGGTTGTAAAACGGAACCCAATTTAGTAATGAGATGGTTGTGAACTAATGTTGAAATGGTCGCAAATGGATTTGAGATCCGATGGAAAAAAATAGGTTTTCTTTGGTTTGATTTTGGAAATGTTTTCCAAGTTACAACTTGTTGAAAGATTCAAAACCTTTCACGTAAGTTTTTTTTAAAAAGAGTATGGCGTCGCTTGAGTCAATTGTAAGTTCCGCCTAGAAACCAATTCTAGCGAACTGCGCTTATAGCGATAGTCGCTGTGGATGCGGTTCGAAAAATTACACGATTTCAAGTTTTAAGTATTTTATTTTGGATTTTTTTTGAAACTCATTTTAAATTAAATTAGCAAGTCAAAAGTTAGTTTTAATAATTTAATTAATTTAAATTAATTTGGGTAATTATTAATTAAGTGTTTAATTAAGCAATTAGGTTAAATAATTAGAGTTTAAGAAATTATTAACTAAGTAAATTATCTTACATTAACTGAGTTTAAATAATGATTAATCAAGATAAAAAGAAAAGTAATTTTTATTTAATCGTGTTATTTATTTTAATTAATTTTTAACTAAAGTTAATTATTTAATTAATTGTTATTTAATTAAAGGTTAATTATCCACTTAATGGGGGTTTAATTTCTTAAATAAATGTTAATTGAATATAGTATAATTAAGGTTTAATTATAAATAAAATTTGGATTATTAACGTTTAATTTTGAATTAATTAAGTTTTCATTGTGTAACGACCCGTAATTTCGCTACTTCGAAAATAAAAGATTTCGTTCGATTTAAATCTAAAAAGGAGTTTAAATCTTAAATGAACATGTTATATATAGTAAATAATTATCTATTCTTATAGTTAATAAATTAAAAAGTATAAATTTGGATTTTAGAACAAATCGACAAAAGTTAAATTTTATTAAGAATAAATAAAGGCTTAAATAAATGGATTTAAATATTTATTTAAAAATGTAAATCTTATTTAAAACATCTAATAAAGATATTAAAAGTATTTTAAAAGATTTAAAAGTTGTGTTAATAATCATTTTACAAAAATAAACAAAATTTGTCGTATTTTGTCACTTTTACATACACTATAAAATTAGAGATTTTGATATTAATTAAAGATAATTTTTAAATATGAAGAGACTTAATTAATTTATTTGAAGAAGTAAAAAGTTCATTTTAAAGTTGGTTTACTTCAATATATAACTTAATAAAAACGTCAAATTTTAATTGTAAAATTTATCGATAAAAATACCGTTTTCAACCAAAACAAGTTGCCGACAAATTGTTGTAACTTGATACATTTTCTAACTCATCAATACAAGTTTACAAACTATTTAAACATTCTACATTTAGCACTAAAAACAAAAAGAGTTTACTTTAGAAAATATTTACATAAATATAAAAAGATGTAAAAGCATGATTTGACAAATTTAAAAATAATTAAAGCTTTTATAAAACAACATCGCTTTTATAAAACAACATCATTACATTACTTCTCATCTCATTAATGAGATGTTATACTTATGCATACGAAAGGAGCAAATGGAAAGTGAAAAGAAAGCTAATTTAAGGAATTAATGACACATACACCTACCATTAATGCAAATCAAATCATTACAAAAGTCTTCCCTTTAAAACACAAAATTTAAGAAAGAAATGGTAATTAACCATTTCTATTTTTACCATCACCATTATACATATCAAATCTCTCTTTTCACATAAAAGAAAATGTATATTTAAATTCAAAAATGAAGAGGGTATTAATGACATACCACTAAAAATCTCCACTTATAAATACAACCATAAATCTCTTCATTTCCACTTCACTTTCATTTCATAAAATTTTCAAAAAACCTTCTCTACTTCCACCATTTCCCTTCTATCTTCAAGCGATCACCTCCATACTCCAAACCATCACCTTACATCACCAAAACCAAGCTTAATTTCCACCTACCCCTTCCAAAACCCCTAAAGCCGAGTGTTAATCGACGGAAATTCTATGAAATTAGAAAACCGTGAAAAAAAATTAAATTTAAAAATAACCGCAAGTGCACGGTGTATGAATGTAACACGTGGCGAATACGGGTTGATCCGTAGGGAATTGATAATTTTAAAATTCTATTCAATCAAATTATACCGAAGTCGAGAGTGAATAGCTAGAAATGTAAGAAACTAACAAAAACTAGCAAAAGAAAATGATAAAAATATGAGAGTTAAATGATAATTTAGAGATAATTCCACTCTCTAGATCATATAGTTCAACAAATTATGAAATTATGATCTCTCTTTTTTTAGTCATAAGTGAATTTAAATGATGTGCTTATCATAAGTATGGCTCATTTGTGCTATTAATTAGCTCAACATAAGCCATCAAACTATAACACAACCTTTAAACCACTTACTAATCTTATGAAAATGACAACAAAGTTGCAAATGAAATCTATTTTAAGTATGGCATATTAACTATTAATTAGAAATATAGACCATCAAATTTGAATTTCAAATCACTTTCTTATGCCATATTCATATTTTGATGAAGAGACATTTGTGTTAGTGATTGTTTAAGCATAGGCTATTTGGTGTCAACAATATAGGCTATCAAATTCAAAACAAAAACAACAAATTACACCACTTCAAGTATTGTCATTAAACACAAAAAGAGAGCTATAATTATCAAAATGTTGAAGCTACATGATTAGAGGCTTCATTACCCCTAAATTGAAGGGATTAGCCTATCATATTTGTCATCAAAACAACAAATATAGCTTGCAACATGAGAGAGAAAAGAAAGGAAAATGAAAGCAAAGTAAAGAAGAAAAAAAATATTATTCTAATTACATAAAATAAAATCTACACTATTAGCATGAAAGAAAGAGAGCATGTAAGTAAAATAAACACAAATTAACGTAGCATAAAAAAAATTACATGAAAGAAAAATGGCTAATTAGCCATGAAAAGGGAAAGAGATCTTGTCTTTTTATTTCTAAGCTAACCTAAACTAAAGAGAGACTAACTAAAGAGAGAGGAAGAGGAGGATTACATGAAACATAAGGGGTATATATACATGTGTTAAACCCTAATTCATATTTTTTGGGGAATGCCCAAAATACTCTTGAGAAAGTGTGGAGGCCAAGTAATCATTAGCTTCTACTAATCATCATTTAAGTGTACATGAAGCCATTAATTCCATAAGCATGTGCATTAGCCTCTTATTTGTACATTAAGGTAGTGGGTAGGTGGGGTCCTCCATGATCTTCACTTGGAATTATTTCCATCTTCATTTCTTTGTATTCTTTTTGTGCATGCATATCTTCTTCATGAAACATCTTGTAATTGAAATCAAATTCCTACAAAATAGTATGGAAATTTCTAATTAAATTTTCTCAAGTTAATTTATGCACAAAAATGACTATTTTGCCCTTGGATGAAGATGGATATGTGACAATTTGGAATTAATATGGATTTTGGTTAAAACAAGTTAAAATACCTAATATGATCATTTATTTGATTTAAATAGAATAAATATGGTGGTAAAAATATGCACATTTACGTTCACATCATATACCCTCACACTTATCTTTTTATCCGTCCTCGAATAAAGAAAAACTAAGATAAATCCATTTTCGTAGGGAGCACGATTGCATTGAGCATATGTAACAAGGCGTTAAACCTCTGGGTGTCCCCAGTACAACGAGTGTTGTCTCGTGAGGGTTTTCAGCGGATACTGCCCATAAAATCCAAATGCATGATGAAAATATTTACAAAATGCCAGAATTATTTACAAAGAGATGAATGCAAGTTTTTGAAAATATTTACAAATGAAGGATTTATTTTAATTTGACACAAATAAGTTAAATATAGGTTTTGGTCATTAACTTGAAATTTAAGTTATTTACTCGTGAATGTTTCCAATAAAAACGAAGTTATCATAACAAATATACTATAGTTTAACTCATTGTTTTGGTTAATAACACATTGTAACTATGAAATGGATCCTTAGTTGATTATCAAAGTGGTATTTTTATTTCTTTTCAATAACAAATCAAATCAACTAAGTAAAAGTAATGCTACGATTTCAATTGCTTGCTCTCTTATTATTTGCAAGAAAAATTACACACCTAGCTCAGGTAAACTGAGGCCAGATATACCACTCATGCGCTGCCTTTCGGGCTTATGTGAGTGGAGTACAGAGCATGGGGGGTGCACACACTTTCGTGCATACACCTATCGACCGTAGGTGGTTTTTATTATGTTTGTTTTTTTTACATGGATTCCATACATGCGTAACCGTGATGACTTTTAAATGAGTATGAAAGCACATAATCAAAGATTTGAAGTAATTCACCCATGCATAACCATGAGGACTTTTAGATGAGAGTGAATACTTGGATATTATTATTTTTTATTTTTATTTTTTTAAGAGAGAGAGAAAGTTTTGCAAAATCATCTAAACACCATTAACTTATAAGACAAAAAATGTTATATCCTTTACGTTAAATCAACCACTTTTTAAAACAAAGATTTTCAATTAGGATGTACTTCATAATTAACACGTATGAATCTTCCTATATACTAGTTAAACCATTATTATATGTAATCAAACTTCATTTTTTTTAAGACAAATAAACTTTCAAAAATTTCAATTTAATAAACCAAAACCATATATTTATCTTATAGTGTTTCTTTTAAAAATAAATCAAAAGAAAATTTATTTTTGGGATTTGTTCTATTTTCTTTTTTTTTGAGATTTTAAAGCAAAAATAAACCATGAAAAAAAATGAAGATGAGTCTCCCCCCACACTTGATTTTGACTGTGTCCCCACAGTCAACCCAAGTGGAAGGAGAAAATATAAAAACATAACCTTTATTGAAATAAAAATGAAAAGATGATTATTTACAAGTCATCAGAAAGTATACCGTTAAAGAGTAAATGAACCGGTCTTCAAAGAACCAATTCATTTGTCTCACCAAGTATGTATGACACAGCTCAAGCGTAGAAAACCAAATCGTAAAAGATTTCGAAGTTGAACGTTGATATGAAAAAACGAATGTTGTTTTATTGAAAATTGTAAAAGTTGTTTTGTTTTCGATGATTTTTGGGGTTGATAAAAAATGATTGAAGTTCAAGTTTATTTTCACCAATTTGAAATTCAAGCTTGTCATTGAAAACATTTTCAGAGTTATTGATTTCAAAATCAAAATGGTGATTTTCATCTTCCCCGTTAGAATTTAACAACTCGTCATCCAAAAGTCCAAAAAATTCGTCTTCCTTTATTAGATTATCAACAACTTTATTACATGTCTCAAATTAAAAATTCAAAGTTGTTGTATTCAAATTTTCGAAATCGAGAAAAGGAAGATCGAATTTTAAATTTGGTTCCACACCCTTAAAAGAATTAAAATCCAACTCAATTACCGTGTTTTCAACAACTTCATTAAGATCATCATTTTCAGTTTCAAAAGTTGTTATTTGAAAATCGTCAATTGTGGTAAAAGATGGATTATCACTTGACTCGTCACATGTTGAAATTTAATTTTATTTTTCACATTGTTTCATATATGTTTCAAACAACATATCCGTGTAATCATCGTAAATTTCATTCATTCGTTCAACAAAATCAAATTTGTAATTATTAACTTGAAAATTTTCGATTTGGACTTGTTGAGAACAAGAATTGTCAATTTCGATAAACGGTGGATTATTATTTGATTTGCAAGTTGAGATTTGATTATGATTTTCACGAATTTTTTTGTATTTTTCAAGTAATAAATCCCCGTTATCTTTTACCATTTGGTCAACAAAATCAAATTCATGATTATTAATTTGAAAATTTTCATTTTGAATTTGTTGATAACCAAAATTTTCAATCGTATCGTTATTGAAACTATTCCTATTGCCAAAATTATTTGAAAATTGCTTCACATTTTCATCTTGATTTTGAAATTTATTTTGAAGCTCGAAATTGAATTGGCATGGGTTATACTCGAAATCATTTGAATTTTGAAGTGAATTCAAATTTTGATTATTTTGACTTGAACTATTGCATAAATATGAGTTACAAAAATCGTTTATATTTTGATTTTGTTGTATAGAGAGTTCAAGTAAAGATAAAATGCTATTTTCGAGATTCGAGGGTTGAACGTCGTTTTGAAAACTTTGTTGTTCAAAATTTGAATTATTTACAAAATAGTTGTCGTTCAAATATCCATAAGAATTTTGAGTGAAATTATATGGATTATATTGATTTTCACAACTATTGTAAAACTCATGTAAGTGGGGAAACTCAGACATTTTCAAGAATTTTTTTGTTATAAAGAAAAATATTTACAAATAGAATTTATTTTTCAAAAGGAAAATTGATTTTGTTTTTTTCAATTTTTTTTGAAAAGATTTTATATTTTTTTTTTGGATTTTGGATTTTCTAAAAAAAAACTAAATAATTTTTTTTTGTATTTTTTAGAATTTTGGTTTGAATATTTTCAAAGGAAAAGGAAAAAAAACTAAGTTAAGAAATATTTACAATTTTTTGTTTTGTTTTAGATTTTGAATTTTTTTTAAATATGCATGAACTAATGCAACTAAATGAATGCAATGTTTTAATTACAAATGATTTATCCTAAGTTAACCCAAAATTATATAATCACAAATTGTTTTAAATCAACAAGATAGTTCTCAACCAGGTAACGGACAGGATTTATCGGTGCACCATGAATCACCGTAGCAATGCAGCCCAAGGTTTAAGTACCTTCAGAGAAACAATTCAGTATAATATTTACGAATCACCGTAATATTTATAACTGATTATTGCTCTACCGTAGCCTAGACACCAATAATTTAAATTGTTCAAAGAAGGCAAATTATTAATATACAATTAAAAGCTATCGATGTCTAATCTTTATTATTAATCAAATCTAGGATGAAATGTAAAGTAGAAATTAAACGTGAATTAACAATGCAACTACAAATGGATTTTTGTATTTGTTTTTGTTTTTTTTAATTTTTTTATAAAATGCAAATGCAAGCAAAAAACAATGCAATTCAAATAAAAATGGAGAGTAAAGCAACAAATTTTTTTTAATTGCAGGCAAGAAATTATTTGGCAGTGGTTCCTTCCTCTTCTGCAATCTGCTTTAACAACCCGAAATAAAAACAAGATATATATATATATATATATATATATGTACAGTTTATTATTATTTTTTTGAATTTTTTTGTTTAAAGGAAAAGTCAAAACAGTTGAAATTAAATGAAACCAAACAAAACAAATGAAAGAAAAGTTAGAGAAAAACACAACAAGACAAAACAATTGAAACCAAAATTTTGTATGTTTTTTTTCTGAATTTTTTTTGTTTTTTTATAAACAAAGAATAAAAGAAAATTTACAAAAGGACCAGTGACAACCAACCCAAAGAATTCCACTCGGCCTTTATCTTCTTCATAGAAGCATTCCAATCAGCAACCTCCCCAAACGAACAAAAATTCTCAACTCTTCGTAAATCAATTTCGAGAGTCAAAAACTATTCCGCAGCTTAAAATTTCGCAAACCAAAAACTTGTATATCCGATGGGAGGCGGTTTGACTTTGGAATTCAATGGTAGGGGGATTCAAGGTATGACGCGATTGGAGGTCGGAGATTGAGGCACGATGGCTTGGCGGAGTGTTTAACTGATTCATGGTGGTGAACTAAAGCGCGAGGTGATGTTTGTGGCTCAGTTTCGATGTCGTGCTTTTGCGAGTTGAACTGGTTGTGGGGTTCGTGCAGGTAATCTGGAGAAGGTGGTATCGAGTTGAGGCGATGTTCGATTGCGTGGAGTTTGATTGAGTGGCTATCGCGAGTTGTTCAGGGGCTTGTATGCAGTGGTCTCTACTTGTGAGTTGCGTGTGGCAGAATGGTTGTTTGACTATCGGTGAACTTGGCAGAAGGTATGTGATGTTTAGATTTTTGATACTGAAGTGTTGACTGAGGAGTTGAAGTTGTTTATTTTGGTAGAGCTATTATTGGTTGACAGTGTATTGTGGTCGATTGATAACAGTAAAGGGAAGGAGTGGAGATAAGGTGATATTGGTTGGTGGTTGTAACTATGGAAGAAGTTTGGTTGGTGGTTTCAGAGTTGTGATGAGCAGAGATGTATTGCTATGGGTAAGAGATATGTAATGTGAATGATAGAACGGGGTGGGCAGTGTGTATGATGGAGTATTAGATTTGTTATGGGGTGAAATGGAGCAAGCAGAGGCTATTGACAATATTGGCAATGGTCGGAAGGAAGGAGCTGCAATGGTTTTGTGGTTTGATTGATTGGTAGGTGAGGTGAATAGTGGCAGTAAGTAGGGGAGAAGGGTAAGCAGTGGTGGAACTGAAGCGTGTGGAGTTAGTAGAGGTTGGAGGAAGGAATGTTGCAGTGTTGACAGAGGGAGGCCGATGGTTTGAATGTTGAGGAGTGAAAGCAGTGATGTGATTTGTGGTTGTTGTGAAATGGTGGTTATGGCAGAGCAGAGGAGGTGCTGTTGTCGAGGAGCTTGTATGTATGGTGGATGTATATGATGAAGTGGTAGGATGGAAAATTTGAATTGTGACTGTGAGTATGTAGATATGGTGTGCAGAATTGATGTGCTCAGAGAGGACTGTGATGTTAAAATCTGGTATGTAGAATGGTTTGAGATGGTTGAGAGGGTGGTCAGGAATGAAGTGATGAGGATGAAAGGGGTATATGATGAGTTGGTGAACTGTCGTAGCAGTTTTTGGTGGTCAGTTATTAACGACAGTTTCATAGAGAGCTGCAGTTTGAAGATGCTCAGGGGTGCACAGTCACAGTAAACAATAAACAATGGTGCATAGAAGTGTAAATGTAAAGCAATGAAACTTTTTTTTTGTGAAACAGTTAAGACAATGTGAATGCAAATGCAAGGAATAAAATAGTTTTGTTTTGAAATTGTGTATGATTTTTTTTAAATAGAAACTAGAAATGCAAGTGCTAGTTGAAAACAAAAGAAAATTGCACAAAAACAAAGTTATCCCACAAGTAAACACAAATTTTTTTTAAATGCAAACACTCAAAATAAATACACAAAAATCAAACGAAAATAATTCGAAGAATAGAAAATCAAAATCAAAGCATTCCCCGGCAACGGCGCCAAAAACTTGTTAATCGACGGAAATTGTAACGACCTCGGTTTCTAATTAAATTTAAATTGATAGTTAAAATAAAATTTTGGACAAAATTGTAAATTAATTTGAATTTTTCAAATTAAATAGAATATTTATGTATTTGGACATTGATTTTAAAATTTAATTATGGATTTGAAATGCTATAGTTAATGTCTTATAAATAAATAAAAAAAGTAACATCCCAAAAAAAATTATTAATTTAAATTAGTAATATATTTTTAACTTTTGAAATTTAATTTGAAAATATATTGGAAAATCTCAAACAAATAAAATGAGTAATAAATCATATATGAATAAATTCCAATTTATTTTGAGTTTAAAATTTTGAAATAATGAGTGTTTTAAAAAGTTAATTAAATTTAAAATTTTATAGATATATGTATATTGCACATATGAGTAGGATTGTATATATATTGAGATTGAATTTAAATTTATTCAAGAGATGTGTGAATATATAAATGGACAAAAATGGTCATATTTCAAGTTTGAATTGAAAATTGAATTTAAATTTAAAATAAATATTTTTAAAAAAATAAGTGGCATTTAGAAAATCATTAAGATGTAATGTATATGATATAAATATTGGTTAAAAACAATTCTTTCAACAGTTATATACATATATACACAAGTGAATAGAATATAAAAATTTATATAATAAAAAATTTGCCTTGTAAAAAAATCACAAATGTAAACATACATTCACATGGGAGACGGAGTAGAGTAATTAACAAAATCTAGATCTCATGATTTTATTTTTAACAAATGGCATGAAGACATCATTACTTAAATAAAATAATCAAATTAAAAATTTCAAAAAACCTTTCAACTTCCAAATTCAAATTTATTTAGCTCCAAATCTCTAAAAAAGTTCAGTAATCAAAGATCTAGCATTTCAAACTCCAACACTCAACAGAAAAAAAGAAAAAGAAAAAAGAAAAAAAGGGAACTTCCATTATCTTCACAAATCTGAAACAAAATATTCAAGAGCAACATGGTCAAGCTATAGTTTATGATTCTATATCCCAGGTGTTATCCCACTTTTTGGTCAAAACTGGAATATCAACAAATTGGCAAGGAATGATGGATATCAGGGTTGGAGATTGATTGGAAACAAGGTTGCAATCGATGTCATTAAAATTTGGTCGAGCTCCGATCAGGATGGAATCGATTGGAGATGACGATGAGGACTAGGAGAGGCTATGTTTCAAATTTCAGGTTAATCGGAGTTCGTATGAAGGAGATATGATCGATGCAAGGTAGGAAGAGCATGCTGTTCGTATCCATCGGCGCATAGGGATGGTTCGTATCGATACATTTCGTATCGATCGGGTAGTTGGTGTTTCGTATCGATCGGCTTCGTATCGATCAACAGAAGTTCGACTCGACGGGGTTCGCATCGATCAGGTTTTGGTTCGACTCGATGGTTTCATATCGGTCAGGATGGAAAGAAGCGGCATGTCTTGAATCGATATTCTCGTATCGATAGCAGAAGGATTTGGCACTTTCGTATCCATCAATTAAAGCCTCTTCGTATCCATCAGGTAAAGCTTTCTTCATATCCATCAGGTAAAGGCTTGTTCACGTCCATCAGGTAAAACCTTGTTCGTATCCATCAGGTAAGGTCTTGTTCGTATCCATCCCAAGGATGAGGTTCGTGTCCATTTCATGACCACTTCATATCGATCCCCCCATACTCATTTCATATCCATCAGCACATATGGAAGCCGTACGAAATGTACTCCTGGAGTCGATACGAAGAAAGGCACGAGCAGATGCGTGCGAACGAAGGATGTTATGAATATGAACAAGCACGAAATGCAGATGCGAACAAGGAAGATCCACGAAACCAGGGAAGAAGCGTTCAACTCGGCGCACAAAGTGGATCAACCCAGTCAACACGCCACAGAGATCGGATCGATCCAGGAAATTAGCGCCACCTCATCGCGTGCGCGTGCTTCTGATCGAGTCGAATAGGATGGATTCGTACCAGTGGATACGAATGCAACAACATAAGAAAATTGCAATTTTGTATCGATCATGTCTCCCAAACCGCTGATCCAAATGTAACGAAATTTTCACAGCAGCTTGCATACAAGGTAAAGAACAACCCTGCCAAGTTTCATCTCGATTGGATCATTTTTTGATGGATACGAAATGGATCCGTATCGATCGCAGATCGAGTCGAAACTTGGTGAGGTCGGTCGCGTGGGCCCACTCATGTGCCAGAAAAAGTCTCCTGAAATTTTAGCTCGATCTCAGCCTCCTATGCCTATAAATAGCCCCCCGAAGCCTACAGAAAGAGGATCTTTTGCTGCTCGACGCCCAGACTCTGCCAGATTCATTTCTATACTTCAATACAACTATTATACTCAAAATTCATCACTGTGGCTACTGTAATCATCTGTTATTGGCAAGGATAATCAATAAAGGATAAAACTTTGAAGTGGACGTAGGCCGGAGATAGCCGAACCACTATAAATCTTACGTCTCTGTTCATTAATTTTGGATTATTGCTTGTAATTTGCTGTGATATGGTATTTATGTTTGAACTTCGCTGATTTGTGTTCATACACTGGTGCTTTCACGACGTTTGGGGTTTGCGACCAATTTTGGCGCAAACACTTTGGTACTTTCACTGAGAAGGACTGGCACCCGCTACATCGGATTAAAGCTTGGATTTGAAAAGAGTGAAGAGTTTAGATTTGAAGACAGTGACTTGACAAACAAGACAAAGAGCTGAGAGAAGCCAACAAGGAGGAAGCCAGGAGGCATCCTCTGGAGCAGGGGAAGGACAAGCTTCCGTTTACATCACCAGGGACGAAATGGAAGCTATGCCAAATTCTTTTCAAGAGAGATTGTTGAAAAGTCAACAGGAAATGATGCAGACTTTCTTTGAGAAGATGAGAGCTGCAGGGACACAGAACTTAGGAACAGCTACAGCGGCTGTGGATGTGGAACAAGGAGCTAGGGTTTTGGAACCTAATGGAGAACGGAATACAGAGCTAGGAGGTGACCAACGAGGGCTTGGGGGCAGGCCCGCAGGATCCAACACAGGAGGACCTTTGGAAGGAGTTCAACAGGCTAGGGCCAATGTTGCTGCTAATGAGCCACATGAAGAATATGTACTGGAATTCCCTCGGGGGCATGGGGGGCAACCCCTGACAGACAATGTTGGATCAGTGGAGATCAATAGAAAAACCATGCGTGGAGGTTTGACCAATAGTGTGACAACCCAAAATTTTCAAGCATCTAAAATCGGAATATTTAATTGATTTTAAGTATTCAACAGAGTAATTTTAATTTGAATTACGAATATCACTAATTATTGATAATTAAATTTATTGAATTAAATAATTTGAAGTTGGGTAAAATGTTGAATCTAGAATTTTTAAGCCTGTTGAAAATAATTTGAAGGGTCGTAAAATTTATATTGATAGTACTGAAGATAATAGAAGTTTTAAAATTTAAATTTATAGTAATTTGTTCAGTTTTAAAATTTTATCGTTTGAATCGATATTTAAAAAAATAGCCTTCCGACGCATAGTCTCGAAATTCGACGAAACTAGTTCCATTGGGCCGTAATATTGAATTTATTACCGGATTCCAAATTTCGTAGTTATCGGAATTAACGTGGGAGCGTACGGTATATGAACGCGTTGGAATTTTTACTGAGAAATTTTTTTTTATTTAAATAAAACATACTACTTTCTTTAAACCGACCATTCATACAACACGCCATCGTCTTGTCTCCTTCGTGCCCTCCTTTTTCCTTTTTCTTTCCCCTCTTCTCTGAAATTGCCGTTCGAACACTTTTTTTAATTTTTTTATTAAATCCAAATCAATAATGGCCGGCCTAAGTCATTCCCCTCATCTCCTTTATTTTCAAATTCAATCGTATAAAAAAAAAAGAGAAGAAGAAATAACGGCCGAATCGTGGAGATTCCTCAAATTATTGTGCCGTTCTCGTTCGAATGCAAGCTTTTCGATCTAGGGTGGGGGTCGCGCCTCCTATGTAGCGTGTGCGCGTAGGTGATGTCGGGTTTTCTGGTGTATGTGAATCGATCTGGGGAAGGGGCCGCAAGTTTGATGTTGAAGTAGCGACCGACGTCGCAAATCGAGGCGCTGAGGTTTGAGATAGGGTTTCAGGGGAGAACGTGAATGAATTCATGAGTGAAGCAAGCGAGCTTGGGTCGCGTACGTGTTAGGTGGCGACTGGGATGGAGTTTCGAGTATTATGGTGGAAGTTTTGGCCGTGAGACATGGTCGAGAGGTGGCGTTCGTGTGGACAAGGCAGTGAGGCTGTAAGGTATTTGTGTTGTTTTAAGTTAGTTTGATTTAATAATATATGTATATGCAGAAAAAGAATCTTGTAGGGTTTATGAAGATTTTTGATTTTAAGTATAAGTGATTTCAAGCAGGAAATGAAAATGAATATTTTCAATCTAATAGTTTAATTTAAAATAAATGGATTTGAAGTTTAAAACTATTTTAATTTCCTTATTGAACTATATTTAAGTTACTAAAAAAAGAGATTTATTAAAAGACAATCAGTTTAAACTTAGTCATTAGTTAATTAAATGGGAAAATGGCAATTAATTTTCCGATTTGTTTAAAATGTTAATAAATCATATAAATATTTATACAAGGTCCAAAATTGGGAGATAAATGTTCGAGATGGAATTGGATTGCCAAACGTAAAGCAAAGGTGAGTTAATCTCACTCAGTTTAAATTTAAATTTAAATGATTAAATTTAAATAATTGATTGTATGGTTGAATTGATTGATGTGATATAGTATAGTATAATTTGAAATTGGCGTATTATGTGATGCTAACGTCTGTGGATGCAGGGAAACAGGTTGGAGGGATCCAACTGGATCCCTCGACATTTAATTAAATTATTTAAATCCCCCTGTTATGATGATTTGATGTTCTGTGATGATTTATGTTGGAATATTGAATGTTATGGTTAGGTTGGATATAATTTGGTATAATTAATTACCATGATATATATAAATTGAATTTTTGGAAAGAAAATAAAAGAAGTGGATTGTAAGTAAGATATTTATAAATAAATTCAAAAAAATGAATTCGAAAAGGAATAAGTAACTTTAAAATTCTAATAAATAAATCTTGGGTATAGAAAGGAAGTTTTGAATAAAAAAAAAAGTTAATGAATTTTAAATCCTTGGTGATATTAATTAAAAGAACAAACATTTATTAAAAATTTAAGATTTAAATTATTGGAAGGAATAAAGAAGAAATTGGAAAATCTGAAAATTGTATATTCAGTTAAAAGGTTTAAAATCAAACGGAAAATAATAACATAAATAATAAGTCCATAACTAATGAATTTTGAAATGAATTGAGAAATTAAAGGAACTCATTTTAAATAAAATAAATCGGATATCAATTTGGGAAAAATTGATTTAAGTGATTGGAGTTGGAATATTCTCTGGATAGCCAAGTACATGTTTTAAAAGTAAATTTGTAAATACAAATTAAATGTTTTAAAGTTGTTTTTAAAGAAATCACAATTTGTAAAATTTATTATTTCTAATATTTAAATCCTAAAGTAAGTATTTTCTTTTAATCTATTATAACTATGATTATTTAAAGAATGATTTGGTATTTTGATTAGAGAAGAAATCTAATGTTTAGTTATAAGGTAACCTTATTTAATTATTTCTAAGTATTATTTAAAATTTAGTATTATAGTAATTTTTTCTAAATTAAATGATAAATGTTTTTTTTCAAATAAGTGTTTAAAATTATTTTAAAAAAAATCTAGTTTTGTGCTTGGTGATTCCAGAGGAGATAGCAAATATTTGGGAAAGTTTATTCTGAAAGGAAAGATGGTTTTGAAACTGTTTTCAAAAGATTGAAAATAGAATATATCTTGTAAAGATATTTTTAAGATTAATAAATAATTTTAGAAAATTATTTATTGGGTGATGGATGTTGTGAATATTAATTGATAGTTAAATAACCGACTATCAATATTGGACAATGCATTGATCGTTTCGAAGAGTCTGGGATCGAGATTTATTTCTCGAAAACTACTTCGATATGGTTTTTACGTTTCGTGTAAACGATTTTGGATTCAAAGATGGAGCAGTGAATTGCAAGGGCTAGTCGCTACTAATCCTGAGGATATTTCCAAAATGGATGTAGTAGGAATAGTGCCTTCGGTTCCGTTCGAATCCGGGACGGACTTGTATGGATGAATGCTTGAGAAACATCATCAGGTGGACGATGGGAATTCTAAGGAAAATTGTTCTAAAAAGGTAACGCTTAGCCTCAAGCCTCATCAAATGGGAATGACTGAAAATCAGGGGTTATGCAGCAAGGCTAGGTGGGTAGCACCCAAGCAGGGTGAGGTCATTTCAGTCTAGATGTCCCTTTTTATTTTCGGCTTAGTGGTGCGGTTGCTGATCCCAACCGCGGAGTGATCTCACTCGGGATTATCCAGTAAGGGATAGTCCCGGCCTTGTGTGGCAGGGGAGCGGGCATACTCCTCGGTACGGTGATCTAGGCCCCGTACTGTGACAGGTGGTACCCCAGTGCCTAGTCATTAGTTGGAAATCCATTCTCCCTACGAGCCTTGTACGAGTTTTGTTTGTATTACCCACTCTGTGGCTAGTAGCTGGAATTTAATCATGTAACAATTTCGGCTATTTTATAAGTATTTGTATATAGACCCTATTATAATATCAGAGGATTTCTATAAAAATTGTTTTAGCTATCGTAAGGTAAAAACCCGACAGTTTATTTGTGGCGTGGTCTTACGAGATGCTTTTGTTTCCAAAGGATTTTTGAAACTTTAATAATCAATTGGGTGTGATTTTCTCACGCTGGTATTCCAGACTGACTCGGGTGTTATTTAACTGTAATGCTCGGGTCAGACCGAGTATTATAGAATACAGGATATGATGCTGTGGAGCTCAGGAGACGGCCAGAAGGGCGATACGTACTCCCTATTTGTATATATATATATATATTATTCCACTGTGTTTGAGTTGTTGTGTATCTTGAGTTGTTGTGTGTTCATTGTATGATATTGACGTTGAGCCATGATTGATGTACTCTGATGATGTAATATATATACAGAGATATTTGATTTTTGAGTAAAATTATTTATTATCTATTATATTTTATCCCGCTGCGATGGTTAGATTCTGTTGTTGATTTCTATTTTCTTCTTCTACCTCTCTTCTTCTTTAACCAAATGGTTCGTATTTCTGTGCAACTTGAGTTGATTAGGTAGAATAGTGTTAACTAAGGGGTACGGATTTGCGGGTCGTTACAGTTGGTATCAGAGCTTTGGTTGGTGATAACCTTGGCTCTGGTGGGAATTACTCATTAAATAGGATCCGTAGTACTCTATAATGGTTTGAGCGTATTAATAAATATGAGCGCGTATTTGTTAGTAAATATAAATTGTTTTAATATTGTGTTGATTGATTTATTGAGTGGTATATGAACCTTCGTCGACATAGTCTGCGCAACTGTGTTGAAGGGGTTTCTAAACACTTGAATAGAACAATTGACACGGTATTGTTTTAAATGTGGGTAAATGAAATAATTTTACCCAAAATATATTTTGATATAAATAAAAGTTTTGTAAACCATCTTAGCTAATATATGGTTGCTTGGATGTTAGAAATGGTAATATTAGAGTATTATCATTGTTAAGTGAAAATTTAACTAGAAATTGAAATATAACCAAAATTTAAGGGATAAATTCATTATAGAATGAAATTTATAAATATGAATTATAAATGTAAATTATAAATTGAAATATAATTAATTGTGAATTTGTATAAGCATAAACTATACAAATGCATTTTAGTTAAAATTTGAATTAAAATAGAATTTGAAAACTTTAAAACCCCGGAGATTTTGGAAGTATTTTGGAGGTAAATAGTATTATTGTTGTTTGGGTTATTTCTGAAAGGAAATTTGTTTAAAAATGGATTTTTGAAGGGAGATAGCATTAAATTCACTTCAATCACTGGAAAATAACTTCGGTGATGACTGCAGCATCATCGATGTTCATTTTCGAGTTTCTAAGTGATGGATTGCTGCCAAATTGATTTGTTCAGAAAAGTTAGTTGTTTCTGAAAATCTCAAAGGAAATTTGTTGGGAATAAAACCAGGATTGGTTTAATTTTTGAGAAATATGATTTGAGGTGTTGGAGATTTTAAAATAATTTGAAACCAATGATCGGGTGTTTTAAAATCCTGATGAGATGGGTTGTAAGTTTATAAATTGAGATGAGTTTTAAATCAGGATGGAAATATGAGCTTTGAATGTTGAAATTTAATTTTAAAGTGAAAGGTTGAAAGTGAAATTAACTTGGATTGGGAAATAAAATTTAACTGGATTGAAGTAATTGAGTAGGTTGGAAATAATATCCAGTTGTATTCAAATTAAGTTGAAATCAAATTGAGTTAAATAAATCTGAGTTAAAATAATATTGAATTGGAATAAAAATTCAATTGAGTTATCGAATGGAATTAGATTCTTACCTAAATAAAATAAGATAAGTTGGATCAGAATTGCGTTGGAGTAAATAAATTAGAATAACTTATGAAAGAATTGTAATCCATGGAATAAAAATATGCTTGAGTTATAAATAAGTGTAAATTTCAAGCTAAAAATAAAAGGGGGATATATCCAAACCTATAATTAATGGAATTGTGTAAATAATAAGTTGTGACTGATAAATTTATAAGTGGAAATGAAACCCAGAATAAATATTACTGATGAATTGGAGAATGAAATAAAAATCAAGACTTGAATTATAAACTAAATTGAGCTAAGAAAATTAAATACAGTGATATTTGGGATTAAAATTCAAGTGTTGGATTATAAATAAGGGAAGAACTAATTGATAATAAATTAGTTAATAAAATGTGTAAATGGGAATGTAATGTAGTTTAATAAAAGCTGAATTGGTGAGTTAATATTGAAGTTTGGAAATAAAACTCAAGTTATAAATCAAATTCGACCTGGGTCGATAGTGTAGTACATTGAAAATGGATAGTGGATTTAAAACTTGAGTTATAAATTGAAAATTTAGCTTGAAGTATTGACAAATTAAATATAATTGAAGTAAATTGACTTAAGCTAAATGAATGAAGGAGAGTTGAATTGAATTCAACTTGAACCAAGTTTAATGATATTGGGTTGGATTTAAATCAAGTGGAAATGAATTTTTAATCGAAATAAAATTCGCTGAGTTATAAATAATATTTAATGGAATGATATTCTTAAATAAATAATTGTAAACCATTTAAGTTGTTAAGGAATTGAAATAATTTGAGACAATAAGGGAAATAGAATGTTTCAAGTTTATTAGAATGGTTTAAGTGAATGTGGATAAACTAATTATATTGAATAAATAAATGATGGAATAAATAAGTATCAAATGAAGTGTTGATTTAAATGAGTTGAGAAATGGTTATTGAATAAAATAACTTGGATTGTCTTCGAGATAAATAAAATAGTTTGGAATAAACAAATTTGGAATGAAATGTAAATAAATGGATTGTAAATAAAATTTAAATGGAATGTGTCGAGCTAAATAAATGATTGTGAATGGATTAAACTAAAAAGGAAATATAATTGGTAATGAAGATGGACCTAAGTTGTTAACGGTTTTGAATGAACTAGTTTGATTAATAAAATAAATGCAAGTGAATGGATTCAACTTTAAATGCAATGAAAATGAGAATGTACGGATTGTGAATAAATCCGAAATGGAATATAATTAAGTGTAAGTCGAGTCGGAGTCAATTTAAATTTATTATAAAACTCAAGTGCTTATTTATTCACCTAGATCTCGTCAAATTGCATAAAATAAATTGTTATTGAAAGTCCATAGAAGTTATTAAGATACCTTGGATGGATAGGAGTAAAATAAATTGGTTTTGAGAGCAATTGAATTAAATATGAGTTCAATTTGCTTAAGAATAAATTAAAAGTAAGCAATTGAGTTCTAAACTATTCAAATTGATGGAGTTGTATTGAATGAATCGAAAACCATCCGAATTGAGTAAAAATGGTTATAAATAAATTGGAACAGTGAATTAGCATGGAAACTATATAAATTGCTTACAGAAAAATGTTTGGTGTGAATTTCTTTTAGAATTCATGTGTTTAACTATTGAAGTAAGTGAAATGTTGTTAAACTTCATTTATATGGCACTTACATGTTTAAATTGAGTAAGTACAGGTACCTGGAAGCCGTATGGCTGGATTTGGATTGCATTAACTGCTAAATAAATAAGCTGTTTGCTTAAAAATGCTAAATAAGGTACGCCTACGCAATTAAATTAGGAAATATGAACTGTTTTTGGTTTTTCCGACCGTGTGGGTCGATGTATATATATTTATCTCTTTTGTCAAATTGCAAAAGCTCCTCCGTATAAAGGAGACTCTGCCAAAATTTTCCGGAAATTTTGGGAGTTAGAAAATTTTTGGAAATTTTGAAAAAAAGAAAAAAAATTGTTAACGACATAAGAATTTCAAATTGGAAATTGAAATAAGTTAGTAAATGAAACCAATTTAAAATAATGACATGAATTAGTTATAAATGAAAAATAAAATTTAACATTTGGAGTTGAAATAAATTGAATTCATATGAAAATGAAAGAATTAATTTGAATAAAAATAGATATGAACTAAAATGGTAGATGAAAATAAATATAAGAAACATATAAATTGCTTATGCTAAACTTAAGAAAGGAATGGTGAATTCTTGATTGGAAACTGATATTGCAAATATATTCTAAGTTATTATTTGAATGAATAAATATTGATAGTTTGTAAGAAAGTTGATATGATGTTTTGGGAATATGGTGATTGGATATTAGTGCTAAACAGGATATGCAGGTAATATAAAGGGAAAAGAGATTTGGTTTTGATTTCAGTAAGATAAATATAAATTGCCCGACAAAAGGTATGTATTTTAAATTTGGTATGAAATTTGATTTGGATTTGGATTGAGCCACTTGGCATTTTGTTTTATTTTTGGATTTGGGAGGCCGCAGAACCATTGTTGTAGTAGTGCCGAGCTAGCCGCGTAAAGGAGACGCTGGCAAAAATTTTCAGGAATTTAGGGAGTTAGAAAATTTTTGAGAAAATTTTGATAATTCCAAATTGGTTTTAAATTGAAACTTGAATGATTAGGCAAATAGATTTGTTTGCAAATTAGGGAAAGATTTGGAAAGGTAATAAGAAAGGTAATGTGACTTGTATTAAAAAGATAATTGGTAGGATGTTAAATTGTTGGTTTGAAAAAAATAGTAACGGGTATTGAACCATTCTTCCTAACTAGTAATTTCGGGGACGAAATTCTTTTAAGGGGGAAGGAATGTGACGACCCAAAATTTTCAAGCATCTAAAATCGGAATATTTAATTGATTTTAAGTATTCAATAGAGTAATTTTAATTTGAATTACGAATATCACTAATTATTGATAATTAAATTTATTGAATTAAATAATTTGAAGTTGGGTAAAATGTTGAATCTAGAATTTTTAAGCCTGTTGAAAATAATTTGAAGGTTCGTAAAATTTATATTGATAGTACTGAAGATAATAGAAGTTTTAAAATTTAAATTTATAGTAATTTGTTCAGTTTTAACATTTTATCGTTTGAATCGATATTTAAAAAAATAGCCTTCCGAGGCAGTCTCGAAATTCGACGAAACTAGTTCCACTAGGCCATAATAATAGTACCGGATTCCAAATTTCGTAGTTATCGGAATTAACGTGGGAGCGTACGGTATATGTACGCGTTGGAATTTTCACTGAGAAAAAAAAAATTATTTAAATAAAACATACTACTTTCTTTAAACCGACCATTCGTACAACACGCCATCGTCTTGTCTCCTTCGTGCCCTCCTTTTTCCTTTTTCTTTCCCCTCTTCCCTGAAATTGCCATTCGAACACTTTTTTTAAAAAAAAATTATTAAATCCAAATCAATAATGGCCGGCCTAAGTCATTCCCCTCATCTCCTTTATTTTCAAATTCAATCGTATAAAAAAAAGAGAGAAGAAGAAATGATGGCCGAATCGTGGAGCTTCCTCAAATCGTTGTGCCGTTCTCGTTCGAACGCAAGCTTTTCGATCTAGGGTGGGGGTCGCGCCTCCTCTGTAGCGTGTGCGCGTAGGTGATGTTGCGTTTTCTGGTGTGTATGAATCGATCTGGGGAAGGGGCCGCAAGTTTGATGTTGAAGTCGCGACCGGCGTCGCAAATCGAGGCGCTAAGGTTTGAGATAGGGTTTCAGGGGAGAACGTGAATGAATTCGTGAGTGAAGCAAGCGAGCTTGGGTCGCGTACATGTTAGGTGGCGACTGGGAGGAGTTTCGAGTATTGTGGTGGAAGTTTTGGCAGTGTGACATGGTCGAGAGGTTATGTGGACAAGGCAGTGAGGCTGTAAGGTATTTGTGTTGTTTTTAAGTTAGTTTGATTTAATAATATATGTATATGCAGAAAAAGAATCTTGTAGGGTTTATGAAGATTTTTGATTTTAAGTATAAGTGATTTCAAGCAGGAAATGAAAATGAATATTTTTAATCTAATAGTTTAATTTAAAATAAATGGATTTGAAGTTTAAAACTGTTTTAATTTCCTTATTGAACTATATTTAAGTAACTAAAAAAAAGAGATTTATTAAAAGACAATCAGTTTAAACTTAGTCATTAGTTAATTAAATGGGAAAATGGAAATTAATTTTCCGATTTGTTTAAAATGTTAATAAATCATATAAATATTTATACAAGGTCCAAAATTGGGAGATAAATGTTCGAGATGGAATTGGATTGCCAAACGTAAAGCAAAGGTGAGTTAATCTCACTCAGTTTAAATTTAAATTTAAATGATTAAATTTAAATAATTGATTGTATGGTTGAATTGATTGATGTGATATAGTATAGTATAATTTAAAATTGGCGTATTATGTGATGCTAACGTCTGTGGATGCAGGGAAACAGGTTGGAGGGATCCAACTGGATCCCTCGACATTTAATTAAATTATTTAAATCCCCCTGTTATGATGATTTGATGTTCTGTGATGATTTATGTTGGAATATTGAATGTTATGGTTAGGTTGGATATAATTTGGTATAATGAATTACCATGATATATATAAATTGAATTTTCGGAAAGAAAATAAAAGAAGTGGATTGTAAGTAAGATATTTATAAATAAATTCAAAAAAATGAATTCGAAAAGGAATAAGTAACTTTAAAATTCTAATAAATAAACCTTGGGTATAGAAAGGAAGTTTTAAATAAAAAAGAAGTTAATGAATTTTAAATCCTTGGTGATATTAATTAAAAGAACAAACATTTATTAAAAATTTAAGATTTAAATTATTGGAAGGAATAAAGAAGAAATTGGAAAATCTGAAAATTGTATATTCAGTTAAAAGGTTTAAAATCAAACGGAAAATAATAACATAAATAATAAGTCCATAACTAATGAATTTTGAAATGAATTGAGAAATTAAAGGAACTCATTTTAAATAAAATAAATTGGATATCAATTTGGAAAAAATTAATTTAAGTGATTGGAGTTGGAATATTCTCTGGATAGCCAAGTACATGTTTTAAAAGTAAATTTGTCGATACAAATTAAATGTTTTAAAGTTGTTTTTAAAGAAATCACGTTTTGTAAAATTTATTATTTCTAATATTTAAAGCCTAAAGTAAGTATTTTCTTTTAATCTATTATAACTGTTATTATTTAAAGAATGATTTGGTATTTTGATTAGAGAAGAAATCTAATGTTTAGTTATAAGGTAACCTTATTTAATTATTTCTAAAGTATTATTTAAAATTTAGTATTACAGCAATTTTTTCTAAATTAAATGATAAATGAATTTTTTCAAATAAGTGTTTTAAATTATTTTTTTAAAAAAAAATCTAGTTTTGTGCTTGGTGATTCCAGAGGAGATAGAAAATATTTGGGAAAGTTTATTCTGAAAGGAAAGATGGTTTTGAAACTGTTTTCAAAAGATTGAAAATAGAATATATCTTGTAAAGATATTTTTGAGATTAATAAATAATTTTAGAAAATTATTTATTGGGTGATGGATGTTGTGAATATTAATTGATAGTTAAATAACCGACTATCAATATTGGACAATGCGTTGATCGTTTCGAAGAGTCCGGGATCGAGATTTATTTCTCGAAAACCACTTCGATGCGGTTTGTACGTTTCGTGTAAACGATTTTGGTTTCGAAGATGGAGCAGTGAAGTGCAAGGGCTAGTCGCTACTAATCCTGAGGATATTTCCAAAACGGATGTAGTAGGAATAGTGCATCCGGTTCCGTTCGAACCCGGGACGGACTTGTATGGATGAATGCTTGCGAAACATCGTCAGGTGGACGATGGGCATTCTAAGGAAAATTGTTCTAAAAAGGTAACGCTTAGCCTCAAGCCTCATCAAATGGGAATGACTGAAAATCAGGGGTTATGCAGCAAGGCTAGGTGGGTAGCACCCAAGCAGGGTGAGGTCATTCGAGTCTAGATGTCCCTTTTATTTTCGGCTTAGTGGTGCGGTTGCTGATCCCAACCGCGGAGTGATCTCACTCGGGATTATCCAGTAAGGGTTAGTCCCGGCCTTGTGTGGCAGGAGAGCGGGCGTACTCCTCGGTACGGTGATCTAGGCCCCGTACTGTGACAGGTGGTACCCCAGTGCCTAGTCATTAGTTGGAAATCCATTCTCCCTACGAGCCTTGTACGAGTTTTGTTTGTATTACCCACTCTGTGGCTAGTAGCTGGAATTTAATCATGTAACAATTTCGGCTATTTTATAAGTATTTGTATATAGACCCTATTATAATATCAGAGGATTTCTATAAAAATTGTCTTAGCTATCGTAAGGTAAAATCCCGACATGTTTATTTATGGCGTGGTATTATGAGATGCTTTTGTTTCCAAAGTATTTTTGAAACTTTAATAATCAATTGGGTGTGATTTTCTCATGCTGGTATTCTAGAATGACTCGAGTGTTATTTAACTGTAATGCTCGGGTCAGACCGTGTATTATAGAATACAGGATATGATGTTGTGGAGCTCAGGAGACGAGCAGGATGGCGATACGTACTACCGTATTTGTGTGTGTATATATATATATATATATATATATATTATTCTGCTATGTTTGAGTTGTTGTGCATCTTGAGTTGTTGTGTATTCATTGTATAATATTGAAGTTGAGCCATGATTGTTGTACTCTGATGATGTAATATATATACATAGATATTTGATTTTTGAGTAAAATTATTTATTATCTATTATATTTTATCCCGCTGCGATGGTTAGATTCTATTGTTGATTTCTATTTTCTTCTTCTACCTCTCTTCTTCTTTAACCAAATGGTTCGTATTTCTGTGCAACTTGAGTTGATTAGGTAGAATAGTGTTAACTCAAGGGGTACGTATTTGCGGGTCGTTACAAATAGAGACTTGGAAGGAGTGAACGGGAGTCCGTTCGTTCGGGAAATTAGGATAGCTCAGAATCCACCTAAGTTCAAGCTACCTAGCGTGGAAGTATAAGACGGCAAGGCTGATCCGACTGATCGCTTGGTGAGGTATACTAGACACATGGAAGTGCTGGGGGCATCGGAGGAAGTGATGGCTCTATGCTTCCCTTTGTACTTGACGAACTTAGCTGCAATGTGGTTTAGGCAGTTAGAGGAAGGATCTATCAGGACTTGGAGGGAATTGGTGGATAGGTTTTTGGGACAGTTTCGGGTCCATATCAAGAGACCAAAGAACGTGATGACGTTAACGTCGCTGATACAAAGGACGGATGAATCATTTAGAGCTTTTCTAACTCGATTCAACGCGGCAGTTGCTTCGGTGGATCGGCCGGATCCATCAATGGTTTTAATGACGGCAGTGTCAGGAGTCGGGGAGGATTCGGATTTCAAGGTATCTTTAATATGAGACCCACCACTGGATCTCGAGGAATTCTTTCACCAAGCTGAGAGGTTCCTTCGACAAGAGGATGTGTGTGCAGATTTAAAGTAGAAGGAGGTGAATGCAACAGAGGGTGGAGGACCATCTAGCAAAAGTTCAGATAAAGATAAAGGAAAAAGAAAGTTGGATGATGATTCTGGAAAAGCTAGGAAGCGATGGAAGGATCCAAAGTTTTCTACATACACAGGATTGAACGAGACGCTGGAACGGATATACTTGGATATTCGGAATCGCCTTCCCTATCGAAGGCTGGCTAGGAGAGAACCATCAGAACGGGAGAGGGCATCAGGAAGGCACTGTCTCTTCCATGATTTGGATGGACATGATACCAACAGCTGCAGGCATTTAAAGGACATAATTGAGGAGCATGTAAGGAATGGACAATTGAAGTATTATGTTGGAGCACGGAATTGCAGCCGTAGAGCAGGAGCAGCCACCGTCTAACTCACACCATGATGATGTGAGGCCCAGGAATGATGGTCGATTGATTATCAATTGACTTGGATAATATGGAATAAGTAACAAACCATTAGCAAATGGCTAAGTCATTTACACATGCATGGGGACGGAGATAGCCCCTAGGCATGCTCTGAATGATAATAGATTGCCAAGCTATGGTTTGTGAAATCTGTTTTTTGTTCTGGATTGGACATTTGTGTTTCTGGTTTGGTTTTGGAGTTTGGTTTGAACTCCTGGTTTTGTTTGTTTTTTTGGTTTGGATTTTCGTCTGGATAACTGATTTCTGTTTTGGATGTTGGTTTGGATTTATGATTTTCTGGTTTTGATTTGGATTTTGATTTGGATTTTGGATTGGATTTTGATTGGATTTTTATATGGTTTTTGATAAAAGGCCGTCAGGTATGGATTATTCCTGGCAAGGGGTGAGTCACTTTGCCCGAACGTGGTAAATTGACTCATTCAGGTCGTCGAGTATGGACTATGCTCGACAAGGGTCCGAAGTGACCAGGATTCGGCCTAGGACTTAGGCCCTATATTATCGATTATTAATTTCAAGTCGTTGAGTATGGACTATGCTCAACAAGGGTCCGGAGTGACCAGGATTCGACTTAGGACTTAAGCCATGGCATTATACAACGTCCAGGGACACTGGACCACGGTCATCAAGTGTGGATTAGGTTTGGCAAGAACCTGGAGAGGTTAGCTCAACGTCCAGGGATACTGGACCACGGTCGTCAAGTATGGATTACGCTTGGGAAAGAACCCGAAGAGGTTAGCTCAACGTCCAGGGACACTGGACCACGGTCGTCAGGTGTGGATTGCACTTAGCAAGAGCTCGGAGTGGTTATGAATTTGGATATCGACCCGGAGAGGTCCTGGATTCGGTTATTGGCTATTGGGTAAGGGTGGACTAAAACTCAGTTATCGAGTTTGGATGGACATGGGACTGGCTATGGACTTTGGATATCGGATTCAGGACTATTCAAAACACGCCTTCTTATCACAAGGCATGTTTTGGGGGGCAAATGTTATCCCACTTTTTGGTCAAAGCTGGAATATCAACAAATTGGTAAGGAATGATGGATATCAGGATTGGAGATCGATTGGAAACAAGGTTGCAATCGATGTCGTTAAAATTTGGTCGAGCTCCGATTAGGACGGAATCAATTGGAGATGATGATGAGGACTAGGAGAGGCTATGTTTCAAATTTCAGGTTAATCGGATTTCGTACGAAGGAGATATGATCGATGCAAGGTAGGAAGAGCATGCTGTTCGTATCCATCGACACACAGGGATGGTTTGTATCGATACATTTCGTATCGATCAGGTAGTTGGTGTTTTGTATCGATCGGCTTCGTATTGATCAGCAGAAGTTCGACTCGATGGGGTTCGCATCGATTAGGTTTTGGTTCGACTCGATGGTTTTGTATCGGTCGGGATAGAAAGAAGCAGCATGTCTCGAATCGATACTCTCATATCGATAGCAGAAGGATTTGGCACTTTCGTATCCATCAATTAACGCTCTCTTCGTATCCATCAGGTAAAGCTTTCTTCGTATCCATCAGGTAAAGGCTTGTTCGTGTCCATCAGGTAAAACCTTGTTCGTATCCATCAGGTAAGGTCTTGTTCGTATCCATCCCAAGGATGAGGTTCGTGTCCATTTCATGACCACTTCGTATCGATCCCCCATACTCATTTCGTATCCATCAGCACATATGGAAGCGGTACGAAATGTACTCCTGGAGTCGATACGAAGAAAGACACGAGCAGAAGGATGCGAATGAACGATGTTATGAATATGAACAAGCACGAAATGCAGATGCGAACAAGGAAGATCCACGAATCTAGGGAAGAAGCGTTCAACTCGGCGCACAAAGTGGATCAACCCAGTCAACATGCCATGGAGATCGGATCGATCCAGGAAATTAGCGAAACTTCATCGCGCGCGCGTGCTTCTGATCGAGTCGAATAGGATGGATTCGAACCAGTGGATAAGAACGCAACAACATACGAAAATTGCAATTTCGTATCGATCATATCTCTCAAACCGCTGATCCAAATGCAAAGAAATTTTCACAGCAGCTTTCATAGAAGGTAAAGAACAACCCTGCCAAGTTTCATCTCGATTGGATAATTTTTTGATGGATATGAAATGGATTCGTATCGATCGCAGATCGAGTCGAAACTTGGTGGGGTCGGTCACGTGGGCCCACTCACGTGCCAGAAGAAGTCTCCTAAAATTTTAGCTCGATCTCTGCCTCCTACGCCTATAAATGCCCCCTGAAGCCTACAGAAAGAGGATCTTTGGCCTGCTCGGAGCCCAGACTCTGCCGGATTCATTTCTATACTTCAATACAACTATTATACTCGAAATTCATCACTGTGACTACTGTAATCATCTGTAATCTGCAAGGATAATCAATAAAGGATAAAACTTTGAAGTGGACGTAGGCCGGAGATAGCCGAACCACTATAAATCTTGCGTCTCTGTTCATTAATTTTGGATTATTGCTTGTAATTTGCTGTGATCTGATATTTATGCTTGCACTTCGCTGATTTTTGTTCATACACTGGTGCTTTCACGACGTTTGGGGTTTGCGACCAATTTTGGCGCAAACATCAGGCAAATTTTACACCTTATAGTTTAATGAATCTATGACTTCAAAATCAAGTTTAACATAAAACAAAATCAAAAAATTGCAGATTTATAAAAATACAGTGCTGCAGTTTTTTTGGCCAGAGATAGTGCAGATTCTCTCATACAAAATAAGGCAAGTAAATTTCTCTAAAAAGATTTGAATTTAAAGTTGCTAAACAATATTTAAACAAGAGTTAATCGATTTAATTAACTAGTTGCAGGAAGGAAATCAAGTTCAAGGCAAAATAGTTTTCTGTTTTCAAATGCAGGAAAGTTCCCCTATTATATATATAATAATTTAAACTGTAAGTAAAATCAAAAATGTTTGTTATTGTGGAAGTAAGTAAGTAAATACAATAGGAAATTAAGAAAATTTTTGTATTAACAAACTCTACAGATCTAAGCTTCAAAAGGAATTAAAGAAAAAATATATACAGGCTTTCATCCTTCTTTGAAACTATCAGAAACTTGTCCTCTGCCTCTGCTTCTCTGCCTTATCCATATCCAGGAAAGCAACCCTTTAAAAAATAACCTTAGATCTATAAACTGATTTTGTGATGATTGTTTGGTGATGCTGTGCAAAATTGGTTAATGCTTATTTGTTTGCATGACTGAATGTATGCATACACATACATGTGATGTTCTGTTGAAGTTCAAACTTTTGCCAGGTGAGTAAAACGCCTTTTTAACCTGGATTTATTCCTTGATGCACGCAGAAAGGTTGTAAATAATGGATGCATCATTGTATTTTATCTGGAATTTAGATGTGTCTTTGTGAACAGTTATGTACAAGCCTGTGTTTAATTTTTTTTACATATAAACAAGCCCCTGTTATGTTCTACAGGGATAAAATTCTTTACAAAATTCATATCTTATTTTGTAAACAATTTTAGGTTAAGATCCTTAAAGAAAATTTGTCAGGAATAACCAGATTCGATTTTAAAAAATAATATTGTTAAGTGTAATTAACAAGAAAATTACTAAAAATAGAAATAACAGCAAAAATTAATAAACAAGTTAAAAATCAATTGATACAATTCTCCGATTCAAATAAATAAATTGAATTGGCTTGGGAAGTTATGATTTTTGAAATCAAAATCACAATTTTAAGTGAAGTATTGAATGTGAATTTTGGGTTTGATTGAAATTTGATTTCTGGTCGATTCCTGATGATCTCGATGGATGGGGAGGTCGTGTTTCTTCCTGGAGGTGAAGGAGTGATCGCAGTAGCTGGGAAAAATATTGGGCTGGTGCTCTAGGCAAGGTGGAGATGGTGGCTGGGGTATGAAGTCTGTAAACCTAGTTTTGACTAGATCAAGCTGTTTTGATCATCTCGAGGCCTATGGTGTATCGAGTTCGTATGCACTCTGTGAAATGGAAGACAGAGTGTGGTCAAAGACGTGGCTGAAGTTGTTGACGTTCAGGTGATCGGAGGAGAGCATGCGAGATGGTTACCGTTTAGGTTACGGTTCTAGGAAGTTTGCGAATAAGCTCGATTTTGATTCAACAGCGTGTTCGTGTTTTGGGGTGTTCGAATTGGCTCCGGTGATCAACGACGACGTGTTGGTGGCCTCGACGTCGATCGGCGTTGGCCAACGTTCTCGTCCACGTGTACGGCAAACGTTTGTGCATCAGTTTGGGGAAGAAAATGGTAGGCTCGAAGAAGACTCGGGGTTGTTGGTGGTTCGAGCGAAGTCGTATTCGAGGGGATTAATCGTGGCTCGGGTTGTTTTGTTAGTTTTTAAAATGTAAAACTGAAACAAAGTTCAAAAAAGAAGAAAGAAAAAGACTCGGGGGAAACTCGGGGAGAACATGAAATGGCTCGGGTTTTTGTTAAAAACTTGTTGATTCAAAGAATTTTCAAATATGTGTTGAACAAGTTTAAAGTTTATTAGATTAAATAAGTTTTAAAAAGATATAAATCAATATTTTTGAAGTAAATTTATTTACAAGGGTTTAAGTAAATTTCCAAGATTTATTTCTAAAGGATTAGGTGTTTTAAAAATCTATTAATATGATTTTATAACAGTTCTATCAAGATGATTAAATTAAATTTCAAAAGTGTAATTTAATGGTAAAATCAAGAAGTGATTCACCAAAGGTTTCTTAATTCAATGATTTGATGTAATTGGAATAAATGATGTAATTAAAGTAAAATAAACAAAGATAAAGCAGTTTATTTTTAATTTAATTAAGAAATTAATGATTGTTAATAAAAGTAATTAAGATAAATTTATTAATAATTCAAGTTCAATTAATCAAGTAATTAAAGAATGATTAATTAGAGGATGATTAATTACTTAAAAATAATTGCTTGATTGGAAGTTATTAAGGATGAATAATTAAGGATTTAAAACTTGATTAATCAAGTGTTTAAAAGTTAATTAATTTAAAGGACATTAATTAATGAGATAAATTAATGAAAGTAATTGTGTGGTTAATTAATTTAAACCACACGATTCATTTATCATAATCGAAGATGTTTGATTGTTATTGAATGCTATGTGATGGATTGACATATTTGATATGTGATGTGATGCTATGTGATGCTTTGTGCTGAGCTGCTATGTTTGTGATGAATATACTGTTTAATGAATATGACAATCCCTTGACCCGTAAAACAACATTTAAATTTCAATGCGATAGGGAGTCGGATTCCAGTTGGTTATCCGAAACCCACATCGAATCGTAATGATGAATCTTTGCAATTGATAAATTTGTTAGGAAATCAATTCTATGGTTTCGATGATAAGAACTATACAATGGAAATCGAATGTACATATATATCTATATTTACAGGAAGATGATAGAGTAACATCACCAAAGAGATAAAAACAAGACTCAAGAGAAGTATCAAAAGACTTCAAATCGGTAGAAGTTGAAAAGGAGTGGCACATACAAAAATAAAGCAACATGCACAGTTTCAAACGTTTGAGTGCACTAGCCAGACGTCTGAAAATTTCCTCTGGTTTGCAAATCAGACAGAATCAGACGTCTGGTTAGTATGCTCAGACGTCTGGTTAAACTCTCTGGTACACAACTTAGAAGGAAACAGACGTCTGATAATAAACTCAGACGTCTGAATAGCAACCAGACGTCTGTTTAATAAACACAGACGTCTGAATTATTACCAGATGTAAAAAATATATGAAGGCCAGACGTCTGACGGTATTTTCCAGACGTCTGGTTATAGACCCGGCTGTGTAATTTCAAAGACCAACTGTCACATCCGAAAAGACACGCTCGCTCCTCTTCACTGCAACTCTTCATCACCAATAGGAGCAACTATACAACTATTGTTAATGGATGCAACTACACAAAGAATCTTTCTACCACTATAAATAGCATCGGGAATTCAAGAGAAGATCTCGCCTTACTCACCTATGCTCTTAATTCCTATACTCCGACTTATACCTGTTCTCTAACAATCAACTGCTTGTATTTAACACTTCCATATATTCAGAACTCATTATTCCAGGTGAGTAAAACGCCTTTTTAACCTTGATTTATTCCTTGATGCATGCAGAAAGTTTGTAAATAATGGATGCATCATTGTATTTTATCTGGAATTTAGATGTGTCTTTGTGAACAGTTATGTACAAGCCCGTGTTTAATTTTTTTTACATATAAACAAGCCCCTGTTATGTTCTACAGGGATAAAATTCTTTACAAAATTCATATCTTATTTTATAAACAATTTTAGGTTAAGATCCTTAAAGAAAATTTATCAGGAATAACCAGACTCGGTTTTAAAAAATAATATTGTTAAGTGTAATTAACAAGAAAATTACTAAAAATAGAAATAACAGCAAAAATTTATAAACAAGTTAAAAATCAATTGATACAATTCTCCGATTCAAATAAATAACTTGAATTGGCTTGGGAAGTTATGATTTTTGAAATCAAAATCACAATTTTAAGTGAAGTATTGAATGTGAATTTTGGGTTTGACTGAAATTTGATTTCTGGTCGATTCCTGATGATCTCGATGGATGGGGAGGTCGTGTTTCTTCCTAGAGGTGAAGGAGTGATCGCAGTAGCTGGGAAAAATATTGGGTTGGTGCTCTAGGCACAGTAGAGATGGTGGCTGGGGTATGAAGTCTGTAAACCTAGTTTTGACTAGATCAAGCTGTTTTGATCATCTCGAGGCCTATGGTGCATCGAGTTCGTATGAACTCTGTGAAATGGAAGATGGAGTATGGTCAAAGACGTGGCTGAAGTTGTTGACGTTTAGGTGATCGGAGGAGAGCGTGCGAGGTGATTACCGTTTAGGCTACGGTTCCAGGAAGTTTGCGAATAAGCTCGATTTTGATTCAACAGCGTGTTCGTGTTTTGGGGTGTTCGAATTGGCTCCGGTGATCAATGACGACGTGTTGGTGGCCTTGACGCCGATCGGCGTTGGCTAACGTTCTCGTGCACGTGTACGGCAAACGTTTGTGCATCAGTTTGGGGAAGAAGATGGTAGGCTCGAAGAAGACTCGGGGTTGTTGGTGGTTCGACGCGAAATCGTATTCGAGGGGATTAATCGTGGCTCGGGTTGTTTTGTTAGTTTTTAAAATGTAAAACTGAAACAAAGTTTAAAAAAGAAGAAAGAAAAAGACTCGGGGGAAACTAGGGGAGAACATGAAATGGCTTGAGTTTTTGTTAAAAACTTGTTGATTCAAAGAATTTTCAAATATGTGTTGAACAAGTTTAAAGTTTATTAGATTAAATAAGTTTTAAAAAGATATAAATCAATATTTTTAAAGTAAATTTATTTACAAGGGTTTAAATAAATTTCCAAGATTCATTTCTAAAGGATTAGGTGTTCTAAAAATCTATTAATATGATTTTATAACAGTTCTATCAAGATGATTAGATTAAATTTCAAAAGTGTAATTTAATGGTAAAATCAAGAAGTGATTCACCAAAGGTTTCTTAATTCAATGATTTGATGTAATTGGAATAAGTGATGTAATTAAAGTAAAATAAATAAAGATAAAGCAGTTCATCTTTTAACTTAATTAAGAAATAAATGATTGTTAATAAAAGTAATTAAGATAAATTTATTAATAATTCAAGTTCAATTAATCAAGTAATTAAAGAATGATTAATTAGAGGATGATTAATTACTTTAAAATAATTGCTTGATTGGAAGTTATTAAGGATGAATAATTAAGGATTTAAAACTTGATTAATCAAGTGTTTAAAAGTTAATTAATTTAAAGGACATTAATTAATGAGATAAATTAATTAAAGATAATTAATGAAAGTAATTGTGTGGTTAATTAATTTAAACCACACGATTCATTCATCATAATCGAAGATGTTTGATTGTTATTGAATGCTATGTGATGGATTGACATATTTGATATGTGATGTGATGCTATGTGATGCTTTGTGCTGAGCTGCTATATTTGTGTTGAATATACTTTTTAATGAATATGACAATCCCTTGACCTGTAAAACAACATTTAAATTTCGATAAGACAGGGAGTCGGATTCCAGTTGGTTATCCGAAACCCACATCGAATCGTAATGATGAATCTTTGCAATTGATAAATTTGTTAGGAAATCAATTCTATGGTTTCGATGATAACAACTATACAATGGAAATCGAATGTACATATATATCTATATTTACAGGAAGATGATAGAGTAACATCACCAAAGAGACAAAAACAAGACTCAAGAGAAGTATCAAAAGACTTCAAATCGGTAGAAGTTGAAAAGGAGTGGCACATACACAAATAAAGCAACATGCATAGTTTCAAACGTCTGAGTGCACTAGCCAGACGTCTGAAAATTTCCTCTGGTTTGCAAATCAGACAGAATCAGACGTCTGGTTAGTATGCTCAGACGTTTGGTTAGACTCTCTGTGTCACAACTAATAAGGAAACAGACGTCTGATAATAAACTCAGACGTCTGAATAGCAACCAGACGTCTGTTTAATAAACACAGACGCCTGAATTATTACCAGACAAAAAATATATGAAGGCCAGACGTCTGATGGTATTTTCCTAACGTCTGATTATAGACTCGGCTGTGTAATTTCAAAGACCAACTGTCACATCCGAAAAGACACGTTCGCTCCTCTTCACTGCAACTCTTCATCACCAATAGGAGCAACTATACAACGATTGTTAATGCATGCAACTACACAAAGAATCTTTCTAGCACTATAAATAGCATCGGGAATTCAAGAGAAGATCTCGCCTTACTCACCTATGCTCTTAATTCCTATACTCTGACTTATACCTGTTCTCTAACAATCAACTGCTTGTATTTAACACTTCCATATATTCAGAACTCATTATTCCAGGTGAGTAAAACGCCTTTTTATCCTGGATTTATTCCTTGATGCATGCAGAAAGGTTGTAAATAATGGATGCATCATTGTATTTTATCTGGAATTTAGATGTGTCTTTGTGAACAGTTATGTACAAGCCTGTGTTTAATTTTTTTTACATATAAACAAGCCCCTGTTATGTTCTACAGGGGTAAAATTCTTTACAAAATTCATATCTTATTTTATAAACAATTTTAGGTTAAGATCCTTAAAGAAAATTTGTCAGGAATAACCAGACTTAGTTTTAAAAAATAATATTGTTAAGTGTAATTAACAAGAAAACTACTAAAAATAGAAATAACAGCAAAAATTTATAAACAAGTTAAAAATCAATTGATACAATTCTCCGATTCAAATAAATAACTTGAATTGGCTTGGGAAGTTATGATTTTTGAAATCAAAATCACAATTTTAAGTGAAGTATTGAATGTGAATTTTGGGCTTGACTGAAATTTGATTTTTGGTCGATTCCTAATGATCTCGATGGATGGGGAGGTCGTGTTTCTTCCTGGAGGTGAAGGAGTGATCGCAGTAGCTAGGAAAAATATTGGGTTGGTGCTCTAGGCACGGTGGAGATGGTCGCTGGGGTATGAAGTCTGTAAACCTAGTTTTGACTAGATCAAGTTGTTTTGATCATCTCGAGGCCTATGGTGTATCGAGTTCGTATGAACTCTGTGAAATGGAAGATGGAGTGTGGTCAAAGACGTGGCTGAAGTTGTTGACGTTCAGGTGATCGAAGGAGAGCGTGCGAGGTGATTACCGTTTAGGTTACGGTTCCAGGAAGTTTGCGAATAAGCTCGATTTTGATTCAACAGCGTGTTCGTGTTTTGGGGTGTTCGAATTGGCTTCGGTGATCAAAGACGACGTGTTGGTGGCCTCGACGCCGATCGGTGTTGGCCAACGTTCTTGTGCACATGTACGACAAACGTTTGTGCATCAGTTTGGGGAAGAAGATGGTAGGCTCGAAGAAGACTTGGGGTTGTTGGTGGTTCGACGCGAAGTCGTATTCGAGGGGATTAATCGTGGCTCGGGTTGTTTTGTTAGTTTTTAAAATGTAAAGCTGAAGCAAAGTTTAAAAAGAAGAAAGAAAAAGATTCGGGGGAAACTCGGGGAGAATATGAAATGGCTCGGGTTTTTGTTAAAAACTTGTCGATTCAAAGAATTTTCAAATATGTGTTGAACAAGTTTAAAGTTTATTAGATTAAATAATTTTTAAAAAGATATAAATCAATATTTTTGAGTAAATTTATTTACAAGGGTTTAAATAAATTTCCAAGATTTATTTCTACAAGATTAGGTTTTTAAAAATCTATTAATATGATTTTATAACAGTTCTATCAAGATGATTAAATTAAATTTCAAAAGTGTAATTTAATGGTAAAATCAAGAAGTGATTCACCAAAGGTTTCTTAATTCAATGATTTGATGTAATTGGAATAAGTGATGTAATTAAAGTAAAATAAATAAAGATAAAGCAGTTTATCTTTTAATTTAATAAGAAATAAATGATTGTTAATAAAAGTAATTAAGATAAATTTATTAATAATTCAAGTTCAATTAATCAAGTAATTAAAGAATGATTAATTAGGGGATGATTAATTACTTAAATATAATTGCTTGATTGGAAGTTATTAAGGATGAATAATTAAGGATTTAAAACTTGATTAATCAAGTGTTTAAAAGTTAATTAATTTAAAGGACATTAATTAATGAGATAAATTAATTAAAGATAATTAATGAAAGTAATTGTGTGGTTAATTAATTTAAACCACACGATTCATTCATCATAATCGAAGATGTTTGATTGTTATTGAATGCTATGTGATGGATTGACATATTTGATATGTGATGTGATGCTATGTGATGCTTTGTGCTGAGCTGCTATATTTGTGATTAATATACTGTTTAATGAATATGACAATCCCTTGACCTGTAAACAACATTTAAATTTCGATGCGACAGGGAGTCGGATTCCAGTTGGTTATCCGAAACCCACATCGAATCGTAATGATGAATCTTTGCAATTGATAAATTTGTTAGGAAATCAATCCTATGGTTTCGATGATAAGAACTATACAATGGAAATCGAATGTACATATATATCTATATTTACAGGAAGATGATAGAGTAACATCACCAAAGAGACAAAAACAAGACTCAAGAGAAGTATCAAAAGACTTCAAATCGGTAGAAGTTGAAAAGGAGTGGCACATACACAAATAAAGCAACATGCACAGTTTCAAAAGTCTGAGTGCACTAGCCAGACGTCTGAAAATTTCCTCTGGTTTTCAAATCCGACAGAATCAGACGTCTGTTAGTATGCTCAGACGTCTGGTTAAACTCTCTGGTTCACAACTCAGAAAGAAACAGACGTCTGATAATAAACTCAGACGTCTGAGTAGCAACCAGACGTCTGTTTAATAAACACAAACGTCTGAATTATTACCAGACAAAAAATATATGAAGGCCAGACGTCTGATGGTATTTTCCAGACGTCTGATTATAGACTCGGCTGTGTAATTTCAAAGACCAACTGTCACATCCGAAAAGACACGTTCGCTCCTCTTCACTGCAACTCTTCATCACCAATAGGAGCAACTATACAACGATTGTTAATGGATGCAACCACACAAATAATCTTTCTACCACTATAAATAACATCGGGAATTCAAGAGAAGATCTCGCCTTACTCACCCATGCTCTTAATTCCTATACTCTGACTTACACATGTTCTCTAACAATCAACTGCTTGTATTTAACACTTCCATATATTCAGAACTCATTATTCAATATCCTCTAGATAGATATATAGATATTGGAAGCACTTGTACTCAATAGTCAACATTTGCGTTATAAGAACACATTCTTGACAAAGAAACTCTACTATTGTAAACCTGTTCCTCCGAGTCAAGTGAGAGTTAGTTGAAAGGAAATTCCGAAGAGGAGCTTTGGGACTGGACGCGGGACGGGAGGTCCGAACCAGTATAAAATCCTGGTGTGATTATTTTAATTTACGTTATATTATATAGTTAGTTGTTCATACTTGCATATATATCATATACGATCCACTCATATAGACTTTCAATTGGTATCAGAGCTTGGTTTTGATCAAATAACAGCAACACGTTTTTGATATGGCAAGTATTTTTCAAGAAGGACAACCCACTGCACGACCCCCACTTTTTAATGGATCTAACTATGCATATTGGTCAACATGTACGAGAATTTTTATAGAAGCTAATGGTCTTGAAATTTGGTCAGCCATACAAGATAGATATGAAGCACCTACTATTGCTATGAACACTTGGACCGATGCACAAAAGACCTTAGCATCAAATAATGCTAAAGCTATAAATGTCTTATTTTGTTCTTTATACAAAAATGAATTTTCATGTGTCATGTTATGCACCACTGCATTTGATATTTGTCGTAACTTACAAATTACACATGAAGGTACAACAAAGGTCAAACAAACTAAGATTTCGATTTTGCAAAACCAATTTTCTTCATTTAAAATGAAGCAAAATGAAACTATTGTTGACATGTATTCTAGATTTCAAACTATCCAACATGATCTTATGGCATTAGGAGTTAAATTCACTAATTTTGATTTAATATCTCGAATACTCAACTCTTTGACATCAGATTGGGAAAGGAAGGTTTTAGCTATAGAAGAAGCTAATGATCTTTCCACTCTCAAAGTTGAAGAGTCGATAGGAAATTTAATGTCCTATGAAACTAACTTGCAGGCATGGAAAGAACTTAATGCGGATAAAAAGAATATAGCATTTCCAGCAACAAAAAATGATGACTCTGATCTAGATGAAGAAGAAATAGTTTTTATTGCCAAGAATTATTATAGATTCAAGAAATTTAGAAAGATGACCAAGTTTCAAAAAGAAGGGAAGTCCAACACAACAAATATATCACAAATCAAGTGCTATGAATGTGATCAATACAGACATATGAAGAAGGATTGCCCTAAACTCAATAATGACAAAAAGAATAACAAAATTCTAAAATTCAAGAAGAAGAAGGCTTTCAAAGTAACTTGGGATGATTCAGATTCTTCATCTTCTGAAAGTGATAGTGATAGTGACAGAGAACAAGCTATTGTATGTTTTATGGCACAAACTGAAGAGGTATGTCCTGAATTTAGCTATGATGAACTATTAGAACTTAGCATGGAACTAGACGATAAATTTAGACAAATAAAAAAATTGAACAAAGAATATATAGTCAAAATAAATAGATTAGAACTTGAGGTAGGAATGTTGAAAGATGAAAAAATTATTCTAAAAGAAGAACTTGAAATATCTCAACAAAAAATCAAAGATAATATGATAGAAAGTGAGAATATTTCTATAGAAAAAGAAAATTTGTTAAAAGAAAATATTGATTTTAAAAATAGTATTGAATTATTGAAAATTGAAAATATAGGGTTAAAAAAAATTAGATAAAATTACCAATAATGTGTCAAAATTTAATAAAGGTAAACAAGATTTGGAAAACCTTATCAAAACCTCAAAACCATCAGGTAATAGAAATGGAATAGGATTCAAAAATTCTTTTAAACAAAAACAAAATAATGCTGAAAATAGTAGACATATAAAAGTTAGAAGTTTGTCTAGGACTAAATTGAATACTAATAATATGAAAATTTGGATTCTTAAAACAAATAGTAATTTGATTAGACAAAAGCATATTAATAATTACCTAGAAAATGTAGTCTATAACAAAAATTATATTTATAAAGGTACCAAACCATCTTGGTATGGCTACCTTCCTCTAACAAATAGGACCTTAATAAAATATATGGGTACCAATTAAACATTTTCTATTTTGCAGGTACCCAAAATAAAAAATAAGGAGAAATGGATACTAGATAGCGGTTGCTCCAAGCATATGACCGAAAATTCAAAATTGCTATCTAATATAACATACATCGATGGTGGAACGGTAACCTTTGGAGACAATTCAAAAGGTTATGTCATAGGAATTAGAGAAGTCATCAACTCTGGTATATCTAACTCTCCTATTATTACAAATGTTTTATTAGTAGAAAATTTAAAACATAACTTGCTAAGCATTAGTCAATTATGTGATAAAGGTTTTCAAATAAATTTTGAAAAAGATAGATGTAATTCTAGATAATAACAAACAACTCATTTTTGAAGGATTTAGAAACAAAAATATTTATTTATTAAACATGAATATAAATAAATTCAAACTTATGTTTAACAGTCAAACATGATGATCCATGGTTATGGCATAAACAATTTTGTCATATCAATTTTAAAAGTATTAATAAATTAGCAAAATATGAGTTAGTGAGAGGATTACCTAAAATAAATTATAAAATAGAAAATTTATGTGATGATTGTCAAATTGGAAAACTAAAGAAAAACTCGTTTAAATCTAAAAATAATATTTCTACAAAACAACCATTAGAATTATTACATTTTGATTTATTTGGTCCAACACAAATAAGGTCTATAAATCACAACAAATATATGTTCGTAATAGTCGTTGATTTTTCAAGATATACATGGACTTTATTTTTAAAACATAAAAGCAATACTTTTGGAATGTTTAAAATATTTTCTAGAAGAATTAAAACTCAAATGAATTTAAAAATTAAAAATATTAGAAGTGATCACGAAAGAGAATTTGAAAATGATCTTTTTACAAATTTTTGCAATTAGAAAGGTATAACTCATAATTTCACTTTTCCTCGTACACCTCAACAAAATGGTGTCGTACAAAGAAAAAATCGTATGTTACAAGAATGTGCACGAACATTACTAAATAGTAGTGGATTACCAAAACACTTTTGGGCTGAAGCTATTGCAACATCCTGTTATGTACTAAATCGAGTAACTATTCGCCCCATGACTAAACAAACTTGTTTTGAAATATTTTTTGGTAAAAAACCTAAAGTGTCATACTTTAAAAATTTTGGTTCAAAATGTTTTATATTAAATACAAAAGATAATTTAGGAAAGTTTGATCCAAAAGCCGATGAAGGTGTTTTTGTTGGATATTCGGAACGTAGCAAAGCATATAGAATTTTTAATAAACGAAATAATGCTATTGAAGAAAGCTTACATGTCTCATTCGACGAAAATCTTTTTAAACATCATACTAATGATGAAGAAGAAATTATTCCACTAACAAATTCAACAAACTCTATTACTAATGAAACAAATAGTTAAAATAACACTTTGATGTCATCTCCTAGAATTCTTAAGAATCATCCAATAGATAATATTATTGGAGATCTTAATGCAAGAGTAACTAGAAATCAACTCAATCATATAAGCCATATAGCATTTTTGTCAAACTTTGAACCAAAGAATTATAAAGAAGCATCAAATGATAATTTTTGGATAATAGCTATGCAAGAAGAATTAAATCAATTTGAACGTAATAACGTATGGGAATTAGTACCAAGACCTGAAGATCAATCAGTAATAGGAACAAAATGGATATTTAAAAACAAAGCAGATGAGAATGGAAATATTGTTAGAAACAAAGAAGTTTGGTTGCTCAAGGCTATAATCAAGAAGAAGGCATAGATTAGATGAAACGTTTGCTCCAGTCGCAAGATTAGAAGCCATTCGTACATTACTTGCCTTTGCAACTCATAATAATTTTAAACTATTTCAAATGGATTTCAAAAGTGCCTTTGAATGGTTTTATTAAAGAAAATGTATACGTCGAACAACCACCACTATTTGTTGACGAAAAATATCCTGATCATGTTTTTAAATTACATAAAGCACTATATGGGTTAAAACAAGCACCTCGTGCATGGTACGAACGTCTTAAAAATCACTTAATAACATATGGTTTTCATATAGGAAAAATAGATACAACTTTATTTATTAAAAGAGAAGATAACGATATTTTGGTTGTACAAATCTATGTTGATGATATCATCTTTGGTTCAACCAACGAAAAACTATGTAATCAATTTTCTAATATTATGAAAAATGAATTTGAAATGTCACACATGGGAGAATTAAATTTCTTCTTAGGTTTACAAATAAAACAACTCGAAAATGGAATCTTCATTCATCAAGAAAAATATTGTAATGGTTTATTACGATGATTTGAAATGGATAAAACATCAAGCAAACCAACACCAATGAGTACCACTATTCACTTAGAAAAGGATGAAAATGGAAAAAAAATTGATGAAAAATTATATCGTAGCATGATTGGTTCTCTACTTTATTTAACGGCTAGTCAACCGTATATTATGATGAGTGTATGTCTTTGCGCTCGATTTCAAGCAAAACCAAACGAATCTCATCTAAAAGCGGTTAAGCGAATTTAACGTTATTTATCTAGCACTAAAGATTATGGTTTGTTCTACCCTAAAGGATCATCGTTTGAACTTGGTTCATATAGAGATGCGGATTTCGGTGGATGTAGAACAGATACGTCCCACCCTGAGACCCACATTAACAAAGAGCATTACTGGGTAATACTGTCTGCTAATGCAGAGAATAGGGCTGGATAAGAGCGACCATCTATAGCCTTGTCTTAAATATCTCCAATTTTATCTTAATTTACAATATTAAAATATAACTATAGTTATAATTTAATATTAACATGTAATCTCCAAAATCAGGGTTGTTATAGACTCCCCTCTTTATTTTACAAAAAAAATACACAATTTTCACAAATAAATAGACACTTGCTTTGGGAGCTACACGCACAACCGCTGAAGTACAATACCATTTTTTTTCCTGATTCAAGTGGATCGATAAGAGTACTAGTGGAACTTGTCATTTTATCGGACAAATAAACCAAAATTGTGTCTCTTTATCTACTTGCGAAGCCGAATACATCTCCGCCGCTTTAGCATGCGTGCAAGTAATATACATGCAACAGGCATTAATGGATTTTGGTAAAATTATCACCAAATCTCCAATTTATTGTGATAACACAAGTGCAATTAATTTATCAAAAAACCCCGTTAATCACTCACGAACCAAACATATAGATATAGGACATCATTTTCTACGAGACAATGTTGAAAAAGGAACCATTTCATTAGAGTACATAAATACCGAAAATCAAGTAGCCGATATCTTTACAAAACCATTAAATGAACAAACTTTTTCTAAACACCGATGAAGTTTAGGTATTTGCTCACTAATTGACCTTATTCCTTAATATATATATATATATATTTATATATATATATATATAAAATAATTTTTTTAAGGCTAAAATTAGTCACTATATTAATCACCACAATATATATCATTAATTTCTACACCTTCAAACTTTTGAAAAATTAGTTTACCTATATTTAACGTTTTCAGCATATAAATATAGCCAAACATAAAAACTTCATTTCAAACAATTGAATTTTTTAATAATAAATAGGAAGGATCAAAGTATAACAATGTCATCAGAAGATTCATATATATCTATCTCCGTCTCAACACTAACAACGGACTGCTCGGTTGACACCCCACAACGACTTCCGACGCCTACACCAAAGCAAGAGCAAGCATATATGTGGTCTTCATATCGTACGGGTTTTACTCCGGATAAGAAGAAAACTAAAAGTTCTCTATTTATTTCTCCTAACACAAAGGAGAAAATTGATGAAATCCATCATTACCAAAAACAATAGATGATCTTCAACGAGAGCTTTATTTGGAATAAAAAGTTACTGCACGAAGGTTAAGCTTTCTCGAGCAAGTGGCAATGAAGTTTTGTTCGTCTCGAAAGAACGATGTTCATGAACCGCTACCAAAACCTTGCAGTTCATTGGATCCATCTTATTCGTATCGTACTTCTTCAGATCCCTCACCAAGACGATTTTCTGGCTCTCCACGGACTCACGAACGTGGAAATACATGGTCCCCACTTAGACCATGGAAGGATAATGAGTCAGAAAATCCAAAAACTCCATCTTCATCTAAATAAATAAATTGTATTAAGTATTAAATGTATCTAAACTTATTTGTTATTATATTTTTACAAGAATAAAGTTATTTGTTATCTACATTCGATATAGAAAGTGAAATCATCTCACTTTAAGTTATTTTTTAGCCTCTCTGCAATTTTCAGACGTCTATCAACAACTTCCAAACGTCTGACACAAGGATATACTACTCACAATTTAGGAATGTGCATATATCAGACGTCTGATATACCCATCAGACGTCTGAAATGTTGTTCTGTCTTCTCCAAATAAAATTCAAACCAAACCAGACGTCTGAAATAAGATCCAGACGTCTGCCTTAGTTTTCCGTTTCAAAATTAAACAAAAAAAAAACGTTTGTTTTCAATTCCAGACGTCTGAAAAATCTCACTATATCTATAATTTTATAACTACGCTCAAAACCAGACGTCTAGGTCACAAAGCAGACGTCTGATTTTATCCTCTGGACAAAAATTAGGGAAAACCAGACGTCTGATTTCCAATCCAGACGTCTGATTCCCAATCGACCTTTTAAAATCTATCAGATAACATCATTTTTTTTCTTTTATCTCAAAATTATTACTTCCTACGATTTTCACAAACAAATTTTTTCACTCCAATTCACTATCCTGCAGCAAATATAGTCAAGATGCCTCCTCGCACTAAGAATCCTGAAATGACGAAAAGAAAGCAAGATCAACCCACAACATCTTCAAATCCCCAGGTTTGCTCCGACGACCAAATCGAGCGGTGGATGAATATAGCTCCCCATTCTATTAAAAGGTATGAAAATATTCAAAAGAAGAAACTTCATACATGATCATTCTATAATCTTCTTAAATTCCCCATGTATGACTTAGATGAACTTTGTGAAAATGCTGGTTTGGAAACCCTAATCTCGTTCACTCCTAATGATGTTCAAATAGATCAGTTAGCTATATTTTTATTCTATGCCAATCTAGGTAGTACTTCAGTTTGGAATACCGAAGATGAGGACAATTGGTTATGGTCAAGCGTCTATGGGAATACTATTCGATTAACTCCGGGTTTAATAGCCAGAACCTTAGGATGTTTCGATACCGGGGAGGAATTGCACAACATTCCGAATATGCGTTTTAAGGCACGGGATACTATTACTCATCAAATATGGGAGGACGAAATGCTGAAATTTGCTTCAAAATATTCACGACCAAAAGCTCGGCTCCTAACGAGAATGATAATAAATACGGCGGTTCCACGTATGGGGAGTCATGAGCAAATAACGAAAATGGAGCACAAAGCTCTGTATGCTCTCTTTAGTGGAACTCGTGTAAATTGGGCAAAATTCATCTTCGACAAGCTTAAACAATTTTGGACTCGCTCAAGGCCATCGATCATTTACCCTACCTATATTATGAGACTTCTTCGTGCACATAATATTACTTCTTATCTATCGACGTTTGAAGAAATTTCGCCAAAATATGCTTCCATAAAATTCTTTTCTTTGATGCACCTACCAGAAATTCCTCCAGATATTATGTCCTTCGAAGATTGGACGCATAATCGTCAATCTCGAAGAGTTGAGCCTCCTCCTCAACCATCCATTGTTCCATCTCAACAAGAAGAGCAACAACGAGAAGCTACTCCTCCTCCTCCTCCTCAACCTTTTGATTATCCGGGACAAGAAGAAATTATAGAGACTCGACTAGAAACAAATCCAAATGAAAGCATTCGAGATCTCACTCTCCGGAACCATCATATACTATCCCTAAATCAAAAGTATTTAGCTAAGCGAATTGAGAGCTTTGAAACTTCGTTTGCTACACGACTAGCCATAGTTGAAGATTCTCTTTCAACTGTTCTATCGGTTCTTAAAGAAGCGCTACAAAGGGTTGTGGTCCAACTCCACCTTCTGACGATTGGGCAACCCCTGTACCTTCTCCTCCTGCAAAACATTCCAAATTATTTGAGGATGAACCTCCAAAAGAAGCTGTGACCTCTCCTTCAAAAGCTAGCACTTCTACAAAAGAAGAACAAAGGAAGGTGACACAAATCAAGCTTCACCAAAGGAGGATGATCCAAATCAACCTTCTCCAAAAGAACTCTAAGAATTTAGGATTTGTGTTGTTTATATTTTGTACCAATCTATGTACGTAACTTCTTCATGTTATTAATGAAAATTTTCTTTTTGACGATTGGCTTAAATATTATAAAATATTTTTGATAATGTCAAAGGGGGAGAAATATAGGTAGAATCATACAGCATTAAAAATAAGCACATGTTCAGGGGGAGATTTCTAATATATATAAGTACATTGAATAGTTGTCATCATCAAAAAGGGGAAGATTGTTAGGAAATCAATTCCATGGTTTCGATGATAACAACTATACAAGGGAAATCGAATGTACATATATAACTATATTTACAGGAAGATGATAGAGTAACATCACCAAAGAGACAAAAACAAGACTCAAGAGAAGTATCAAAAGACTTCAAATCGGTAGAAGTTGAAAAGGAGTGGCGCAGACACAAATAAATCAACATGCATAGTTTCAGATGTCTAAGTGCACTAGCCAGACGTCTGAAAATTTCCTCTGGTTTGCAAATCAGACAGAATCAGACGTCTGGTTAAACTCTCTGGTTCATAACTCAGAAGAAAACAGACGTCTGATAATAAACTCAGACATCTGAAAAGCAACCAGACGTCTGTTTAATAAAAACAGACGTCTGAATTATTACCAGATGCAAAAAATATATGAAGGCCAGACGTCTGATGGTATTTTCCAGACGTCTGATTATAGACTCAGCTGTGTAATTTTAAAAACCAACTGTCACATCTGAAAAGACACGTTCGCTCCTCTTCGCTGCAACTCTTCATCACCAACAGGAGCAATTATACAACGATTGTTAATGGATGCAACTACACAAAGAATCTTTCTACCACTATAAATAACAACGATTGTTAATGGATGCAACTACACAACGAATCTTTCTACCACTATAAATAGCATCGGGAATTCAAGATAAGATCTCACCTTACTGACCTATGCTCTTAATTCCTATACTCTGACTTATACCTGTTCTCTAACAATTAACTGCTTGTATTTAACACTTCCATATATTCAGAACTCATTATTCAATATCCTCTAGATAGATATATAGATATTGGAAGCACTTGTACTCAATAGTCAACATTCGCGTTATAAGAACACATTCTTGACAAAGAAACTCTGCTATTGTAAACCTACTCCTCCGGGTAAAGTGAGGGTTGGTTGAAAGGAAATTTCGAAGAGGAGCTTCGGGACTGGACTTAGGACGAGAGGTCCGAACCAGTATAAAATCCTGGTGTGATTATTTTAATTTACGTTATATTATATAGTTAGATGTTTATACTTGCATATATATCATATACGATCCACTCATATTGACTTTCAAAATTTATTTTATCTATGAATCTGTGAATGAAGGTAAGCGTTATAGGATATACCGCTTATCGATATTGCTTTGATTGTATCTGTGATGATGATATTGCACTTCTATTGTGTAAAACCCCTGGACCATACTTATACACACACAAATATGGATTGCATGTAGAAATGGGTTAAGTCACAGATTTTTGAAATGATTTTTAATTGAATCTTTGAATCCAAACGGTTTTGGAAATGGATTTGGCTTAAAACAAAAAGCTTTTGGAAAGGAATTTCAAGGATAAAAGTTATTTTTGAATAACTTGATTTATTTTTGAAATTTAATTTAAATTTGAATCCCAAATTTGAAATTAAATCTTATTTATGATTTTAAAGAGGTTACACAAGTTTATATGGGTTTTAAATCATTTTAAAAGTGCTGTTTTGGGACTTTAAATTTAACCCAAAGATTTTAACTTGTATATATGAAATCGGATTTTTCCGAAACGAAACCTGTTCGTTTTCAAATAATGAAAGCTTCCACATAAGAAGTAAACTTCCAATTAGTGTTAAAAGGATTTCAAGTTTAAAATAAAAATAGTTTTCTAAGTTATGAATAAATCTTTGGAAACTTGTTTTGAAAGCTATAAATTAAATCTTTAATTTAAAGATTTAATGAGTTAATCCAATTGAAATGGAAATTGTTTTGAAATCTATGAATAGATCTTTGTGAAACTAGGTGAACTTTGTGAAACGAATCTTTTTGTTAAAAGATTTGAAATGGTAATTTGTTTAAACCATTTGAAAGAAAGGATTTGGACTTTTAAAATTGTGACTTAACTGAAACCCCGTATCCATATGTTTTAAAGCGCTCACTATTTGGTTTAGCCGGGACAAGACCTTGTGTCATATAACCCATTCCGAATAGTGATACACGTTATGGATTGCATTTGAAGAACAGTGTTGAAGACCGGGTGTCTTCGGGAACGATAGGATACCCTATCGATTGTCTCTGCACCGAGTAGCTACGGTATAGAGATTCCCTAAGTGATGGGAAGTCCGATCGAGATTGTGGATGTCCGGATTGCAAGGGCTTCTTCCTTTATTGGACGAAGTGCCTTCGGTTCTGTTCGAATCCGGAACAAACTTGTATGGTTGTATGTCTGACATTACACTTTGAGATAATAAACTGATCTCTATCAAATACATTTTTGCTTGGTGGAGGAGGATTTATTCTCTTAGCTTAACACCCTTCTCTGAGACGTACGAGCTCAGAGGTTATGTAGTTGATAGTTATCAGTGATATACTCTCAATTTGGTAGTGTGACATGCTGAGTGATGCTGTGTATTATTTGTTGATCAAAGCACGGCTTTTGTATAAAGCATAGCTTTGTGGATGAGACTGCATCAGGACCTCACACCTCGGAAATGGTCGAAACAGGAAAGATGCGGCAAGGTTATGAGGGTCGCTCCCTTTAGGAAGTGTCATTCCCTTCTGGAAAAGGGTGGTATCATGGTATGGACCCAGATACTTACTCATGTGGACAATGCAGATCTATTACTTTGTGATTTCTTTGTGGTTGAGAGACGCCTCGGGTAAAGGTCCCAATGGACCGGGGATGGCATGCTCGAGTAGTAATTACCTAGTTACAGAGGTAAACCGGCCTTGTGTTGGTAGAGATCCGGTTAGGTTCTCGGGACGTCCCGCCAGAGGCGCACCCATGTAGCATAGGAAGTTCCTTAGCCTGACCATTTGTTGGAAATCCATTCTTCAATACGCATCTTGTACGATTTTAGTTGTATAACCTACCATGGAATGTGGTGGTAACCTGCTATTGAACATGGTAGCTATAGTAGGCATACGATACTGGTCGTATGTTGGCTAGGATTTATATTATACTTTCAAAATGGTTTTTCTACACTATGCACTAGTAATAATATCAAAGAAATTTTCTCGTATCAATCATATTTGACTATCATATGAAGAAATCTCCTTCAATTCTGCGTTTGCATTGTGTGTATAGCGGGAGGCCTTATGTTAGTCTCATTTTCCAAAAAGCATTGTGGATTTGTTTTAAATTCTTTTGTTGTTTGTTTCAAAAGATAAAAACTATTTTTGATTGCTCATACCAGTCCCACTACTGACCTGGAGTTTATTGTTTCTTTCCTAAACTCTGGGTGCCCACAATTTTCCCACACGGGGCAGTCTAGAGTTGGGTTTTTTAGATAGTCAGGTTTAGTAGATTATTTGGAGCTAGTCCAGTCTTTGGATCAGGACTGCACTTGCTTATCTTCGTGCATCGTTATTGGAGTCCTCTCGTGAAGACCCTATTAGAGATTTTGTTCCGCTGTTGGTGTTATCTTTTTTTTCCGCTGCTATTGTCTTGTATCATATCTCTGATGTATATTGATATCTATTGTATCATCTGTTGTATCATTCAGTTGTTTTAGATATTGTATCAAATGTATTATTCATTTCTTCCGCTCAGTTGTACTTAATGTGTTATAAGCTCCGAAGAACCAGGTTCGACGTTTAGATCTGCGGCATTGGAATATGAGTGTTGTATTCGGTGCCGATTTTCGAAGCTCGAGTCAGGGTCGTTACATTTGGTATCAGAGCTAAAGGTTGAAACTTCAGCTCAGGAGTATAACACATTAAGTAGCTCATTATAGATAGGGTGAAGTATACCCTAGAATGAGTAATTCCTAAGATATCTGTTCAAATGCCTCAGTATATTCTCTTACTATCCACTGATAGTGAGTATGAGTGCGAGAAGGGGACGAGATAGGGGACAGGGGAGTACCACTACAAATGGTCAATACCCTACAATAGCGGAAATAATTTTCTCTATCAATCTCCTTTGATTCAATTCCAAATTCTTTTGACGGCTTCGTAGCAGCTACAAGAAGAAGCTTCGGTGTGATGGTGGCCTACTAATCGTTGTACAAAAATCCTTACTTTGTATCTTCATCGATTTCTTATCAGCTTTTCGTTTTAAACTCTAATGAATTTGAAAATTTATTTGAAAAAATTGGTTAACAAATATAAGGCTAAATTTGAATTGTATCAATCAAATGATATCGGTTAAAACCAAATTCAAAATTCTATTGTAATTTCTTGTGTAGATCGAAGTCCGAAGAGGGACAAGTTGGTATATACTTTGGAGTGTTCCGACCTAAGTTGGAATCCATATCTAGTGTTTAAGAAATTGTAGAAATTGAATCTATCTATCTATTCTCTGGGATCCGATATATTCTACGAACGATTAGTTTTCCCTTCGAACTAATCAGTGCCCTTGCATATTCGTAGACCGGAGGACCCGAGTATTTTGCGTAATATTGAATGAGTTCATTTTGATAATTATTGGAGATATTCTGATTTGGTAAGCCAAATGCAGAATTGATATCCAGTTTGATTTGGAAAGATATTTCTCTATCTTTCATCTATTCTTTGTTGTCTCCCTTACAAATTTCGGGGACGAAATTTTTTGAAGGGGGGAATCTGTAACGACCTCGGTTTTTAATTAAATTTAAATTGATAATTAAAATAAATTTTGGACAAAATTGTAAACTAATTTGAATTTTTCAAATTAAATAGCATATTTATCTATTTGGACATTGATTTTAAAATTTAATTATGGATTTGAAATGCTATATTTAATATCTTATAAATAAATAAAAAGTAACATCCCATTTTTTTTTATTAATTTAAATTAGTAATATATTTTTAACTTTTGAGATTTAATTTGAAAATATATTGGAAAATCTCAAACAAATAAAATGAGTAATAAATCATATATGAATAAATTCCAATTTATTTTGAGTTTAAAATTTTGAAATAATGAGTGTTTTAAAAGTCAATTAAATTTAAAATTCTACACATATATGTATATTGCACATATGAGTAGGATTGTATATATATTGAGATTGAATTTAAATTTATTCAAGAGATTATGAATATATAAATGGACAAAAATGGTTATATTTCAAGTTTGAATTGAAAATTGAATTTAAATTTAAAATAAATATTTTTTTAAAATAAGTGGCATTTAGAAAATCATTAAGATGTAATGTATGTGATATAAATATTGGTTAAAAATAATTCTTTCAACAATTATATACATATATACACAAGTGAATAGGATATAAAAATTTATAAAAATTTTTTTGCCTTGTAAAAAAATCACAAATGTAAACATACATTCACATGGGAGATGGAGTAGAGTAATTAACAAAATCTAGATTTCATGATTTTATTTTTAACAAATGGCATGAAGACATCATTACTTAAATAAAATAATTAAATTAAAAATTTCAGAAAACCTTTCAACTTCCAAATTCAAATTATTTAGCTCTAAATCTCTGAAAAAGTTCAGTAATCAAAGATCTAGCATTTCAAACTCCAACACTCAACAGAAAAAAAAGAAAAAAAAGGAACTGTCATTATCCTCTCAAATCTGAAACAAAATATTAAAGAGCAACATGGTCAAGCTATAGTTTATGATTCTATATCTCAGGTAAATTTTATACCTTATAGTTTAGTGAATCTATGATTTCAAAATCAAGTTTTAACATAAAACAAATTCAAAAATTGCAGATTTATAAAAATGCAGTGCTGCAGTTTTATTAGCAAGTTATAGTGCAGATTCTCTCAAACAAAATAAGGCAAGTAAATTTCTCCAAAAAGATTTGAATTTAAAGTTGCTAAACAATATTTAAACAAGAGTTAATCGATTTAATTAACCAGTTGCAGGAAGGAAATCCAGTTCAAGGCAAAATAGTTTTCTGTTTTCAAATGCAGGAAAGTTCCCCTGTTATATATATAAGAATTTAAACTGTAAGTAAAATCAAAATTGTTTGTTATTGTGGAAGTAAGTAAGTAAATACAACAGGAAATTAAGCAAAGTTTTGTATTAACAAACTCTGTAGGTATAAGCTTCAAAAGGAATTAAAGAAGAAAAAAATATACATGCTTTCATCCTTCTTTGAAACTGTCAGAAACTTGTCCTCCATCTCTGCTTTTCGGCCTTATCCATATCCAGGTGAGCAACCCTTTAAAACAGAACCTTAGATCTATAAACTGATGTTATAATGATTGTTTGATGATGCTGTGCAAAATTGGTTACTGCTTATTGTTTGCATGACTGAATGTATGTATACACATACATGTGATTGTTGATGTTAAAACTTATGCCAGGTGAGTAAAACACCTTTTTAAGCTGAATTTATTCCTTGATGCATGCAGAAAGGTTGTAAATAATGGATGCATGATTGTATTTTATCTGGAATTTAGATGTATCTTTGTGAACAGTTATGTACAAGCCTGTGTTTAATTTTTTTTACATATAAACAAGCCCCTGTTATGTTCTACAGGGGCAAAATTCTTCACAAAATTCATATTTTATTTTATAAACAATTTTATGTTAAGATCCTTAAAGAAAATTTACCAAGAATATCCAGATTCGATTTAAAAAATATATTGTTAAGTGTATTTAACAAGAATATTACTAAAAATAGAAATAACGGTAAAATTTTATAAATATGTTAAACATCAAGTGATACAATTCTCTGATTCAAATACATAACTTGAACTGGCTTGGGAAGTTATGATTTTTGAAATCAAAGTCACAATTTTAAGTGAAGTATTGAATGTAATTTTGGGTTTGACTAAAATTTGATTTCTGGTTGATTCCTGATGATCTCAATGGATGGGGAGGTCGTGTTTCTTCTTGGAGGTGGAGGAGTGATAGCAGTAGCTGGGAAAAATATTGGGTTGGTGCTCTAGGCAAGGTGGAGATGGTGGCTGGGGTATGAAGTCTGTAAACCTAGTTTTGACTAGATCAAGTTGTTTTGATCGTCTCGAGGCCTATGGTGTATCGAGTTCGTCTTAACTCTGGGAAATGGAAGATAGAGTGTGGTCGAAGACATGGCCGAAGGTGGTGACGTTCAGGTGATCGGAGGAGAGCGTGCGAGGTGATTACCGTTTAGGGTACAGTTCCAGGAAGTTTGGGAATAAGCTCGATTTTGATTCAACAACGTGTTCGTGTTTTGAGGTGTTTGAATTGGCTTCGGTGATCAACGACGACGTGTTGGTGGCCTCGACGTCGATCGACGTTGGCCAACGTGCTCGTGCACGTGTACGACAAACATTTGTGCATCAGTTTGGGGAAGAAGATGGTAGGCTCGAAGAAGACTCGGGGTTGTTGGTGGTTCGACGCGTCGTACTCGAGGGGATTAATCGTGGCTCGGGTTGTTTTGTTAGTTTTTAAAATGTAAAACTAAAACAAAGTTTAAAAAAGAAGAAAGAAAAAGACTCGAGGGAAACTCAGGGAGAACATGAAATGGCTCGGGTTTTTGTTAAAAACTTGTTGATTCAAAGAATTTTCAAATATGTGTTGAACAAGTTTAAAGTTTATTAGATTAAATAAGTTTTAAAAAGATATAAATCATTATTTTAAAGTAAATTTATTTACAAGGGTTTAAATAAATTTCCAAGATTTATTTCTAAAGGATTAGGTGTTTTAAAAATCTATTAATATGATTTTATAACAGTTCTATCAAGATGATTAATTTAAATTTCAAAAGTGTAATTTAATGGTAAAATCAAGAAGTGATTCACCAAGGGTTTCTTAATTCAATGATTTGATGTAATTGGAATAAGTGATGTAATTAAAGTAAAATAAATAAGGTAAAGCAGTTTATCTTTTAATTTAATTAAGAAATAAATGATTGTTAATAAAAGTAATTAAGATAAATTTATTAATAATTCAAGTTTAATTAATCAAGTAATTAAAGAATGATTAATTAAAGGATGATTAATTACTTAAAAATAATTGCTTGATTGGAAGTCATTAAGGATGAATAATTAAGGATTTAAAACTTGATTAATCAAGTGTTTAAAAGTTAATTAATTTAAAGGAAATTAATTAATGAGATAAATTAATTAAAGATAATTAATGAAAGTAATTGTGCAGTTAATTAATTTAAACCACACGATTCATTCATCATAATCGAAGACATTTGATTGTTATTGAATGCTATGTGATGGATTGACATATTTGATATGTAATGTGATGCTATGTGATGCTTTGTACCGAGCTGCTGTATTTGTGATGAATATACTCTTGTATGAATATGACAATCCCTTGACCCGTAAAACAACATTTGAATTTCGATGCGACAGGGAGTCGGATTCCAGTTGGTTATCCGAAACCCACATCGAATCGTAATGATGAATCTTTGCGATTGATAAATTTACTTTATCTAGGAATCTCTGAATGAAGGTAAGCGTTATATGATATACCGCTTATCAATATTGCTTTGATTGTTTCTGTGATGATGATGTTGCACTTCTATTGTGTAAAACCCCTGGACCACACTTATACACACACACACATATGTATTGCACGTGGAAATGGGTTAAGTCACAGATTTTAGAAATAATTTTTTAATTGAATCTTTGAATCCAAATGGTTTTGGAAATGGATTTGGTTTAAAATAAAAAGTTTTTGAAAAGGATTTCAAGGATAAAAGTTATTTTTGAATAACTTGATTTATTTTTGGAATTTGATTTGAATTTGAATCCCAAATTTGAAATTAAATCATATTTATAATTTTAAAGAGGTTATGCAAGTTTATTTGGGTTTTAAATCATTTTAAAAGTGTTGTTTTGGGACTTTAAATTTAACCCAAAGATTTTAACTTGTATAAATGAAATAGGATTTTTCCGAAAGGAAACCTGTTCGTTTTCAAATAATAAAAGCTTCCACATAAGAAGTGAACTTCCAATTAGTGCTAAAAGGATTTCAAGTCTAAAATAAAAATAGTCTTCCAAGTTATGAATAAATCTTTGGAAATGTGTTTTGAAAGCTATAAATTAAAATTTTAATTTAAAATTTTAATGAGTTAATCCAATTGAAATGGAAATTGTTTTGAAATCTATGAATAGATCTTTGTGAAATTAGGTGAACTTTGTGAAACGAATCTTTTTGTTAAAAGATTGAAATGGTAATTTGTTTAAACCATTTGAAAGAAAGGTTTTGGATTTTAAAAGTTGTGACTTAACTGAAGCCCGTATCCATATGTTTTAAAATATTGCGCTCACTATTTGGTTTAGCCGGGAGAGGACCTATGTCGTATAACCCATTACGAATAGTGATACGACATTATGGATTGCATTTGAAGACCGGTGTTGAAGACCGAGTGTCTTCGAAAATGATAGGATAACCTGTCGATTGTCTCTGCACCGAGTAGCTACGATATAGAGATTCCCTAAGTGATGGGAAGTCCGATCAGAATTGTGGATGCCCGGATTGCAAGGGCTTCTTCCTTTATTGGACGAAGTGCCTTCGCTGAACCCGGAACAGACTTTTATGGTTGTATGTCTGACATTACACTTTGAGATATTAAACTGATCTCTATCAAATACATTTCTGCTTGCTGGCGGAGGATTTATTCTCTTAGCTTAACACCCTTCTCTGAGACGTACGAGCTCAGAGGTTATGTAGTTGATAGTTATCAGTGATATCCTCCCAATTTGGCAGTGTGACATGCTGAGTGCTGTTGTGTATCGTTTGTTGATCAAAGCATGGCTTTTGTATAAAGCGTAACTTTGTGGACGAGACTGCATCAGGACCTAACACCCTGGAAATGGTTGAAACAGGAAAGATGCGGCAAGGTTATGAGGGTCGCTCCCTTTAGGGCATGTCATTCCCTTCTGGAAAAGGGTAGTATCATGGTATAGAGCTCAGATACTTACTCATGTGGACACTGCAGATCTATTACTTTATGATTGCTTTGAGGTTGAGAGGCGCCTCGAATAAAGGTCCCAAAGCACCGTGGGATGGCATGCTCGAGTAGTAGTTACCTAGTTACAGAGGTAACCCGTTCTTGTGTTGGCAGAGACCTGGTTAGGTTCTCGGGACTTCCCGCCAGAGGCGTACCCATGTGCCATAGGAAGTTCCTTAGCCTGACCATTTGTTGGAAATCCATTCTTCAATACGCGCCTTGTACGGTTTTAGTTATATAACCTGCCATGGAATGTGGCGATAACCTGCTATTGAACATGGTAGCTATAGCAGGCACACGATACTGGTCGTATGTTGGCTAGAATTTATATTATACTTTCGAAATGGTTTTTCTACACTATGTACTAGTAATTGTATCAAATATATTTTCTCGTATCAAGTATATTTGACTATCATAAGGAGAAATCTTCTCCAATTCTGCATTTGCATTGTGTGTGTGGCGGGAGGCCTTATGGTAGTCTCATTTTCCAAAAAGCATTACGGAATTTTTTTAATTTCTTTTGTTGTTTGTTTGAAAAGATAAAAACTGTTTTTGTTTGCTCATACCAGTCCCACGACTGACCTGGAGTTTATTGCTCCTTTCCTAAACTCTGGGTGCCCACAATTTTCCCATACGGGCAGTCTAGAGTTGGGTTTTTTAGATAGTCAAGTTTAGTAGATTATTTGGAGCTAGTTCAGTCTTTGGATCAAGACTGCACTTGCTTATCTTTGTGCATCGTTATTGGAGTTCTCTCGTGAAGACTATATTGGAGATTTTGTTCCGCTGCTGGTGTTATCTTTTTTCCCGCTGCTATTGTCTTGTATCATATATCTGATGTATATTGATATCTATTGTATCATCTGTTGTATCATTCAGTTGTATCAGATATTGTATCAAATGTATTATTCATTTCTTTCGCTGTGTTGTACTTAATGTGTTATAAGCTCCGGCGAACCAGGTTCGACGTTTGGATCTGCGGCATTGGAATACGAGTGTCGTATTCGGTGCCGATTTTCGAAGGTCGAGCCAGGGTCGTTTCAGAAATTCTACGGAATTAGAAAACCGTCGAAAATTTAAATTTAAAAATCGCAAGGTGTACAAAAGAATGTAGCACGTGGCGAATACGGGTCGATCCGTAGGGAATTGATGATTTTAAAATTCTATTCAATCAAATTATACCGAAGTCGAGAGTGAATAGCTAGAAATGTAAGAAACTAACAAAAACTAGCAAAAGAAAATGATAAAAATATGAGAGTTAAATGACAATTTAGAGATAATTCCACTCTCTAGACCATATAGTTCAACAAATTATGAAATTATGATCTCTTTTTTTTGGTCATAAGTGAATTTAAATAATGTGTTTATCATAAGTATGGCTCATTTGTGCTATTAATTAGCTTAACATAAGTCATCAAACTATAACACAACCTTTAAACCACTTACTAATCTTATGAAAATGACAATAAAGTTGCAAATGAAATCTATTTTAAGTATGGCCTATTAACTATTAATTAGAAATATAGACCATCAAATTTGAATTTTAAATCACTTTCTTATGCCATAATCATATTTTGATGAAGAGGCATATGTGTTAGTGATTGTTTAAGCATAGCCTATTTGGTGTAAACAATATAGGCTATCAAATTCAAAACAAAAACAACAAATTAAACCACTTGAAGCATTGTCATTAAACACAAAAAGAGAGCTATAATTATCAAAATGTCGAAGCTACATGATTAGAGGCTTCATTACCCCTAAATTGAAGGGATTTGTCTATCATATTTGGTATCAAAACAACAAATATAGCTTGCAACATGAGAGAAAAAAGAAAGAAAAATGAAAGCAAAGTAAAGAAGAAAAAAACACTATTCTAATTGCATAAAATAAAATCTACACTATTAGCATGAAAAAAAGAGGGCATTTAAGTAAAATAAACACAAATTAACATTGCATAAAAAAAAGATTACATGAAATAAAAATGGCTAAGTAGCCGTGAAAAGGAAAAGAGAGCTTGTCTTTTTATTTCTAAGCTAAATTAAACTAAAGAGAGACTAACTAAAGAGAGAGGAAGAGGAGGATTACATGAAACATAAGGGTTACCTATACATGTGTTAAACCATAATTCATATTTTTCGGGGAATGCCCAAAATACCATTGAGAAATTATGGAGGCTAATTAATCATTAGCTTCTACTAATCATCATTTAAGTGTACATGAAGCCGATAATTCTATAAGCATGTGCATTAGCCTCTAATTTGTATATTAAGGCGGTGGGTAGGTGGGTAGGTGGGGTCCTCCATGATCTTCACTTGGAATTATTTCCATCTTCATTTCTTTGTATTCTTTTTGTGCATGCATATCTTCTTCATGAAACATCTTGTAATTGAAATCAAATTCCTATAGAATAGTATGGAAATTTCTAATTAAATTTTCTCACGTTAATTTATGCACAAAAATGATTATTATGCCCTTGGATGAAGATGAATATGTGATAATCTGGAATTAATATGGATTTTGGTTAAAACAAGTTAAAATACCCAATATGATCATTTATTTGATTTAAATAGAAAAAATACTGGTAAAAATATGCACATTTACGTGTACATCACCGAGCCTTACACCCCTTCCTCCTCACATACCCAAGTTGTGCCACCTCCTCCTCACTCAAAACCCATGCCTACCCTGTACACCGCCTACGACCGAGCCCATACAGCCCAAGGCCGAGCACCACACACCAAAACCCAAGCCCCATACCCTCCTACACCCTCCTACACCTTCCTACACACCTAAACCCAAGGCCACACCCCCTCCACACTAAGGCCGTGCACCCTCTCCTCCATATATAAAAAAACAAAAGGAAAAAAAGAGAAGAAAAGAAAAGAAAAGAAAAGAAAAGGAAAACAAAAGCGTTCGCAAAGAAATAAGCTAAGACGAGAATTCAAGTCATTCGGAAAAAGCACGTTGTTCGAAAGGACGTAGCCTGCGAAAAAGTTTGACGGAGTGGATATAAAGGTGAGAAATTCTCACCGTTTTTGAATTATATTGATTATCTGTTTAATTGTTATGTTAGATAATCATAATTTGATGGTATGGATGTTTGATTGATTGTTTGAATATGTTGGATAATTCGTAGTAATGTTATGTCATTTACCGTATTGAATATGTTAATGTATATGATTGTTGTATGGTTGTGATGATAATTTGGACATCAAATTTCTATTAATTAAGTAATCCCTTTGTTTAAAAAGACCATATTTTAGTAATATGAGATATTGTGGAAAAATAAGTCTCTTTTCATTTCGAAGTAAAATTAAAGTTAAAATGAAAGAGAATTTTAATTTTGAAGTGAAACGGATTTGAAAAGGATAGATAATTAAAAATTGAAATTAAGATGAATAGTGAAATTGAAATTGAAATTGAAATCGATTTTGAAAAAGTGAAGTTTAGTTTGAGGTTGAATTGAAGTTTAAATTGAAATTGGATTTGAAATCTAAGTTTTAAATGTTTTTAATTTGAGATTAGAATTGAAATGGAGTTGAAATTGAAATTTAAAATTTAATATTAAAATAATGGGAATATAATAATATTATAATGTGGTAATAGTGAAAATACATTTTAAATACTTTAAAAAGTGAAAATATTGAATTAAAATGATTTGTAATGAATTTATAAATGATAAAATTCAATTTGAATAGACTATTTCAAATATTGAAAAATAAGTTAAAACTAGACGCGTCGCGCAACGTTAGTTCGCGATTACGCGTCGAAAAGTTCAAATGAATGTGTAGAGTGAAATATGGCTCGGAATTCTTCGAGATAAGAAAATTACGGACAATTACATCCATATCTTATAAACGAAGAAAGAAAATCAAAGTTTCGATAAGTATATTTTAAACTAAGTCCAAATCGATTTTCCAGAAAAATTACGCTAGTGCAGTTTAGTGACCATAACAGAAAATGTGTTTAAATGAACATTTTTAATTATGGAAAAATATGAAATAAATTTGATAAATCTATTTAAATAATTTAAAAGAGATTTGGATTGGAAAATATGAATTATTGAATGTTTAAAGTTTATTTAATTCAAATAAGCTTATTTAGCACTTTCCGTAGCACTTTTCTGCTGCGAATTCTATAACTTTTGGAATATGAGTTCAAATGTAACGACATTTTCGAGAATAAATTGTGAATGTTTTGAAAAGGATAATTAAGCGTTTTTGAAAGATAATTTGGAATATTTACAAGCAATTCCAAAATAAGTTGAAAATCTGAGTATGCGGAAACGACTAGTACATTTGTCCTGCCTGTGAGATCTAGGAAGATAAAACAAGGTGTTTAACTAAGGTTAGGAATGGAGCAACACATGCCCTGAACTAACCTGGCCTATGTTTTCTTTTCTTAGGCGAGGGGTGGAACATATCGAAAGGAAAGTCCGGATGCTCTTAAATAAAAAGACTGTATTGAGTTTTTGAAATTAAAAGAGGATTGGTATTATCCAAAATTTAAGACATCTCCACAAATTAATGATTTCTATGACCCTATTTACCTTAAAATGTTTGTTAAGATTGATTTAGGGTTTATCGTAAACGATGTCCTAAATAACATTGTTTTTGACCCGACTAAAAGTTAAGAAATTTGGATCAAGAATTAAGTAAGGAAATCTGAGATATTTTCCAAAGAAAAAGAATGAATTACTTAGAATTATCCTAATTAAAAGGAATAGATATTTCGAAATCATCCGAAGAGAATTAAAGTGAAAAGAGACTTAATAAATCCTGTATACTCATATTCACTTTTATCGATAATTGGATTTCGAAGGAACCGGGGTCGGATTTAAGTAATTCATATCTGAAAACCACTTCGAACCAATGTATACGTTCGAACGTGAAGACGTGTTGAAGATGATGACTATTGAAGACCGTGGATCTTAATAGCATGAAGACTGCTTGTTGAACATGCTCTGGGTAGCTCCCATTATAGAGTTATTTATAGCAGTGGTCTCCTCGTGATGGAGATTTTTCGGATTGCAAGGACTACTCGCTACTAGTGGTAGTATGAGAGTGCCTTCGGTTTGTCCTGTTCCGGGACAACTTGTATGGACGTTTGTCTTACATTGCATTTCTAAAGATTACGTACATTGATTTTTACAAACGTACATCAGTGGTGACGGAGAAGGCAATTTTTCTTAGCTTAACACCCTCCTTGAGACATACGAGCTCAAGGGTTGTATTTTTGTGGAAGGCAATTAGTAGTTAACGGAAATGGAAATATTGCATTCAAAGATATGATACGTGCTGTGTGGAAAGGTAATCGTTTGCCTCAAGCCTCATTACACCGGAAATGACCTAAACAGGGTTAGATGCAGCAGGGCTAAGTGGGTCATTCCCAATTAGGATATGGTCATCCTCTTCTAGATATATCTTTGCACGCTATGACGTCGTGTATCTGATTATTATGGTTTGTATGCTATGAGGGCCCTCGAATAAAGGTCAGTAACGACCGGGGATGACATATTCAGTACTATCTAGTTACAGAGGTAGGTCGGTCTTGTGTTGGTAGAGGATCATTTGTGATGGTCCTCGGGACATCCATCTAGAGGTGTACCCCTTCGGAAGGTAGTTCCTTCACCTGGTCATTTGTATGGATATCCATTCTCTAATAAGAACCTTTGGACTTGATTGTAAACCTATTATGCTGGAATTTAATTAATGCAACAATTTCGGCTAAGATTAATAAGTTTATTAGCAAAGGTTTTCAAAGAATGTCATCAGAAATAATATCAAAGGTTTTGATATAAAAGTGTTTTAGTTATCATAAGGTAAAAACCCGTCCGTGTTTATGTGTGGGCGTGGTCTTATGAGATACTCTTTCTTTTCAAAAGATTTTTATTCAAAGGCTGATATATGACACCGTCGTCTATTATTGAGTTTTTCTCATGCTGGTTTATCAAGCCTAACCCGGGTATTTTCAATACTCGGGTCAGATCCGAGTAGTTTCAGGTTTAGTCGAAGATGGTTAGAGTTTTCCAGAGGAGAGCTAGAGATATTCATCGATGTATGAGCATATTCTATTATCCGCTGTGCTTAGTGTATTTTGTTTGATGTTTGTCAGCAATTGTAAGGACATATGTTTATAACTGTTCAAGCTAAATTTAGGTTATACTCTGATATATGTATTTAAAAGTTTTCTGCTGTAAAAATACTTGTTCAATATTATATGTTATTCCATTCGTGTGAGATTCTGTTATGTCTACTTTTCTTTATTACCTTAAAGATCCGTCTTTTCGTGCAATTTGAGTTGGACATGTATGGTTTATTGTCGATTCAAAGAGTACGGGAAAACGGGTCGTTACACATTAAGTTTAAACTTATGATTTAGTTAAAGTTTATTCTTTTTTAAAGTTTCTTTAAAAACTCTACCGGTTATTTATTTTTAACCAATTTTCTTGTTTAAGTGAATTGTTTTAACATGCTATTAAGTTGCTAAATGAATTAAAATAGTTGTAATAAAATGATGATGTGTTTTATTAAAAGTAAGTCGACTTGTACTCATCACAAATACTGCACTTTGGAAACGTGATAAATACAAGGGAGTTAATTTTGATAAGCAGGTCATGATCATCTAAACATATGTAACATATGTTCATATGTAAATCTTCACACTCTAATAGTGGGATAGTCCACTATAAATAACTTGATCCTTTAAAATTATCGAAAGCTGATTTGGAGAGACTGAGATTAGATATTAGTTGTTATCCGAAAACCGCTTTGAACCAACGTAAAAGTTCTAATTGGAAATAGTAAAGGCAAGGTCCAGGATAAAGACTTTGAATTGCAAGGGCTATTTGCTACTAACTCTGAGGGTGATTCCAAAATGGGTGTAGTGGAAATAGTGCCTTTGGTTCGTTCATCTCCTGAACGACTTGTATGGATGAATGCTGACATTGTGTCAACATCTGGAAGTCGATGTAGCATTCTGAGTGGCAATGCTCTAGAAAAGGTAAACGTAGCCTCATACATCAATTGGAAATGGCCAAAACAGGGTATGCAGTAGGGCTATAGGGTCGCTTCAATAATGATATGTCACCGCCATATCTAGAATCGACATTTGACCTATTTTTTTGGTATGCCCTAGTACATTTGCTGATCCAAGCCGTGGTGGTGATGTATTTGGTACTACTAGTCAAGCGGTAGGCGAGTTCTATGTGCTAGAGGTAAAAGATGTTCTTGTTAGACCCTAGGAGCATTTTGTCTAGAGGTGCATCTTCGGAAGGTAGTTCCTTACCTGGTTATTATGGAATCCATTGTCCAATAAGTGTCGTATGGAATTAGTTGTGCCCAAATATGTTGAAATGTGAGATGCAAGCATTTTAGCTATGGTCTATCTTACTTGACAACCCTAGACATTATTATAGTATCATTGAATTTCAATACAAAGTGTTTTGGTTATTGTAAGGTAAAAACTCGCCTGTGTTTATGTGCAGAGTGGTCTTATGAGATACCTTTGATTTCAAATTGTTTTATAAAAGTAGAATTAAGTTGTTTGAGTTTACTCACACCAGACCCATTCCGACAAGGATTTTTATTTTCTTTTCCTAAAACTCTTAGATACTCAAATTTTTTTGAGTAGCAAGTGATCCAGGTTTCTCATCATAGCATTTTAGAGGAGCTAGAGCAGGCAGATTCACTAATAGCTAGCTAGTATCTATTTCCACTATATATGTATATATATGTATTTTGGACTTGTGATGTAAGGACAAGTAGTTATAATTTTCCTAGTATGGAGCTTGTACAATCATGACTCTAATGTATTATGATAGTAGTGGCTATGTATAATCCTGTGTTATAATTATATGTTGTTCCTTTCCGATGTGAGATTCTGTGATTATTAAATTTTCTTCTTGTCTTTCTTTTTCTTCACCCATTACAACTCATTTTTCGAAGTAAGAATGGCAGTTCATTACATATCCTTTCATATAACATCTTATGTACATTATCAAAATGTGAGGGTCGTACCACACAATATGGGCCGATGGAAAAAAAAAGTGCAGATGCTACAATAACAAACGCAATGAGTGCAGACTCTGCACTTGTACAAAACACATGTCAATCAAATCAGAATGTCAAAAAATGTGGCTCTGCTATTGCTCAGGCTCGTCAACACTTCTTGTCGCCAGTTCCCTTCCCGCCTTTGGTCGAGGGTTTCTTCTTTCCCTTAGGAGTCGTATCACTGCCTGAAATGTCAACTATAGGCTCCATGCTCACATCACCTCCTTGAACTTTGACCCCCTTAGAGGACTCTCCAATGGTGCGAGACTTGCGGTAGCTCCTCAAAGATTTATCTTCCTTAAGTTTTTTCTTCCTAACTACCTTCATTTACTGCTCGGTCCTTTCCTGCTGGCCAGCATGGTCTTTCTGCTCTTGTATATAGACTAGTGTTAAATCGCCCTTTAGATATTGAAGGGTCGTCTGGGCCATGCAACGCAGCAATCTTCTCGAACTCTGGCCTCGGTTGTGAGCCAGATGCGGGCATGGGGATTGAAGATTTACAGAAACGAGTGTTGAAGCAGTGGAAATGACAGCAAGCATCGGCACTGTAGAAATCGATAGCTCGACAAACAAAAAAGGACCTATAAGATCAAAAATGAAACCATTCAATTCCTCATGTTCTTTTGGCATGAGTTGAAAACTCTCAAACTCAAAGGTAGCAAGAAAGTTACTTGCATTAGAGGCGTGGCCAAGAATTTCAACTTCAAATTTCCCGCTGTTTCCCTCTTAGGATGCTGCACAATTTTTGGTGGAATTTTAGGACCTCCCGGGACTTCAGAAACGATCACTAAGGAAGCGCACAACGAGACGACACCGATTAAACTCAGAATAACTCCTACTCGATGATGTGGCTGCTTAGGTGATTTACCATGCCTAGAACTTAAAGGCTCTTGCATTGATTTAACAGTTGTAGCGGCATTAATGGCCTCTTACTCTATCTTAAGCCGAATGGTCTCTTGCCCTATACTAAAGCTTTCTTGGACTCTTCATTGAGATAAGCGTCTTCCAACTCTTGTTCGATGTATATATATGTCTTCTTGGAAACGGTTAAGGCTTCTTCCCACACCACAACTAGAGTGCATGGAAATTTAGGGCCCAAGTACCTGAGACTGCCCTGATGCAAGAGGGAGTTGACACAGGAATTTAAGATAACGTCATCCATCTTCTCCATCCTCTTTTCAAAGGCGTTCTGCAACTCCATATAGTTCGCTATGAAGGCAGCCTTCTCAACTCAATTTTTGTCTTTTCAGCTTTGAGTTACGCAATTTTCCCCTGAAGCGACGCAGTATTTTGGGCTTGATTAGAAATGGTGTTGTCACGGGATTCCACCATTCCCGCATAATCGATAATCATCTTTTTATGGACTTTGAAGATTTCATCATGATCGGCAATAGTCTTCTTCTGAACTTCAATGATCTCGTCTTGAGTTTTAAGCTCCTTTTCAGCTCGATCTCGTCAGTGTGGAATTCTTGATTTCGTCCCTAAACATGATCTTAATTTTTGTGTAGGTCTCTTTCAATTCCTTCAGCAAGTCGGCGTTCCTCTGGCTCTCCCTAAGTGCAGCACCCTCTCATTTGTCAATTGCTCAATTCTGGTGCCATGCTCCATTAACACCCTTTCATAATCATCCTTTTCTGACTCAAAGGAAAGGATCTCTTGATAGTTATTGCAGTTCATGTTCGCCAGCTGCTTGTATAACTTATCCCATCCTTCAGCCTAGTCCAAATCGCTCTAAATCGCCTAAATATGGGCCATATAGGAACCATTACAGATTGGGTGCAAGTTGCGATCAAATTTAACACTACAAGAAAATCAGCCTTTGGTTGCATAAAATGGTGGCATTTTTCCCTAAATGCAACCAATAACATTTCAGCCTGTATTATAAACGCGGCAAAAAGATTTCACTATCCCGCGCATACCAAAATGTTTCCGCGTAAATACAATAAACGTAACCCGTATGTTTGCGCTCTCTCACTTAGAAAATTTTAACCTAATCCCAAATTGCTTCAACAAAAGCAAACAAACAAAGGCCGATTCCCATTCTTCTCTCTGCATCGATCGTCATTGCAGCACGTCTCTACATCGTAGTTTATTGTCATCGTTGCTTCTACTCTTCTGTGGTTTTCTCCTCATCATAGAAAATTTAGGTATGATTTTTATAAATCGATTTTGTTATTGTGATCAAAGTTAATCGGTTGAAACAATAATGAAGTTGAACTGTTCGTTACCTTTTTTCTTAATCTCGTTGAAACTTGTAGTTTCGAATTTTTTTTAATCACTGCAAAATTTGTTTCCGAGTAGATGGCAAGGGTCAGGCCCAATTTATGACCTATAAGATCTGGTTAGGGATTAGCTGAGTTCAACTCACTCATAAATTGGGATAAGCTAGATAAGGAACGGGTTGAAACTTGAAACCACAATTTTCCTGGTCCATTTTTGACTTAGGGTTGGAATGGGGACAGGTTTGGTCTATTTTTAGCTATTTTGTTTGTTGAATATTTGAGTTATGAACATCCTAATAATTATAGTATTGGTAAATAAAAAGACTTTGAAGCTGTAAAATCAATTATATAACTTTATTGTTTACTTATCATCTCCCCACATATGTGCATATGGAAATATTATTTATCATATTGCACTTGCACTAATTTATTTATTTTGCATTACTTCAGCATTTGTTTCTTGTTCGTTATATACAAGTGCTTTAGATTCAAAATATTAAACTTTTGTAAGTATTGTTTGTTTAGTTAGTTTCTACTTTTTACTACACAACAAATCAATCAATTATAGTGATTATTTTTGTTACAGGTTTGCCCTCTCACCAAGGAAAGTGGAAAGGGAATCCTCAAGGAGAAAGCGAGGTGGGAAAAGTGATGCAACCCTTCTTTTAAAAAAGAATGATGAAATGATTAGTCAAGTCATGGATGAAGGTAAGTTAACAAAAATACCCATGCTTCCATCTATAATATATTGGATACCTTGATGCTAAATTTAACTGCTATATGACCATTCTTAGAGCATGACATACAAGCTGATGATTATGTTTAAGGTGTGGAACTTTAGGGGTTCACTTGATTGGTTTGAGTAAGAAACTAATTTGGGAAGTAATTAGCTAGTTTTGTTGCATCAGATCTGCAGTTGGTAAGGTTGTTATATAGAAGGTTCTCTTATTCCGAAAATACTATGCTACAGTCATTTTATATCAAAATTTGATAAAGTTACACTTAAATTTTTGTTATGTGTGCTATGAGATAAAAGTTGCTGTACGAAATGAATACTTTTGCCCAACTAATTTTGATTTACATCACAAATGGCAATAGCCAAGGGAAGTTGAATCAAATTTTGATATAGTGCTTGTATCGAAGTTCTTCTCTCATAATCCAAGTGATTATGGAGTCTTAGGGCTCACGTAATGTCTAATAGAAGTTTGTATTATAATGGTCAAACACATACAACACACTTGTAAGGATATAGAACACACTAAAAAACAAAAGATGTTGGTCAAAATCTTGTAGTTACAAAATAAGTTAATTCTAAGATCGTGACATACGCAAAGGTGTGGCTTTGAAGTTATTTTGTGTTTGTTATGCTTCCTTGTCCATATAACTTAAAATATATTTCATCTGGTTAGAATTATCTGTATTGGCAAGATAACATATATAATCCTTCTCCTGAAATAGCATGAAACAGTATTACGGTAATAATATATTTTGATATTTGTTTTCAGCTTAAAAAAAGAATCAGTCATATTATCTTCTATTGTGAAAATGGCAGGTAAAATCACTTACTATCTTTTATTAGATTTTGATATTCTAGTCCTTCCTTCGGTTATAAAGTCGGAATATGCATCGATAGCTTCTACATGTATGAATTGCACAATAATTGTGTCACACGATATATGATCATAAATAAAACAACAAAATGATGTAGTACTGGAGAAATATGGAAAACTAGGAAGCGGGCATTATGCTGTTTATAGAAGACTATAACCTAAAACTAGTAATAGGTGGTTTTTTTATTTCTAATGGCCAGTATGGGAAGTTTCAGAAGAAACTGTTCTTGCTGCCATGACCACTTAACCCTTCTATGACTTCATAGACACAAAAATTTAAAGCTTGTCAAATATTGATGTTTTATTCCTTTTCATGTGACACATTAATACTTCTTTTTTCCTATGCACAATTCTTGGGACTACCTCAATTTTATGATAGCAACTTACTGTCAATTACTACATGGTACATTTGAACTCTTTTCAAAAAGTATGTGGTTGCTTTGTTGTCCGTATGATGATAACATTTATCATTATCACTTGACAAATCAACGCTAATTTTTAACTTATTTTTATTCGATTATTTTTCTGGCAGACTTTTGATGATTTGAGGTATTTCCTTGTTCAGGTATATAAATGTAGTCATTACCTATTTATTCACTAGAATTCTGAAAATAGTTTTTTCTTCCATTTATTTTCATAGGGGTATTAAGTAGTGGGAAATAGGTGTGTTGAAAAAGCTATATAGTTTAAGTTGGTTGATACCTTAGCAGCTAGAATGAATGTTTAAGACTATAATATTCTCCATGCATTAGATTGTATGTTTAAACCTATAATGTACATTTTCATTTTAACGAATTTACATGGTTTTCTGAAACTCACTTTTGACGTTGCAACAATAGTGAGATAAATTGGAGCAAAAATTCAACATAGCGTGCATTAACCAAATGAAGTATTTGAAACGCTGACATGAGTTTCAACATGTTTTGCATGAATAAAATTTAGTAACTGCAGTAGAGCTTGCATGAATTATAAACACCGAGATATTTCTATCTCGTAATATCTGTATTTTGTTACCAGTAAACTGAAACCTCCAGGTCCATATTGATCAGTTTATTTTTCCAATACAAAATCAACAAAGAACGTACCCGTTTCTTGTACCTTTATATATTGTAGATTATTTTAGATGTTTATATATTGTAGATTATTTCCAATACAAACTCAGAGTTGCTGAAGCAACTCAACTCTGAGTTGCTAAAGCAAAGCAGCTCTTGAGTTGATGAAGCACTCCATTTTACTCTTGTTTTAAAGTTATGCATCAGACAATCTGTTTTAAAGATTTTTTGTTTCATGGGACATCTGTTTTAATCTGAATGGGAAATTATCCTAGTAATTTTTATATGTTTCATCCCATCTAATTTTATAGCTTGAGTACTTTTGTTGATTGATGGGCACACATACGAAAAGGAAATACCTAGATTACGGTTCAACTTGCTCCTAAGGCCTTTATTGTCAATGTCGGCGACCAAATTCAGGTACTAAGCTTTTTCTATATGAATGCTTATTTGTGTATATTGTTATTATGGTTGTCAGTATTGTGATGTCCAGTTCCATGGAACTAGGAGATTGTGGTGCTCATGACAGTGGTCCAGAAAATAAAACAGAAAGACAAGTCGATAGTGTCTATCTTGTTTTAATTATTAAACTATTCATTAAACAGGGACAAATCTTTATCCCACATGTCTCTTACATAATCAGTTCTTGCTCAGATATGGATTCATACAATTTCAATTTGATTATGTACTCTAAGACTATAAATTGAATCTAGGATTAATATAGTTCCCATAGGAGCCCCACAGAGATTCATATGTTAAAGTTGTTGAATCTTGGTGATGCTTAGCAGTTACCGTGGGATTAAGAAGGATGATGTATCTGACAGTGTATGGTGATTGGGAGCAGGTTGACAATGTATGCAGGGTATTTGATTGTTGTGTGGGTAGTGGAGTGATGTATGCAAGATGGCAGTGTAGTTGCTATGTGATGATGGAATGACTGATGAAGGGGATGCGAAGGCAGTATATGAGTGTTGAAGTGCTACTGGTTAAGTGTGATATGTTGCAGTTTGGTGGATGTTAATGCTTTTTGTTGAAGGATGGCAGTATTGTGGTGTTTTTGGGGTGGTGGTTTTGCTGGAGACTATGGGTGGTATGGTATGTTGATGGTTGAAGTTGGTGAACAGTTAGGAGTAGGCAATTTGATGACAGCAGTGGTAGTTGACAGAAGATGGTAGAGGGCAGTGCTGTCGCAGTGAGGGTATGTGCAGGCAGAAGTGTAAAGGAAGTTGCAAGGGGATTGAGGTGGATATTGGCAGTTTTGTGTGGTTGGTTTCTGATGGAAGGTGAAGTGTTGTTCAGGTGGTTTTCTGGTAGGTATGTTGATGTTGCAGTGAGGTGATTGAAGGAGTAAGTGCAGTGTAGTAGTTGAAGTTGGTGGAGTAGTTGCTATGTTTGCTCGTGTTTGAAGGGTTATGGACAGTGGCAGTTAGAGGATGGTGGTTTGAATGAGAAGATGGTGGTATTGGCAGTGAAGTTGCGGAAGTGATTGTTGTTTTTTGATTGTGTTGATGACAGTGAATGTTGAGTGGATGATTTTAAAGGTTGAAAAGGCAGTTTTCTGTTGAAGAGAAGTGTGTATGGTTAAAATAGCATATATTGACGGAAGTTGGGGGTAACAGTTAGAACGGTAATGGTTAGAACAATAATGAAGTGTGTAAGTGTGAATGGTAGGAGAGAAGTGTGTAGTAGAGTGTTACTGCAGTTTTTGTAACAGCGGTACAGTGATGAGGAGGAAGTGCACGTTGATGAGGATGTGGGGTATTTAAGTTGTTGAACGATTACAATGTGCCCGCATCAGTGGTTAATACGCAGAGGCACATTTGTTTGAAGTATTATAGTCTAAGGACTTATATATTTGTCCATTTTTGATCTTTGGTACCTTCACCTCACAAATATTTAGTAACATGATTATTGTTTACAGGTAGATAAATGTTTGTGAAGAATTCAAGCAGCAACACAGGTTTTTGATATGGTAGCAGCACATGTATGTAGTTAGGTTGATTAAAACTGTTTTGAAACTATTATGAAACTAGTATGTATGGTAGTAGCACTACTTTAGCTACATGTACTATTATGAAACTGTTTATGGTAGTTTGGTTGTGTAAAAGTATGGTTAACCTTTTGTCTTGACACTAATGTTATGATATAGTGGTGATTATGTAATTTCTTTTGTTTGTGTTATTGTGGTTCATTGAATGTGTTATTTTTGAGTGTGTATGTGTTTATATATTACGTTATTGTATAAGTTTTGAAGTACTTGAATTGGAGGTGAAATCAGATGTAGTCGTGGAACAACAGGCAATAAAATCGAAACATACGGTGGCGGAGAAAAAACGCCACCAAATATTTTTTTGTAGCATTTAAAAAGCGCTACAGAATCAGCAATTATAGTAACTCAGATAATCTCCGTGGCGTTCAAAAAACGTTGCAAAAAATAATAATAAGTGCAACAAAAAAATAAGATAGTAAACGGCACCTTTTCGGTGACGTTTAAAAAACGATGTAAAAAAGATCTTTAGTAACGTCTAAAAAATGCTGCCAAAAATTCATTTATAGCGGCGTTAAAATAAATGCAACAAAAAATCATGGATTTTTAGTCGCATGTTTTCTAGCGGCGTTTATCAAAACGCCACTAAAACTTTTTGTAGCGTTTTTTGAGCGCCACTAAAAATCTAATTTCTTGTAGTGTAACTCTCTTCAGAAACCATCCAGGCAGTGCAGCTTCAAGCTTAACGGGACTAGATAGGAGAGTGTAAGTTAGCCTCTTACGTGAACTAATAGAGATTGGGTAAATGGAGAAGCTTTAACAATAGAAGTTAGAATTCTAACTCCAACAGATTTGAGAGTCGGGGCAATATGCTTGGTGCTCGAAAGAACGAGAATTGCGATCTACCCTCGATTTCTTGGATGGCTCATATCGGTCATCAGGAGTTTTTCTCTTCTCATAACCACTCCTATAAATCCTTCCGCGGTCTTTGTTGTCCCGGTAATGAACTTCGGCCTTGCGCTTATAGAGGATGATAGCGGCTTAAGGTCTGCTTTGACCCGTTCTGTGTTTTGTAAATTTCTCCAAGTGCTCATACAATCTGCAACCACCCGTAGCACCTAAAAAAATGAATGAAATTTTTTTTGACAGAAAATAAACTTAAGAAATGCTTATATAAGTGAATGTGACCCTAGTGAAATGTGTAGCGTGTCATGAGCAACCTAAAAGGACTTCATAAACCAGATCAAAAAGTGACTACAGCGGGAGTTAGGCTAACTCTAGACACAACATGTCCATGGAGGGAAGATAATCCCTCGAACTCAAATTCATCTCCCATAAGTTCACCGATGTCCACGTAAACATTGCTCAAGTCCCAAAAGTTATCATCGGTTTCCTTGGACGGAGAACCATGGAGTCGTTCGGCCGCTGGAGAAGCATCTTTAGCAATAATGTCTTTAGGAGGCGGGGTTGGGAGAATATTACTCCTTCCCGACGTCCCGTCACGTGATGCAGAGTTTTCTTTACCAGAACTTACGTCAAATTCGTCAACGTTAGAGGAGGAATCGTAGCTATTCTAATTCTCAATTTCACCTTCCTCCTTTCTATAAACGCCACGGCTTTGCCTTCCCGCTGTTTAAATTCCTTTTCTCCCTCCTTTAGGAAAGAGGGCATCGTACTCGGGCAGCTAGCTCCAGCCATAACACCTTTTTCTTCATGAATCTCCGTAGTTGACCTGCCAGATGAGCCTTCTCCTTCTACTAAACCACCCACTTCAGAATCATGCGATGAAGAAGTACAACGTGTATGAATCCTTGAATTGGAATTGACGGCAACGACGGATCTCCTGAGATATAGCAACCCATATCGAAGAAAGTTCTCATCTGTTAGCAAAGACTTGGCCAATCTTTCTTTTGCGCCTATGGCCTTAAGAGTATGGAAAATGGGATCAAGTGACGGATCTTTGTTTGGCCTCAGGATAACTGCAGGGATTATTCGGTCTATTAAAATCCCATTCCATCATATTGAATCTCAATGAGTTAGAGAGAATACTTACCCCTAGCCATCCAAAGACGATTAAATCCCACAGGACACCTAAGGAAGAAATATTAGGTCTTGAATTGGGACAAATTGCTCTGAACCTGTAGCACAATATTGCAATTTCTTTGAGCTTTGACGATCACAAGGGATGGGCACTCATATCTCTTATTGAATGAGAGGAAATAACTTAGCTCATCGAAGCTTAGGGCACGTTGAATGTTTGCATAAATAAGACATGAAGACAAGTCAAAATCGCATATTCATTAGGTTGAACATGGAACGGAGCAATTCCAATGTTCAGAAGAGTCTGTCTCAAGAAGTGATTAAAGAAGGGCATCGCTTCATTCAAGCATATGTACCAGTGACAGGCGGTGTATTTTTAATGGAAGGTGAACGTCATCATCCGAAATGCCATGCTGTAGGCAAATATTATGCAGAACTTTAGCGGAAATTACGGAGGAAGCTCTCTTCGGGAGTTGACTAAACTCTAAGGTTAGGAGGAATACGATCTACAACGAGACCAAATGGAACCAATTGACAATATTCAGCTAGTGGTGTTGAAGAAGTAGGCGCTGCTGAAACAATTTGTGAAGGGATAACTGGCGACGCTTCGACCTCTAGGAGTGTTGGGCTCCCCACTAGATTCACAATGGGATAGCAGATGTTTCATTTTATACAATGGAACTTATATCTAACACGGTCAGGTAATTCTATTTATAAATAAAAGCGCCCTTACGCTTAACACTTGAATTCCGAAAACATCGATTTATGATGGGTCATTGGATTTCAAGCATTGACCGGGGCAACAGCAGTGTGTATCTATATTAGATAGGCTCGGTGTCCTGAATACTACAAATGCCTTATCCTGTGCAGATAGTTCACTTGCAGTGAAGAAAGGACTATGCTCTTCTTACCATTCATTAGAATTATTTATCCTACACTTACCCGTTATTGGTTGACGATCGATAATTGATCCGCTGTCCACAACAACACGGAAAGCTCTTTCCATTCTAGTGCACCGACTGTGTAATGACAAGATCAATCCAAAGTGAGCAACTATCAATCAATGAGTCTGAATCAAATAGAGAATTAAGTCGATTTCAGTACTCTAAAAAGCGATAATAGCATAAGTCGCATATAAGATGCTATTCTAAGCTATTATCGCCTCCCCGAAAAACCAAAATCAATCTGCAAGATGTAGTGCCAGATCAACGGTGTGACTCGGTGCAAGTTAATTCTAATTCTATGGACGAAGATAGCAAAACATGTCAAGCACCAAGGTGAGACCCAAGCTTCATTCCATGGTGAACTCAAGACTCAATTTACTATCTTATTCCGCAAAATCGCAAGCAACTCTAATTCTCTATTATGTCCATTACCAATCCAACCTCATCACCAAATTGCTAAAACAAAACACCAAAAATCCATACCACCCACACTAAGTCAAAAATCAAAAGGTGAGCATGGTCAATCTATAAATCGATGACGATCCAAGGTGGATAGGTTGGCGGCAATCCAAATTGACAAAGTTTCAAGAGATAGGGGTAAGGTCAAAGGAGTGGCGAAGTCTAGTAGGGTCGCTGGCAAGAAGCTTTGGTGGTGGAGATCAGAAGTGGCGATGGAAGAAGATAAGTTAGGGTTTGCATACTTTGGTTTGGGTTGCACAATAGGTAGCTTGGTTCATAAAAGAAAATAAGGTAGAGAAGAAAGGATTGGCTTGAATAAGGAGTTAAATAGAAGATTGAATGAAAAATTGCTAATTCCTTGAATCGCTAGCGATCCATGGACTATGAATTGCAAACGATCCATCAAATTGCAACCAATCACCTCAAAACTTACCAAGTATAATCCACATATCATTTCCAAGCATCGTGAAAGTTATGAGACCGAAATTGATTTATTGTTATGATCAATGACAATTCACATCAGAACTCAATAGATGGCTGAATAACGAAGCTAAATTCGCATGATGGCCTCAACACGATCATTTGAAACTCAAAGGCAATTACTTCTAGAGCACGCCTTATTTCCAATGATGACATACTTTGGTGGGCAAATGCTATGTGGATTTTTAATCCAATAGAATTCAATGGAAGTAAGACCATCAATATCAACTCAAAACGACTCAAGAATTAACCAAAAGGTTCAAAAAGGAATCAAGAGGGACTCAAGAGAAAAAAAAGCAAAAAATAGCCTAATGGAATAGATCGCTAGCGATCCATCACCCATGGATCGCCAACGATCCATAAATATTGCTCATGTGTTGTCCATCCTTCTTGCATCATGAAGCATTATCTTTTTCTAGGGATGCCTACTAAGTTTCATGATGTTCCATGCAAGCTAGATTGAGAAACGGAATTCATCTGATACGAGCATGCTTCAATCCAACCTGTGCATGAGACACCATCAAAACATGGCATCTAGTCATGAAATTACATGGAGCGTATCTACATAAAGCAAGGAACATGACACAATTGAAGTGAGCTAAAAATAGCCCAACAACATGGATAGCTAGCGATCCATGAAATTGACTTGGCTCACTCTGAATTTTTTGGAGCACCTTCGTACCATCAAATGCAAGCTTCTAGCAAAGCGGTCTAGCCTAGTAGCTCTCCAACCCCTATAAATATGTTCCTACCTGCAATAAACATGATCTTCTAGCCTGGCTACTGAAACTCTACATAAGTCATTCTTCACTCTTCTCCTACCACATAATAGTCATCTAAGGGATTCACTGTGATTCTCCAGTAAACTTTGACACTGGTGACTTGATCTAACTCACATGATTCAATCGTATTGTAATTCGAATGAACGTGTAATAACAGTCAGTCAATAAAAAGTTATAAAGTGGACATTGGCTTCGTTAACAACCGAACCACTATAAAAATCTCTTGTCCCTTTACTCTTTCTACGATTTACTATAGCCTTTTCTACTTTATTTGCCTTGATAATAAAGCTGGTGCTTTCACACTCAATCAAGGGTGTTATCCATTTTTTGAGTTAACATGAGCAAAGTTAACAACTTCATCAAATCTAAACTTTTAAACTACATTTGCCAAATTTAACTACCACATCACAAACAACTAAGACTATATCAAACTAACATATGAAAATCCAACAATTTCAAGCAACATATCAGACAACAAATTTTGCTAACATAAAAGTTTAAACCTTTTTCCCAAAAAAATGATTTACTCACCAAAATATTTTCAAATTCGAAAAAAGGTTAGGACTTTGAAATTTTCTTTGGAAAAGGCTTGCTTTTTGGACTAAATCCCTTGAAATTGGCTCAGCCTATGCTCAAAATGGCTCGTCCATAGAGCTAGATGGGCACCGCTTTGGTGGTGAGGTGGAGATAGGGTTAAAAACTTGAAAATGAAGAGAAGTAGAAAGGAAAACAGTAGTTTAAACAAGATTTTAAAAAGTTTTAAAGCGGAAAGATATTATTTTTAAAACTTGGAAAATTCAAAGGAAGCCATTAAAGTTGTTAACAGGAGCTTGATATTTTGAAAAGTAAAGTGAATGATTAAAATAAATAAAAATTAAGAAATTTGTATATATAAAAATGAATGAAATGAAATTATAAAAATGACCCTAAGTATCATTACCCTCCACTACATTTTAGCCACATCACCACCTTATCCACCCTTTTGGTCCACATGCTAAAACCCATGGTCACCACCCTTTTACCTAGTATGTAATACTCAATTGTGTACTAGGATTTGAATGAAGTGTTCCATAATTTTTTTTAATTTTAATTAGATTTAAAACTTGAAAATGGTCACATCTTTCTTACATAAGTAAACTTATGTTATTAAAATTTACTTATTTACCAATCCATGTTTATGTTATTTAAAATGTGTAAACATGCTAACTTAGGTATTTACAACATTTTTAAATAATTTTTTAACGATGAAAAATTGGAAATTTTTTATAAAACTTTTTGGTCACATTTTCTAATTTCTTTTGAGTAAATATTTTTGAAAGCAAAATTTAAAAAGCTTTTCACCATCACTAGTTATTATTTAAAAGGGGTATTCTTGAATTATAAACTTCATTAATTAATTTTTAATAATACATTAAATATCCATATTAAAGTGATTAAATTTTGGATCGTTACATTCTCCCCCTTTAAAAGGATTTCTTCCCCAAAATTAGCACACAGGAAGTTAACTCAAACTAGCACAAAGGCATATACTCATATCATAAACTCATAAGAAAACATACACTTAACATTCATAGCAATAGTACATACACCACAAAATAAACGCAATCTACTCATCTCTTAATGACTCGAGGTAAGCCCTTCTTATACTATCCTCTGACATTACATGTTCGAGGAGTCTTAATTCAGATTTCCAGAAATGGCACTTAGGAAATTTAGCCTTCAAGTCATGCCCCCTTAGTTTATCCAATACAGAATCTAAGTAGCGCTTGTGTTCCTTCTCGGTCTTAGAATAAATAAAGGTTCCATCTACTGAAACCAACACAAATTTGTTGAGTATATCTCTTAAAACTCGATCCATGGCGACTACAAAGTGATTGGGTGTGTTAGTTAGCCTATAAGGCACAACCAACCACACAAAGAAACCCTCCGGTCCTCTAAAAGCTTCATGGGTGAATCATATTTGATATCCTTAGTTGGTGAAATCCCATGTTGAAATCCATATACAAGAATACATTAGCACCTTGCAATTGTTTAAACATGTCATCGATGCTGGGTAAGAGATACTCATTCTTGTACATCTGCTTATTCAGTTCACTATAGTCCACACAAACCTTGATGAACCATCTGACATAACAACGAAACCTATAGCTGCTCCCCAATCTGAGTGACTTGGCTTAATCAGACCCTTACTTAACAATTCCTCTATCTAATTTACTAACTCTCTTCTTTTCCTCGGATCCATCTTACGCCTTGGCTACATAAAAGGTTTCCTCTACGGGTATAGTGTGGGTATGGGCTATTATCTTATTCAAAGACGTTTGGGAAATCTCTAACAACCAATAATGATTCTAGCTTTTCCTAAGGCGAATCCAATGAATAAAGTAAACTATTCATTAACTTTTTTGGCTCATCACACAACACATTAATATGCTTCCCGCGCTTGTCTTATACTACAATAGTCCTTTTATCATAACCCAATACTGATATATACTTTAATAACCAAGCTATACCAACCAAAACATCAAAACCCATAAAGTCTAAGACAAACATGTCGCATGGAAAGTAGTGGGTACGGCATGAAACTCATACACCTTCGCAAAACATGCATAAATTAGTCATACCCCTTATAGGGTTGGTTACACAAATAAGAGTTTCTATAAATTTTATACTAAATCCTAATCTTTCAACCAATTCTTCATAAATAAAGCTATGGGAGGCTCTAGTGTAAAAAAAAAATCAAACCAAAATACCATTTATGAATAAAGTCCCTTCCAGAACTCCCTTCCCCTCCTCTTTCCCTAGAATTGAGGATTCATTCTTAATAGCATAAACCTTTACTTGCCGACCTTTTTGCACAGGCATACAATCCCATTCCATATGTTTGGGTTGGTCGTAATTAAAGCAGGGTATCTTTTAGGTTATTGAAGAAATATGCCATGTTTGCTGATTATGTGCTCTAAAATTCTTATAGAACTTCAAAATGTGGCCTTCTGCTTACAATTATTGCACCTATGATCCTTGAACTTGTTCCTTTGACCTCCTCCTCCTGTCTTTCCTTTCCACTTCTTTCTTACCTATGGGTTGAACTTCATTTTGTTTGGGTTGTTTTTATTAGATGTTGCTACCGGCTTCCTTTTCATAAGAACTTCACACCTCAAAGCCATATTACTAAATCCACAAACAATCCTTTTAGATGAGCAATAATTTTCTCTTGAAACTCCTCCCTTATTCCCATCAAAAACTTCTAATTCTTCTTAAGGGGTGTATCAATGAGGTCTCGTCCAAAATGTGACAACTCGTTAAACTTGGTTTCATATTCTAATACAAACCGTCTCCTTTCTTAAGATCTAAAAACTCCTATATAATTAGACCTTTCCTACAGTAGGTATGAACTGGTCTTCAAACATATTCTTAAATTTATCATAAGAAAAATCTTTTTTTGGAACATTAGTTGTAACAGAGTTCCACTATGCTGTCGCTCCATGTTGTAACTGGTAAGAGGCTAAAAAGTGCTTCTGCTCATCTGAAATATCCAATCCACTGAAAATCTTCTCACAAGAACAAAGCCATGCTTTGACTTTTTCAATATATTCCTAGCCCTTAAACGGCTTTTGTGACGACCCACCTCCTCAACCTTCAAAAGTTGACACTAATACATCCTCGATATTCATGTTCTATAAATTCTAGTTTCGGAGAGGTAGATTATCATGGGATAAAGAAAATAAAGCTAGAAGACAAACAAAATAAAATCTCACTTCGCATTTAACATTTAATTTACATATGAGTAGTCATGCAATTACTCCATCAGAGTTCTAGTTAGTACTAATCCAACCAGGGTAGTTATAATTGCCTATCCTTTTAAGTGCTATAGATGCATCATACAAAATACAACATAATTAATAGACAACTTTCTATGAAGGACCTAAAATGCTTCATGCTTCATGCTCTTTCTCAAAATTCTCCATGCTACCAAACTAGTTAGATCCCCGAAAAAATAAGGCAAATAGAGTTTAAGGGGAAAGGAAAATAAACTCGGGTCAGTCATGGGACTGGTATGAGAAACTCAAATTACGGATATTTAAAAACAAAGGGTATCTCATAAGACCACGCCGCACATAAATATGTAATAGATTTTTTTACCTTATGATAACGTAGCTACGCAAAATCTAAGGATATTATCTTGATGACTTTCTTTTGAAAACATTTTTCAAGTAAACTTATATAATCTTAGCCGAAATTGTTACATTAACTAAATTCTAACATAATAGGTTCTGTAATCAAGTCTGAATATGCTTACTGGACAATGGGTTTCCATACAATAGCTGGTAAGGAACTACCTTCTATATAGTACATCTCTAGGTGGATGTACCGAGGATCAACAACTTTGAAACCTCTACACTTGGCCAAACCGGCCTACATATAGACCCATCTAGTGGCGGATAGAACCAAATAAGACATCACCCCAGTCGTCACTGAACTATCCAAGATCCCATATCATACACAATATACTTGATATATATAGAATAATTTAGAAAGGTGATGACCTTACCCTAATGGTTGTAAGCCGCATAGCCTTACGGCATGCCCTGTATAAGCCATATTCGGGTGATGAGACCCGAGGTAATGATTACCTTTCACATAGCACATTCCGCTTTGAATGCCATATTGCCAATTCCATCACACACCATTGATTTCCACAATACAACCTTTGAGCTCGTACGTCTGAGAAAAGGGTGGGGTATAAGAGAGTTACTTCCTACACCACCAAACAGATGTATGTTCGTGAAAATCAATGTATATGTATGTTGGAAATGCAATGTCAGACATTCGTCCCTACAAGTTGTCCAGGAACGGGACAAACTAAAGGAAGTCTTCTACTACATCTATCGACAATCATCCCCAGGATTAGTAGCAAGAAACTGTTGCATCGAAGATCAAATGAAGATATGACTACCACATATACATGATATGGGAAATTTCCGCCGATGATCAATAACAAGCAGCCCTTCTTTCCATTTAGTATCATTAAATATCTTCACCTTCGAATGCATAAATTGGTTCAATGTGGATTTAAGATAGGAATTACTCAAATCTGGTCTTGGTTCCTTCGAACCAATCATCGATAAAGAGACGTTAAGTAAATAGGTACTTATCATTTGATTAATTACGTTCTCTTTATCAAAAAATATCTTCTAGAGAGAGATATTTTTAAAACATTTCTTTCCAGTATACATAGAATAATTAAACCTCTCTTTAACATTGAAAATACAAAGTCAAAGCATTTCTCATAAATCACATCGCAAAACTTTATTGAGTAAAAAGGGTCGATAGAAATTATACTAATTCTACCCAATATCAATTTACGTAACCAACCTTTACTATCCGTCGAATAATTATGAAATTACCTTTTAAATTCACATGGATAGTATGGGTTCCCTCCTTGGAATTTAATACCAAGTATAAGAAGATTATTTCTACATAATCCAAGTTGTAATAAATTTGGAAAAATTTATATCTTTTAAACTTGCCTTGTTTTTGACATTACGACTATATTTATTCCTTGCCCAAGAAAGAGGCTAGGTAAGCCAGGGCATTGGTTGCTCCTAAACATCCCCTTAGTTTAAGTATCTCACATCCGGATCTCACAAATAGAAAATCCCATCTACTCATCAGCGTTTAGAGCTAAGATTAAATCACTTAATTATAACAGCTTTTCTTTAAATCATTTATTTAAACTCTTTAAAATAATTTATAAAACCTCCAAATCATATTAAAAATACTTAATTATTTATTTAAAAATATTTATAAAAGATTTGGAAAAAATTAAATAAGTTTAAAGTTATATTTCAAAAGTTATTAAAAACGGTTGCAAAAAGTCCCGTGAATAGTGCGACGAATAGTGTTTTTAAGGCTTATTTGCTTTGAACAACTTTGCTATCATTTGGAAATCCATTTCTATAATTCAAATATCTTTTAAAATATTTATAGAATTTATTCCATATTTTTAAAGAATTAAAAATATAATTTATAAAGAATTTATCGCTTTGGTTTCTGAACCGCCACCACAACTATTTAGAACAATCGATTTGCTCATATTTCAAAATTTATTAAATGAAATCTCGATCTTTTTCTTTAGTATGAATAATATGATTATAAGAGTTTGGAAATTTTTTATTATAAAGAATTCTGACTCCGAATCCATCGTATAAATGGATTTAACTTTCTACGGCGTGAAATCGCGAACCACCGTTACGCCATACACCTTTTTTAACTATTTTCCATATCCTTTCCAAACTTTGTCGAAACACTTTTGAATATTTATAAAAAATTTATAAATCAATTTAAAACATTTTAAAGGGATTTAGTGATTCCGTATCACTTTTATAATTTGATTCGAAAAGTGATTTCCTTGTGTAATATCGACGTGTATTTAACGTGACTTGTTTACACAATTAAATACTATATTAAAACAACCAATACTTAACAATCAAAGCATAGTAAATATCCATAGCAATCATATCATATCATTATATATATATAGTTTCTTAATCGGTTTTCAATCAGACTAACTTTAGAATGGCTGTAGCTTCGCTATCTCGAAATTGGAGCTCACGACTACTAGCACAATTGCTCCTAGGGGGCTCGGCCTTTGTCTTGAAGGCTTGGAAGGGCTCGACCTTTCTTGGTAAGTGGTGATGGAATGTGTGGCCTGGGTTGTAGAGGCGGAAAGGAGTGTATTTTCTTTTGTTTTGAAGAGTTTTGATTATATATACTTACTACATAATTTTTTTTAAAAATTTCTTACTATATAATTTTAATTTCTTTTTAATTACTTACTATATAATTTTAATTTATTTTTGCCATAATTTTTGACATAGCTTTCTTCAAGGAAGAAGCCATTAATGTAGAGAAGAAGATGATGAAATGCTTAGGAATTTTATGAAGAAGAAGTGTGAATGAAGTGAAGAGAGGTATGTGCTATTTATAGGAAATTGTAACGATGCAAATTTCATGATATTTCTACAAAAATGCATCATTATTTCATCACCACCTCTCTCCCCTCTCCTCTTGTCATTCTTAGCCAAAAATCCCCATATGTGTGTAGCCATGTGCTCGTTGTAAGAGTTTGACTTTGGGTTTACTTAAGGATGAAGTTTTTAGGAAATACCTTGGATATTTTGTAATACAAGTAAATCTATATATATAGGTATGTATGTATGTTGTATGTATGTATGTATAAGCATATTTGTATGTATATATGTGTTCATGTGTATGTGAATGCGTTCATGTATACGCAGACGTATGTGTACATATGTATATCTCAAATGATTCACAACGTTGCATAACTTTTCTATGTTGAATCATTACGGATTTCGATTTCGATTTCGGGTTATATTTTCGCTTCTTACTTAATATATATATATATATATATATATATATATATATATATACATGTATACACACACACACACTTGAAAACAAAGTTTGATAATAATATTTTTATCATTATATAATAACTAAAAGGACTTATATGAATAATTAAAATAATTATTAAATCATTTAAAATCAATTTAAATTAAAAAATCATTTACTCCAAAAAAATGATATCATTAATGATGTCATAAAGAAATTTTATTTTTAAAAATAAATAATTTTATTAAATATTCTCACTCATATACATAAATGAGTATATGTATCCAGCTCCGTGCATGATGTCGGATGGTCTAAAAGCTATTTGTTGATAAAATAGTTTTCGGTTATTTTATCAATATATCTTCCAAAATATACATATTAGTAAATATTTATTAAAAATAAGATTACAAATATTATTTATTACTTAAACCGTTATCATTTATGTTAAAAAATATTATATTTGAATATTTCAAAAAAATTCCGAAGTGATGAATTTGCGGGTAGTTATAGCTTTCCTCCTAGTTTAGAAATTCTTCGCACAAAAATGCAACATCGACATGGGGATGCATAGGTGCTACTTCTTCTAATGATCCTATCCTTTTAGTAGTTGGGGTTCGACCCTCGATGATCAAAGTGCTGCCATTCCTATTCCCCATCTTCTTTTAGTGCTCATATCTCACCACTTGATCATAATAAAATATCCTCAAAATACACTACCAGACAGGACTTGTAGTTTGAGGAAAGTATCATCTGTACATGATATTAAATAAACATCTTCACTCCTCCAACTAACACCCACACCCAAATAATATATAAAATTTTGAAATTTCCTTTATATAAGAAATATAACCCTAAGTAAAATTATTTTATTTACCCATTTTAAAACTATACTATGTCTATTTATCTTGCTTAAGTGTTTATGAACCTCTATCGACGGTGCTGATCAGGCGCATCGACTAGAATTCATAAGCCACTCAACATAAAAACCAACACAATATAAAACATTCAATAGCACTAAAAAATATGTGCCCATATATATAATACACTCAACTCATCATAGGGCAGACCGACCCTATCTATAATGAGTTTACCCTAACAAGGCCTAGGTATTCATTCAACCTAAGCTTCGATACCAAATGTAACGATTCGCCTTTTCGATCCTCAAAAGTCAACGCTTAATACATCCACGGTATTTATGTGCCGAGCATCCAAGTGCCGGAAACATAGGTAATTAGGGGTGAAAGGAAAAGAAAGGCAAGAAGAAACTAAAGAACACATATTATCATAAAACAAAGGAACAATATATAATAATCAATAAAATTTTACATTATCATTTCTAAAATGGTATATCGGAGTAATAATAATACAACTTCCTACCTGGGATGGTTATAACTACTATCCATACATAACTATTACAAATTTCATCCAACAGCAAAAATAAAGAAATATATGAGAGATGCGTCTTGGACCTTCAACTTATCTCCTGAAATCCAAAGAATCCAAGCTAATATGAAAGCATGCTCGGTCTGACCCGAGCATTATAAGAAAACAACACCTGGGTCAGTCTGGTAAAACCAACGTGAGAAACTCAAATCACAATAAATTTTATTATAACTTATAAAATCCTTTAAAATCAAAGGTATCCCTTAAGAATACTCCGCACATAAACACGGAAGGGTTTTTACCTTACGATAACCAAAACATTTTCTATTTAAAATCCTTTGATATTATCGTTATGTCTAGTGTTTAAAGTATTTAATAACTAAGTAGTAGTGATGCATGTACATGACAGCAATAGTAGATATGCAATCAAAAACCATAGGCGCTTATTGGAGAATGGATTTCCAACAATGGAAAGGTAAGGGACTACCTTTTGAAAATCTGTACATCTCTAAATAAAGTGTACAGTGATATCAAAAACCTTTCAACACCGGCATGACAAGACCAGCCTACTCCTTACTGGATAGTACAGAATATGATCACCCCTCTATTGTGATCGACAACTAAAAATTGACCCCGAAGCATACGTAGAGATGCTGACTCTAGATCTTGTGATGTTCATACCCTAATAGGTGTGACCCACATAGCCTTGCGGCCTACCTTGTTTTTGCCCTTCTTAAGGTGCGAGAGTTTGAGAGGCCACGATTACCTTGTAATGACTCATAATTTTGGTTATTTGAAATTATAATATTTAATTGATTTTAAATATTTAAAAGTTAATTTTTAACTTGAGTTTCAAATGTAATGATTTAATGGATAATTTAATAACTGGATTTTGCTTAAATAATTAAATCTTAGATTTTTAAGCTTGATAAAAATAATTTAAAAGCTTATTAAATTTATATTAATAAGAATGAAGATAATAGAACTTTTGTATTGAATTTAAAGAGTGATTGTTATATTTTAAAAATAACTTGTATAAATTGACGAGTAAAAATAGCCTTCAAGGGCATAGTCTTGGATTTCGATGAAACTAGTTCCATTGGATCCATAATAGTGTATTATTATTGGATTTCAAATTTCATAATGTTTGGACTCATTGTTTCGCCGTATGGGATAGAAATGCGCTAAAATTTATATGAAAATTTAATATAATAATTGGGTCCAAAAAGCTATCTTCTCCATACGATCGGATTAGGACTCGTAACCCTTTCCATTGCATTTAGAATAGGGGTATAACATTATGAATGCCTATTGGCATTCCTTGTTAGGGGTTCGAGATTTTAAGTTACGTAATCGAGACGATTTAAATGTTTTAATATATATATATATATATATATATTGATTTGATTAGATTCACATCAACTTCTTTCTTTCTTTTCTTAGCCGCCTACGATTTGACCTTAGCCTATTTAAACACGTTTCCTCCTTCATCTTTATATACCAACAGAGCCCAACAGGTGCAAGAAAAAAAGAAAAAAAATGAAAGCTTTAAAAAAATTATTTTCTCAAGATTTACTCAATGGAAAAATACCAAACAAGTTTGTAAAATCTAGTTTTCATCAGAGCTTCGCTCTAGCCTAGGTATTCTATGGTGCGGCTCTTGTTGGGGAGTTTGGCAGTGAAGGTCGAATGAAGTTTTTAGGCTAGGGTTTGGGATTTGGGCCAATTCATGCATTAATGTGGATTTTGGAGTGTGGATTCAAGCTTAGCATGGAGAGACGCATCTTCGGTCAAGTTTTTGTGAAGCTCGGTGGTCTCTGGTGGTTCGCGTTGCTATAGTATTTTGGTGGAGGTTGGTACGGTCATGATTCGACATGGTGGTTCGAGGTGAAATTCGAGGGGATGGGGAGGTGCGGTTTTCGATGGGAGATTTGTTGGCGTAGTCGGCATGCTGTGCCGTGGAGGGGGGAACAGTGCCGTGGAGGCTTGCATTATATCCTAGCATGCACATGTACATGCACTGGGATGAAGAATAGAAGAGAGGCTATAGGCAAAAGTAAATAAAGGGGGAAAAGGTAGTTATGGAGGGAGGGGGTGGGAAGGTTTTCCTTGTTTGGGATGAATAAGGGTATGGGATTGTTTATTTAAAAAGGAAAAGAAAAAAAGGATAGGCCATACTTGTTTTTGATAGGATGGGCTTGGTGGGTGAGTTTTGGATTTTGTTAAAGTTTTAGTATATTGATGGTTTTGTAAAAAAAAATTCAAATACTTATATCATATCTCGTTCATTTTAGACCCAAATCCAACGCGGTCGGTCGCGTTGGATTCGTATTGGCGAATTCTTCGAAATGTAATTAGATTGTTCGAGATCTGAGCTTGTAGAATTTCCAGATAAGTTCAAACGCGTTCGAATTTATTCGGAACCAGAATGCAAAAGTGACAGAAAATAAATGTGAATATATCTTATTTATTTGGATTACCGCAATTAATTTTAAATGATTAAAATAAATTAATGGATGATTGGTTGAATTGATAAATTATTATTGGTTGAATGTGACATTATATATAGTAGTAGATGGATTGATTATTCCCGCCTATTGGAGCGGATAAGACCCTATGCGCCCTGTATTATAGTGGATGACCCTAAAATCCGTGATATCCCGCCTCAAAGTGGGATTGGTATTTTTATGTTGTATTAACATCCGTGGTTGTAATAAAATAGATTGAAGGGATGTAATTGAATTCTTCAAAAATGTTGAATTTAATTTCATATATAGTGGTATATGATATGTGGAATAATCTGTGATAGATTATAGTGAGATTTGAATATATTGGATGCTATGGTAGCATTGACTTTTTTGGTATTTTAAAATACCATAAATATATAAATTTGAATTTGAAAAGAAATTAAAAAGGGATTTTGGAAGTGAAGTATTTATATAGGATTTTGGATTAATTAAAAGAAATTTATTTGGATAAAATAAATAAGTTTGACTTAAAATTTATACTTAAATATTTCATGATATTTTAAATAGAGATTTTGAAATAATATATATAAAGAATTTTAAGTAATAATGCTTAAGTGATACTTGATTAATATAAAAGGTTTTAAAAGTCGAGATTTTTAACAGATTGAGAAAATAAAAAGGGGATTTGGGATTAAATACAAAATTAGTTATACGAGATCTTAAACAAGATTTCTAATTTATGAAATAGAAGTAAAATCGAGATTTGGTTGGTTTTGGAATATAATTGGGTTATTAAGAAATTGATTTATAAATGGAATATAAATTAGAAATCAATTTATAATGTATGTAAGTGATATGAAACCGTTGTAAAATGGAAATAAGACTATGTGATTTATAAACAATGTTTATAAAAAAATGTGAAATGATTATCATTTGGTAAATTGAAATTATGAATTCACAATAAGAATTTATAATGAGATTGGTAATTCAGTTTAAAAGGAAAAGATAGACTTTTTTCTTTTGGAAATATGGAAAAGGGATATATGAAAATGGGAACGTAAATCGATTGGTGATAAATCGAGACATATTTATAAATATTAGACTGGTTATATTGGAATCGAAAAGTAAATTCTTATCGAGAAGTTGGGTTTATTTGTAAAAAAGGATTTTTTAATTTTTAAAAAGGAAGCTTTAAAAAATGTTTTAGCATAAAAATATTCCAGAAAATTAGTTATTTAAATATTTTAAAATTTTCAAAATGGATTATAAGTTTATAAATAATCTTGGAGATCGCTTAGAATTTTATCAATGAATCGAAATTAGTTATTGTTTTGAAGTTATGTAATTATTTTAAAATATTTTAATTTTTTAAAATTATATTTAATTATTAATTAAATTTATTTTATAATAATTTGTTTTAGAGTTAATTTATTATTTATTAATTAACTAGTATTATTATTTTAAAGGATAAATTATTCAATATTAATATTATTTTATATATAACTTTTATTTAAGAGTATCTGCCTAAATTAAATTTGGAAAATTATTATAAAAACTTTATAAGTATTATTTTGAGATAATTATTAATTAAAGTTTTTGGAAAGTAATAGTATACTCTCATGGCGAAATCGAGAGGCGGAGATTGCCTACAATTAAGTTTGGATTTCTCTGCGATAGAGATGTAAACATTGAGCTATGAATTCATAGTTGATACCGCGTAGTGCTTTCCATATTTATTTTAAAAAGTTTTTAATTTTTTTTGAAACGAATGGTTAGTGAACGTACTTACTCCTGTAAGATAAGTATATATGGTAAAGAGATTTAATTTATTAAAATTTAAATTAAATGAGACTTGGTATTTTAAGTGTAAAATGAACTCTTTGGTTATTTTTATTTGATAGTTAAATAATCGACTATCGAGTTTGAACTTAAAATATAATTTTGGAAATACCTAGGAGAAACATAGAGATAATATGGTACAGTTACCGTCGAAGGTGCTATCCTGGATGTATAAACTTGTTTTGTTCTTCTAGGACAATGATAAAGAAATCCGTCCACTAACGTTTAAGAGGCGATCTCCGAGCTTATTTTTTCGTTTGTTTATTTCTTAGAGAACCGGGGTTGAGTTTACCAAAGTTATCGAACGTTGTTTCGAAGAGACCGAGATCAGATAAGAAATCCGAAAACCACTTCGGTCTAATGGATACGTTTCGAAGTGAAGACAAGTGTATGTAATCAAAGTTGGAGCCTTGAAGTGCATGGGCTAATCGCTACTAATCTTAAGGATGATTCCAAAATGGATGTAGTAGGAATATCACCTTCGGTTTCGTTTAGACCCAGAACGGACTTGTACGGATGAATGTTTTCAACACATTGTCATTGGAGGACAATGAAAATTCCAAGTATAAATTCCTTAAAAAGGTAATCATAGCCTCAAGCCTCATCAACCGGAATGACTGAAAATCAGGGGAGATGCAGCAAGACTAAGTGGGCCACAACCAATTAGGGTATGTTATCACCTTTCTAGATACCCTCGGATAAATTATAAATTATGGATACGGTGGTGCATGGAAAAGAGCTCTCAATAAGGGTGGGAACACCCGGGTTGGTAACATATTCGGTACCATCTAGGTTAGGGGTAAAACCGATCTTTTGTTGTAGGGGATTTCGGCTCGGTCCATTCTGCAAAGTTCTTAGGCTACTTGGTAAATGATCATGGAATGAGGGCAAATCCTGACCAAATTCAAGCTATAAGGGATATGGCTGAACCAAGAACTAGTAAGGAGCTGATGAGCTTAAATGGAAGAGTAGCCGTGTTAAGTAGGTTTATCTCCAAAGCTGCTGATAAATGCATACCTTTCTTCGATGTAATTAAGAAAAGATAGAATTTTGAATATGGAGAAGATTACAGAAAAGCTTTCTTGGAATTGAAAAGCTATTTGGAGAAACCACCGATGCTCTCCAAACCCGAGAGTGGGGAAGCTTTGTATCTATATATGGCAGTATCGAAACATGCGGTTAGCTCAGTACTCATTTGAGAGGACAAAGGAGTGCAACTCCCGGTACGTTATGTAAGTTGGCGGTTAAAAGATGCAGAAGTCTGATAGCTACGTATAGAGAAATTAGCTTATTGCTTGATTCTTACAGCTCGAAAGATCAGAGCATATTTCCAAGCACATTCCATTAGTGTATTGACAAATTTTCCTCTTACGAAAGTTTTCAATAAGCCTGAGACTTCAGGGAGACTGGTAAAATGAGGGATTGAACTCAGACAATATGAAATAGAGTTTCAATCAAGGGCTGCAATCAAAGGCTAAGCGCTAGCAGAGTTCGTAAATGAGTGCACCAGCTTTAAAAACGAAACAATCGAAAAAAGTGAAAGACCAAATCCCATGTGGAAACTATTTGTGGAAGGGGCATCAAATGAGAAAGGTTCCAGAGCAGGATATGTAAATATAACCCTAAATGGATATCGATTGCACAATGCCTTAAAATTAGGATTTCCAGCAGCTAACAATATGGCAGAATATGAGTCAATGGTAGCGGGAACTCTGGCATTAGAATTGAAAATTCCTCGGATGAAGATTTTCAGTGATTCACACCTAATGATCAAACAAGCGAAATAGATATACCAAACAAAGGATCCCAAATTATCTTTATATGTAAATAGGATATCACAAATGCTTGTATCATTTACGGGCTTTTCAGTAAATCAAGTTTCAAGAGCAGAGAATGCACAGGCGGACTCATTAGCAAAATTGGCCAGCTTAAGGAGAGCACCAAAACAAGAGTTCTCCCCGTAGGATACCAAGAAAATCGAAGTATTGAAAAGGAGACATCCTAGCAAGGGAAAGAGGTTCTTGTTATGAAAAGATCTCAAACCAAGTCTCAAAGGGAAAAAAAAATAGAAAGTCGTCAAGAGTTAACAGAAGAAAGGGTGAGCCAACTAAAGCCAAATAGAACATATGAAGACACGTGGATTTCACCCATTGTTGAGTATTTAGTTAAAGGGACATTACCCTCCGATAAAGGAGAAGCAAGAAAAATCAAGAGACGGGCTTTGACCTATGTTACGATAGACGAAATCCTCTATAACATGGGATATGCTCTGCCTTATCTTCGGTGTGTGAGCATGAAGGATGGGATGAGACTAATGGTGGAAGCATATGAGGGGTTTTGTGGTGATCATTCAAATGGAACAAAGCTTGCACAGAAAGTAACGAGGGAAGGATTTATTGGCCATACATGGTGAGCCAAGCTATAGAATATGTAAAAAGATGCGAGAAATGCTAGAAGTTTTCAAAAATACCCAGGTTGCCTCCAAGTCAATTAACTCCAATTACAAGTCCATGACCCTTTGATGTTTGGGGAATAGATCTGATTGGCCCATTGCCAATTTCAAAAGGAGGAGCTAAATATGTCGTAGTAGCCATCGACTAGTTTACCAAATGGGTGGAAGCCGAACCACTTCCAAAAATCGCTTTAGGAAAAGTATTGGATTTGTCATTAAGAATATCATAGCCAGGTTTGGAATTACCTAAAAGATAATTTCTAAAAATGGGACGCAATTTGAAAGCGAGGAATTCTCCCGATTCTACCACAAAAAATGGAATTATTAAAAGTTTTTCATCTGTTGCACATTTAAAAGCTAATGGAGCAGTTGAAGCTGCAAATAAGACCATAAAAACCATTTTGAAAAAGCGAATAAATAAAGCAAAATGAAATTGGGTAGAAGAACTACAGCTAGTGTTATGGGCCTACCAAACATCTGCTAAGATGACAATGGGACGTACCCCATAATCTTTGACATATGGGTGTGAAGCAAAATTTTCAATTGAGATTGAAATACCCTCACACCAAAGGACTGCCTATGTATTTGAAAAGAATTAAAAATTGAGGAAAGAATCACTAGACTTGATACATGAGCTAAGAGATGAAGCAGCGGTAAGAACCGTCGAATATCAGAGGAGAACCTCTAAATATTACAACTCAAGAGTAAGAGCTTGATCATTTCAAGAGGGGGATTTGGTACTCCGCAGAGTAATGGCCAATACTAAGAATCCTATAGATGGACCCCTAGGACCAAGCTGGAGAGGCCATTAATCATATGCAAAATAATTCCCCTGGGACTTACAAACTATGTCACCCAGATGGCAATATGATGCTTAGGACATGAAATGCTGAACATTTGAGGCCATATTTTCCAAAGATGGATTAATAAAGAACTTCTTTTTGTAAAGAGAAAATCTACGGGGTTTGGGGTGAAATGCTTCTCAATTTTGAATACTACCTATAATGGTAGTCTACCTAAGATCGTAGAAAAGCCACAGTCTTCGCCAAGATGGCCAAGGTAGAGCGCCTCCTGGAGGAAGTGTAGGATCGATTTCACCTTAGAGGGGGGAGGTGGTGAATAGGGTGATACTATTAATTATAAAAATTTAATGCGGAAATAATTCGCAGCACTTACCAAAGCAGAATAGCAGCACAGATAATAGCAGAATAATAAATGCAGAAATAGAAAACAAGATTTACCTAGCTTCAGCAAAACCCTGCCTATGTGCTGCCAACAATGTTTCTACTAGAAATTAAGTAGTCAGAAGCTTACACATGTAAACTCGTGACACCCGCTATCGACTAACCTAACTCTACGCTCAAAACCCTGTCATAACTCAGCCACAGAGTTGCGAATTCTCGAACTACACCATCATTGTTCGTCCCCTAGTCACATGACTAGAAAATACAATCGTTTAAAAGAAATTACAAATTTAAAAACAATTTGAAAAAACAATTAGACCCTAATTTAAAAAAAAAGCTTCAATATATAGGCCAACCCAAAGTAATAAAAAATGGGCATTGTTAATGACACTCCAAAAATGGTTAAGGGGTTAATTTTTTTAAAAAATAAAATTTACTAAGGTGGGTACAAAAATAATTAGTCCCCCCTTAACATAAAACTATAGTCATACCAAATTACCTTTTCTTATCATCTTTTCCCTATTTTTTAAATTGTTACTACAGTAATCGACAACAAGCACCGAGAAAAAATGAGTTATGCATGATTATCAAATTCGACAAGAGTTTCACAATATAAAATATTTAATTCAAGACCATAGCACCTACACATAATATTATTTACGACAATCTATTACCAAACTTCGCACCATAGCAATTTCACTGCAATTCGACACTCCATTACCGTAATAAATTATGAAATTCGACCGCCTATCACCGATCTATATCAAAACGACGCCACAAATCCATAGTTAAATAAATTTTTTGATTTCTAGCCGCTGAGTTAAAGAGCCGCCTAAATCCTAGTTTTTTTATTCTCCATCATCCACACCAAATCCCTAAATCGCAATCCACTACATTACCAGTAATAGTAAAAAATAACCAAACTCACATTGCCATGACCTTCTCTATCAATTTTAGGTCTCGATTTCGTGAACGAGCACAGTTTTTTGTTCGAACCATTTTGATTGAAAATCGTTTGAGAAGGACAAGTGCGAAGTGGCGAACGGTAAAAAGTAAAAAAGGATAAGGAATGGTAAAAAGTAACGAATAAAATTAAAAGTTTAGAATTGGCAATGTATATTTTATTTTATAATATAACTGTACTCCTCTTAGCAGTTTGATTTGTAGTGGAGTGAAAATAGAAAATGATCCCCCCTTAATAATTTTTGGAGTGTCAATAACTATGCTCTAAAAAATTAGATCCCTTTTCTTCTTATTATTCGGCTGGCCTTTTTAGTGATAATGGTTGCTTCAATTTTCTTTCCTCGTTTGTTCTGAAATTAGGGTTTCTGAAGTTGAAGAAGCCAATTGTTTGTTTGTCGATTTCAACAAGTATTCCTATGATTTGTTTCAGCAATCGACGTTTGCACATGCCTGCTCCTTCTCGATCGAGTTCAGTATGATTTGGTATGTGATTTTATGCTCTTTTCTGCTTTACTTGTTAGCTTGCTTGAACTCGATCAGATTCGAGTTGTTGATTTAATTTTTGGTATCTGTTTTGCTTGAACTCGAATAATCTTTTGGCTGATGATGTTAAGGGCTTATATATGGTTCGATCCCTTATATTTCGTTCGTATTTTTCATACGAATTCTTCTGATAATTTTGTTTCGGCCGTTCGATGTTGCTTGGATGTTGATGATGATTTCTGACCTTTTCAATTTCGTATATTTTTGTTGCTTGTTTACTTGATACTCATGGCTTTGAATTTGTTTGACTCCTTGGCCAATACGGAGTTGAATTCTTTGACGATGTTGAGTTCATTCTTTGTTCCCTTTGACTCAAGTCAATTGCTCACGGCTTCGACTTGAATTTTGATATTACCTGAATTCGGCTTTGATAAACTATTTTGATTTTTGTTATTGTTTGAACTTGCCTTGGTTATTGATTTTTCCTTTGTGACTTCGACACTATCACTGCTTCCATGTTCCCTCGAGTACTGTAGCACTTGAGTATTGCCTCTGTTTTGCTTGAATTTGAATCTGGTTCTCCTACCTTGGCTCTAGTTACATGTGCACCATTTTGCATTGTCTACTACCATACCGCTATGTTTTATTGTGTTGTAGTATTTGTGAAATGTTGGGTCCTTGACTTTCTCGAGTCTGGTTCATGTGCAACACTTTCTGTTGCAAGTGTTCATGTACAGTTTGTCACATATGTGTGTGTATTGAGCCATGTGAGCTTGTGTGGTCTGATGCACTTGAAGTCGTAGCATTGTCTTTGGACATCTGATTTTCCAGCTGAAGCTTGTACTGTTCATTCGAGTTCATTGTATATGCACTTGATTAAACATGTTATACAAATACGCTAAATTATATGCATTGTTTGGTTCACTGTTTTGTACTGGTACACTTTGTTTCACTGCATATACATGTGTGTGTGTCTATATATATGTGTGTGTTCTCACACGTATATATTCAGTTATATGTTGCATTGTGGTGAGTTGCTTGTACATGCCGAGTCTTGTTGACTTTCTCTGGTCCGATATACATGTGCACTCCCTATATATGTGCTCATGTGTGTTTTCATATATGTACATACATATGTATGTGTGAATGCATGTATTGATTTGGGTCAGCTTTGGTATTGAACTTGATCATTTCATGTTGTCCATTTTCATTTGCACCTGAGTTGAATCCATTAAAAAGCTCGGGTTTGACCTTATGCTTGTATCGTGATTTTATTTGTATTTTACTTTAGTTGAACCCGGATTTTAATTAGGTTTGACCTTGTGCTCACCTGTCCCTATAATTTTATCAAGTGTACATTTGGTGTGCACAGCTTTATGATATGTACAGTGATACACTATGCATGTCACAAGCTGTTCGTGTATGATGACCAACAACCCAAATAACTAAGGCAAATAATATTTTCAAAATTACATTTTATTTTACATCGCAAAAATATTTCATTTTCAATTTTACTGCGTTAGTGTATATTTTTGTAGATAACTCAGATGTTGGATTCAATCTGGAATGAAGTTGAAGATAAATACAAGTGAATGAATTGTATTGAGGTGCATTTGTAAATGAAAAATTGTGATGAAATCAAATTTCTATTGTGAAATTGTATATGTATAGTGAGAGTTTGAATTTGTACTATTCAAAATTGTAATAAATATTTGTTTGAATAAAATATATGTTCGAATTTAAATTCTGTGTTATTTATTTTATTCAGCAAATATTTATTTAATCTGTGAAAATAAAATAGTACACTAACAAATACATTTAAATGAATTTATATATGTTTATTATCATCAAACAAAAATCATATACTCGTATATTCAACAATCTCCCTCTTTTGATGATAGCAAACATATATTTAAGATTTTGAATTTATTAAATGTATTTGGTCATTCAATTTGCTCCCCCTATTTGAATGCTTCCTCTCTACACAAAGCTCCCTCTTTATATATGCATGAAAATAAATATGATTATGCAAATGAGCTTAAATGCAAATAAAAATAATATTTGACCTTTATTTGTCAAAATCTTAACTTTTCTCTCCCCCTTTTGTTATCAGCAAAAGAGTAATTGTATTAGAAAATAGAGATAAAGTGATAGACATTAATACAACATCGAAACTCAATCAGGTATAAATATTAAATTTCCATAAAAAATCAAACAAAAATCATAAATATTCTATTTGTTGCATATTCCACTTTAGAGTGATAGGGATGATGTCATCATATAAAACCATATAGTTGTGTCTATTTGTGGTATATTTATTTCAGGAATTTGAATATCTACTAACCATGCATAACCGTAAGGACTTTAAAATGAGATTAGTAGTACTCAAAAATTTTATTAAAAAAATGAATTCAAGTATCTTCTAACCACGCATAACCGTGAAGACTTTTAAATGGGATTACAATCAACTTTTCTAGTAAATCAATCAATTTTGATATGCATTCCATACATGCATAACCGTGCTTAAATGAGCACGGAAGTACATAATCAAAGTCCTAAGCAATCCACCCATGCATAACCGTGAGGACTTTTAAATGAGAGTGAATACTTTGGATGTTTTTTTATTTCTATAATGAAGAACGAATAACTTCCCATTTAAAATACCACATACTGACATACCATATTAGATTATGATAGAAACAGAAATGGTCATGGAATATCTACCAATAATTTTTTTTATAACTCTTGTTTAAATTTCTAGAGAAATTTGCTAATTATACTGTCTCAATTTATAATATATGATTAACATCCACACTCATCACTTTTTCAATCACTATTTATCTTTTCGATAATCAATAGGGAGTTATATTAGTCAATGTAGTCATTTAAAATCAAATCCAAAAATAATTATCAAATCAAATTTTCTAAAATGACTAATCTGAAACATGGTCAAAAAATGATTTTCATGAAGGAGTTTTATAAAAAAAATATCTACTATTTGAAAATTATTTAAGACGAAAAAAATATGTAGATATTTTCTTTGAAAAACGGTGGAGCTACTGAATGTCTCAACATAAATCATGTTCCACTTATAATTTTTCATCAACTAAACTACCAGTGTAATCTGCATCTGAATTTCTCTTAGACCCAATTATCATTCATTGGATGTCGTAGACCAGACCATGAAATGTGCAACACAATATCTTAAAACCATCTTCAACATCTTTTAAATGAAATTCTCTTGAATTTGAATTATCTCTCTCTTTTCTACCTCCTCTCCCCTTCCTCTTCTTCCTCCTTCTCTTTCTTTTCACTACCCTTCCTTCCTTCCCTTCCTTCTCTTCTTTTCCCTCTCTATATATGAAGTGGTTTAAAGACTCTAGAGATTTTTATAGTGTTCTTGGCATAAGAATATAATTAGCCGACAATTTTGCATAAGTCAGAATCAAAATCAGCATTCATTTCTTTACCAATACCTGGCTGAATTAAATTATGGTGTAGATTATCACATTTAATAAATCGTTCAAGATAAATATACCATTACCTGTTTTACCTTTACGATAATTTTTCTTTGTTGCCCATTGTGATTTTGTCACCTTTATACTAGGCTAAGGAACTTTGATTTGCCCTCCGTTGTGTGTCTGAAATAGGCAGAATCTATATAACACTGTTGTTGTTCCTTAGTCTGCCACCACACCTACACAATAAAAGATTTTTGTGACCTACTTGTTTTTATAGGTCCTTGGTTGTTAGTGGCAAATAGTTTTGGAAAATAATTTTGCGGAGACCCAAAACTATTTATGTATGCTCCTTTTGGTACGCAGATTTGTTTAACATTGAGGGATTTTATATCCGTGCCTTTTGGAACCCACATTGGTATGGTTTTCACATTTTTGGGTCTATACCAATAAATATTTTGATTGTGTCCAATTTTTCTACAGATATTGCACATAGAATTGACTTGATTAATTTCACTTTTAACAAGTTCAGATTGATTATACCTAAGTCTTTGTCTAACTGTATTAACAGTGTGTTTCCCTAATAACATATTCAACGATCTTTCTCCTTTGGAAAATTTTCCTAACGTCGTTGACAGTTGTTGGACTTGTGTTTTTAGAGATTCATTTTCATTCAATAATTAAGTGCACTTTTTAATAGAATTTTCTCTCCTAGTATTTTCACTCTCTTTGAAAAACAGAATTTCATTTTCAAGCGATTTGATTTTAATTTCTGATTTTTTAATCTCTTCTTCGAGTGGTGGACACTTATCACACTTAGGATCTTACTTTGATAGTTTTTAACTAATCGATCTAGATTTTTATTTAAATATATCAAAGTATCTCTTTGTGATTCAATTTTGGGCATATTTCTCCCTAAGTAATAGCCATATACTTCGTGGAAGTATATAAGTAATTCTAAGTGAGTAAGTTTTGATACCTCGCTTAGCTCGCCATCGTCGCTATCAGTTATATCACCTCGAAGGCACAAATTTGCTTTCTCACTCTCACTATTAGTACTTTTATTATCATCATCACTTTAATTCCATGTGGCTGCAAAACTTCTACTTCTTTATTTCTTTTCCAGGCCGTGTCGATTCTGAGGACAATTGGGCTTGATGTGACCGAGTTAGTCAGACTTGTGGCAGATGACCTCCCAGTCTTCTGGATTTCCTAGTGCTTTGACTATTATGCCTTTCAATTTTTGATTTAGAGCTGGATTACCATATTTGCAGTTCCACTTTTTGAATCTTTTTATTAGTAGTGCCAGCTCAGCTGCTTTATCATCATCGTCATCATCGTCACTTTCAGTTGTTCCTTTGAGAGCTATTGATTTCTTTCAAGTAATTCCTCCTTCATGCTCTTCCTTGAATTTCATTTCTAGCTCATAGGTGGTGAGATTTTTGATGAGTTCTTCAACTTTGATTTGTTTCAAATCTTTCGATTCTTGAATGACAGTCACTTTTGCTTCAAAACTTCATGGAAGGACTCTGAAGATTTTTCGGACTATTTCCAGCTCTATGTATGATTTTTTGAGAGCTGTTAATTTGTATACAAGATTAGAAAGTCATCTGTACATCTCTTTAACATTTTCATCCTTTGCCATTGTGAAGTTCTCATATTCGCTACTAAGCATGGCAAGGCAAGGTTCCTTGACTTGAGATGTTCCTTCGTGAGTCACTTCAAGTGTGTGCCATATTTCCTATGCAGTTAAACAACGTGAGACACGATTAAATTCAATATGATCTAATGAAAAAAATAATAGAATTCATAGCTTTAGCATTAGCATTCTGTAACTTATTTTTCAGACCTGTCCATTGATCAATTGATTTTTCAATTTCCTGATTATTTACTATTATAGTTGGTACTGTATAACCTGCCTTAACTATATTCCGAGCATCAATGGTTTTTAGAAAGATTTTCATTCTATTTTTCCAGTAAGCATATTCACAAATGAACATTGACGGTCTAATTATGGATTGACCCCCAGCAAAAGCAGTATTGAAGGAAGCCATTTTAAAAATTCAATTAAAAATTGGTTTTTGAAAAATCAAATTTTTTTTAAACAAAAATGGTTTTTGCTCCTAGCTCTGATACCACTTGTAGGATCGATTTCACTCAGAGGAGGGTAAATAGGGTGATACTATTAATTATAAAAATTTAATGCCAAAATAATTCGCAGCACTGATCACAACAGAATAGCAACACAGATAATAGCAGAATAATAAATGCAGAAATAAAACAACAGATTTACCCAGCTTCGGCAAAACCCTGTCTACATGCTGCCCTTAAAGTTTCTACTAGAAATTAAGTAGTCAGACGCTTACAAACGTAAATTCGTGACATTCGCTATCGATTAACATAACTCTACGCTCAAAACCCTGCCACTGCTCAGCCATTGAGTTATGAATTCTCGAACAATACCACCGTAGTTCGTCCCCTAATCACATACTAGAAAATACAATCGAGTAAAAGAATTTAAAAAAAATTAAAAAAATTTAAAAAACAATTATACCCTAATTTAAAAAAACAAAGCTTAAATTTATAGGCCGACCCAAAGTAATAAAAAATTAAATCCCTTTTCTTATTATTATTTGGCTGGCTTTCTTTAGTGATAATGGCTGCTTCAATTTTCTTTCCTCGTTCGTTCTAAAATTAAGGCTTTTGTAGTTGAAGGAACCGATTGTTTGTTTGTAGATTTCAACAAGATTCCTCTGATTTGCTTCAGCAATCGACGTTCACATACGGCTACTCCTTCTTAATCGATTTCGATATGATTTGGTATGTGATTTTATGCTCTTTTTTGCTTTACTTGTTAGCTTGCTTGAACTCGATCAGATTCGAGTTGTTGATTTGATTTTTGGTATATGTTTTGCTCGAACTCGAATGATCTTTTGGTCGATGATGTTAAGGTTTTATATATGGTTCGATCCCCTATATTTTCGTTCGTACTTTTTGTTATCCCGCCTTTTGGCAAGGCCGAGATATCAAGGCACTGATTGAAAACCAAAGGTAGTTCGTCCTGGGTGTCGATGAATTTTGTCGATGAACTTTGTCCGAATCTGGATCAGGCTACAATCAGCAAGACATGACAAGCGAAGCCATTAAAGCCAGCATTCCAAATTTCAAGTCAATCCGAGTTCGTATGTCGATGCAAGTTGAAGGGAAAAAATCACGTTTTCGTATCCATCGCTGAGCCATAATTCGAAACTATCAAATTCGTACCCCTCTTCATGTCCTTATTCGTATCGATTAGTTTCGCATCCATCCTCAACCACTGTTTCGCATCGATCAACTCCGCATCCATCAACCGGTAACACGCTTTGTATCGGTCGACCAATGCCTAGTTCGTATCCATGAAAGAGGCGTTTGTTCGAATCCATCAGGTAGCTTTAGTTCGTATCTATCACAAATATCATCTGATCGTATCCATTAAATGGAGGCAACATCTATCGATAGGAACCACACCATCACCATCGATACGAGCTAAGCCACCTATCTCGATTCGAACTAGACATACTACAAATCGAGACGAGGTGCACGTAGTTGATTGGTTCAAAATGGATAACGACACTCGATGAAAACGAGGAGAAACTCATGGATATGACGCGGTCAACTCAGAGCAAAAGGAGGATTAGTGCGAGGAGGGAACGCCACGTCACCGCGTTGTCACGTGCATGATTGATTTAAGGGGATCGATTCGAAATCGTGGATTCGAATCAGACAGCCATCACGATGCTCGTACTCGTATCCATCAGAACTAGAGATCCACCGATCCAAATGCGATGAAATTTTCGCAGGAGACTACATACAAGCTAAAGATTATTCTCGCCAAGTTTCACCTCCATTGGATGCAGTCTCGATTGATACGAATTGAGTTCGTATCGATCACCAAACGAGTCGAAACTCTCTGGGATCGATCGCGTGGGCCCCCTCATGTGCCAGAAGGATTCTCCTGAAGTTCGAGCGAAATATCAGCCTCCTACACCTATAAATAGAGCCCCAGAGCCTACAGAAAAAGGACCTTTTGATTATGAAGCCCAGACTCTGCCGGATCAAGATTTGCATCCTTCTCTTGTTGTTGAATTTGAATTCTAAGCTGTAGCTTACTGTTGTTTGCTGTAATCACATGTAATCGTTGAAAGAGAATCAATAAAATCACAAAACTTCATAGTGGATGTAGGCAACACGCCGAACCACTCTAAATCGCTTGTCTGTGCATTTATGTTATTATTTGTTGGAGTTTTCGTTAGATAATCCTCATTTTAAATTTATATTCTTCACTTTTTATCTCTTCAAAAACTTTAGAAGAGTGTTGTGCCCATTTTGGTACAAACACTTTGGTGCTTTCATTGAGAAAACCCAGATTTTCTCCTGCTCCTTGGATCAATCATCGATATCGGATTGCATAAATCTAAGAGAAAGATCCAGATCCCTAATTCGAATTCCTTCCATCCTATTCAGATTTGCATAACGTCTAGGAAAGGAGTTCAACCCCCAAGATGGTTAGTACAAGGACCACCTCCCATGCTGTCGATCAAGAAGGCCAGGATAGAAAAAATCCCGTGCAGCTACCTCCATCCAACCAAGACGCTGCCGGACCCTCAGATCCGTCGGGTCTGGTTACCAGGCAAGAGTTCTAGTTGTTGCTACAGGAGTTGACACAGAGTCGTCAATAGCTAACAGAACAGTTATGCGCAAATGCCGAGCTGACCAAGTAGTTAAACTGCCAGAAGCGCAGAAGATCTAGAAGAGATCAAGTTTCACACTCCTCCACAGAAAATTCTGCCTCGTCAGGCTACAACCACAGATCCATTCGTCCTCGACTGGACGAAGGCTATGCACAGGCCGCTGGACATCAGCCCACATTGACCGTTGGGCAGCTGAGAGTTGGCCCATCGGCCAGCTTCCATACTGGACACTCTTCCCGGGGAGGAACTATTCCTCATTACACCGCAGATAACCGTGCCACCACCGCTGCAATTGAAACAGGGATTGATGCCTGAAATCAGCACAGACGTACTCCTGAGCCTTACGTCCCAGAAGATGTTGAGCCAAGGAGGCGAGACGTGGACCATCGACAGCGCCCGGTCTAGCCTCCCAATGTGGAACCCGACCACACCTTGGCTCCACATGCGCAGAATGTTCAAACGCCAGACCTTCCAGCTATGATACATTAAATGATCCATGAAAGTTAGGGTCTTACCAATGACGACTGGGAATTTCCCGTAGTCACACCCCCTTTACGGATGACATACTCTATGTCGAACCTCCTCGATGGTTCAGAATGCCCACTTTACCCGTTTATGATGGAAATTCAGACCCAAACCAGCACATCCTAAAGTATGAGTAGTTGATGAACGCTTCAAGAGTGGACAACGCAGTAAAGTGCCGTAGTTTTCCTACCTCTTTGGGGGGCATTGCCACCATGCGGTTTACACGATTGCCGCCCCAATCCATTTCTTATTTTGATCAAATGGCCACGAAGTTCGTAGAACAGTTTCATATGCCTGTTGCTAGACCTAAAATGTTAACACATTATCCAGTGTCACTCAGGCTCCAGGAGAGACACTTAGACGCTATTTAGAGAGGTTCCACGTGGCATGCGCAGAGATTAGTAACCCCAATGACAACTCAATCTTGATGGCACTAACAAAGGGACCTGACTTTAAGTTTGGAAATTGGTTAGCTGGGAAGCCTCTAGCGTCGTTGGACCGTTTCTACTCCAAAGCCGCCTAATTCTTAGGGCAAGAGGACGTGAAACAGTCTAGGAAGCAGGACAATGTGGGACCTAGCAAAGAGGGGATTCAAAGCAATATGGCATTTAAACAGTCGGGTGAGAGTTCTAGAAAAGTATAGCTGAATATACAGAACAAGCAATCTCAACCGAGAAACAATGATAATCAGAATAAGAAACGGGATCAAAACCGTGGCCCGCGACGTAGGGCTCCAATGTTTGATAATTACACACCATTAAATATGTCGTTAGAGAACGTATATTTGCAGACTTGCAATGCTATGCAATATAAGAAGCCTGCCGCAAAGCCATCGTCGGAGAGGCAGATTCAAAATGGAAAATTCTATAGATTCCACGAGAGCTATGGCCACAATACCAATGAGTGTAGACATTTGCAGGACCTTATTGAGAAGTTGATCAGGGAGAGAAAGTTAGATCAGTTCGTGCAGGTGCCGCAGTCTGGTGTTGTGGGCCTGTTAAACCAAATCGTATGCAGAATAGAGAAAGGCGGGAGGAACCCGCTCGTACAAGCGGGAGGTTAGTAATGAATATAGTCAGTAGTAGTCCCCATCCAACAGACCGAAGCTGGGGGAAATGGAGTCGTATGACAGTTCTATCAAGCATGCGGACTTCGAGTGTTGCAGTAGCTTTGATGAAGGGGCTCCGGCCAAACAACAGAGAACAATGACTGATGACATCATGTTCAGAAGCCAGGATGCTGACTGGGTCAAAGCCCACACTATTGACCCACTGGTCATATCTGCCAGGTTGGTCCTACTTGGATGAAGAGGATCCTGGTTGAAAGTCGGAGTTCATAAATATTTTGTTTAAGAGAGCTTACGATCTGATGAAAATGGAAGCCAAGGATTTGAAACCTTGCCAATCAAGAATCCATAGCTTCGATGGAAGTGCCAATATACCAACTGGAGTAGTGGAGCTGCCGGTGAAGCTGGAATTTAGGGAGTAGCAGAGAGTCCGAGTGTTGCAGTTTGTTGTGTTAGACATTCACTCCCCCTATAATGCTTTTTTGGGCTGACGGACCCTTGCTGAATTTAGGGCAGCAATTGCCCCATGGTGTTTAACTCTGAAATTCCCCACCGATCGTGGGATCGAATTCATTCAAGGAGATCAGGCTGCTGGGAGAGCTTGTCATATTGCTGAGCTACACGAGGCGCAACGAAGAGAGAAAGGGAAGGGCGTAGAGGAATCTCTCTGCGTCTATTTTGCAAATAATTGACAATTGGTGCCTGGGCCTCGGCCCGAGCACCACAACCAATTCTAGAGGGATCTTGACCCTAGAGACAATGAAAACAAGGATGAATCTATAGAAAGTCAAGCTTCTCTGGCCGAAATGACGATCGATGTTCCGATCGGTGACGATGATGATGATGATTCGAGGATGTTAAAGATTGGGTCTCTGTTGAGCCAAGAGACACAGCAAGAATTGGTTGAATTTCTCCAGGCGAATCTCGACGTTTCGCCTGGACACACTCTGACATGTGTAGAATCACGCCGGACATCGCGAGCCATACCCTGAATATTAACCCGTGGTGTATCTCGGTCAAACAAAAAAGGCGTGGTATGAATCCAAAGAAATCTGCCGCCCTTAAGGAAGAGGTCGATAAGCTAAAATCAAACGGGTTTATTCGAGATGCTTTATACCCGTAGTGGCTATCCAATCCCGTACTTGTCCGAAAGCCAAATGGGAAATGGAGGACATGTGTTGATTATTCTGATTTAAATAAAGCTTGTCCAAAAGACAGTTTTCCACTTCCCAAGATTGATCGGCTTGTAGATTCAACGGCTAGACACGAATTATTATCTTTCATGGATGCTTATTTCGGCTACAACCAGATACCCATGCATGTACCCGACCAAGAACATACTAGCTTCGTAACCGACCTAGGACTCTACTGCTATAAAGTCATGCCCTTTGGACTAAATAACGCCGAAGCAACATACTAAAGTCTAGTCAACCGGATGTTCGCCAACCAAATCTGGAAGACCATGGCGGTTTATGTAGATGAAATGCTGGTAAAGTCGATGTTCTCCACTGATCATATCAAAGATTTGGAGTCAATGTTCGACATCCTTCGAAAATACGGGATGAAGCTCAATCCGCTGAAGTGTCATTTTGGAGTCACATTAGGAAAGTTCCTTGGGTTCATTGTCAACGCTCGAGGAATAGAAGCCAATCCAGAAAAGATCTGGGCAATCAGAAACTTGCGGACTTCGAGAACAATAAAGTGAGTTCAGAGTCTCAACAGGAAGGTAGCAACCCTGTGCAGGTTCATTTCAAAGTCCACCGACAAATGCATTCCCTTCTTTGATCTGATCCGAAAAGGAAAGTGAAACTTCGAATGGACTATGGAGTGCGAGGGTGCATTCCAAGCACTAGTTCAACATCTTTCCACACCGTCGATTTTATGAATGCCTATCTACCATGAGCAACTGTATCTTTACCTGGCGGTATCAGAAAATGCGATCAGTGCTGCCCTAGTTCTAGAGGAAGACTTAGTGTAGAAACCGGTCTATTATGTTAGCAAGCGACTAACCGGAGCTGAGAGAAACTATCCAAAGTTAGAAAAGTTGGCCAATGCCTAGTCATTGCCTCGAGGAAGCTCCATCCATATTTTCAGGCTCATCCTGCCACTGTGTACACCGATCTGCCTTTACGACAGGTCCTTAGTGGCCTGAGACGTCTGGTAGGTTGCTTAAGTGGAATATCGAACTGAGTCAGTTCGATATCACCTATACACTAAGAAGAGACATTCAAGGTCAAGTCCTAGCAGATTTTATAGCCGTGATCTAAGAATTATTGCTGGGAAGTTCACCGCGACTCTCAGTTAGTCGTATGCCAGGTTCGGGGTGAATACCAAGCCAAGGACCGAAGACTAGCAGCTTATCTAGCTCAAGTCCAGGAAATACTTGATCAATTCGATTATTATGCCATTTTCTACATACTTGGTGAGCACAACCAGAAGGCTGATTCATTGGCCAAGTTCGCAAGAACGGGCGAAGCACAACAGATGGGACTCATTCCTGTTGAAACTCTATCTTCTCCCAACATTGATCAGATGGAAATGGATTTTATATTTGAAATCGCTCCCAATAAGGAACCGTGGATGACCCCATATCGAAACTATATCGAGCACGAAACACTGCCTGAGCGTAGGAGTGAGAGAAGACAGATTCTTCGAAAAGCCACGTAGTTTATCATTCAGAATGGAGTCATGTATAGTAGAGGATATTCCATCCCTCTCCTCCGATGTATCACACACAATGAAATCAAATGACTGTTACATGATGTGTATGAGGGAGAATGTGGCGATTACACCGGGGGCAAGCTCTCGCTAAGAAAGTACTCCGATATGGATATTACTGGCCAACTGTGAATCGTGATGCATTAGACTATGCAAGGAAATGTGATAAATGCCAGAAACATGCTCGAATTCCGAGAGCCCCACCTATTGTGATAACCCAAATGGTCAGTCCCTGGCCGTTTGTAGTATGGGGCATTGATATCACTAGTACCCTACCTCTTGCTAAAGGAGGAGCGAAGTATGCCATCGTCGCAGTTGATTACTTTTCTAAATGGGCTGAAGCTGAACCTCTTGTGACAATCATAACGAAAAAAGTAATCAACTTCGTAGTTTGCAATATTATCTGCCGATTTGGTCTCCCGCATACCATTCTCACTGATAACGGAGCCATATTCGACAATGTTGAATTCAAGAATTTCTGCCAATGATTCCATATCCACAAGAAATTCTCTACGGTTGAACACCCTTAGGCGAATGGCCAAGTTGAAGCTGTTAATAAGGTTGTCAAATCTATTCTGAAGAAGCGACTGGAAAAGGCCGAGGGCAAGTGGGTTGATGAACTATCTATGGCTTTATGGGCTTACCGAATGACCCACAAGTTCGCGACCGGACACACTCCATTTTCTCTATCTTCGGCTCAGAAGCTGTTATTCTAGTCGAAATGGAAGTACCTTCTCATCGTGTGACTTATTATGACCCGAAAACTAATGCCATTTTACTTGCTGAATCTTTGGACTTACTAGATGAGAAGTGTGAAGAGGCTGATTTGAGGGCAGCCACATATCGAAATCGAGTCGCCCGATTATACAATGCCAAGGTTCGACCACGGACCTTCGAACTTGGCGATCTTGTTCTAAAAAAGTCTATCTGGTTCCTTCGCACATGAAGCCAAATTGGGAAGGACCGTATGTGATCACCCAAAAGCTCAGAGATGGCATGTTCAAATTATCGGCCGTCGACGGTCTTACCTTGCCGAGAGCTTGGAATAGTGAAAGCCTCCATCGGTACTACATATGACAGCCTTTATTTATTTGATTCATTCTCCTATTTACAATTTGTTTCCTCATTTCGAAATTTGAATTTGTAATAAGGCAACTGACTTTGCCATATTTTCTTATTTTAGCAATAAAATGCCATCTCTTCGAGCCAGAGCTGTGATTTATTGAGTATGATGTACGACATCACGATGCACAGAGAGCTAAGTTCCATCAAACGGTGAAATTTATTCAAATAGGGAGTGACTGTGATATGAACGGTCACCCACTAAATGAAACCTGTGCTCGGGGGCAAGTCACTATGCTAAAATCGAAGAGGATTGATACCCGACAATCTTTAAAACAACTCCAAACTCCCAGAGTATGAGTCGGAGCATAAAAATCCTGAATACGGTTTTGGATAGGGCAGGCTCGTCTGCCTAACGACTTTGACCGTATCCTCACCAAGTTAGAGGAGGATGGACCCGTCTATCTAACGACCTCGCTTGTTAATTTGGGGTAGATGTGATCCAACCATCCACGATGCTGATAAATCTATCCTTCCCAGAGTGTGACGACCCCCTAAAAAGTCTGAACAGATGTGACTGACCATCTGTCGACTAACTCCAAATTCTTGCAGTGCGAATTGGAGTATAAACAACAACTTTAGGTTCTCAGAGTGTGAACCGGAGTATAAACACTAACTCTAAATTCTCGGAGTGCAAATTGGAGTATAAACATCAACTCTAGGTTCCCGAAGTGCGAACCGGAGTATAAACGCTAACTCCAAGTTTCCAGAGAGTGAATTGGAGTATAAATACCAAGTCAAAGTTCTCGGAGCACGAACTGTGCTACAAACATCCATAACTCTCAGATTCCCAAAGTGCGAACCAGGTTATCGATCATGAATTATCCTAAGTCCCCAGAGTGTGGACGAAATATAAAAATAACTCGGGTGCGGATGGCCACTCATAAATTAGCTTATGTCCCCGGAGTGTGGACATGTACTTAAAAACTTCAATAGATGTGATCGACTACCGAAGTACAAATTGATGATCCCCGGAGTGTGGATGCGACTATTCATAGCTAAGCGAATGCGATGCAATCTGTCGACTTGTGCTTGTTTCTGCATCAGTATGACGATGTTAAACTCTAAAAGTAGAGACAAATCATGATCGCTAGCCGATCTTTGCAACTTGTTCCTGAAACTGGGGGAAGAGCTTAAGTGTTAACCGCTGGCTGAAGCAGTATAATGTCTAAAGTCCAACTCAATCTTTCATGACAACCCGTACTCGTGATTTTTAGATTAGGCAAACAAAGAGAGCTCAAGGGTTGAAACTCCGCAAGTATATGGAACTGAGATCCAAACTCTATGAAACTTAAGTATAAAAAACAGAAATAAAAGTTGAAGCAAAAAAAAACAAAATTTTATTTCAACTAATCAAAAGCAAAGATTTGTATACAAATTCTCCCAAAAAATTCCTACTAGCAGGGGTCGAACCCGCATCTATACACGGCCTATAAAAGAAAGACAAGTTCTTTGCTAACAAAAATTGCACCGGAAAGGCCTATCTACTCCTTAGACTTCTTCGGCTTCCTCTTAAGTGTAGATCCGCCAGAGCCACTAATAATTTTTCGACTTGAGCCTTTAGTCTTTGGCGGATCATCTCCAAATAGAGGCATAATATCAACATCCTCCTTCGAACTTGAATCTATGGGAATGCTCCCAGCAGGTGGAGTCGGAGGAACCGGATCTACGTCCGGGGGCAGAATAGACACACTAGCATTAACAAACGTACCCCTGGGTGATATCATCCTAAGTGGAGTTGGGCCAGATGCCGTTAATCCACCCTCAAAACTACCGCCATGAGCCGAAGCCTCCATCTTCGCGTTGATTTCAGCTAGTATCTCTGCTTCACGAGCAGCACGGGCTTCACTTGGGTAGCGGTGGTTTGTGTCGAAGCACAAGAGGCTTGTGGAAATCCACTAAGGACGAACGGTAAGTCCGCAAAGTGGTCGCTCTGTCGGCCCAGGAGCTCATTCATCATTTGCTCATCAAAAGAAAGGGAGCTCCCTTGTGTTACCTCAATAGGCACGGCCGTGGTCGTAGTAGTCTCCTAGGTGGTAATGGCCTCCTACATTTGTTGTGATTCCTGTATCATAGGAGGCGCCGCTGATATAGCTTTAGTCACTGGACAAGGAAAAAGAATAAGTTGTCAGTACACGTGTCAATACAAGTACTTCATTTCTACACGAGATTTGTGCAGAGTACCTTTCTCAGCTTGACTCGTTGCTGGCTGAACAGCTTCCGAAGAGTGCTCCCTTATAGGAGACAAGTGTGGCTGTTTCGGGTCGTAGGCTGGAATGGGCTGCGACTCAATCGCTGGGACCGGCTCGGATCCAGATGAAGAAACCATCTCAGAACTTATAGCATGATGTGCGATGCTGGAGCCCTCGCCAACTTCTAGGTGTTGGGCGCCCTGTCTCTCTCTTGCATGAGAGATCATAGAGTTGTGGAGAACCTTCTTTTCATCTTTGCTCAATATGCTATTCTCCAGCTCAAATTCGTCAAGGGCGCCACCCGACAGCACCGCCTTCTCTTCTTCAACCACCCAATTCCAGGCATTGTATCGATGTGTCGAGTAATCATCAAGCCATGCCAGATTCCTGTGTTTCAGCACATTGGCGTTATAAGTGACGAGAAGCTCCTCTATCTTCGCCTCAAGCCTAGTCTCCGCCAATCGGACCTTTTCATCAACTTCAGCCTCAACCTCATGGACCTTTTCCATGGCCGCATCTCTCTCCCTCCGAAGCACCACCACTTGATCACACGCTTCATGTGCGGAAACATTAGTGGCATCTCTCTCTTTCATGATTTTCGAGACTTTACCCTTAAGCTCGTTCAACTCTTTCAGGGCTGGATCCTGCTCAGCGGTCACGATGGTGTTCCGGTGGCCCATGTCCTCCACCGTACTGTAGTGCTCCCTTTTCGTTCTATCCATCGCCGCATAGGCCTCGTCGGCCTTCTTAAGAGTTTCAATCTCGGATTTATGAGAAGACTCGGCCTCACTATTGAGCGCTTGAATGATCCGGTCTTTCTGGCCGAGTTCTTTCTTTAGCCTTTCAATCATGGCTGCTCGATCGAAGGCCACCTTCGATGCCTTTTTTGCGGTTTTCGACCACTCCTGATACTGGAAAAATATGTCCGTGACATAACCGTGCACTGTATTTTCGACCGATGCTGGGATCCTTTTCAAGCGCGGTGGAAAGACGAACCCATCAAAACAAATGTCAAGAAAATCCTTTCTCAGCCGAGCGAGCCTAATCGGTCCTTCCCCAGTGGGCTCGACGAGGGCCTATGCAGTAGTGGAAGAGTCTATAACTTTAGTTTTACGTTGAGATTCAGGCCTAGATGATTGGGAAGATGGTTTGTGCCATAGAGCTTCTACAGATCGTGAAACGTGAACTGGCGGTGGTACCGGAGCTCTAGGAGGTGGCGTACGAGATCGAGATCGAGACTTATGCCTATACCTCTTGTCTCTGTTAGACCGTTCCTGACTAGAGTACCCCTGATCATAGTCTCCACCTCCTTCTCTCCTACGCGATTCATAGTATGACGAAGATTGGCGTTTGCTGCGTAGGCAACCAAGCATTGAGCCTTGACCGGACATGGTATCTGCAAAGCAAAATAGGGACAAAAGTTAGTAATCTTTCACAGTGGGCATATTACAGTCAGAAATCGTGTAGTGCCATGAAGTGTGAATGTATATGCAACCCCCCGACCAACGGATGTGTCGACAATGCTAGTGGGCAGAGACTCGCTTAAAACTAAGGCGTGTTGGAATTCATCTAATCCGACATCATGCTGCATGGACACATCGTCCGAAATTGGAAGATCGGAGAGCCTTTCCTAAAGATTTTCCATTCTTGGGGGAGACATCTTCGAAATTCTAATTCCGAAGGCGGGCCGGGACATGACCACAGATTTCCATCTCCCCATTTTGGATTACTTAAAAACGGCTACCTTGCCTTTTCTCTTTTCTTCAGAATCCTGGGCTACATCCGCTGGCTCAGCCAAAGCTTTATCGTCAGTATGGGTTCTTTCAGAGTCAGCTTCTTCAAGTATGAAAACTCTGGGCTTTTTACGCTTAACTCGTTCCCTCGATATATTCCTTAGTGCATCGTCGAGCTTTATACTTTGTCTTTGCTCGATTAGCCCAAGAATCCTAAGGTTCCTATCCGTCAAGACCAAGTCGATGTTCCTCTCTTCGCTTGGGACCTCTTGGAGAACCCGAACTATCTCCTTGTAATATCCGCCTTTGGGTTGCTAAATTATCGCTGTAAAGAAAAAGAGTTATGTGTTTTCTTCATCTATAACTATCTTATCGACTACCCGGGAAGATGGCAATACTCATGTATGAATAGCCATCGCTTGGCAAATCCTGGGGGCATGCAACATAGAACCAGTCCGTCCTGTAGTAGCTCAGCCTAGTCCAACACCCCGTAATTATTTGGCAATTTCTTATGGCCTCTAGGAATGTGAAAGATAGACTGTCTGTTCGACTCTTGAAGTTGAAAAGGTATCTTATCTCGGTCAGATGAGGTGGTCGATAGAGGTGCTCTATAAATGCAATGAACAAGCTATTTAGTAAAGCATATCTATTTGGGTGTAGTTGAGATGGGGAGATCCCTATAAAAGATAGCACTTCTCTTATGTATTGATTAAACGGGGGAAGCGTCACAGCTGTGCATGCATGTCGATTGAATGCGGTATACCCCTCCGGTGGATTATGTGGTCTGTCATTTGGTCTTGACAATATTACGTCGTCCATTGACAAACCATGCCTTAAGCATATTATCCCTAGAAAATCTTTAGAAATATTAGAAGGAACAGAGTCTGGCGGACTATTGGTCAAGGATGCGTCAGGTGCCTCGTCCGGGGCCCGATCGATAACTTTGGCCTCGATGTCCTGTATTTCAAGTCTGGGAGGAATTATACTCTGAGTTTCATGTGGCTGCGAGCTTGGAGTTTCCATAGCTAACTAACTCATGAAAAATCATCATTAGACGACAAAAAGCCCGTGTTTTCCCCACGTGTAGAGTGTGTGATGTGCAGTGCAGTGTTGTGCATTACTTGAAAAGATCTTGCAGAATTAAAGAAAGTATTCAAATGAAAAAAAAATTGGAATCCAGTTGGAGTGACAGCCATCGCTGACCGTCATAACCGTAACATCCAAACATTGGCGAGCTTCGAAGGATAGTCAAGTATGCAGTTTGATAGTTAAGTCCAGATATGCAGGAATGAAGCTCGTCGGAGCGAAATGTTCAAATATGCAAAAGTTTTCCGAATTCATCAAATTTCGGCTTGGCATCGATCACCACTGTTCGAAATCATATCGATTGAAGAGGTCTTAGTTTCGTATCGATTATAGTCTGAAAGCTTTGAATCGATCTGCATGTTCAGGTTCGCATCGATAAAGGAGTCATCGATTTCGTACCGATCGAGTGGTTATGGCTTCGTATAGATCAGGACATTGCGCTTCGTATCGATCAGCATGCTCGTTGTTCGCATCGGTTCCAATTTGTCATTTCGTAACGATCGAGCATTTATTTATTTCGACTCGATGTAAAACCACGAAGTGAGCACCAATCTGAGGCCTTGAATCTCATATCGATCCCTTGGTCACTCGGTTCATATCGATTAATTCCAATCGATGCGAACTCATGCCATTAGCATTGATGCGAAATTCACCGTTTACTCATTGATCAATACAAAGACCTCCACCTCATTGTCTCGAAGCACCTACCCCAGTTCGACGCGAAGCGAAGGCCGTCCAACCTTGGATCGATTCCAGCGTATATTCCTCCTCGTTCCTTCTTCTCCAAATGGCATAGGCGACATTGCCTCCTCCTCAACCTTGCTCCGACCCAGATCCAACACCAACAACGCTGGAATCGATCATCTTTAATTTTGGATGATTTGATGTTAAAAATCGAGTCCCATCGTTTAAGCGTTAAGATTCGTTTAGTGGATTACCTAGATCTGACAGTTGATGAGGGGAGTTGAAGCTTTGGTTCGAATCGAAGGCAAGCAAAGTTATGTTTTCCTTCCAAAGCTTCCGGATAGATATGAAAGCAGGAAGCAGGATGAAGGTAAAAGTAAAAAAAGTGAAAAATGGCCGAGTCCAAGTGTATTTATATGGATCCTAGGGAGAAAGAGTGGCGATTCACCTCCCAGTCAACGTGACTGGTCACTACAGGTTAACCCTCACAACGAGTCGAACGGCGAGTTCGAATCCATCAGCCCAAGCTCCTATCGATTCGAAATGGTCAGTAGATCCATCGATATGAGATACGCGATGAAGATAGCCGTGGACACGAATTAAGTTCCATTGGTTCAAAATCTTTATTCGCATCGATGAGTTCACAGTCACGGCCCATCCTTGCGAACTGTACAATTCGAATCCATCGATGCACGATCCCTAGATGCTTGTAACCATCGATACGAATGATGATTTCGTATCCATCATGACTCATACATATCGATGTAGAATGCCAAGCTCGAATCCGTCAAAGTGCAAAGACCAATGCAAGAGCAACCTTTCAAACTTCTGTATCGATCCAGGAGAAGGATCGATACGAAGGAACATCCAAAAAACAACCGTCAAGTGTTGTCACAACTCGAGTTTAACATCGGTCCAGGATAGGATCAATACGGAATTCGACATAAGAAAACTGACAACGACTCATGAACGTGCAACATTAACGAGAATCAAATTAACATATATTCATAATGTCGAACTAATATTCAATTTTCAGCATTAACAACAATTGGATATTCGTCTAACTACGATTAAGGAGACAAATAACTAAGCATTATCGTGTAGCAATCAGTTACAGCAACGCAAGATTACAACCTTCAAAAAAAGGGCAATAACTATTCAGAGTGAAGGTTGCGGCTTTTCAAAGCACATCATGTTTCCACAAGACGTACTTTGGGAGGCAAATGCTATCCCGCCTTTTGGCAAGGCTGAGATATCAAGGCACTGGTTGAAAACCAAGGGTTGTTCGTCTTGGGTGTCAAGCATACACAGGTTCGCTATGGATGTCGATGAATTTGTCCGAATCCGAAACAGGCTACAATTAGCAAGACACGACAAGCGAAGCCTTAAAAGCCAGCATTCCAGATTTCAAGTCAATCCGAGTTCGTATGCTCAAGTTATGGTCGATGCAAGTTGAAGGGAAAAAACCACGTTTTCGTATCGATCGTTGAGCCGTATTTCGAATCGATCAGATTCGTATCCCTCTTCGTGTCCTCATTCGTATCGATTAGTTTCACATTCATCCTCAACCATTGTTTTGCATCGATCAACTCCGCATTCATCAACCGGTAACGCGCTTCGTATCGGTCGACCAATGCCTAATTCGTATCAATGAAAGAGGCATTTATTTGAATCCATCAGGTAGCTTTAGTTCATATCCATCATAAATATCATCTAATCATATCCATTAAATGGAGGCAACATCTATCGATGTGAACCACACCGTCACCATCGATACGAGCTAAGCCACCTATCTCGATTCGAACTAGACATACTGCAAATCGATACGAGATGCACGTAGTTGATTGGTTCAAACTGGATAACGACACTCGATGCAAACGAGGAGAAACTCATGGACATGACGCGATCAACTCGGAGCAAAAAGTGGATTGGTGCGAGGAGGAAACGCCACGTCACCGCGTTGTCACGTGCACGATCGATTCGAAGGGGATCGATTCAAAATCATGGATTTGAATCAGACAGCCATCGCGCCACTCGAACTCGTATCGATCATTACTCGAGATCCATCGATCCAAATGCTATGAAATTTTCACAGAGACTACATACAAGCTAAAGATTATTCTCGCCAAGTTTCACCTCCATCGGATGCAGTCTCGATCGATACGAATTGAGTTCATATCGATCACCAAATGAGTCAAAACTCTCCGGGATTGATCGCGTGGGCCCCCTCACGTGCTAGAGGGAGTCTCCCAAAATTTGAGCGAAATATATGCCTCCTACGTCTATAAATAGAGTCCCAGAGCCTACAGAAAAAGGACCTTTTGATTCTGAACCGCCCAGACTCTGCCGATCAAGATTTGCATCCTACTCTTGCCGTTGAATTATAATTCTAAGCTGTAGCTTACTGTTGTTCACTGTAATCACGTGTAATCGTTGAAAGAGAATTAATAAAATCATAAAAACTTCATAGTGGACGTAAGCAACACGTCGAACCACCCTAAACGGCTTGTCTGTCATTTATGTTATTGTTTGTTGGAGTTTTTGTTAGATAATCCTCAATTTAAATTTATATTCTTCACTTTTTATCTCTTCAAAAAATTCCGAAGAGTGTTGTGCCCACTTTTGGTACAAACATTTTTCATACGAATTCGTCTGATAATTTTGTTCCGGCCATTCGATGTTGCTTGGATGTTGATGATGATTTCTGACCATTTCAATTTCATGTATTTTTGTTGCTTGTTTACTTCATACTCACGGCTTTGAATTTGTTCGACTCCTTGGCCACCACGGTATTGAATTCTTTGACGATGCTGAGTTCGTTCTTTTTTCCCTTTGACTTCAGTCAATTGCTCACGGCTTCGATTTGAATTTTGGTATTACCTGACATCGGCTTTGATAAAACTATTTTGATTTTTGTAATTGTTCAAACTTGCCTTAGTTATTGTTTTTGCCTCTATGACTTCGGCACTGTCACTGCTTCCATGTTTCCTCGAGTACTGGTAGTACTTGAGTATTGCCTCTATTTTGCTTGAACTTGAATCTGATTCTCCTGCCTTAGCTCTAGTTACATGTGCACCACTTTGTACTATCTACTTCCATAATACTATGCGGTATTGTATTGTATTGTATTGTAGTATTTGTGAAATTTTGGGTCTTGACTTGCTCGAATATGGTTCATGTGCACCACTTTCTATTGCAAGTGTTCATATACAGTTTGTAATATATGTGTATGTATTGAGCTATGTGAGCTTGTGTGGTCTGATGCACCTGAAGTCGTAGCCTTGTCTCTGGACATCTGATTTTTCAACTGAAGCTTGTACTGTTCATTCGAGTTCATTATATATGCACTTGATTGAACATGTTATACATACATGCTAAGTTATATGCATTGTTTGGTTCACCGTTTTGTACCCGTGCACTTTGTTTCACTGCATATATATATGTATGTATGTATTATATATATGTTCAAACATGTATATATTCAGTTATATGTTGCATTGTGGTGAGTTGCTTGTACATGCCGAATCTTGTTGACTTTGTCTGGTCTGATATACATGTATTGATTTGGGTCTGCTTTGATATTGAACTTGATCATTTCATGTTGTACATTTTGATTTGCACCTGATTGAATCCAGTAAAAATATCGGGTTTGACCTTATGCTCATATCGTGATTTTATTTATATTTCACATGAGTTGAACCTGGCTTTTAATTGGGTTTGACCTTGTGCACACTTGTCCCTGTAATTTTATCAAGTGTACATTTGGTGTGCATGGCCTTGTGGCATATACAGTGATACACTGTGCATGTCACAAGCTATTCGTGTATGACGAATTCAAAATTAAATGATGACCAACCTCCCAAATAACTGAGGCAAATAATATTTTTAAAATTACATTTTATTTTACACTGCAAAAATATTTCATTTTCAATTTTACTTCGTCAGTGTATATTTTTACAGATAACTCAGATGCTGGATTCAATCTAGAATGAAGTTGAAGATAAATTAAGTGAATGAATTGTATTGAGATGCATTTGTAAATGAAAAATTGTAATGAAATCAAATTTGTATTGTGAAATTATATATATATATATATCTGTGTGTGTGTGTGTATGTATATATATAGCGAGAGCTTGAATTTGTACTATTCAAAATTGTAATAAACATTTATTTGAATAAAATATCTGTTTGAATTTAAATTCTATGTTATTTATTTTATTTAGCAAATATTTATTTAATCTGTGAAAATAAAATAGTACATTAACAAATACATTTAAATGAATATATATGTTTATTATCATCAAACAAAAATCATATACTCGTATATTCAACAGGAAGGACGAAGTATGCCTTTATCCACGCTATGAGATGGCCAGGTTAGAGCACCGAACAAGTCCTTATTTGCGCCATGCTATGGCTATGTTAAGGCACCTCCTGGAGGGAGGACGGAGTAAGCCATTATCACGCCATAAGATGGACATGGTAGAGCACCAAACAATCTCCTGTTTACGCTGCAATAGGGCTAGGGCATGGTGCCTTCTGGAGGGAGGTCGGGTAAGTCCTTAGTTCTAGCCTCTAAGATGAGCTAATCAAGAGCACCGGACAATAATTGACTAAGACGTCTAGGCCCAAGAAGATGCCTAATAAATAAGGACTAAGACGTCCAAGCCCAAGCGAGGCTCATTCAATAATGGACTAAGATATCCAGGCCTAAGAGGAGGCCCAACAAATAATGTACTAAGATGTCCAAGCCCAAGTGAGGCTCATCCAATATTAGACTAAGACATCCAGGCCCAAGAAGAGGCCCAATAAATATTGGACTAAGGCATCAGGCCCATGAGGAGGCCCAACAAATCATGAACTAAGATGTTCAAGCTCGAGAAAAAGCATATCCGATCATGGACTAAGACATCCTAGCTCAGGAGGTAGCCAATCAAATTATTTCTATACACATTCAAAACCTGGTGGGTACATACACATCAAAGAAGATGAAAACAAAGGAGTAGAATGGAACTCCAATTACTATTACCAGAATCTAGGTTTCGAGATTATCATTTTTAAGCATCAACTATTAAAATCCGAATCTCGGTTTTGGGTCTTTCATATAAAGATTTAATCATCTAACACCCGAATCTGGGTTTCAGGATATTATCAATTACTAACTTATTATACCCGAATCTAGGTATTAAGATTGTTGTTTATTTAAACCCTAATTTGTGTATAGGATCTTTGGATTTCTACCCATCTCGGATGCTCGAATCTGATTTTTGAAATTCTCATACATGGGTTTCAACGTCTAATACCTAAATCTGGGTTTTGGGATTTTATCAATCGCCATCTTTGCTAAGCCCAAATAGGGGTATGAGGACATTATCGTCCATAACAATTCATGATACTCAAACTTAGGTTTCGGGATTATTATCAATTTTCGCCTAAATACCCTAAACTGGGTCTGAAACATCTATTATGAAGATAATCTCCATGATTTCTGGTTATTCAAAATATACCCCAATATGGGCAAGATATTTCTATTCTAATAATTATCTTCCTACACAAACATGTGCCCTCATCTGGATCGAAGTTATTTATGCAAAGATGTAGCATCCCTTACGTAGAGGCCCAAAACTTGGGTTACAGATGCTGCAACCATCTATAGTATTTACTTACAGTGACTAAATACGGTTACATTAATGGTATCATTAATATCAGAAGCACTTGAAAATGAAACAAAACATAGATTACAAAACAACTTTTACTTCATTATATTTCAAAATCAATTGTTTCACATTCACAACAAACAAACCAAATCGTTCCCAAGCACAAATAGAATATAATTATTACAAATTACGCCAAGAGCGGTATACAAAGATAACCCCCTGGATGATCAGAGCCATATGGCCATAATAGACCTAATACAATCATAGCGGAAATACATCAAAACATAACAAGAACTGCAATCCTAAATAACTATCTGTATGCCTCCTGCATGCCTTCGGTAGCCTTATTCATCATTCTACTAAAATATGAAAAATACCTTAACCCCTCAGCCTACTCAAATTAATTTTCAGCACCCGAGAGTTCAAGGACAAAAACAAAGCTTCGAGTCGGATATAAAGCCAGGTATGAATAATACTATACATCCCAGTTAAACATGTTAAGTGAGACCACGCCGCTTAGCGAAACGGGTTTTCCCTCACTAACATACTTTTAAAATATACCTTTTACAAAACCTCTCATAAAACCATATTCCATGCTCCTGCATCCACAATGGTTAAAACATATATTTGCGAAACATTATGGTGATATGCATACTTGAAAACAATTAAGATTTTCCCATCACCAATTAAAGTTTAATTACATCAAAGTGGGACTACCTATTCCATGGTCATTTTCTTAAGTTGATGTAGACTCTCTATCTCACATCCCATAGTTTTTCTAGGATGATTATGAACCTATCATATTGCCACTTAATTCATGCTAGCCCTATGAATCGAATTATTTCATGTAAGCCTTATGAACTTAATGGTCTCATGTTAGCCCCATGAGTTTATATAAATCATGTTAGCCCCATGATTTTATTTGAATTTGCCATTTCATTCATGCTAGCCCCATGAATCTATTTGTATCATGTTATCCTCATGATTCTATTTGAACTTGCCATTTGATTCATGCTAGCCCCATGAATCTATTTTTATCATGTTAGCCCCATGATTTTATTTATATCATATTAACCCCATGATTAACCTATTTCCATTAGTATCCTTAACTTAGGTCATATTCATTTGTTGTTTCCACTGGTACCCTCAACCCTTAGAAATCAAAACCATTCGGAACCATTGAAACTCAACCCTTCGAAACCATTGAACCTCAAAACTTTCAATTCCATTGAACTTCAAAACTTTCAAAGCAATAAAACCATAGACATCCTATTTTAAAAACAATTGGTTCATTGCCTTAAAAAACCTTTGGAAACCCTTCCATTGAAAACCTTCCAAAACCATTCAGAAACAAAAACCTTTCGAAAGCACTGGCCTTCTAAAAACTTTTTGGATTCAATTTAAAACAAATAATAGCTACTTTTAAAACCTTTTGACTCCATTGGAAATAACCTTTCGGCTAAGCCTAAAGTTCTGCTTTGAAAGCTTTAAAACATCTTTTAAAACAACTCTTTCCAAAGCTTTGGGTTATAGTTCAATTTATAAAACAGGGGTTAAACACCTAAGACGAAAGCTTCCTTTCGAAAGCATGTTGAAGATGGCTATTTTTTTAAACAAGTAAACCATTCGACTTTGCCTGAAGGTTCAAAATGGAACTTTCATATATAAAGCGGCAGTGACCTTTCGACCATGCCGGAATGTTTGAAAACAAGGTAGTAGTTGTAACCTTTCGACCGTGTCAAAAGGTTTAAAACCTTTCTTTTAAACATTTTGACCTGGTCGAAAGCAACCAAGTCGAAAGATTTAATTCGAAAGCAAAGTAGGTGAAAGCTTTTGGTTTATAAAACAAACATACCTCACCATTTTCGATCTTGTCCAATTCATTACGTATCAAGTAACTTAATACCATATGCATTGGTTTGACCCTGCGGAAAGCTTTGAACCCCTCGACCTGGTCGGAAGGTCTGGGTCGGAAGGTTTACTGCTATAATAGGTCGAAACATGCTAAAAGCATGATTTTTTTTTGTTTTCAACTTAAAAAGGATAACTTTTAAACTAACCTGCCTTTGTTTGTCAAATTTTCATTGGTTAACGAATTCTTTCAAAAATTGTGCTGTCATTATTTTCAAAATTAATAATCATTTTATTTTATAAAATGCCCCGTCTCCTTAATTAAATATATAAAACATTTAAGTCTCATACCTTTAATAATTTTATATATTCATCAAACACTTAGGAAAAATCTAAAAAAAATATCAGAAAATCTAATTTAACATGTTGCCTAACATATAAAAATTTCAACCCCAAATAATTATTATGTTGGTCGAAAATTATTTATAACCCAATAAATAATTTCCTTCGGTAGAAAATTAATATAAAATTCAACATAATTTGTAAAATAATGAAAATTGAAATACATCTCTGAAATATCTTTTCTAACCCATATTTAAAATTTCAAGACATTCAGATGTTATCAAATAGAGTTTTTATATCAAACATATCCTAGAACAAGTATGAACATGCATATTTCACCAGCAACAAATATATATAACTTTGATCATCAAAACATGGCATATACTTGCTAAAACATTGCGGATCATAGTCATAAAACCAAAAATTAAAAGAAAATGGGATGTAGTAATTTTCATCTTAGCTTTGAGATTATAGATGTGAGATTAAATGTTGATTAAGTTGATTATCTTCCTTCTCTTGATTCCTAGCATTAATCTTCTTCTTGAGTGTGAAAATGGTAGCCGATCTTAGTGTTTTTAGTTTGAGTAAAATGAAACGAATGTGAGTTTCTATCTCCTAAGGGTTTAGGGTATAAGATCCACCTATTTTTCGTATTGCCCTTATCATTTCCTAACACCTTTGTTTTAGGTTATTTTAAATTAGTTAACACACTATTATGGCATGGCTATCCTTTGCTAAAGCAAATCCCAACCCATTAATCTCTACATTATTTTATTTTTTAACCAATTAAATATTTTAAATAATGTCATGAAATGATGGGGTGTCACAGACTCCCTACCATAAAGAATTTCATCTTTGAAACTACGATAAGGTATACAACAGAACAATCAAAGTTAAAACATACCATTAAAAAAGTCAAGATAAGTATCCTTAATCATGTTCTCCATCTCCCAAGTACAGTCTCTAGCATCATCACTCCATTAAACCTTTACTAACTTGACTGTCTTGTTCCTCAACTTCTTCTCATCTCCAGCCACAATCTGAATCGGTTTTCTAACTATAGTTAAATCTAGTTCTACTACTAAATCTTCTAATAGTGTAAGTCTATAGTAGTCTCCGGGTCTCTAACACATTTTCTATGATGAGAAACGTGGAAAACGTTATGGACTCCAGCCAAACTACTCAGTAATTATACTCTATAAGCGAGTTTCCTAATCCTCTCTATAATACAAAAAGGACCGATGAATCTAGATGCTAACTTTCTCGATTTCATAAATCTTATCACACCCTTCATCGGTGAAACCTTAATAAACACATCGTCCCCGATGGAAAATTCTAAATCTTTCGTTCTTCTATCGACGTAACATTTCTATCTAGGAGCTTCCTTCATCCTAGATCGGATTAACTCAATCTTCTCCGCAGCTTCCTTCACCAAATCTGGACAAAGAACCAATCTATCCCTGGTATCCAACCAACATACATGAGACTTGCATAGTCTTCCATACAAAGCATCAAATGGTGCCATCCCAATACTAGTCTGATAACTATTGTTATACGAGAACTCGACTAGATGAAGATGGTCCTCCCATGATCCCCGAAAATCCAATACACAAGGTCTTAACAAATCCTCCAAGATTTTGTTATCTCTTTCTAATTGCCTATCAGTCTGCGGATGGTAAGCGGTACTCATGTTGAGCTTGGTTCCTAAAGCTTTCTGTAGACTTTTCCAGAACTCACTAGTAAACAAAGAATCCCTGTCGTTGAAAATACTACCAGGAATCCCGTGCAGTCTAACTACATTCTTCATAAATAACCTCAACAAACTAGGTGCCATCCTAGTTGACTTTATCAGAATGAAATGGGAACTCTTAGTCAGTCTATCTACTATGACCCATATACTTTCATTCCCTCTATTAGATCTTGGCAACCCATTAATAAAATCCATAGAGAATGAATCCCATTTCCACAATGGAACTTCTAACGGTTGATGCAATCCACTAGGCTTCTGGTGTTCAGCCTTTTCCTGTTGGAAATTCAAACACTGCTTAACACATACGCTAGTGTCCCATTTCATTGCTTCCCCGAAGAAACTTCTCTTCATATCCTGATACATCTTCGTTCCTCTTGGATGGATAGTGAATTTCGAAAGATGGCACTCATCCAAAACTTCCTTCCTCATGTTTTCTGCATTCGAAGTACACAACCTTCCTTTCTTTCTCTACCACCTATTTTGGTCAGGACTAAAATCTTTAGGCCATCGCTCTCTATTCCTTCCCTCACCCTTTTGATCCGTTCAACCAAAATTGGATCCTCCTCTTGCTTAGAAGCTATCTTCTTAATCATTACTGGTTTTACTTCTAAATAAGACAATACAACACTTCTGATATTAGAACCTTCCTCGAATCTAAACTGCACATTACAAGCTGATAATGCTTCCAAATCTATCCACTCAGCAATCATAGCCAATATTGCATTCAGTTGTTTCCGGCTAAGTGCATCCGCTACCTTATTTCCTTTTCTGGGCGTGTAATCAATTCCAAAATCATAAGTAGCAATAAAATCAAGCCATCTTTGCTGTCTCATATTCAGCTCCTTCTTAGAGAACAAGTACTTCAACGACTTATGATCAATATAAAGCTCAAATCGATCTCCTAAAAGATAATGCCTCCACACCTTTAAAGCAAATATAATGGCGGCTAACTCCAAGTCATGCTTGGATACCTTACATCATGTGGTCTGAGATGCCTAGACGGTAAGCAATCACTTTACCTCTTTGCATCAACACAGCTCCCAATCCAGTTCCACACGCATCAGTATAAACAACTAAATCTTGGTTCCCCTCTGGAACCACTAACACCGGCACATGGGTCAATAAGTGTTTCAAGGTTTGAAATGCTTCCTTATACTTATCAGTCTATACGAATTTCACATCCTTTCGCGTAAGCTTAGTCATTGGTGCAGCTATCCGTGAAAAATCGTTTATAAGCCATTGATAATATCTAGCCAATCCAATAAAGCTCTTAATTTCGGTCACCGTCTCAGGACTCTTCCAATTATTCACCGCCTTAATCTTGGTTGGATGTACGGACAACTCTTTCTCTGAGATGACATGACCAAGGAACTTCACTTCCTTCTTCTAAAAATGACACTTCAAAAACTTAGCCTTCAACCGAAGCTCCCTCAATGTTTTGAGCACAACTCTAAGATGAACTTCATGCTCCTTCTCATCCTTAGAGTATACCAAAATGTCATCTATAAAGACCAACACAAATCTACCCAAGTGCTCTCAGAAAATCCTATTCATCAGATCCACAAAGAATGCCGGTGCATTAGTTAGTCCGAATGGCATAACTAACCTTTCGTACGATCCATATCTTGTCCTAAACGCCGTCAAAGAAATGTTATCCTCTACCACTCTAAGCTGATGAAATCCCATTGTTAATTGCAGCAGAGACAATACCTTGGCTCCATTAAACGGATCGAACAAATCGTCAATTCTCAGCAATGCATATCGTTTCTTTATCGTCTTTTCATTCAACTTACGATAATCGATACACAGCCTTAACGATCCATCCGGCTTCTTAGCTAATACAGCGGCGGCTCCCCATGGTGAACTACTTGGTTGGATAAAACTCTTGTCTTCCAAATCAAGCAATTGCACCTTCAACTCTTTCATCTCGTTGGGTGTAATCCTGCTCAGCGGCTAACTTACTGGTTCTGTTCCAGGCGCTAAATCAATTCGAAATTCAATAGCTCGTTTCAGTGGCAACCCTGTCACCGGCACAAACACATCTGTGAATTCTCTAACTACAATAACTCAATGAAACTCATCCTCCAACTCCATAGTACCTAATAAAGCATTCATTTCACAACTAGATTTCTCTACGGTATAAACTATCCGATCACTACCATCCGGGTGACAAAGTGATATTTTCCTATCATGGAAAAATGTTCTAGGATCATATTTACTTAACCAATCCATCCAAAGGATAATTCCAAATCCCCCAAAGTCAAACACATGCAAAAAACACTCAAAAGTATGACCTAGAAAACAAACTCTAAATGGTCACACCTCATCCCAAGAGTTGCATATCCTCCTATCGGATTTGCAAACATTTAGGAAGTAACTAGATATGAGGGTTCTAAGTTATACTTATCTACCAAACATCGAGAAATAAAAGAATGAGATGCTCGAGTAACAAATAGAATGCAAACAGACATACTGTGAATCTGCAGCGAGCCTCCCAAAACAGCCTTCCCTTTGTCCTACAAAACTGGCCTTGAGGTTGTGGGCTCTAAAGCATAAACTTGCCCTTTTCCTTCTCTTGAAGGCTCTAGGCACTTGCTCTTGTAATGACCTATCTGATCACAATTAAAACATAAAACATTCTTCTTTCCACCAGCCTCTTTTCCTTTTCTTTTACTGGTTTGACACTCATTAACATAGTGTCCCTTTTTGTCGCATTTGTAGCAAACCACTTTAGCCTTTCCTTTCTTCTATACTCCTCCTTTCTAAGCACTCTTTTTTGGAAAGACTTCCTTTTCTGGTCCTGTCCCATCTGGGCCTCCTTCATCTTCTTCCCCAAGCAAGCCAATGCCTTTTCCTGTCTTAATGCCATTTCAACCACTACATCACTGGGATCTCTCAAATGCGGCAAAGTGGCACTTATCAACTCCGGCCTTAAGCCCTTTATAAACTTTTCATTCATCTTGATCACGGTGTCCACCAAAGCATACCCTTATCAGGCCAACTCCTCAAACTTTCTCGCATACTCCAAAACGGACATATCCCCTTATTCTAATTCTACAAACTTCCTTACCAACGCTGACTACACCATTATAGACATAAATCTACTTGAAAATCTTCTCCTAAACTCCTCTTAAGTCATGGTTTCATCATCAACCCTAACAGCGACAGTACTCCACTAGAATAAAGCAGCTCCCTGCAGCTGCCTCGAAGCCAATCTCATTTTTTTATACATCATTCAATTTTAATTCAGCAAAAATCGGCCCGCAATGCAGTAGCCAATTTTCCACCTCGATCACATCTTTAGTACCAATAAATGGTTTTCCTCCAAGACTGGCATAATCCCTACTCAGGTTAGCATAATGATTGACCATCGAAACTTCTAGAGCTCCTCCTCTGACTGCATTACCTCCGGTAACTCTGGCTACAATTCCAGGTTACATCATATTTACAAAGAATGAAACGTTGCTCCCATGTTCGTCTGGGGAACTCCTGCACCAATAGTTTCTGCTTGTACCCTACCGGGACCTCTCCTAGTGTTTGGTCAGGCATTTCCGTTAGTGGCGGTGCTATCTCCTCCGAGATTCACTCTGCCTCTTCTTACTTCTATATCTATATTCAAACCTTATTCGATACAGATGAATAGCCTAACTAAGATAGGAGTTTAGAGATATAGCATATGCTTATATATATAGCAAATACAAGTATGTTACTATAGCGTTATCCCATATCACGATCTTAACTCTATGGATTATGTCTTCAAAAATCATTTTTTACTTAAAGGATTCCATAACCATGCTCTGATACCAAGTTGTAACATCCTATATCTAGAGGCCCAAAACTAAGCGCTGCAGATGCTATAGTCATCTATAGTATTTGCTTCCGACGATTAAATACCGCTATGTTAATGATATCATTAATATCAGAAGCACTTGAATATGAAACACAACACAGATTTCAAAACAACTTTTACTTCATTATGTTTCAAAACAAATTGTTTCACATTCACAACACACAATCCCAAATTGTTTCCAGGCACAGATATAATATAATTATTACAAATTACGCCAAGAGCGGTATATGAAGATACCTCTCTGGATGATTAGAGTCATATGGTCATTATAGATAACAAGAACTGGAATCCTAAATAGTTATCTACTTGCCTCCTATATGGCTCCAGTAGCCTTATTCGTCATCCTACTAAAACCTGAAAGGCCTCAGCCTACTCAAATTAATTTTGATCTCCCAAGAGTTTAAGGGGAAAACATAAGCTTCGAGTCATACATACAGCCTGGTATGAATAATACTATACATCCTGGTTAAACACATTAAGTATGACCACGCTTCTTAGCGGAACGGGTTTCCCCTCACTAACATCCTTTTAAAACATATATTTTACAAAACCTCTCATTAAACCATATTCTGTGCTCCTGCATCCACAATGGTTAAAACGTATATTTGCGAAACATTATGGTGATATGCATACTTGAAAAAAATTAGGATTTTCCTATCCCCAATTAAAGTTTAATTATATCAAAGAGGGACTACCTATTCCATATTCATTTGGCTTAAGTTGATGTAGACTATCCATCTCAAATCACATAGTTTTCCTAGAATGACTATGAACCCATCTTATTGCCACTTAATTCATGCTAGCCCCATAAATCAATTTCATATTAGCCTTACGGACTTAATGATCTCAAATCAGCCCCATAAGTTTGTTTATATCATGTAAGCCCCATGATTTTATTTGAATTTGCCATTTGATTCATGCATGATTCTATTTGAATTTTTCATTTGATTCATGCTAGCCCCATGAATCTATTAGTATCATGTTAGCCCCATGATCTTATTTATATCATGTTAACCCATGATTAACCTATTTCCCATAGTATCCCTAACTTAGGTCATCTTCATTTATTGTTTCACTGGTATCCTCAAAACCCTTAGAAATCAAAATCTTTCAAAACCATTGAAATTGAACCCTTCGAAACCATTGAACCTCAAACCTTTCGATTCCATTGAACTTTAAATCTTCCGAAAGCAGTAAAACCTTAGACATTTTATACTAAAAACACTTGGTTCATTGCCTTGGAAATCCTTTGGAAATCCTTCCATTAAAAACCTTCTGAAATCATTCAAAAACAAAAACCTTCCGAAAGCATTGGCCTTCTAAAACCTTTTGAAAACTTTCTGGATTCAATTTAAAATAAGTGAAAAATTATCTTTTAAAACCTTTCGATTCCATTGGAAACAACCTTTCGGCTAAGCCGAAATCTTTGCTTCAAAAGCTTTAAAGAAAATTTTAAAACTTTTAAAACAACTCTTTCGAAAGCTTTGGGTTATAGTTCAATTTATAAAACATGAGTAAATCACCTGAGATAAAAGCATCCTTTCGAAAGCATGTAGAAGAGACTAGTTTTTTCTAAACAAGTAAACCTTTCCACTTTGCTAGAAGGTTCAAAACAAAACTTTCATTTATAAAGCAATAGTGACCTTTCGATTATGCCAAAAGGTTTGAAAACAAAGTAGCAGCTGTAAACTTTTGACTGTGTAGAAAGGTTTAAAACATTTCTTTTAAACATTTTGACCTAGTCGAAAGCAACCAATTTGAAAACTCTAATTCAAAAGCAAAGCAGGTGAAAGCTTTTGGTTTATAAAATAAACATACCCCAACTTTTTTGGCCATTAACCTTTCGACTAAGAACCTTTCGACCTTATCTAATTCATTACATAGCAAGTTACTTAACTCCATATGCATTGGTTTGACCCGAAAGCTTTGAACCTTCGACCTGGTCAGAAGGTCTTGGTCGGAAGGTTTACTGCTATAATAGGCTAAAACATGCTAAAAGTATGATTTCTTTGCTTTTAACTTTAAAAATATAACTTTTCAACTAACCTGCCTTTGTTTGTCAAATTTTCGTTGGTTGACAAATTCTTTTTAGAATTGTGCTGCCACTATTTCCAAAATTGATAACCATTTTATTTTACAAAATTCCCCTTCTCCTTAATTAAATATATAAAACATTTAACTCTCATACCTTAAATAATTTTATATATTCACCAAAACACATAGGAAAAATCTAGAAAAATCCCAGAAAATCTATTTTAATATATTGCATAACATATAAAAATTTCAACCCCAAATAATAATTATTTTAGCTGAAAATAATTTATAACCCAAAAAACAATTTCCTTCACTATAAAATTAATATAAAATCCACCATAATTTAGAAAATTATGAAAATTGAAACCCATCTCTGGAATATCATTTATGAGCTATATTTAAATTTTCCACGCATTTGGATGTCATCAAATAGGATTTTCATGTCAAACATAACGTAAAACAATTATGAACATGCATATTTCACCAAACAATAAATATATGTAACTTTAATCATCAAAACATGGCATATACTTGCAAAAACATTCCCGATCTTAGTCTTAAAATCGAAAACCAAAAGAAAGTGGGATGTAGTAATTATTCACCTTAGATTTTAGATTATAGTTTTGAGTTAGATGTTGATTAAGTTGATTATATTCCTACTCTTGATTCCTAACTTTAATCTTCTTCTTGAGACTGAAAATGGTGGCCGACCTTAGTGTTTTTAGTTTGAGTGAAATTAAATGAATGTGAATTTCTTTCTCCTAAGGATTTTGGGTATAAGCTCCACCTTTTTCCCATACATTTCCTAACATGTTTATTTTAGGTTATTTTAAATTAGTTAACAAATTATTATGGCACGACTACCCTTAGCTAAAGCAAATTTCAACCCATTGATCTCTACATTATTTTATTTAATTTAACCAATTAAATATACTAAATAATGTCATGAAACTATACGGTGTTACAAAAGAGGATTAACTTAGATATATCTTGATTTGGACTCAAAACTTAATATGAGAATCATTCTTCTAATTCCCATTAAGTTGGCCATAAAAGCCTGAATCTGGGTTTATAAAAGCCAAATATATATAGCTATTTTTAGGATATTGTTATTTAGGTTTTGAATATCATGTTATCCATCTCTAAACTTCATAGATTAAGGCTCTAATCTAGTTAGATTTTGTGGATGATATAATGTGATTGAATCTGTTATAGGCAACTGAAATGTCAAACTAGTATTTTTATGTCAAAATTAAAAATTGTACTTCTAGATTTCAAGTGATGCTTATCGGGCGAATAAGGGCATTAATATGATGATCAACTACTGAACATACATATAAGTATGATAACATTAATGGTACTTTAAATTTTGAATTTCGCAGGAAAGACAAAATTATGAAGAGTAAAAAAAAGCTTCTTTCATACAAGAGGAGCAAAATGTTAACCATAAAATCTACTTGAAGACAGAAGTATGAAAGAAGGATAATAAAATTGAAGTTTTGATGAAGAGACAGGCCAAGTCATCATGAAAGACTTAAAAGGATATGCTGAAAGTCCAATTACTCATACAGTGCACAAGCCCTCTACCCAGATGAAAACAAACAGAATCTTCAGCCACAGTCAACTTTTCGATACAGATGGAAAAGCAATCATGAATTTAGAACCCCTTTGGAAAGCAATCATTGGAGATCTTTCAACTACACATCAAACCTTTCGAAGTCAAAGGTTATGCCCTGAGTGACCTTTTGGGAAGCATGGCAGCCTTTCAAACCGGTTAAAGCACATCCAGGATACCTTTCAACAATGTCGAAAGGTTTTATGAAGAAAGCAACAATCATAAATCAGGAAAGAATAAAAGACAACCTTTTGACAACATTGAAGAGAAACACAGCTCTGGACAACAATCAAGTGAAGAGAAACCTTTCGACAAGGTCGAAGGGTTCACAACAATCAAGTGAAGAGCAACTTTCTAGCAAGGTCGAAGGATTCACAACAATCAAGTGAAGAGCAACCTTCCGATAAGGTCGAAGGGTTCACAATAGTATATAGGAAGCAAACCCTTCGACAAAGTTGATAGGTTTCATAAAGGTATAAAGAAAAGTAGACCCTTTGACAATGTCGAAAGGTCCATAATGGCATATGAAGGGCAAACCTTTCGACAAAGTTGAAAGGTTCACAATGGCATACAAAGAAAAGACCTATCGACAAGGTCGAAGACAAGGAGGAGTGAAGGACGAACCAAAGAGCATAAGAGACTCATAAAATTTCAACATAATCGAAGGGTTATAACCTTTCAATGAAACTAAAAGATTTAAAGTGGCATATAAAGGGGAACCTTTCGACTCAGTCGAAAGCATGGAGTCGAAGGAGGGCCTCCTGCATCTATAAATAAGACCCAACGGGTCCACCTTTAAGGGATGAATTCTGAATATTGATTCATCTTCTTTTCTCTACTTTCATAGTGATAATTGTATTAGGAAAAACCCTAAATTGAATTAGGGAGAGAGCTTTATTTATTGTAACTCATTTTGGATATGAATAAAATGGAGATGGCTCATTCATGAAGGATACTGGCAATGAGGAGAATCATTAAGATAATTATCTAGACTAATGATCAATTGTACATGATTTCAACCTTTTTCTCATAATCTCTTTTGATATTTTCTATGTATAAGATTGATTTAAACATTCCCCATCGAAACACATCATCTTACAAATCCATACTTAAGGTGGGAAGCTAAAATAATGATGACGTGTTGCCTATGTTGAATGCATGGTTATGGAATAGCTAAATTGATTTTATATAGGAAAAGTAAACAGGTTTAAGATATAAAACTGAACTGCTTCGAAAGGAGGAAAACCTTTCGAATTATTTGAAAGGTCTGCTTTCTAATGGAATCCTGAAGTGATATATCTTAAACCATTCGAGATGGACTTGATTCGAAAGGAACCTACCCCCTTGAACATTAGCAGAACCTTCGAATCAATTCCATAGAGAGAAAATAGACACCAAAGGGGCTGAAAGTTATTCAGCTTGACAAATGAACTATGCTTCTCCTTATAACAATGTCGAGAGGTTTAATGCGAAACCTTTCGACAAGTTAAAAAGGAAGAGGTTGACATCAATTATAACTGCTTTCAACTCCATAGGGAGATGGAACTCAACAAATTACTGATTTCTGAAAGCTAAATAACTGGGAATTAAATGAACCTAATCAAGCGGTTGGAAAAATCTTGTTACACCTTTAGAAAACGTTGAAAGGTTTGACAACTTGCTTCTATTCCAACGTAGTCGGAAGGTCGGAGTGATCTCATTAACAAACTTTCATCAGGGTTGAAAGGTTGAGCTATTTCCTTCTTCACCAACTTAGACAGAAGATTGGAGTAGTCATGCTAATAATCTTTCGACAAGGTCGAAAGGTTTGACAATCTAGTATTTTGTCAACCTAGTTGAAGGGTTAAAGTAGCCTCGTTACCCTTTTGACAAGGTTGAAAGGTACGAACATTCACTGTTCTATTCATCTAGATCAATTTGATTAAGACATTTTATCCGAAGGTTGGCACACCTTCGGAAGCGAATACCATCTCAACAACATGGTTATATCCAAATAAAATCATCTTATCAAAGCATTGAAGACGTTGACAAGATTTCTTGTTAACAAAACCTTTTAAACAATATCTTCAAAAACATTGGAAAAACTTTTCCTTTCAATCCTTTCAAAACCCTAGGAAACCAACCCTTTCGAAATCATTCATTAAAGCCTTTCGAAACAGTCGAAACTTAATCCTTTCGAAAGCACTTTGGGTTCAATTTAAAACATATGGAAACACCTTTTGAAACCTTTTAAAACGTCTTGGTCGAAATAATTTGGATTATGCCTTCAAGTAGAAAAAAAGGATCATAAACCCATTAAAGCCAAAAGCATCTGCTTCGAAACAATTGAAAACTGTCACTTTTGAAACCAATTTAGGTTTACTTTACTTACAGAAAAAGGAGCTTTAAAACATTTAAGTTGAAAGCATCTGGTTCGAAACCATTTCCAAAGTAATAAAGTGAGGGTGTCGAAACCATCCCTTTGAAAGCATTGGAGAGTGGTTAGGTTTTTAGAAAACAAAACAACCCTTTTGAAACCATCTGGACCGAAAGGTAAAAGGCGGTAGCAAAGTTTCGACTTAGTCGAAAGTAATTATATAAACATATAGGGACAGACCAATCAAATACATATCCTTAAATTATTTGACCTGGTCGAAAGCTACTTTGTCGAAAGCTATTTAATCTAAAGCAAACAGTCGTATTTCTTGAATATAAAAACAAAGGACTGCCTCAACCCCTTCGAAACCTCTAGTTTCGACTCCCTACCTTCCACCTACATCCAATTCACTATGTACCAGTGAATTGATACCATCTGCATTGGTTTCGACGGTATCGGAAGTGAAGATGAGAAGGCAGAAACTGGTACCAACGATGTCGAAACTGTGAAAAACACGTAGCAAACAGTTCTTTTCACCTAACCTGCTTTACGTGTCTAATTATGATTGGTTGCCTCTTTCTTACCAATAAAAAGTACTGCACATGTGTTGCTGACTTTCCAGATTTTATAATTTAAATTCTTTATTAAAAAGCCTATTTCTCTCTCTTAATTATATAAAACATTTAAGTCGCATACCTTAAATGATTTTATATAACCATTAAAACACTTAAGAAAAATCTATGAAGATTCCAGAAAATCACTTTTAATATGTTTTCCAACATATAAAAATTTCAGACCCCGATTTTTATTATTCAACCAAAAAAATTATTAACCCGAAATAACATTTCCTTTACTAGAAAATTCATATAAATTCCACATAGTTTCAAATAAATTCTAAAAATGGAAATCCACCTCTAAAATATTATTTATGAACTTCATAAAAATTCGCAAGGTATTTGGACGTCATTTTATAGGATTTTCTCCTTAAAACATATCATAAATTCAATTCGAACATACATAAATCATCAACATTTATATACAATGATTCCATCATTTAAAAACATGAAAAATCAATGCAAAATATTTGGCATTCATCTAAAAATTGAAAATAAAATAAAAAATGAGATGTAAACATTATTCACCTTAGCTTTAGAGATTGAAGAGATTGAGATGTGGATAGATTTGATTTGAATTAGCTTCTTCCTAGCTTTTCTTCCTCTTTTCCTTGTTAATGATGGCCCACCCCTTATTTTTAAAATTTGAGAATGAAATGAACATGTATAATTTTATACAGCCAAGGGTTATAGATATAGGAATGGTCTTTTTCCTATACTACCCCTCCTCCTATTTCATTTTAACTCTTCTTTTGTACATTTGTTACATGTCACGGCTTCCCTTAATTGAAAAGAAATCTCTGTCTCTTAATCAACATATTATTTTATTTAACTTAGCTAACTAAATATTCTAAATAATGTTATCAAAAATCTAGGGTGTTACGGTATCCTCTTCTTAAAGAATTTCGTCCTCAAACTTTCGATATGGTACACAATAAATCAAATAAGAAGGTAAAATATACTATCAAACAATTCAGGATAAATATCTCTAATTCTGCTCTCAATCTTCCAATAGAGTCCATGTTATCATCGCTCCATTGGACTTTGACTAATCTGATCGTCTTGGTTCTAAGCCCCTTCTCATTTCTTGCAACAATGCGAACTGGCTTCCTTACTATAGTGAAATCCGATTCTACCACTAAGTCATCCAGCACAGTCGGTGCAATAGCAGTCTCCGGGTCTCTAGCACACTTTTTGAAGTGAGATACATGGAAAACATCCTCTAAACTGCTAGGTAATTCCACTCTATACGCGAGTTTCCCAATCCTCCCAACAATAGGAAAAGGTCCAACGAACCTAGGTGCCAACTTTTCCGATCTTCCAAATATGATCACACCCTTCATCGGTGATACCTTAATAAAAATCTAATCTCCGAATAAGAATTCCAAGTCTTTTCATCTCTTATCCACTTAACTCTTTTGCCTAGACTGAACCTCCTTCATTCTAGCCCGAATGACCTCAATCTTTCTTGCAGCTTCTCTGACTAAATCTGGACCAAGAACCAACCTATCCCTAGTCTCTAGTTAATATATGGGAGATTTGCATGGCCTTCCATACAAAGCCTCAAATGGTGCCATTCCAATACTAGTCTGATAACTATTGTTATACGAAAACTTAACTAGATTCAAATAGTCCTCCCCTGATCCCCAGAAATCCAGAACACAAACCCTTAACAAATCTTCTAAGATCTTGCTAACTTTCTCTGGTTGCCCATCTATCTATGGAAGGTAAGCGCTACTCATATTGAGCTTAGTTCTAAAACTTCCTAAAACTCTTCCAGAACTCGCTAGTGAACAAAGATCTCTATCACTAATTATGTTACTAGGAATTCCATGCAGTCTAACCTCATTCTTCATAAACAACTTTTCCAAAACAGGTGCCGTTCTGGTCGATCTAATTGGAATGAAATAGACACTCTTGTTTAATCTGTCCATAATGACCCATATACTATCATTTCCCCTATTCAACCTTGGCAACCCGTCAATAAAGTCCATAGAAATAGAATCCCACTTACATATTGGAATATCTAACAATTGAAGCAAACCACTTGGCTTTTGGTGTTAAGCCTTTGCCTGCTTCAAAATCATGCACTGCTTCACACACAACCCAATATCCAACTTTATACCTTCCTAGAAGAAACTCATTTTCATGTCCTGATACATCTTAGTACCTCCTGGATGAATGGTGAAATTCTAATGATGGCATTCCTCTAAGATTCTTTCCTTATGTTTCCTAGACTCCGAACACACAATCTTCCTTTCTTTCTCAACCATCCATTCTGGTCAAGGGAAAAATCTTTCAAGTCATCGCTCTTAGTACCTTCTCAAAGCTTCCTAACCCATTCAGCTAACATCGGATCCTCCATCTGTTTAGAAGCAATCTTTTTTTATCATCACTGGTCGAATTTCTATACAAGATAATACAACTGTATTCTCACTAGACCCAGCTTCGGATCTCCACTTAACTCCGCAATTCGTTGATGCTTCCAAATTATTCCACTCAATAATCATTGCTAACACTGCATTCTGATGTTTCCTGCTAAGTGCAACCGCAAACTTACTGCATTTTCCTACCGTGTACTCAATCCCAAAATCATAGGAGGCCATAAACTCTAACGATCTCTGATATCTCATATTCAGCTCCTTCTGAGAGAACAAATACTTCAACGACTTATGATATGTGAATAACTCAAACCTCTCACCCAAAAGGTAATGTCTCCATACCATCAAAGCAAACACTACAGCCAATTCCGAATCGTGCGTCGGTATCTGACCTCATGTGGTTTAAGCTGCCTAGAAGCATTGGCAATCAATTTAACTCTCTACATCAGCACAGTTCCCATCCCTGTTCCACATGCATCAGTATAAACTATCAAATCCCGATTCCCTTCTGGAACGACCAACACCGATGCATGGTTCAATATGTGTTTTAAACACTGGAATGCTTCCCCATACTTATCGGTCCATACAAACTTCACATCCTTCCTTGTTAGCTTGGCCATCGGTGCCACTATCCATGAAAAATCCTTAATGAACCTTTGATAATAACCAGCTAACCCAAGGAAACCCTTTTTCTCCATCACAATCTCATGTCTCTTCCAACTATTTACTGCTTCAATCTTAGTCAGATCTACTGACAACTCTTCCCTTAAGACTACATGATCTTGAAACTTCACTTCCTTCTTCCAGAAATGACACTTCGAAAACTTTGCCTACATTTGATGCTGTCTCAACATCTCGAGCACCACTCTGAGATGAACTTCATGCTCTCTTTCATCCTTAGAGTATATCAAGATATCATCTATGAAAACCAATACGAACCTATTCAAGTGTTCTTGGAAAACCCGATTCATCAAATCGACGAAGAAAGCTAGTGCATTAGCATAACTAATCATTCATATGACCCATACTTGGTCTTAAATGCCGTCAAAGGTATACTATCATCCGCTACTCTGAGCTGATGGAAACCTATCACTAGATCCAACTGCAAGAATACCTTGGATCCACTCAATTGGTCGAAAAAATCGTCAATCCCTAGCAATGGATATCGATTCTTTATCGTCCTCTCATTTAACTTATGATAGTCGATACATAGCCTCAATGATCCATCCGACTTCTTAGCAAACACTACCACTGCTCCCTAAGGTGAACTACTCGTCCTAATAAACCTATTGCTTTCTAAATCCACCAAGTACACCTTCCTCCTTCATCTTGTTTGGAGGTCTACTCATTGGTTTTTCTCCCAGAACCAAATCTATTTGAAACTCAATGGCTCGTTTCGGTGGTAATTTAACTTCAGGCTCAAAAATTCCTGCAAATTCTCTAACCTTCAAAACTCAACTTATCTCATCTTCCGATTTCATAGCAAGCATTCACTCCACTATTAGAACCTTCTATGGCATAAATTATCTGATCACTATAACCTGGGTGTCCATGCGATATTTTCCTATCTTGGTAAAATATCTTAGCATCGTACTTACTTACCAATCCATCCCAAGAATAATACCGAACCCCACAAAATCAAACACATGCAAACTGCAAACAAAAGTATGACCTAACAGGTCAAACTCTAGCTGGTCACATCTCAACCCTAGATTTGCATATCCTCCTATTGTATTCGCAACCTGTAAGGAAGTAACTAAATATATGGCTTATGGTTAAGCTTATCGATCAAACATCTTGTATAAAAGAATACGATGCACTAGTATCAAATAGAATGCTAAAATACATACCATGAATCTAAAGCGTACCTCCCAAAACTGCTTCCCCTTTTTCCTGTTATAGGCTTGGAAGCATCTGGCTCCAATGCATACACTTTGCCCTTTCCATCCATTGTGAGCTTCTTACATTGGCTCTTATTATGATCAATCTAGTTGCAGTTGAAGGATCAGACTTTCTTCCTTCCAGCCACCTCTTTCTTCCAAACACAATACTCATTAGCAAAGTGCCCCTTCTTATCACACTTAGAGAAAACAACCTCAAACTTCCCCTTCTTAGCTGCTCCGCCCTTCTGAGCACCTTTCTTTGGAAAGAACTTCCTCTTCTGATTCTACAAACTTGCACTTCTTTAGTCTTACTCTTCTCTAGAGAATCTCCTCATGCCTTAAGGCTCTCCTTTACAAAGTCAGAAGGATCTCTAATATAAGGTAATGTGTCCCTCGCTAAATCAGGCTTCAACCCCCTGATAAACTTCTCATTCCCCTTCATGACTGTGTCCACTGAAGCATACACATATTGGGCCAACTCCTTGAATTTTCTAGCATACCCCAGAACATACATCTCCCCTTGCTCTAACTTAGAAAACTTCTGAATGAGAGCTGATTATGCTATTGCAGACATAAGCCTCTCCTGGAACCTTCCCTTGAAATCTATCTATGACACAGTTTCCTCGTCCACCCAGCAGTCACACTGTTGCACCAAAACAATGCGGCTCCCTGAAGCTGTCTGGATGCCAACCTTCTCTTCTGCTCATCATTGAGCCCCAATTCTGCAAAAATCCATTTGTAGTGCAAAAACCAATTTTCCACTTCTATAGTATCTTTCGTCCCTAGAAAACCCTCTAAGCTTAGCGTAATCTCCGCTCATCTTAGCATAATGGTTTACTACCAGAGCTTTCGGAACTCCTGCACCTATAGCATCTCCTCTAACCATTCCAGCTACAACTTCGGCTTGCATCATATTCACAAAAAAACAAATACATAGCTTCCATGTCCATTTGCAGGACTCCAACATCGACATTCTCTGCTTATGCCTAACCTTGACCTCTCTGAGCATTAGGTCTGACACTCCCTTTGATGCCCTCCCCTCCTAGGTTAGCTCTTCCTCTTCTACCTTCCATATCCGTATTCCAACCTTATGAGATACCAAAAATAACCTAACAAGGATAGGAGACTAGAGATAATGCATATACTTATGTATAACAAATACAAGTATGTTATTATAACATTATCCCATACCCCAATCTTTCTCTAATTCCTTAGGATTATGTTTTAAAAACCATCTATATATTTACGTTCTTCAGAAACCTAGGCTCTAATACCAAATTGTAACATCCCATATCTAGAGGCTAAAAAATTAAGTGGCAGATTCTACACTCATCCGTAGTATTAGTTGTTAATGGAATCCATAATATTAGAAGCACTTGAATATGAAACCAATTGCAGATTTCAAAACAACATTTTTCATTATATTTCAAAAGACATATTCCATATTCAAATTACATAATCCCATATTGTTTCCTAGGTAAACATTAATTATAATCATTACAAATTACGCTAAGAGCAACATATGACGATGCCCCTTTGGTTGATCAAAGCAATATAGTCATATCTGACTTAATATACACAGTGGAATCAAAACAAAATGAAACTGCAAATCCTAACTAGCTATCTATCAGCCACCTTCTCGTCTTCGAAAGCTTTATTCGCCAAAAAGACTAAAACCGGAACCCTCGGCCTACTTAAATCAATTTTTAGCTCCCAAGAATTTAAGGGAAAAAACTTCGAGTCAAACATAAAGCCTGGTGCGAATAATTCTGTTCTCATTTTAATAATTCTGTTCTCATTTTACTAATATTAAGTAATACCACGTTGCTTAGCGGAACGGGTTTTCCCTCATCAGGATCCTCTTTAAAACATATATTTTGCAAACCCTTTCCTACAACCAAATAGGTTAATCAAACTGATTATATCAAAATAGCAATATCATTTATGCTAATAAATGGACTTTCGGTTTAGAACAAGTACTGAGTAGACTATTTGTCCAGCATAATAGCAAGGTCTGTTATGCTACAACTGGACTATCTGTCCATACAACTGGACTGACTGCCCGCAAATTGGACTAACTATCCAAATCAAATGGACTAATTATCCGAATTATTTTCTTGGGGTTAACTACACTTTAAGTTTTCCTTGAAAACCTTTTCAAAATGATTTAGTTTCTTAAAATTATACATATACAAGCAAAACATATCTTTAGCTTTAATTTATGCTATTTTGCCATGTTATATAACACACACACACACATATATATAGACACACACACACACACTTTACACAAAATACCGTTGATGAATTTTAATAAGGATTAATTATGCTACCGAAACAAGTTAAAATCCTTTTTAACCTGAAAGCACTGAGGATGCATTGCCTATTTAATACATTCAAAACCTTTGTTTAAAAACTTTAAACAACCCTTTCGAAACTATTGAAGGTAACCCTTTCAAAACCATTAAAGACCCTTTCGAAACCACTAAATATTGCCTTTCGAAAACATTGGAAAATCTTTCCTTTCAATTCTTTGAAAGCTTCAAAATATCAGACATTCCCTTTTGAAACCTTTAAATATTGCCTTTCAAAAACATTGAATTTTTTTTTCGTCCAATCCTTTCGAAACCCTGGGAACCGCCGCTTTGTTCATTAACACCTTTCGAAACATTCGAAACTCATTCCTTTCGAAAGCACTTTAGGTTCAATCTAAAACATGTGGAAACACCTTTCAAAACCTTTTAAAACGTCTCGGTCAAAACTATTTTGATTATGCCTTCAAGTAGAGCAAAAGGATTATAAACCCATTAAAGTCGAAAGAATCTATTTCGAAACCATTTAAAACTATCTCTTTCGAAACCAATTTGGGTTTTACTTTGCTTGTAGAAAATGGATCTTTAAAACATTTATGTCGAAAGCAACTGCTTCAAAACCATTTCCTAAGTAATGAAGAGATGGTGTCGAAACTATCCCTTCGAAAGTATTGGAGAGTGGTAGGATTTTTAGAAGGCAAAACAACCCTTTCGAAACCATTTGGGTCGGAAGGTAAAAAGGCGGCAACAAATTTTTTTGACTTAGTTGAAAGAAATTATATAAAAACAGAGGCGTAACCCTATCAAAACCATTTCCTTAAATTATTTTATTTGGTTGAAAGCTACTTTGTCGAAAGCCATTTAGTCGAAAGCAAGCACGCGTATTTCTTAAATTTTAAAAAAAAACTGCCTCAATTCCTTTGGAACCCCTGGTTTCGACCCCTTACCTTTCGTCTACATCCAATTCACGACATAGCAGTTAAATGAAACCATGTGCCTTGGTTTGTAGTGTGACGGAAGTGAAGATGAGAAGGTGGAACCTAGTGCCAATGGTCTCGAAACAGTGAAAAACATGTAGAAAATAGTTTTTTTCACCTAACCTGATTTGCACGTCTAATTGTGATTGGCTGCCTCTTTCTTAACCAATAAAAAGTACTGCATAAAGTGCTTTCGACTTTCTAGATTTTATAATTTAAATTATTTTACAAAAACCCCTTCTCTTCTCTTAATTATATAAAACATTTAAGTCCCATACCTTAAATTATTTTATATAACCAGTAAAACACTTAGAAAAAAATCTACAAAAATTCCAAAAAATCTCTTTTATTATGTTTTCCAACATATAAAAATTTCAAACCCCAATCTTTCATTATTTAACCAAAAATATTATTAACCCAAATTAACATTTTCTTTACTAGAAAATTCACATAAATTCCACATAATTGCAAAAATTCTAAAAATTGAACCCATCTCTAAAATATTATTTGTGATCTTCATAAAAGTTTGCAAGGCATTTGGATGTCATTTTATAGGGTTTTCACCTTAATACATATCATAAATTCAATATGAACATACATATATCATCAACATGTACATACAATCATTCCATCATTTAAAAACATGGCAAATTAATGTAAAACAATAGACATTCATCTAAAAGATGAAAATAAAATCAGAAGTGAGATGTAAAATTATTCACCTTAACTTTAGGGATTGAAGAAATTGAGATGTGAATAGATTTGATTTGAATTAGCTTCTTCGTAGTTTTTCTTCTTCTCTTCCTTAATGGTGGTTGGCCTCTTACTTTTAGAATTTGAGAATGAAGTGAACATGTGTAATTTTACACGCCCAAGGGTTATAGATATAGGAATGCTCTCTTTTCTATTTTACCCCTCCTCCTATTTCATTTTAACTCTTCTTTAGTTCATTTGTTGCATGTCATGGCTATCCCTTAATTTAAATTAAATCTCAATCCCCTAATCAACACATTATTTTATTTTATTTAACTAATAAATATTCTAAATAATGTTATCAAAAATCAGGGGTGTTACAAAAAGGGTTCTGCCTCCTTTAGAGGGACCTTTCGACCTAGAGCTTTCGGCCCCACCTAGTCGAAACCTTCTAGGTCCAAACCAGTAAACCAATACACATGGTATCATTGGATGGTATGCAGTGGATTAGAGAAAAGCGGAAGGTAGGGTGTCGAAAAATAGTTTCCAAAGTGGTTGGTTCCTTTGTTTTGTTTTAATAAAAGGGCTTGCCTGTTTACAAAGGGGTTTCGAAGTAGTCTAAACTTAGTGTTTGGAAAGGGTATTTCAAAAGCAGCTTCCAAAGGAGAGCCGCCGCCTTTGTTTTAAAGAAGTGTTTCCAAAGGAGTTACATAGATTTTATTTAAGGCTTCCGAAAGGGTAGTTTTTACTAAATAGAAACCCTTCTGTGAATTGATGGCTTTCGATGGTATTTAAGGCATCAATGTTGTCGAAAGGTACTAGTTATTTTTAAAATATAAGCCATTTCCTACCGCTTTTGTAAGGGGTTAGGGTTTTTGAAGACAATGGTTTCAGAAGGGGTTTCGAAGCCAACCTTCACTTGTTTTACCTAGAGATTTTAACACTTTCGAAAGATGGTTTTGACACCATCAAGTTTCTCTTAATGTTTTAATGAAGTAAAGAATGGTTTCGAAAGAGGTACTTTCACTTATGTTCACTTTGACCCAAAATAATGTTTTATGAAAGGGGGACTTTTATAGGTTTCGAAGGGTAACCTTCAATTGTTTCGAAAGGGTACTTCCAAATAGTTTCGAAGGTATGCTTCTATACTTATATGAAAATACTTTAACATAGTCGAAAGGTTTTGAAATAAAGGTTTTAAAGTATTTGAATGGAAGAAGACTAATGTTTTAAAGATAAATTTTAATGCTTTCGAAGGAGATCATCATATGAAGTCGAAATCAAAGTTTCGAAGGAGTCGAAAGGTTTTATAACCTAAACTCATTTTTAAAAGGTAAAACCCATGGCTAAATAAAGGAGTTTTGAAATGACTTTAAGGATGTAAATTAGAAGAAAAATTGCCTTGATAAAGATATAAGTTAAATGGATCAACTACGTTGTATATGAAAAGTAATTCAAGGACCTTAAACCTATAGGAGTGGTATTGTTAAGTTGTTATGTTTGCTTCTCCGAATATGAATATATTCACATGATAAAGGACCTATAACTGTATTTTAGGGATAAAGGGGTAGAAGAACTGGCTAGGTTAACCCAGTAATGAATATAAATTGATTAAATTCCTGAATGAGTAGAATTGCATTCAGGGAGTTAGAGGGACCAAAATATAGAATGTCTAAACCTTGAAGTTGTTTGGGAGATAGGTTCTAGTAAGCCTATGAAAACTATGATTATGAAGTTATTAGGAGTAATTAACAGGTTCATTGCAAACCCATGAAAACAAAGTACTAAGGGTGGTTGGCAGGGGCTAATTGGTTTGTAGTGAATCTATGAAAACTATATCCGAATTAAGTATTGACATTAGTCAATAGGTTCCTAGTCAACCCATGAAAACTAGGATTAGAAAGAACTTAATGGAGATATCAGTATGTTCCTAGTCAACCCATGAAAGGTATGATAAGATAGGAGTTACTAGATAAATCCATAATTTCCTAGTCAACCCATGAAAATTAGGATAGGAGATGAGTTATTGGAACGACCAATAGGTTCAGGGGGACCCATGAATTATTTAATTTAATTGGAAGGGGCCTATAGGTTCGTAGTGATCCCAGAAAACTATAAATTAGGAAAGGGTGTCCATGTATTAGGAAAAGGTTATTAGTAAACCCATGAAAACTAATAGGTTAATAGCGAGCTTAGAAACTATAAATATGATAGGGAGCTAATAAAAACAGGGATGGGAAATCCAAACTATTTTAAGTATTCATATCATCATAATAGTTTGAAATGCTATGTCTTAACCCTTATGGATGCAAGAGCATAATATATGGTTTTGAAAAGTCTTTAAGATATTAGTGAGGGGAAAACTCGTTCTGCTAAGCGGCGTGATCTCACTAAATATCTAAATGGATTGAGATGTTAGATTATTATTCATACCAAGCATTATGTCTGACTTGAAGTTTTTTCCCTTGAACTCTCAGGTACTCAATTGATTTTGAGTAGTTTGAGGTTTAAGGTTTTTAGGTTCACTTCTTAGACGAATAAATATACTAGAGGAATGCAAGAGGCAATTAGTTATTTAGAGTTATCTTTTTCCGTTGCGTATTTTGGTTGTAAAGGCAGATTATTAGCCTTATTATACACCCTAATCTACCAGTGGGGCATCTTCATATGTCGCTCTTGGCGTAGGTGTAATAATTATATTTTTCTAAACATGGTTAACGTTTTTGGGATTATGTAATGAACAACAAATGTGGAATGTGGAAATGAGTTTTTGATTTGTTAAATTTTCTTCGCATTCTTGTGACCTGTGTATCAATGTACCTATCACCATCGTATTTGGTCGTCGATGATCAATAACTACGGATGATTGCAACACATATAGCCATTAGTTTTGGGCCTCCAAAGTAGGGGCATGTTACATGAATTGATGGAACATCACTGATGTTCCCAAAATATATGTGAATAAAGGTGGAGAGAGTAGGGTTTTATTTACAAAGGTTGAAACACACCAGAACTGTAATATGAAACTAGGTTCAAAACAAAAAATCTAGTACATTCATCACCTTAAACCCTAGCCGCCACCTTTAGGTAGCTATATAGCACCCCACGTGCACCGATCGACTGGTTGGGTCGCATGGTCGACCGCTCCTCCTTATTTTGAACCGTTTATTTGTTTACCAATTTTAATTAATTCTACTACTTAATAAACTTTTAACGTTAATTGTTAATTTTAATGTTTACTAAACCCAAGTCTAATCAAAATTATTTTTTGAATTTCAAATTTGAGAATTATTTATTTATTTGAGTGTGAATTTTATTTAAATTATTTTAAACTTGAAAACTTCAAATGTTCATAACTCCTTCGTTCGTGCTCCGTTTCAGCATATTATGTATGGAAATTGATTAGAATTTCACCACGAACGCAATGGTAAAACTTTCATTGTCAAATTTCAATTTTCACAAATTCCATTTAAATCCTTATCTTATTTAATTTAATTTTTTTAATTTTTTTACCTATGGTTGATTTTATGGGGTGTTATAGAACCCCCTTTTAAAATGGATTTCGTGCCCAAAATCTTCCTTGGCGGCGAACAACATAACGCGCAATAACATCCATATTATACAACCAAGTTATCTACAAAACCTTCTTCTAAACCAAAGTGCAATGTGATTATATACTTTAGACATACTATAGATGAGGTCAATCCTAGCTTGAGTATGTGATCGTGTCATGCAAGTATGTATGCAAATACCCAAAACATGCATAAAATTACTGCATGAGTTTTAAGTGATTGTGAAAAATTGTAGCAACCATCCCCTACCATCCAATCTAGTAACCATGGTGCAAAAAAATTCTAATTTTGGAGAGAAATGTTTGCTAGAGAAAAGCTTAGGACTAGAAGTCCTTGTGCCTTCCACCGGATTTTCTCCTTATTATAATCAGACTAATCTAATTTCTTTATTGCAGAACTTCCTAGTTCCGTATTTCCACAATGCATGTAGTAGTATGGGATTCTATTCTGTCCATCTCAATATCCTCTAATTGATTAGGCTCTCTAAAATGGCTATGCTATAAAGGTATTTCTTTAAATGAAAAACATGAAAACCTCAATGGACTCCTGCCAACTTACAGGTTTTCTTATTTTTCCAATATTGAGAAAGGCACAATAGATTTTGGTGCCAATATTTCTAACATTCCAAACCTTTTGACCTTCACATGTTGCCTAACCAACCCTAAATTTCTGAAGTCTCTTAATTCAAATCAAGTTTGAGTAGAATTTTGTCGATGGTTTCTTAACCATAATTTGGCGATATGTATGTCCTCCCATAAAGTGCTTCAAGGCTGCCCTATCAATCATATATTGGTGACTATTAGTATACGTGAATTCTAGTAAGGGTAAGTGCTGCTCCTTATATCCTCCAAACTCCATGATTATTGCTCTTGTTGTCCTCCAAAGTCCATAGTTCAAGCTCTCAAAAAATCCTCCAAGTTCCCATTCACTCCTTCAGTTTGTCCATTGGTCAATGTGCAGTAAGTTATGCTAAGATTTAACAAATTCCTAAACTACCGACAAACTCCTTTAAAATTTTCTGGCAAAGGAATCCCTATTACTAATTATGCTAATTGAAAGTCCAAGAAGTTGAAATTTTTTTTTGAAATAAACCCTCACTAGGGATTTTATAGTCCTATTTCCCAAATGGGAACAAAAGGATCTTTCTCTCCCAGCGATAATTTTTTCTACCTTCCTTTCTATCCTAGTCCACTAGAAAATTCTCTTCACATGTATGTATTTTTTGTCTCCTTCTTAAAGGTGGCATTTTGTGAGCTAAATTTTATTTTTGCCAAAATTCTAAAGTTTTAGGATTGAAACTGTAACGACCCGTATTTTACGTGTCGATAAATCGTAGAATTTGCAGGTCGATAGTGTTGATTGTGTTGCCTCTAGCTTGAGTCGTGACCGACTCATAGGGTTGCCGAGTTAAGAAACTATGAGTCGTTAGCGAGTTAGCTTGGGCACGAGTCAACTGTGTGCAAGGTAGCTAACGGGTTAAGGAAATATACGAGATAACGACTCAGTGGGCCTAGGGTCTAAGTCATACACGACTTAGTGGGATAGTGGTTAGGTCGTGTACGAGTTAGTGGAAGTAACGACTTAAGGCTTTGGCCAACCCAGGAAGTTATACGACCTAAGGAGCTAACGAGTTAAGAGGGGTAACGACCTATAGGCTTGTGCGAGTTAGCAAGTTAGGTGACGAGTCGTGACCGACTCATAGGGACCGACTCAAGGGGCTTAGACGACTTAAGGTTGTAGCGGCTTATAGGGGTTAACGGTCTATAAGATCTAAGGCTTAGGTCGGTGGGCCGACTTAGTGGATAAGTCGTTGGGGACTTAGGCTTTTGAGTCGTGTCTCGTGGGATAAGGATTAGGCTTAGGTCGGCCGGGATAAGTCGTATGTGTCTTAAGTCGTGTGACCTTCTTGCTGTGTTGAGTCGTTAGGTCTTTGAGTCGGTAGAATTTAAGTCGGCATCTGGGTTAGTGTTAAGTCGGCAGTATATGTTGTATAGTTAAGTCGCAGGGTCGGCTGTGCTAGGTCGTGAGTCGGCAGGAGATGAGTCGTGGACGACTCATGATGAGTCGGGACCGACTCATGGGGCGACGACTCAGGGAGGTTCCAGCCTATAAATAGAGGGGTTCGGCTCACTTTTTGGCACCAGATTTCGAAGCGACGAAGTGCTGCCATTTTGGAAACTCGACTACAGTATTTTCTTCACTTCTTTCTCTACTTCTATCAAGTGCTAACATCCATTGAAGATTGAAGATCAAGATCAAAGATCAAGAGCCAAAGTTGAAGATTTTCATCCGAAGAGGCTAGATTTCACCGTTTCAAGTGAAATTTCTCCGGATCAAGCCCAAGTCCTTGCTGTCCAGATCTGAAGTTGTTTGATTTTAGGTTGTTTTGGTGATTTGGTGAGTGGTAGTTATCTCTCACGCGGATCCAAAGGAGTATATTGGATTGGTGGCATGTTTGGGTGTTAAAGTTAGAGATTTCATGCATTTTTCTTAGATCTAAGTCTAGATCCATGGTTTTTGAAGATGTTTACTTATGCAAGTTTGTTTAATAAGCATTAGAGACAAAATCCCATGTTTTATAATTGATAGATCTATGCTAAAAACCATGATTTCACATATGTTGGACTTTTGCTCGTTTATTTACGAAATTCCCATTATAGTTGATATTGCTTAAATTGCTTAATAGATCTTGTTTGAATGATTGATTATTTGAATGTATGATTGATTTGATTGTTTCCAAGTTAGCTAGTAGTTGATTTGGAACAAGATGATGAAAGAGGATTCAAAAGCTATGGAAGAAGGCTCTTGAATGGTGAAAGCTGCTTAAGGCATATGTAGCGGATGTTGAAGCTCATATGTATAGATTGGATGATGTTGAGATGGGACTTTGCCATGATTTGATGAGGCAAACCATGTTGTTGAGTTGAGACTTTGCTTTGATGCGATGAAGCGAAGTATGATGTGAGTCTTGGCTTAATCCAAGCAGGGATCATTCCAAGCATGTTGATAACTTGAAGAGTAGTTCAAGTTGGTTGATAATGGATTGTTCAAGAGGTAGCTTGAGCTTGTATGAGGATAGTCGTCAAGAAGGATGGCTAGGAGGCTTGGATCTCGTCGTTGTTGAAGGTTCTAGCATGCTCAAAAGCAAGAGTACATGGGGCGCCCATAACGACTACAGGTAGGTAGTCGGGACACCCAAAAGACTACAGGTAGGTAGTTGAGTACTCTGGGCAAAGTAGATAAGTCCTAGGCACAAGGCAGTGTGCGGAGTTATGGTTAGAACCGGGGTTACCATTAGCCCTTGACAGATGGTCATTCAACTAACGGTGAAATCGAGGCAAGGATAACAGTGATAGCCAGAGTCATGGATGTTTGGTTGTATTATCATTCGGCTTCGAGAGCGGTGTTTTCTGGGTGCTTATCTGATCTTGGTTTAGGCCTTGGGGGTTTGTATTTGGAAAACATCGTCCTTGACTCGAGTGGTATTTGCTTTACCTTAATTGTCTATGTTGTTATGCTTGCTTCTCCTTAGTGTATGTCTGGGGCTATCACTGTAGAAAGAGGTGGAGTGGGATGGTTTGGTTCCTATTTCTTTTATCCTTTATGCTCTTTTGGTATGCTTGATAGTTGATTTACTGCTCACTAAGACTTTGTCTGACTCAAGGTTTTATGTCTCCTCTTATTACCTTGGGCTGTTCATCCATGTCGGGATGGGCAGACTAGGTAGCAGGTGACAGGTGCTGTGCTAGGAGTTCTACGCTAAAGATGACGAAGACGAGCAGGAGGCTTTGCATATTAGTTTTCTTACTTTATGTACTGGGTATCCGCTGCTGTATTTGGTTGAGTGATTTGTAGTGAGGCTTTCATGTATGGATTTGAGTAGATGATTGTATGAAACTACTGTGATGCTTATATGATGATGTTCTGTTCTATGGAGCTTCACTATATTATATTTCTCTATTGTATTTTATCCATGCGCTGTGAGTTATGCGATAGAGATTCTTCTGTTTTGTTTTACCCTGACTATCGTCCATGGCTGCCTGGCACACCTTTTAGCGCATTATTTCCTTGATTTGGTGCGGGAGTCATGGGCGGTCGTCACATTTGGTATCAGAGCTTTGGTTAATCGATTTTAGCCAACGCTCGCTGATGTAACTACGTAAGAGAGACGTAATTGTAATTTGATGGATGATTACTATATATAATATAGTAGTTTAGAAGGGTTTGAACTCCTTATGCAGTTGTTTCTTAAGGTGTTCTAATCATTCTTATTTACAGATATTAAGGATGAGTCGAAGTGAGAGACAAGCTGCGAGGGGTAGCCGTGATGCTAGGGAAGCTGTTGATTATGCTCCTATGTTTGAGGCCATGATGACTTCAATCATGAGGAGAATACCAGCTTCAGGATCATCTGTGGATGTGGGAGTTCAAGTCCAAGCTCCGAGACCGGTGGATTTTGCCAAGCTTTGCAAGGATTATACTGCTCTTGGAGGGAAAGTTTTCTTGGGGACGGAGTCGACTATTGAGGTGCAGAGATGGATTGATGCTTGCAAAAGAATCTTTGGTGACTTAGGGATTGAGGATGCAACTAAGAGGAAGCTTGCATCGAGACAGCTTCAGGGAAGAGCTGCTGATTGGTGGAATTCTATCACCATCGATACTCCAGAAGAAGAGATTACTTGGGAGCAATTCCAAGTTAGATTTGAAGCTAAGTTCATCTCTACTTCCCAGAAATCTGTCTTGTTTAAGAGGTTTGTGGAGCTCAAGCAAGGGGGAAGGCCTGTTCTTGAGTACATTTCTGAGTTTGAAGCTTTGTCTAAGTATGCCAGATCGTATATTGATTCTCCCTACCAGAAGAATGAAAAGTTTGTGACTGGTCTGGATGCTTATCTTGGGAGGCAGTTAGTGGATCATCTGGACGATCCATTTGAGAAGCTTGTGGAAAAAGCTCTTAGGCATGAGAGTTTGTTTCCTAGGGAAAGTTCTGTCGTTTCTGTAACCAGGGAAGGATCTAAACCACAGCAGAGTGGCAATAAGAAGAGGAAACAACAGCAACAGAGGGGTAGGGATGGCCAGAAGAAGCCGAAGAGTGAAGTGACTTGCTATAACTTCCAGCAGAAGGGCCATCTTTACAAAGATTGTAAGAATCCCAAAGTGCCGGGAAAGTGTTACAACTGTGATAAGCTGGGACATATCAAGAAGGATTGTCCAGAACCGAGGAAAGATAGGCAGGTTGTGCAAGCCTATGCTTTGGGGGCTGTTCCATCGTCTTCGAAAGCTCCTACTGCTGAAGAGAAGGGGAAGAGTGTGGTTGTTCAAGGTACTCTTTCTATTTGTGGTGTTCCAGTTAGAGTGTTGTTTGATACTGGAGCGTCGCATTCTTTTGTTTGTGATGATTTGGTAAGCCGGTTAGGTATGAAACCGGATATTGTTGATAGGCCATTGGTTGTGACTAATCCGGTAGGGGGTTCGTCATGTTTGTGTATGTTATGTCGTGGTCTAGTTGTGTCGAGTCATGATTGCTCGTTTGTTTGTGATTGCTTTGTTCTGAACTTTGCGGGGTTCGGAATTATTTTGGGTATGGACTGGCTTAGGAAGTATGCGGCTAGGATTGATTGTGAGAGGCTTGAGGTGACAGTCGGGAATGTGGAAGGGCGAAAGGTTGTGATACGATGTAAGCATGAAGAAGGCGTCTTCATGAGCTTCATGTATTCGCTAGTTGTTCCACGGGATGGACTGTCATCGGTGCCTATTGTGAATGAGTTTGAGAATGTCTTTGAGGAAGTCAAAGGGTTGCCGCCGCATAGGGAGATCGAGTTTCGTATCGATCTAGTTGAGGGAGCCAGACCTGTTGTGATGCCTCTTAGGCGGATGGCACCGAGGGAGCAGCAAGAGCTGAAGGTGCAAGTTGATGACCTTTTGCAGAAAGGATTCATTCGGAGAAGTGTGTCCGAATGGGGTGCGCCAGTTGTGTTCGCAACCAAAGCGGATGGATCGTTGAGGTTGTGTGTGGATTATCGTGAGCTGAATAAGGTGACTAAGAAGAACAAGTATCCATTGCCGAGAATAGATGACTTGTTTGATCAGCTTCACGAGGCTAAGGTGTTTTCTCAGATGGATTTGGCAACGGGATTTCACCAGTTGAGAGTGGCGAAGGATAGTGTGCCGAAGACTGCTTTCAGGACACCATCCGGGTTTTATGAGTGGCTGGTAATGCCGTTTGGGTTGACTAACGCGCCAGCATATTTTGTGGATCTTATGAATAGAGTGTTCAGAGATCAGTTGAATAAGTTCGTGCTTGTGTTCGTGGATGATATTTTGGTTTATTCCAGAACTGAGGAAGAGCACAAGACGCACTTGAGGATTGTTTTAGGAATCTTACGGAAACATCAGCTGAAGGCTAAGTTTTCGAAGTGTCACTTCTGGAAGAGTGAAGTGAGGTTCTTAGGTCATGTTATTTCTGGAAATGGAATAGCGGTTGATCCCGCTAAGGTGGCAGCGATCCAGGATTGGGTTAGGCCTAAGAATGCATCTGATGTGAGAAGTTTTCTTGGATTAGCAGGATATTATCGTCGGTTTATCAAAGACTTTTCCAAGATAGCTGCACCGTTGACAGGATTGACGAAGAAGAACCAAGTGTTCAGATGGGATGATAAGTGTGAGCAAGCTTTCGTAATCCTGAAAGAGCGACTGACGAGCGCTCCTGTTTTGACTATTCCAAGTGGGAATGATGAGATGGTGGTTTACACCGATGCATGTGGCACTGGACTAGGAGCGGTGCTAATGCAGAAGCATAAAGTTGTTGCGTATGCTAGTCGACAACTAAAGCCGCATGAAAGGAATTATCCGACTCATGATTTGGAGTTAGCGGCGATTGTGTTTGCTTTGAAGATGTGGAGACACTATCTATTGGGAGTTAGATTCGAGCTGTTTACAGATCATAAGTCGTTGAAGTATCTGTTTTCCCAAAAGGATTTGAATCTTCGACAGCAAAGGTGGCTAGAGTTCTTAGCATCGTATGATTTTGGTATAGCCTATACTCCAGGGAAAGGTAACGCAGTGGCTGATGCGTTAAGTCGAAGACATGCAGGATTGGGAGCCATGTTTTCGGAATGGAAGAGTCTTGAGTATTTGGCTGGATTTGATTTCAGGCCTAGATGTGAATTGGAACCTGAGATGTTGGCAAACTTATCGATAAGGCCTACTCTTGTGGAAAGAATTGGCGAGAGGCAAAGGAGAGATGATAAGCTTATCAAGATTATCCGTGATTTGGAATCCGGATTGGATCCAGAAAAGGATAAAGGATTTGAAGTCGATCGAGAGGGTTGGCTTCGAAAGCAAGGGCGACTAGTTGTTCCCGATGTAGATGGATTGAGAGATGAAGTTCTGAGGGAGAGTCATCACTCGAAGTTGACAATTCATCCAGGTGGAAATAAGATGTATCGGGATATGAAGAGAACCTACTACTGGGAAGGTATGAAGAAGGATGTTGGAAATTTTATTTCCAAGTGTATGAATTGCCAGTTGGTGAAAGCTGAGCAGAAGAAGCCCAGTGGACTGCTTCAGCCATTAGAGGTTCCTACATGGAAGTGGGAGCAAGTGTCGATGGACTTTATCGATGGTCTACCTAGGACAAGAGCAGGGAATGAAGGGATTTGGGTCATAGTAGATCGTTTGACCAAGAGTGTAAGATTCATTCCTGTTCGATCGACTAGGACCGCATCGAAGTTGGCTGAGCTTTATGTGAAGTGGATTGTTCGATTCCATGGTGTTCCGAAGAGTGTAGTGAGCGATCGAGACCCATTGTTCACTAGTAGGTTTTGGAAGAGCTTCCAGGAAGTCCTGGGAACCGAATTGTGTTTGAGTACAGCTTATCACCCTCAAACAGATGGTCAGACTGAGAGAGTCAACCGAGTTTTGGAAGATCTTCTTAGAGCATGTGTTTTGGACTTCGGAGGATCATGGGAAGATCACCTTCATTTGGTGGAATTTGCTTATAATAACAGTTATCAGTCGAGTATTGGTATGGCACCATATGAGGCATTATATGGAAGACCGTGTAACTCACCGACATGTTGGTTGGAAACTGGAGAAAAGCTGATACTTGGGCCAGAGATGATTCGACAGACTTCAGATTGTATAGAGATCATTCGGCAACGAATGAAGGCAGCCCAAGATCGTCAGAAAAGTTATGCCGATAATCGTCGTAAGGATTTGGAATTCGACGTAGGTGATATGGTTTTTGTGAAGATTTCTCCTCTGAAGAGTGTCATTAGATTCGGGAAGAAAGGAAAGTTAACTCCGAGATTTGTTGGACCATTCCCGATTATCGAGCGTATTGGAAAGCTCGCTTATAGATTGGAGTTACCGGAAAAGATGGCGGGTGTGCACAGTGTTTTTCATGTATCTTATCTACGGAAGTATATGCACGACCCAACTACGGTGGTTTCTGCTGATAGCTGTGAAGACTTGGAGGTTGATCCAGTTGTTTCGAGACCTCGTAAGCCGCTTCGTATTGTTGAAACCGATACGAAACAGCTTAGGAGGAAGACGATTACGTTGCTCAAGGTACAATGGAGTGATGATGTTAACGACTGTACGTGGGAGGAGGAAGAGAGGATGAAGGCAGCTCATCCCGGACTCTTCGAGGTATTGCCCTAAAGTGTCGTGACATCTCATGAATTTGTAGCTTGTTCTAAGTCTTAGAATTCTGCATGCTAGGCTAGAATTGGATGCATGGTTTGTTGATTGCTATGGATGGTAGGCATGCGGAATAATTGTGATTGCTATTGTTTGCTTGGAATTTCGGGGGCGAAATTCCTAAGGGGGAGAGAATGTAACGACCCGTATTTTACGTGTCGATAAATCGTAGAATTTGCAGGTCGATAGTGTTGATTGTGTTGCCTCTAGCTTGAGTCGTGACCGACTCATAGGGTTGCCGAGTTAAGAAACTATGAGTCGTTAGCGAGTTAGCTTGGGCACGAGTCAACTGTGTGCAAGGTAGCTAACGGGTTAAGGAAATATACGAGATAACGACTCAGTGGGCCTAGGGTCTAAGTCATACACGACTTAGTGGGATAGTGGTTAGGTCGTGTACGAGTTAGTGGAAGTAACGACTTAAGGCTTTGGCCAACCCAGGAAGTTATACGACCTAAGGAGCTAACGAGTTAAGAGGGGTAACGACCTATAGGCTTGTGCGAGTTAGCAAGTTAGGTGACGAGTCGTGACCGACTCATAGGGACCGACTCAAGGGGCTTAGACGACTTAAGGTTGTAGCGGCTTATAGGGGTTAACGGTCTATAAGATCTAAGGCTTAGGTCGGTGGGCCGACTTAGTGGATAAGTCGTTGGGGACTTAGGCTTTTGAGTCGTGTCTCGTGGGATAAGGATTAGGCTTAGGTCGGCCGGGATAAGTCGTATGTGTCTTAAGTCGTGTGACCTTCTTGCTGTGTTGAGTCGTTAGGTCTTTGAGTCGGTAGAATTTAAGTCGGCATCTGGGTTAGTGTTAAGTCGGCAGTATATGTTGTATAGTTAAGTCGCAGGGTCGGCTGTGCTAGGTCGTGAGTCGGCAGGAGATGAGTCGTGGACGACTCATGATGAGTCGGGACCGACTCATGGGGCGACGACTCAGGGAGGTTCCAGCCTATAAATAGAGGGGTTCGGCTCACTTTTTGGCACCAGATTTCGAAGCGACGAAGTGCTGCCATTTTGGAAACTCGACTACAGTATTTTCTTCACTTCTTTCTCTACTTCTATCAAGTGCTAACATCCATTGAAGATTGAAGATCAAGATCAAAGATCAAGAGCCAAAGTTGAAGATTTTCATCCGAAGAGGCTAGATTTCACCGTTTCAAGTGAAATTTCTCCGGATCAAGCCCAAGTCCTTGCTGTCCAGATCTGAAGTTGTTTGATTTTAGGTTGTTTTGGTGATTTGGTGAGTGGTAGTTATCTCTCACGCGGATCCAAAGGAGTATATTGGATTGGTGGCATGTTTGGGTGTTAAAGTTAGAGATTTCATGCATTTTTCTTAGATCTAAGTCTAGATCCATGGTTTTTGAAGATGTTTACTTATGCAAGTTTGTTTAATAAGCATTAGAGACAAAATCCCATGTTTTATAATTGATAGATCTATGCTAAAAACCATGATTTCACATATGTTGGACTTTTGCTCGTTTATTTACGAAATTCCCATTATAGTTGATATTGCTTAAATTGCTTAATAGATCTTGTTTGAATGATTGATTATTTGAATGTATGATTGATTTGATTGTTTCCAAGTTAGCTAGTAGTTGATTTGGAACAAGATGATGAAAGAGGATTCAAAAGCTATGGAAGAAGGCTCTTGAATGGTGAAAGCTGCTTAAGGCATATGTAGCGGATGTTGAAGCTCATATGTATAGATTGGATGATGTTGAGATGGGACTTTGCCATGATTTGATGAGGCAAACCATGTTGTTGAGTTGAGACTTTGCTTTGATGCGATGAAGCGAAGTATGATGTGAGTCTTGGCTTAATCCAAGCAGGGATCATTCCAAGCATGTTGATAACTTGAAGAGTAGTTCAAGTTGGTTGATAATGGATTGTTCAAGAGGTAGCTTGAGCTTGTATGAGGATAGTCGTCAAGAAGGATGGCTAGGAGGCTTGGATCTCGTCGTTGTTGAAGGTTCTAGCATGCTCAAAAGCAAGAGTACATGGGGCGCCCATAACGACTACAGGTAGGTAGTCGGGACACCCAAAAGACTACAGGTAGGTAGTTGAGTACTCTGGGCAAAGTAGATAAGTCCTAGGCACAAGGCAGTGTGCGGAGTTATGGTTAGAACCGGGGTTACCATTAGCCCTTGACAGATGGTCATTCAACTAACGGTGAAATCGAGGCAAGGATAACAGTGATAGCCAGAGTCATGGATGTTTGGTTGTATTATCATTCGGCTTCGAGAGCGGTGTTTTCTGGGTGCTTATCTGATCTTGGTTTAGGCCTTGGGGGTTTGTATTTGGAAAACATCGTCCTTGACTCGAGTGGTATTTGCTTTACCTTAATTGTCTATGTTGTTATGCTTGCTTCTCCTTAGTGTATGTCTGGGGCTATCACTGTAGAAAGAGGTGGAGTGGGATGGTTTGGTTCCTATTTCTTTTATCCTTTATGCTCTTTTGGTATGCTTGATAGTTGATTTACTGCTCACTAAGACTTTGTCTGACTCAAGGTTTTATGTCTCCTCTTATTACCTTGGGCTGTTCATCCATGTCGGGATGGGCAGACTAGGTAGCAGGTGACAGGTGCTGTGCTAGGAGTTCTACGCTAAAGATGACGAAGACGAGCAGGAGGCTTTGCATATTAGTTTTCTTACTTTATGTACTGGGTATCCGCTGCTGTATTTGGTTGAGTGATTTGTAGTGAGGCTTTCATGTATGGATTTGAGTAGATGATTGTATGAAACTACTGTGATGCTTATATGATGATGTTCTGTTCTATGGAGCTTCACTATATTATATTTCTCTATTGTATTTTATCCATGCGCTGTGAGTTATGCGATAGAGATTCTTCTGTTTTGTTTTACCCTGACTATCGTCCATGGCTGCCTGGCACACCTTTTAGCGCATTATTTCCTTGATTTGGTGCGGGAGTCATGGGCGGTCGTCACAGAAACAATTATTTTCTTTAGGTTCCTAACCTAATTTCATCATTAACTTCCAATCTTATCTAAGGTTTATCGCTAGTCAAGTGTCTCCATAAGATTTTCTTATTTACATTGCTTCTCAGTATTTATATAATTATCAAGTGGTTTAATCCCATTCATAAAATCAACACAGAAATAAAACAAGGATATATGTTATACCGCATCATACACTTTTCCAATAACCATGGGAGACAACTAGCGATTATAACTCAGAAACTTTAAAAAGAATTTGCTGGAAGCTGCAATTTATTATCAAGTGGTATAAATGGTGTTGAGGTCCTAACACTTCTTACTAAGTTAAGATGGGTATTTCTTAATCTATCATTCCATTATTACCCACTTTCCTTAATTTTCCTTTTTGATTTCCAATGAATGTCATTTATCCATTGCTGCAATTAACATATCCATAACAGTTGATCACTACTGTGAAATTGGACCATCCCAACTAATTCTTATTTAATCCATTTAACCTTCTTTAGGTTTCAAAATCTATCCATTACTTAGATTCAATTCTTCCATATATGCCACATTAAGTTTTCCTAATCAATTTCCATGAGATTCCTTTTCCTCTTATTAATTACAAATTTATCGCCTATTAAACATGTAATTAATGTCCATAAATCCTAAATCGTTAGTTACTAATTAATATGCATATAGCTATGTTTTATGTTATGTATATATTCTTATTTTTAGTTGTTAAGAATGGTTATACCGTTTACTAATTTCTAAATTAACTTTTCTCACATTTTTTTAGTTTCTTAGAGCTATTCTTAAGAAGGACTACAGTTACAATCTCCACTAAATTAACTACAAATGAGATTTTTTGCTTTGTTTGAATTTACAAAGAATTGTTGTTTTTTCTATTGAAAAAGATAGAGTAAATAAATGGAAAGAATACCCACATCCTAGACGTCTCTTTCCCATTTTTGTGCATTCTTTGTTAATTCAAATAATACGTTTTTATATATTTTTGAATATGGTTATTTATGGAGATTACATGGAAACTGCTTGATGTGCTCGTAATTGTACATATTTTTACCACCATATTTAATCTATTTAAATTAAATAAATGATCATATTGGGTATTTTAACATGTTTTAACCAAAATCCATATTAATTCCAAACTGTCATATATCCATCTTCATATAGGGGAAAATGGTCATTTGTGTGCATATATTTCTTTGAGAAAAATTAATTGGAAATTTATATATATTTATGTAGGAATTTGATCTCAAATATGAGTGGTTTCATGAAGACACATGCATGCACAACATGAATGTGAAGGAATGAAGATGAAAATAATTCAAACTGATGAACATGGAGGACCCCACCTACCAACTTACCTTGATTTTCAATTAGGAGCTAATGCATATGCTAAAGGCCATTAAAGCTTCATGCACATTTAAGTGGGGGATTATGACATGTTGATGATTACTTGGTGGCTACACTTCCTCAAGGGAATTTTGGGCATTCCCCAAAAATATGAATTAGGGTTTCATACATGCATAAATACCCATATGTTTCATGTAATCTTCTCCTCTTCCTCTCTTACTCTCTTTTTAGTTAGTTTTAGGCTCAAAATAAAACCAAGGTCTCTTCTTTGTTTTCATGGCTACTTGGCCATTTCTCTTTATGTAATTTTTTTATGCAACTTCAATACATGTTCTTTTCCTTTTCATGCTTATTTACTTTCATGTTGTAGTTTAGATTTATTTTTCATGCAAGTAGAATAGTTTTTCTTTTTATTGCTTTCTTTTTCCTTTTCTTTTTCTTTCATATTGCAAGCTACATTTGTTGTTTTAATGACAAATATGAGAGGCTAAACCCCTTCAATTTAGGGGGTAATGAACTCTCTAATTATGTAGCTTCAACTATTTATTGATTCATGCTCTCTTTTTGTGCTTAATGACAATGCTTGAAGTGGTTTTATTTGTTGTTTTTTTCTTTGAATTTGATAGCCTATATTGTTGACACCAAATAGGCTATGCTTGAACAATCACTAACATAAGTGCCTCTTCATCAAATTATGATTATGGCATAAGAAAGCGATTTGAAATTAAAATTTTATGGTCTATATTTCTAATTAATAGTTAATAGGCCATACTTAAAATAGATTTCATTTTCAACTTTGTTGTCATTTTCATGAGAGTTAATAAGTGATTTAAAGGTTGTGTTATAGTTTGATGGCTTATGTTGAGCTAATTAATAGCACAATTGAGTCATACTTATGATAAACACATCATTTAAATTCACTTATGACCAAAAAAAAAGATCTTGATTTCATATGTATTTAACTACATGATCTAGAGAGTAGATTTATTTCCTAAATTGTCACTTAACTCTTATGTTTGCTTCTCTTTTCTTTTAGTTAGTTCTCTAATTCTGTAGCTTAACTTTCACTCGACTTTGGTTTAATTTGATTGAATAGAATTTTAAAATCATCAATTCCCTGTAGATCGACCCGTATTCGCCACGTGCTACATTCGTACACCGTGCGCTTGCGGTATAAATTTTATTATAAATTCGTTTGAGGTTTTCTAAACCATAGAATTTCCGTCGACGATCGCTGCTCCTAAAAAAATAAATAAAAATAAAAATTTACATTCTAAGTTATCTAGGGCAACCTAATTTACAAACCAATTATAGATCTGAAATATCTTTACACTTTACCAACTTCTTTAAATAGAGGCTTGCGACTAGTTTCAAATTTCTCGATAAGATTATGCACTCTATTCCCATTTTAACCATATCTTAAAAATCCTACTTTTTCCTACCTAGGTAGTGATCTCTGTCTTACTCAATAAAAATTTAGTTCTCACTATTCTTTATAAAACTAGAATTTTCAACGGTACACAAAATAATTTTAATTAAACTATTTTCATAAACTTATTTCATTAAATTCAAAATCAGCATTTATTATCCCATTTCTTGTAAAACTTAAAATTTCAAAAACATGAAGTATCTTATTCAACGCCTCTGTATTTTTGTAACGAATATCTCTGCATGAACTAACCTTAAAGTGGTTCATAGCTCTAGTGAGGTATAATACTTAGACGGAAGGCGAGCTCTTACAAACGGAGCTCCAGTACACCCTCTTTGAAAATATTAACTTAGAAATCTTCATCAAAATTAAATATTGCTTAATTCCAAAAAGGAGCAAAATAATTTACCTTTTTAAAACATTCTTCGTTAAAGATCTATTCCTTTAAAAGTTAGACTTTTAATTCATAATTTTCAAAAATTGCTTGGTTTTCAACAGAAAGTATGAAGAACTTCCATTTTCAATGACTTGTCATGAAGACTTATTCCATTTGAAAATAGGGTTTTTAACACAAAACATCCAAAACTCAATAATCATTCTAGAATGATAAACTAGACAATTATCATTTCAAAGATTTTCTAGCTATAAGACAGTTATATTATTCTAAAATGTGCATCAATATTTATTGCATTATAACTCAAAATGCACTATCATTTAACCAAATAATTTTTATAACTTTTTTCCTTATGGCAATCCTTTTCCTACGAATTCCAATAATATTCTTAATTAAAAAGTTCTCAATTCGAAAAGGAAAGACATATATGTATATATAATTCTCAGCTTTATATAGATGCAAATATCCAACTCATTTATTAATTACCGTCCAAATCCATTCAATTTTCAAATATACATTTTTAAAAATTTAAACAATGGAAAAATGGAGTAGACAAAGATAACTTCTATCTTACTCCTATTAATCCTCTCCTACATTATTTATCATAGGAGTAAAATTTCCAATTCTATAACAATCTAAATTTCGGCTATTATTCTATGTATTTCCTCATACGGGGATATATCTCCTCCTATCTTATTAGACATTCTTATCCTTTTATTTTCTATTTCCCTATTCCAATTAGGTATCCTTTCCATTTATAAACCCTTTAAAAACAATTTTAAGGAAAAGGACATCCAAATTTATAATGCAGAAGAAATCATGTAAAAATAAAAGAATCCAAAAGTTGAAAAGTTTTTAATTCAACAAATTTTTAATTGAGAAGTTAATAAATGAAAACCATCTCTCTCTTTTTTCGTCAACTTTTCAGGTCGTTAAATTTATAATTAAAATTCATCCACCAAAATGCTTCACCGCCTTTTAAAATTATATCCTCTTTCCAAAACCTTTTCACAGAATAATTAGTAGCATATTTCCGAAGCCGTCAAATATCATTTTCTATAAAAAAAATCAACTTATAATACATAAGATCTTCATTTAATAATCTTTTGAAAGGCTCTTTCATAACATTCAAGGAGTTTTCCAAAACCACTATATCAAATTCTTTCTCATGGGGTAGAATTTAAAAAATAGCTTTAATCATTCTTTCCTTTGAACTTTCCTACTCAGTCCTCTTTAAAAAAAATCTTGTTATCTTCTTGTGCTAATTAATTTGCACCTTCTTGCGGAAGCTTATTCCATTCCTCCTTGCATCTTACTTTCGGATGTTTCAAATATTCATCCTAACATTTTCATTTATTATTTTCGTAAATGTCACATAGTCCGTACTAAACGGTTACATCTAATGGCGTTTTCTAAAGACACTCATTTATTCAAACTTTACCCATTTAACTTCTTCCTTATCTTTCCATAATTATCTTAATGGTCTCATTAATCTATTTAATTTCTTGTAACTCCTCACTTATTGTACATTCATTGTCTATTAAATTTTTTGAGTCGCAACCTTTTCCTTCCATGTTTTCTACGCTTATTACTTAATATGCTTATAGGGTACACAATTATAAGGAAATCTAGGTCTAATAAATGAGTTAACTATTATTTAGCTACTAGGGTGCTTCCCTATGTTGTGATCATGCTCTTTTTAGCCCACTCCATATGGCATGATCTTCGCTCCCAAAGTAATCGGAGTAGAAGTATAAATTTAACTCTGATTTTTTCTAACCCATAGTCACTTCGCCCATCCTTTAGAAATATAGTTGCCACTACTTCTATTGTTGGAATTTATAGAGTTAGGCATATATTCAAAATAAGTATATATTTATAGTAAAATCTTTTGAAAAACCTTTTCAAAACTAACAAGTATGCCACTCATATGTACCTTTTCCCTATCGATCGGGTGACCTAAGCTTTGTTACCAAATGTAACAACCCACCCAAAATAGGCCTAAATTCCAACCTAGAAAAAGCCCATCGAAACATGACCCATTCCAAAACTAGTAGTTTATTATAAAAAGAAAAAAATATAAAGCCATCTATCTATTTTTTAAGAACTCATAGCGGAAGGAATAAAATATAATAGCAATAATAGTACCCATTTATTTCAAACCATTTCAAATGTCACATAACATAATATCAACCGTTACAACATTTTGTTCAAAAATACGTTTTATAGATACAACAAAAAATAACCTAAAAAGATAGACAATAACTGCCATAAGCTTCACCCTCTCCATCTTCAAGCATCATCAACTTCTTATCTAGCCTATGTTGTGACGAGGAGTGAGTCAGAACAACAAATGTTTAGTGAATAAAGACCTTGAGCCTTGTTATTTCAGTACATAGGCGGTACATTTCAAAATAAGAATATATCTTACGTATTTAAAACCATTTAATACTTCATATAAGGAAAGGAGGCAGGCTTTCAATCAACCACTTAATACCTTACATTCCTAAAATAGGATTCCCAAACACATAACTAATAACCAACGTCATAAATGTCTAATAATGTAAGAAAAAGACCCACGCCACTTAATAAGAATACTCTTACCATTTAAGACCTCAATTGAGTTAGGCCCCTATCATTTATTACCTATTCCCAAGGCAGACCCCACAAAGGTTTATCCGACATTGCATGGAAATCTTTTCGGACAATTGATACTTGCTATTAAAGTTGGCCATTCTGGGATATCCTTAACCATGACTAAACCCAATCCCAACCATTTAATACTTCATTTAGGGAAAAGAGGTGGGACCTTAAACAACCACTTAATACCTCTAAAACCCTGAAGCAGGTCCTTCATCTTATGATCCGTACCCACGGTGACATCTCACATTAACCTGACTATTCGTTGGTACCAGTGTCCAGATTAATTGGGCAGATTTACTATACATAATTGGGGCTAACCTTGCATCATCATGGTTACTTATGATAGATGATGTCTCATATCAGTCCCAAAATCACACTACTTGTAGCCAGATTAGCTGGGATGACTTCCATGTGTCTTTTGACTGACCTTGCATCACGATGACTCAGACATATTTACAACGCTCTTAATATATTATCACGCACCTTACCATGTTCATTAATTAGGCAATGTAAGAATTCCTTCTTATTTTTCCTTAGCAATCAATTACATTCCTAAAGGGGATTTAATGACAATTATTACCTAATTAACTATGCAATTAATATGTGATAATTGTACGCTATTTATGGTAACTGATATATAAATAAATACGCATTTATTATTTTCTATGCGTGCGAAAATTATGCTCTAACTAGCGTTAAATGTTTATTCCTTTCTAGTAACAATAATGCAAGTCCTTTTTCCATATCGTCAATGGTTTCATATTTTTAATATCCATAATAAGGGATTTCAATATCCTTAATAAAGGTTTTAACACATATATCCAAAAATTGTAATAAACAGGCTTGCACATAATAAAAATTTCAAATCAATCTATCATATCAAATCATGGAGTAATCTCAAAAATAGAAATTGCAATTTTAGTTTCTATCTCTATTCAACACATCTTTTACAAAGAATTTAAATATTTCTCTTTTATTTTATATGGAATAATTGGTGTAAACTACAAATAAATTCATACTTTACACCCTCTTCCTTAATTAAAACTTCATAATCAAATTGGAAATAAAGAGGAGTGGAATAGAAATTGAAATTGCCAAAAATTACAAAAACCACATATTCTAGCAATTTAATGTAAAGAATTTAGAATTCCAACAAGAATTGACATTTTGAATTATATGAGCTTTAGGGGGTTTTATTTTGTTTTAATTTCACAATCCCGAAACCCATAATGCATATTCAAATCCATAATATACTAATCAATCACTGAAATTAAATTGCTAAGATTTTCACTCACAGTTGGTCCTTAGCTTTGCTTCTCATTGGATTTGAAATACTCATTATAGTCACTTTTTGATCTCTTCTTTTTGATATATACAATAAGGGATTTGTATGTATATTAGATATAGAAAGGTTGAAGGAGAAAAGGTTTAGAAGTTCAATAATAAATAAAGATATGTATATAGGATTTCTAACCTATAACCTTAATTGAGATTTTTGAAGCCAAGAAGAGATTAACAGATAGAGCTTCGCTGATATTTCTAAAATACTTGTTAACAAAGGTGGAGAGAGTAGGGTCCTATTTATAGAGGTTGAAACACACCAGAACCGTGGGATGGAAGTAGGCTAAAAATAGAAAAACCTGTTTATGTTTATAATCTTAAAGCTATAGCCGCCACCCCTATGTAGCGGTCGATTGCTAGTGGTCGAAAGATTGGGACGCATTGTCGACCACTGGCCCTTATTATGGAGTGTTTATTTGTTTACTGTTTTTCATTAAATTTATTCCTTCATTAACTTTTAACATTAATTGTTAAGTTTAGGGTTTACTTAACCCCCAAGTCTAACCACAGTTGATATTTGAATTTCAAATTTGAGAATTAACTATTTTTTTGAATTTGAATTCTTTTTAATTTATTTTAAACTGAAAACTTCAAATGCTCGTAACTTCTTCATTTGAGCTCCGCTTTTAGCGTATTATATGTGGAATTTTATTAGAATTATGTTGCAAACGCAATGGTAAAACTTTTGTTATCAATTTAATATTTATAAACTTTCCATTTGTGCCCCTATCTTATTTTATGTAATTTGTTTCATTTATTTACTTATTTACTTATGATTGATTTTATAGGGTGTTATAGATTCCCCGATGGATCTCACCTTAACCATGATCTAATCCATCGACAAATCAGGGAACCCATAAAACAAAGGGCTAATGGGGATAACAGCCTAAAATATCACTATCATGCTAAGTTATCCACCACTCCGTAGTTAACTGCCTTCGATTAATAGTTGGATTGACTATTCAGTGAGCAAGTGACAAGGATACCCTTCGAAATGAGAATGGTGAAACCGACATGCAAATCAAATCCCTAACCTATTTGACTTTAGTCCTCAAATTACTTGATAGAAAGAATCAATAATCGATATTGCATGGAATCAAATTGAATGTCCACTACCAGTTGACCATCATCCTCCTTTATAAATAAACAACCGCAAGTTACATAAGAGCACGCCGGTATTTTTTGATTTAGATAATGATTCCGATGATGGCACGACACCAATAGCCAGAATCTAAGAACTGATAGTACCATGCTTACCATACCAAGATGATTGGAAAAAAACCCTATCGTGGTCATGTTGATAAGGACTTTTCGGTCTTCTGCTCGAACCCCAAGAGATTCAACTTTGGTACTCTTTAATGATGGCCCTTATCTAGGCCAAGCAGTAAGCTGAAGAGAGTGAGATGCACAACAACTTGAAAGATCAGCTACCATCCCCAACTGGAACCAGATTAAACCACCAATGTCGAGATTATTGATGCTTCTTTTCCAAACCAAAGGGAACACCTATATCAGACAAATAATCAAGATCAGAAGCGTGATGGATATAAAATTTGATGGAGGAGCTACAGTTGAAGCACCAACTATAACTGGAATAGATAAGCATTCGATATTGCGCTGGAAATGTTAGACCTCATTCTAAGTGATCTGCGCTACTTATGTAAATATGCATTATAGTTATTGTGAAAAGTAGTGGTTCAATGAACTGGTCGTAGGGATATTAGATAGCCCAAAATAATATACAAATACCTCTATGTTAATTCTTTTGACATAGCTAAAAACCTCACGCTAGATGTAAGGATATTGAATGGTCCAAACCAGCTATCAATAAACTATGTAACGTAGATCAATTTCTCAGCCAAACTAGACATAGGGATATTTCACTGCCCAAACTAGTTGTCAATACGGAGCTGCACAACGCGCAACTCGGCTTTCTCAGCCAAATTGGTGATAAGGATATTGGATAGTTCGAACCAGTATAAAAACACCTCTATGTTTGGCCTACTAACAAAGCAGATTTGACGTATGGGTACTACATAGCCAGAAATAGTACAAAAATATGCACTTAAGAAGGTTATTAACATGAAACCTGACTTCATAGTAAAATATCAGTTTTCCCCCAACAAGCGAGACAAATCATACCAAGCCCAAGAACATGAAACTATCTCTAAAATAGGAGGGCACATCATGCCTTACATGTAGAAAAAATATGCATGTCATAAGCTCATTCAGCACACATGAACTACACAGGAAATCAATTCAAAAATGGCAAGGAAAAGTGATACATGGAATGTACCATAGCTCACAGATCAGGTGCAATCTTAGAAACTAAAGTTTGCGAGGTAAACATCAAAAACTAAAAACTAACTCAAGTTCCCTTAGTTCTATTTTTTCTTACCACAAAATAAAATTGCATTCATCTATGCATACTTCACAAGTATAAATACCCAAAACAATCACAACACGATTTACATTAAAATTCGCAAAACAACATAAGAATATGACACAGACTCAGAAGAAGAGCTAGATACGATCGTTCTGCAAGGTAATGATCCATGCGAATGCGACGTTGGAAATAGAGGAAAACTGCCCGATACTTGGAGAGCAGAAGGCGGATCATTCAATTAAATTATAATAACCGATGAGCGAATGGAAGCAATATGACGGTATATGATACTACCGTAAACCATGCATGGGTTGTAGTTGGTGGCTGCCTAAATCTTGCTAGTTGTACTCATAATCGGCATGATTGTATAAAAAAGATAGGTCAAGTCCAAGTAAGAATCATTTGGAAACATTGACTGCACGCTTCTTATCGATTTCTACCATTACCTTCTTTACTCTCTCATCATGAAGTTGCTCTATTAAGAAAGTCCTATCCATTCCAACTCGAGAAATAACGATGAAGTTCAGGCGAGCTTGGCATTCAAAGTTGGATATCTTATTTTCAAGGGAATTCACATGCCCCATAGCTTCCCTTCTAAATCTTTCAATTTCAACTAAAAGAAGGTCCCTCGTCTTCTCAGTATTCCTAGACAAGGGACAAAAAAGCTCTTTTTAGTTGAAATAAAGGGTGAAATGCAAGTCTGATGTATCCAATTCTTTCGTATAACGATCCTCCAGCTTATTAAACATGGCTTCATAATAATTTTTTAGTCACTCTTCCACTTAAAAACTTCATCCGAGTCGGCCTAAGAGGAGGCATGAAGGCAGCACCTAGTCTAAAAGAAGAATCACTACCTCAGGTTACAAAAGGAGTGTCTTCTGCACTAATTCGCCTTGCAATCTTCCCGTATAATTATTCAATTTTATGTTTCAAAGCTTTAACTTCATTCATATATATATGAACCCGTATATACTTTCAGCATCTTTCAATAAACCTTCCAGTTCTGCAACTACGGCCAAAGTAGAATCCAACTTCTCTGTAAGAATGGCAACCTCCTAAACTTAATCAAAAGGTGACTACCATTCTTTATTTTGAAGTCATGTCAACAACAAGGATGTCAAAACCAAAGAATATCGCACCGTTGGAAGCATCTCATACCAGTGTAATAGTTGATGTTGATCCTATTGCAAACAATACTGCAACTTAAGTAATTTTGCACATCATCAATGCGATATGGGATGCCACACTTCATCATTATGAAAGCCTTCAATGATGTCGAGTAGTATCTGCTTCGCACTTCACTCATGTAATAAAGAATGTCGCATCTCATCAATATATTTAAGGGATGTTGCTGCATATCAATAATGTACGAAATAATGTCGCAAGTCATAAATGTGATTAGAGATTTCATGTATCTTAAATATGCATCTTGCCCATATCGCATTTAGCTAATAAATGATATCGTATATAACCTTCACTATACTTTATCGAGGAAGTGATATCAAACGACAGCTTATCCTAAGCCACCAATGTGATAGAGACATGATATCATCAATAACGCATCTCATTGATGTCGCATGTCATTAGTTACTAATGTCGAATGGTAGTTAATTAAAGGGTTTTGGATCTTAAGAAACCATATATATGAGGTTGTCGCCTACAAACAATGTACAAAAAACAAGTCGTGTTACAACAATGCAGCCTCTCTTCAATATCGCCTCTCAAGTAATGCCATTACTCTTCAATGCCACTTATCATCAATGTCGCATCTTATTGATGTCGTTCTTCATCAACCAGGTTGATATGCAAGATGGATACCATAAACCATCAGAAGAAAGCAAGTGTCACATGTCACCCATTCAATAAGGGATGTCATAAGTCTCTCTATCTAGAAGTGATTTCGAAGGTTATTAAGGCACATATGAATGTCGAATGCCTGGCATGATGTCGTAGATCATTAATGTCTAAATGCATGTTGAAAGTCGTCAATAAAAAGCATGAAGCCAAGCACCATCAGGATGGTTGATGATGCCGAAAACTAAGCATGTCGGAAATGACATGTGGCAGCCATGTCACTCCTCTCTACTCCTATAAATAAGGACCTAGAGGCATGAAGAAGAAGGCGATTCATTCTTTTCTTACATTTTGAAAATTTATAGGCCTAAATCTTTTTAGGGATTTTTGTGCCAATTGTAATTCTTACGACCTTTATGCAAATAAGGGCTCATATGATTGCAATTACATAACATCTTGAATAAGGAGACATGATTTATGATTATGACTCTCATGCACTTATGATTTCAACACATCCTTGACTTCGCTATCGAACATGCATACTTCCAAGAAGTTGTCATAATATTTATTAAATAAAGACTTGTCCAAAACACTCATGACTTCATGACTAATATGGTTTGAACATGTGGCATGTTATTCCCAGTAAACAAGGCTTGGATTACTAGGTCTCTACTCAATTGAGTCTCACCTCCCTTACACTTTTTGGGGTTAATGAAGGAATTCGTTAACATTTTGGCATTGGAATAAATGGCATGAACTTCCATCTCCGCTTAACCCACAGGTGGAATTGCCCTTATACCTACATATATAGGGTTCAAAAGAATTATCCCTACAAAGCATATCCCATTAAAGAATCATTACATATCCCATCCAACCTCACTTGGATAATGACTATCTTCGAACAAGGATCTTCCGAACCTCAAGTAGTTAGGCAAACCTACCAAATCACTAGTGATCCTTGACTTTATGAGGAGAAAATATTAAGGCTCATGACACTACAAACCATGGAAGATAAGAGAAGGCAAGTAACTCCTTATTATTCAGATAAATGAAGCATAAACCCATTTCACATAGGGACTACACTAATCATTGCTTTAGAAAAGAAAGATAAGAAAGATAACATCTTCATAGAAACATGAAGGGGAACTATCTTTGAAAGGGAAATAACAAGCGACTCTGACGATTCACTCAAAAGTGGAATAATGTGCTTAAGCATTCCCATAGATAAAACGAGCTCAAATCTTTTTAAAGTGAAAATTTTCAATGGAGGCTAAAGAGCCCACCATATACAACAAAAGAGCTATGTGGGATACAAAGGAATCATCTTCCAAAAATTAATGACTTTCTAAGAGTTATTTGCTTACCACTTCTTATGAAACTATTTACCTCCTAATCAAGGAAAGGCTAAACTATTGACCTTCTCAAAAGAAATGACCAAAGAATGAATGAAATTTTGGATGATAATATTATCATCATCACTGCTCAAATGATCATGACACTAGTCAATGTTGAAATTTGGAAGGGATGATCAACATCCTAGGATAAGGAAAACTTAAGGTATAATAAAAGAAGATTCTTGGAATAAAACAAGTATATTTACAGGATCAACAATTAAAAGGAGTAAGTATCTCCTAAAATAAAGGAAAGTATTTGATCCCACTTAGATGGCTGGTCAAAGAACCATCTAGAGGAAGGTCAAACTAAGCCTTTAGTCCCTCCAGAAATCGCCTGGTGAAAGCATTTGCAAGCCTTTGGTCTTGCCTATATGGCCTGGCTAGAATGTCTCCTAGAGGGAGTAAGGAGTAAGCCTTTGGTCACGCCTAAGATGGCCTGGCCAAAGCACTAACCAGCCTTTAGTACTACCTACAATGCCTGACTAAAGAGCCTTCTAGAGGGAGGATGGAGTAAGCCTTTGGTCCCGCCTAAGATTTCCTGGCCAAATCACTAAACCAGCCTTTAGTACTACCTATAAGGCCTGACTGAAGCACTATCTAAAGGGAGGTCAGGTAAATCTTTATTTCTGCTTAAAGTAGCTAACCAAACGCACTGGATGAAAGATCTAAATCATCACTAAGATTGTGAGAAGGGGTTTGATCCAAGTTGAAATCATCACCTAAGATGGTGCCATAGTTTGTTACCTATATAGTAGAGATTCAATTAAAATCATCACCTAAGGCAGTGCCAAAGAAATCAATCGAAATCTTTTACCTATTGTGGTAATCAGAGAATCAATCAAAATCATCACCTAAGGTGGTGCCAAAGAACTCAATCAAAATCCATTACCTATTATCGTACTCAAAGATTCAATATAAATTATTACCTAAGATGGTGACAAAGAAATCAATCAAATCAAACAACTCTATCCAAAAGAATGGATATAAGAATCTTCTAGAGGAAAATCATTGGTGCTCCAAACCAAAAATCAAAGCAATCTTTTAGAGGAAGATCAATCAAGTGTGAGCCATTTGTGCTCCAAAGTAAAAAAATGTTCTGGAGGAAAATTTGTCAAGAATGAGCTGTTACGCTTCAAAGTGAAAGTAGGATTTCTCCATTAACATAAAAGAATGTATCATGGCAAGGTAATTTTTTAGTCTTCTTTTCAAATTAATTTTTCCAGAATGGATTTTGGTCTACTATTCATATCCTCATTACAAGATAATTTTCCAGTCTTCTATTTAGATTATTATTATCGCTAGATAATTTTCTAGTCTTCAATTTAAGTGCCATTATTTCTAGATAATTTTTTGGGTTTTTATTCAAATTATTACAACAGATGGTTCTTTAGACTTCTATTCATGATTTAGTCAAACTAATACCTATTATGGTAATCAAATCGAGTTCAATACCTATTATGATCGGAATTTCACTTTCTTATTAAAATAACCAAAATCTCCATCGTTGAACAAACTTTTAGATAACTATTAATGAAAAAGCAAACTCTTACACAAAGGTTAAAGTTTATGACCATCATACCAATTGAAATTCTAAATGTTCCACTAGGCTTCTATTTCTCTTAACTAACATTTTCATGGCTTATCTATCAAAAGATTGAAACATGAGAAAGCATATTTATGCTAAAAAAAACATCTACAAAGCAACAGACTAAAACTAAGAAGCTAATTGCAAGTCTTAAACAAAGGCGAAGAGTTGAATTCAAAATATCAACCATTCAGTTGTGAGTTTGTTTTCCATTTAATACATTATGTACAAGAATTGAAGGAACAAAAGATTGGATAACAAGTAAGTCGATTTAAAAAGTGTACAAATAATTCTCTATTGAGAGCTAAAATCTTAGGCCCATCTCCTTAAACCTTCAGCAATCAAAGAAGAATCGGTTATATGACAAATCGCTGCATCTAGAAGATGTTTAAACTTCTTCTCTTTCTTTCGAATAGCATTTGCATCATTGGTCGAATCAATTTGAACTTTTAATACACAGTCATGCATCTTGTTGGCTCCTTTAAAAAGCTGAATTTTGCTTTTTAATTTCTCAACCCCCTGCTTGAACGTGTGTTTCTCACACTCAAGTCTCTCAACTTATCCATGTAAGTATTAAGATAAGTAGAAACCTAGTCACTTCACTGCTTATCGCTCGAGACTCTAAACCTTATCCATGTAAATATTAAGACAAGTAGAAACCTTATCACTCCACTGCTTATTCAAATATTGAATGCATTCAATTCCAATTCTTTGGCACCATCTAGAAATTTTGCCATCATCCAAGCTCAAAGGAGGGTTTAACAAAGCAGAAAAATTTTCTTGGCCAATTAATGGAGTAGGAGTAGGGGTTGAATTCGCCTCCACTTGTGATAATTTCTAAAGAATGGCCATTTGCTTAACTTTTTAATAACTCTGCCTCAAAATCCATCACCTTTTGATGTAATCGAGTAATTTACGCATCTGCTTCATACTTTGGATAGAAAGTTCAGATTGACCAATAGCATCTACCTTTCTTTTCAACACTTGAATTCTCTCGTCTCTCTCATTAGTTTGCTTCTCTAAATCAAAAGTCATTTCTTTTAAGCCGCTAAACGTAGATCTTAATTTGTGGTATTTATCATGCCATTTTTGTGCATCCGGATTATCCAAAAATTGTAAAGCCAAAGTGGCTTGAGAAGTGAATTTATTCTCAAATTATGCCTATGCCTAACTTAAATAGAATCAAGTCAAGTAAGGATATCTGAGTCGTTGGATGCGAGTGTTAATTTTTTTCTAGCAAGAAAAGAAATCAGTACACAGAAAGTAATTTCTTTATTAATGAAATAGCAGTTTTGGCCTTTTTAAGTTACCTAACAGACAAGGTAAGAGTAGAATCAAAAGAAACTTTATTCTCTTCCAGGTTATTAATTAGAGGAAATTAATGATAGTACCATTTTTCAACTGGAGGGTTGGTTTGGTCACATAGCAATTTAGCATGATTAGTTCGAATTTCACTAAGCAGTCTATCCTTCTTATCACCCAAATCAAGATGGAAATGAGTAAATCGTGTATAAACTTCCTATAGATATCTAAGGAAGCATTTTTTGCTAACTGCGATGTTTTGAGAGTTAAGCACTTCTCTTTAAAATCACTTTTTAACTTGATAAGTTTACTCAAATATTCTATAGGAATAGGACTACCTGAGGGTTCATTAACCTGCATAATATACAAGAAATAAGCTAAGTTGCAAAGAAATGAAAATAATAAAATTCATAAACTACTTGAATCATATAGTAGAATCATACAATCATTTGGGTTCACACATTATTGATCCCTTATAAAATTCGAAATTAAATTTCTCCTTACTATACTTATTCCTCTTGGGAGGAAGAGTATTAGGAGAAAGGAGAACACTAGTAACTCTAGGAAAGTTCTAACAAGCCCTAAGATGAGGATCACTTCCATAATCATCTAGATATGTTTCATGAGGAAGCCCTCACTTTTATCCCAAGAAAAGAAAGTCGATGAGTACATTCCTAGAATAAATTTTATAGAGGAACTCTACTAAGACCTTGCTATTATCAATAAGCATCCATAAGAGAGTCATTAATTCTACATTCTCCCTCATGGTTCTATCGTGGTGAAGGTGAGATCCCTTCTAACGAGGGGAAGCCTGCTTTTCCATATAAAACCTTAACCGTGCAGCACTAGCAAAGAGGTGCTTGTATTTATTAGATGGTTCATTACATTCATCAATTGATCTATCACTTAACTGTTTAACTGAAGCACGTCCTTTGACTCTTTTCATATAAAGTTTGGTAATAATACTTGGTCTTTCTCCTTAACTAAGATAATAAGTTTATTAAATAAAGAACACTTGGCAACTTTAAACATTTAAATAATGAATTCCGTACTTGAGAGATTGGAACCTGCGAAGTTTAAACTTGAGCATTTCCTCTGGGCTAATGAGTCAAAGAGAATTGTCTTTTGAAAAGGCATCCTTCCTTATACCACCTTAAGAATCAAGGAGATTCGTATAGCCTGCATTACAGCATATGAATCCAAGTTGAGATCACCTGATTCGTCTTCCCCGTCTTTTGATCCTAAAGGACCATTGTCATTGCCATCACCTCCGTTATCATCATCATCATAGCCATCATTACCTTCATAGTCATCATCAACCCCTTGCTTACCTGATTCTATCTCCTCATCAAATAGGGTTCATCAAAGGATAGAAACTTTCTAACATCGACCTTTTCCTCGGTAGGATGCTCTTTATGAAGAGACCCTTGGGCTGTCTCGAAAATAAGATTAAACTTACTCTTAATCTTTTTATTTAAATTTTCTATGGAAGGAAAATCTGAATCTGGACATTTTTGAACATTGTCTTCATATGCCATAAATAAAGTGCCCCTATAGCATTCTTTGTAATACTGGTAAGGGTGTTATAAAAAAAAAGGAGCCTTTCTTCTTGGCATCCCAAATAACATTGTTTGAATAAGACATGATCACATTTTTCCTTTCTAACTTATTCTTAAAGATTTATTCTTATCAGTTAACATGGCCTTCTCTTCGTTGGCTCTATTAAGATAAGCCTTGGTACTTTCACTTCTTCCTCCAATAATTGTTTAGCTTTCTTTTCCTTGCCGAGAGAGGAAGCGAGTTTATCTTTTTTAGAGATAGCTTTATTCCTGGCTATAGTAAATCAGTTATTATGTTGTTAAGCAAAGATATTTGTCCCTTAAGCTTGGCCACATCATTAAAAGGCCTATGAGAAGCCCCTTGGAGGAAGAATATATGCTTGGCTGTCGAAAATATACAACAAGCCTAAGTCAAAACAGGATATACAGAACCAAAAACCCATATTAAACAAGTAGAAGGAAATGCGTACCATTAAGATCTGTTTAATAATAACAAAAATATGATCCTTAGAATAAATCAAAGGCTACAGTGGCATGAGAGAACCAAAAAAGGAGATTGGATAACCAATTAAAGAAGATCATCAAAATTCACCCTAGGACTCTAAGCCTAAGCCTCCAAAGGAAAAGAATCATTTGGAGAAGGAAACATTCCAAGCTCGTCACATATATGGCGAAGGGCTATTAGAGAATCAGGAGGAGAAATGTTGAGAAGGGGATTCGAAGATTAAGTCATCTTGTCTTTTGAACTTTATACTCAGAAGAATCTAGATTTTCAATATCAAGGCTTAAGTCAATAGTAACATGTAGCTCCTTAGCCACAACAATAGAAGTATATTCGCCTACGAGCTTAGGCATTTTACTTCGTGGAGGGGTGGAATATCAGCAAGAGTATTAGTGTTTGCTCTCCTTTTAAGCGCCTTAGCAATGGAATCCATAATGGGATTGGGTTTTATTGACTTGGTTAAGGCGGAGCATCTTCTTTGGCCTCCTTTTCTTGAGAAACAACAAAAAGAGAAGATTAGCCTATATATAAAAAAACTTATAAGAAAATAACATAGAGATTCCATTTAAGTTATAATGAAAACGTACGAGGAGATTAAAGTGGGATTAGAGAAAGAATAGAGAAATTTTCTAGTTACCAACGACTATAGATCGTTTTCCCTAAGCATTCCCCTTTACCATTGGGGGTTCCCCCATTCTTTTATGATGTCCAAAATGAGAGAATAATTGCATAAGTTTGCTTCCATCACCCTTGCTTTTGGATGCCAAAGTCAAGGATTGGATAGTGCCATCAACAGAAGAGCTTGGCTGCTTGGAAGGAGAATCTGAAAGAAAATATTCATCATAAGAGAATAATAAATATAACATGAATAATAGAGAATGGAAACTTGCTAGAAACAAGGAAGGTTCCCCTGATTTTAATGGGGTAGCATCTAGCATTAAAGAATTGGTTCTCTGTAATGACCCTAATTTTGACTAACATTATTAAGGGCAATTGATTAGATAAATTAAATGAAATAGTATAAATAGTTAAGGGATTTAGATTTGTAAATTAATAAAAGGGCCATGCCTTAATAAATATAAGCAAAAGAGAACAAAAATCAAGTAAGTAGGAGGTGTTGATAAGGGGAAAATAGGAATAGTCTTCATTTTTATGCCATAAACCTTTCTACGTTTCATTTATCATTTATTTAAACACTCACAAATGAAAATTAAAACCCCAAGAACTTGGCCGACCATCATTAAGAGAAATTAAAGGAAAAAAAAGCTAGGAATCATGTAGAAAGCTTGAAGGGATTAATCAAAGAGCAAATCTCAACCTTCTTAACACCAAGCTAAGGTGAATAATGATCTTACATCTCATTTTTATTAATCTCAGTTTCTAGTTAGATTCGAATTAATTTTGCAAATAATATGTCATGATATGATTCTTTAAATGGATATATATGCTTGTTGATGATTTATGTTGCTTCATATAGATTTATGATAAGTTAAATTTGAAAAACCTAGTAAATGACTTGCGTTTTTAATATATGGTCAAAAACATTATTTATGAAGTGGTTTTCAAGTTTCATAATTTTACAAGTTATTGTAGATTTATTATGAATTTTCTATGAAAGAAAATAGTTAAAATTGGGTTTAATTTAATTATGGAAAATGTATATTGATTCTGGGTATGAAATTTAAATATGTTAGAAAACATATTAGAGTGAATTATGGTAATTTTTAGGGAATTTTCCTAAGTATCTTACTATGATAATAAAATTATTTATGCCAAGGGACTTAAATGTTTTATATGTTTTTACCAAGGAGAAGAGCTTATTTATGAAACGTTTTCAATTTATAATCTGAGTTCGGTAGCACGTTTAAAAAAAAGACTTTTATAAAGAAATAGCGACCAATTATTTTTTGACAAATAGGGCAGGTTAGGTGATAAGATTACTTTTAAAGGCTAAAAATAATTTTTGCTTGGATATACTGCTTCGCCACTTCTTTTTGTTGGCTTTTGACACCATACATCGACCAAACCTATTCGAAACCAATGCACATGGTGTCAAACAATCGACACGTAGTGAATTGGAGAAAGGAGGAAGGTACAGTGTCGAAACCATGTTTTCGAAGGGCGGAAGCTACTCTTATTAACTTTGAACTATTTCTGTTTGTAAATGATGCTTTCGAAGGGGTTGGGTTTAGCTTTCGACTTAATCAACCTGCCTTTGTTTATATAAAAGAGCTTTCGAATAAGTTACCGTCTTATGTTTTAATTGAAGCTTTCGAAAGGATAAAACCCATTCTGCCACATTCTTACCTTTCGAACTAATAAAGGCCGCTTTTCTTTATAGCCTTAAAACAATGGTTTCGAAAGTTTGCTTTTGGTTTTGTGCTTTGAAGTTGCGTTGTTTTTAAATGGTTTTAGAGGCAATGGTTTCGAAAGGGGGTTTCAAAACTACCCTTTTTCTTTTATTTTAGATAAATGTTTCCAAAAGTAATGCTTTCGCCCTAGATCTTCATGACATTTAGTTCTATTAAATGTTAAACCCATTGGTTTTGAAACAAATAATTATTAAAGGTTTCAAAGAAATGTTTCCATGATTCTTTACACTAACCCAATGCTTTCGAAAGGTATATATAATGTGTTTCGAAGGGGGTCCCCAATGTTTTCGAAAGGTTTACTTTGAGTATTTGAATGAAAGGTTTCCAATATTTTTGAAAGACAAGTTCAAATGGCCTTAAAAGTGGATGTCTATGGTTTTAATAAAGTTTTGGAAAGGGTTGTTCTCAATGATTTCAAAAGCTGTTGTTTATAGTTTTTAAATAAAGGTTTCAAAGGTTTTACCTTAGCTTCATGGCCTAAAATCTTTTAATTTAAAAGGGTTTTTAACTTACATTAAAGGGATAGACATTCCCACTAATAAGGTTTCATCAACATTGTTTATTTAAGGTATATATCATGGCATAAGTATATTGAGTAAAGTGAAGTATATGATTTCCTTATTTTATAAAGGTATGATTTCGAAGGTAAATCATTTATAAAGACTATTTACAAGGAAATGAAATATTAACAGGGTAGTTAAGCCTAAGAAAGGAAATGAAACATGAATATGGTAGTTAACCTTAAATTCATGACTTGCATATTAGAAGACTAGATGGGACTAGTGTAGTGTTATTCCCTATACTTTAGTCATTATCCCCTTGGTAAAATAAGTCGAAAATTCTAGTGTATAGGGCGTAGCATAAGTGGAACTAAATTGAAATACACACAAAAGGGAATATACATAGCAAAATAGGTTATTGGTGAGCCCGTAAAACTGTTAGGTTAAGTTGGCCCTAGAAAAGGAAAGGTAAGGGTTGTCAGCCCAGTATTATGTCTAACAGAAGTTGGATTCTTGATTATGTCTTTTAGGCCCAAGTCAGCCAATGGCCAATAGTTAGCCAAGTAAAACTATAGTATGGACAAATGGTCAATTGATTTCCTGATTATTATGCATATATGTATTTTCTTTTATTGTTATAATCAGTTCGATTGTAGGATTCTGATTTGCAAAAGATATGCTTTTTAAAGGGATATTAGTGAGGGGAAACCCATTCCACTAAGCGGCATGGTCTCACTTAATATCAGTAAATCAAGATGTAACAGCATTATTCACGCTGGGCTTTATGTCTACCTCAAATTTATGTTTTCCCCTTAAACTCTTGGGTGCTCAAAATTTAATTTGAGTAGATTGAGAGTTAAGGTTTTTCAAGTTTAGTAGGTTGGACGAATAAGCTTACAAAGACAAGTTGGAGGCAATGTCAGCTATGTAAGAGTTATATAGTTTTATTTCCATTGTGATGTATTTATAATTGATATGTCTAACTAGTGCTCTGGTCATCCAAAGGGCATCTTCATATGTTGCTCTTAGTGTAATTTGTAATAATTATATATGATCAAAACCTGGGATATGTTTTGAGATCATGTAATCAAATTTGAAATATGGATTTGAAATATAATCACGAATTTATTTTGAAATCTGTTATTTTATTTCATATTGATATGCTTCTGATATCGTGGATACCATTAACATTACCATGTTTTATCATCAAAAATTCAGTACTACAGATGACTGCAGACTTATAGCACTTAGTGTTGGGCCTTAGGATAAGGGATGTTATAATTTGGTACCAGAGTAGAGGTTTATGAAAACTTAAAAGAAATTTCAAACCTAAAATGATTTTGAGAATATAATCCTATGGAATTATCGAAAAGATGGGATCATGGGATAACGTTATAGTAACATATTTGTATTTGCTATATATATAAGTATGTGCTTTATCCCTATTCTCCATTTTCTTAGGCTATCTTCAAATTTATTAGGTTATTATTTTGTATCTTACAAAATTCGAATGTAGATTTTAAGGACGCAAGATATGGATGTTCGGAGTAGAAGAGTTAACATTGTTGAAAGAAGCACCACAACCAATAGGAATGCCAAACCTAACACTAGAAGGAATCTAGGTCGGGCACAAGCTGCTAATATGGGTGCCAAAGTGCCACAAGCTAATATGGGAGCAATATATCAATTCTTCATTAATATGATGCAGAATGGAGTTGCTACGGGTTTAGTTAGAGGAAAAGTGGAAGGAGGAAACCATGGAGTTCTAGTGGTACATAACTATGCAGTATTAAGTAGAGATTATGCAAGGCCGGGAGAAAAATCATTGTAGCGGCCCTGACTCGACCTTCGTAAATCGGCACCGAATACGACACTCATATTCCAATGCCGTAGATCCAAACGTCGAATCTGATTCATCGGAGCTTATAACACAGCGGAAGAAAATGAATAACAATATATATATATATATATATATATATATATATATATATATATAACATTGATACAATGACAGATACAACATCTGACATAATATGATACACAGTGTGATACAATGGATATCCATACTATCAGAGATACATGACATAGCGGAAAGAAAACCTTTAATAGAATGCATCCCAAATCCAATGCTGCAATCCAAAGCTAGCTCGAACCAACATCACGTTTCACCAAGGCAAGCAAGTCTCGTCTAAAGACTGGACTAACTCTAAATAATCTACTAACCTGACTATCTGAAAAACCCAACTCTAGACTGACCGTGGAAAATTATGGGCACCTAGAGTTTAGGAAAGGAACATTAAACTCCGAGTCAGTCTTGGGACTGGTGTGAGTATGAAAACATTTGGTCTTTAAAACAAACAAAAGAATTTAGATTGAAATCGCAATGCTTTTTGAAAAGTGAAACTACCAAGAGGCCTCCCACCGCACACACCATGCAAACGCATAATTGGAGGAGATTTCTCCTTATGATAGTCAAACATGCTTGATACGAGAAAATTTCTTTGATATTATTATTATAAGTGCACAGTGCAGAAAATCTTTCAAAAGTATAATATTAATCTTAGCCAGCATAGGTACCATTATATTATGCCCACTATAGCTGCCATTTTAAATGACAGGTTCTACAACTAAAACCATGCAAGGCTCGTATTGTTTTGTTTGGATTTCCAACAAATGATCGGGCTAAGGAACTTCCCACTGTCCATGGGTACGCCTCTGGCGGGACGTCCCAAGAACTTAACCAGCTCTCTACCAACACAAGGCCAGGTTACCTCCGTAACTAGGTAACTACTTCTCAAGCATGCCACCCCTCGGTCCTTTGGGACCTTTATCCGAGGCGCCTCTAAACCACAAAGCAACAACCGCACAGAAAATGAGATTGAAGCCCACCACATAGGTAAATATCTGGGCTCCATACCATGATACCACCCTTTACCAGAAGGGAATGACACACCTTAAAGGGCGTGACCCTCATAACCTTGCCGCATCTTTCCTGTTTTGACCATTTCCGGGTTGTGAGGTCCTAATGCAATCTCGTCCACAATGCTACGCTTTATACAAAAGCCATGCTTTGATCACATATGATCAACAAATGATCACCAACACACATCAGTACTTAGCATGTCACACTACCAAATTAGGAGTATATTGCTGATATCATTCAACTACATAACCTCTAAGCTCGTACTTCTCAGAGAAGGGTGTTAAGCTACGAGAATAAATTCTCCGCCACCAACAGATTTGTATTTGAGAGAAGTCCGCTTTATATCTCAAAGTGTAGTGTCAGACATACAACCATACAAGTCTGTCCCGGGTTCGAACAGAACCGAAGGCACTTCCGAAGAAGCCCTTGCAAATCCGGGTATTCACAATCTTGATCGAACTTCCCATCACTTAGGAAATCTCTATATCGGCGCGATTTGGTGCAGAGACAATCGATAGGTTATCCTATCGTTCACACAAATACCCGATCTTCACCACCGGTCTTCAAATGCTATCCATATCGACGTATCATTATTCGGAATGGGTTATATGACACAAGGTCCTCTCCTGGCTAAACCGAATAATGAGCGTAATATTTAAAAATATGGATATTGGGATTTCAGTTAAGTCATAACTTATAAAAACCCAAAACCTTTCTTCAAATGGTTAAACAGATTACCATTTCAAATCCTTAAACAAAAAAATTTGTTTCACAAAGTTCACCCAGTTTCACAAAGATCCATTTACGAGTTTCAAAACAATTCCCATTTCAATTAGGAATAACTCATCCAATCTTTAAGTTAAGATTTAACTTATAGCTTTCAAACCGTTTCCATAACTTGGGAATCAATTTCATTTCAAACTTGAAATTCCTTTTAACACAAATTGGACGTTCATTTCTTATGTGAAAGCTTTATTATTTGAAAACAAATAGTATTCGTTTTGGAAGAATCCAATTATATTTGCACGAGTTAAAGCCTTTGAATTCAAATTCCAATTCCCAAATTAATACCTTTAAAATGGTTTGACCCATATAAACTTGTACAACATCTTTAGTCCCTAGTTTCAAATCATAGAATTCAGCTTCAAATTTTGAATTCAAATTTTGAATTCAAATTTAATTTCAAAACTTTATCAAATTATTCAAAAATTAAATTTTATCTTGAAATTTCATTTCAAAAGCTTTTCACATTTAACCCGATTCCATTCCCAAACCATTTGAATTCAAGCTGTCTATTTAAAAATCATTTCAAAAATCTGTGACTTAATCGATTTCCTCGTGAAATCCATATTTGTGTGTGTACGGTGTGGTCCAGGGGTTTAACACAATAGTGCGGCAACATCATCATCACTGATCAAAACACAGAAATATAGTTGATAAGCGGTATAAACTATAACGCTCATCGTTCATTCACAGATAATATACAAAGGCATTACAAATAAATGAATAAAATACACAGCTCAATCCATAGAATAAAATATCACAGATCAGATAGGACAATCAATTCAAGGCATCTCATACAATACAATCATTCATAAGTAAGGTCAAGCATTCAATAAACATTTAAAAGCATGATTAATTAATTGTTTAATCCTAATTAATTCAATTTATTTCCAATTAAATTAATTACTTATGAATTAATCATCCAATCCTGATTTATTAATTATAAATCATTTGACATAAATTAATTAATTAATCACCTTAATTAATTACATCAATTAATCACCTCATTATTAATTATTCCTTAATTAGTCCATTATAAATTACCTCATTAATTATATTAATTAATGATCTCTAATTACATTTAAATTAAACTACTTTATTTAAATTAATTACATTAAGTAATTAATCTTTAATTAAATACAATTATTAATCACCCTTGATTAATAACAAACCAGAAATTAACTATCCTTAATTACTTATTAAATAAATTAATTTTCCCATAATTAATTATCTCCATTAATTAATCCCTTGATTAATTACAAAAGTAATTACCCAAATTACTTCATTTATAAATCATATTCACTAATTACATCCCAGTAACTATCATTTATTACTTCCCTAAGTAATTATCTCCATTAATTACACTAAGTAATTACACTTATCCAATTATCAAATGATTTTCTTAAATTAATTAAACTAAATTAATTAACTTAAATTAATCACATTACCAAAATCAATTACAATAAGTAATTAATCCCTTAATTACTTTCATTACGTAATTACATTTAAAATGTATAATTGATTATCTAAATTAATTAATCTAATTAATTATCAAAATTAATCACATTAATTTAATTACTTAATAATCCCTAGTTAATTATCTTCATTAACTAATAAGATTTCTTTAATTACTTTCTTTAGAAATTATCTTAGATTAATTCATTATTGATCATTTCTAATTATAAATTAATCTAAATTATTTATTTATAAATTAAGTAAATCATTCTTTAATTACCTTATTAATTAAATCATTTTATTACCTTAATTATCTCTAAGATGATTAATTTCTTTATTAATGATTTCATTAACATTTAAGTGTATTGTAAACATTACACTTCTAAATTTAATTTCAAATTCCATTTTGAATATAAGATTCAAAATGATTGTTCATTTAAACATTAACCAATTTCAATATCAATTTATAAACCTTAAAATAAATGTAAAGAACATTTATTATTTACATAGGAAACCTATATAAGGAAAAGCCTTTAAACTCAATTACTTAATTTTTTCAAAAAGAAAATTTCTTTAAATTTTGACAATCCAAATATTATTAACTACAACTTAATTGTCAATTAAATTTTATACTTAACTTGACTTAATTACTTAATTAAAACAATTAAAAGTTAAACATTGCTAAGTATTAACTAAATAATTATACTTGTGTTTAAGTCTTAACTCAGTTGATTGAACATGTATAAAGTTTACTATTTTTAAACTTGTTGAAACCCATTTTGTTTAACCTTACATTTAGGCAACACCCGAGAAATACCCCATATTAACTTGAGTGCTACTTCGAGCTAAACCCCCATATCACCGAGACATTCACCCTGAAACATCTTCTTCTTCTTCCCTTCTTTTTTTTCATTTCTATAGCAATTTAAATTTTAAAACTTAAGTTTAAATTAAGAGGAGAAATCAGGCAAATCATTCGAACGCTTGAACTAAACCCCGAAGCAACCCACATCAAATCTCGAGCACGACTCGAGTACGATACGCGACCTAAGACTTCACGTCCCTGATGCACATCATCGCTGCGGTACACGTGCATGAAGGCGCGACCAAGTTCTTACGAACTCCAATGCTTCAGGCAAATCACAATCCACACGAAAACTAGAAAACTAAACTCGAATTGCCTAAAAAAATCGAATTCAAAAAATAGCAGTTCGAACGAAAACTGCAAACATCACCATTGACCCAAATCACCTCGCCACCGTCATACTGACCACCAAAAGCGCCCAAAATTCATCCACACCTCGACAACACTCTAAGCAACCCTCCACTAGAGCCTTGAGCAACTCGATCGCGTACAGGAGTCATACCCATCACATTACTGACATGAACACAAACTTGAGATAAAACCCTAAGATGATTACGTCCTCTAATTTCAACCAAAAGAAAAATTTGATAATTTTCACGAAATCACATACGTTTATATTTGCTTCATCCCAAATTTATTATTGATTAAATCACTAGAAATTTGTAAAAGTGCAGTTTTGGTTCAAATACAAAGTGCTCTTGAAATACTGAGTTAAAAATCATCATTCTAGTTTTAAAAATCACAACTTGCAGTAATAACTCAAGATATAAACTTGAATTATCATTTTATAGCATTCAAATTTATCAAAGAAATGTTTGATTTACATGTAGAACAAGTTACAGTAGTATATTCTTACAACATAATTTTAATTAGCTTTTAAAATCTTAATTCAGTTTAAACATGTTGTTTTAGTTCACAACTTACAAATTAAAAGTGTTTGTTTGAACAAAAACATGAATCCTGTATCAAATGACAGGGAAATATACGTACAGAGCAACATATAAATATGCACAGAATCATATTCAAACTGAAACATACACAACCCAGATTATAAATGAATCTTGATCTATTTTTAAATAACTTAAAGCTTTAAAAAATTTGTTTACTCACCGTGGTTTCCAGAAGAAATGAAACAGAGTTTCTTCCTCTTTGACACAGACTTGTGAAATTTTTTGCAAGCTGAAGTCTTTATCTTGATCTCTGGTTTGATCTGAGTTGTATTGTTATTTTTATTGAAGCTTTGTTTTAATTTTCAGATGATATCATTTAATTTTTTTTCCTTTCTTAGCTTATGGACGAAATGGAATGAAGTTGATTGATATATATAGGAAATGAAGTTGCAGGAAATATTATTTTGTACAGGGGAATTATATTATGTTTTGTACAATTCACCAAAGATTTCTCTCTCTTTGGTTTGGAGGCTGATATGTTTCTTTTGTGTGCTGATATGATATTGTTGTGGTGGCTAAAGATCCAAGCATTAATTATATTTGTCTTGCTTTTAGATATTTTAATTTACATACTTGAAATGTGTTATTATCTTCCTATGCAAGCCTTTCATACTTATACTTGTTTACATACTTATCTCTTTTTTTTCTTTTTGTTTGAATGTATAAAATTGTTGTTTGTTCATACTTGAATGTACACTTGATTTTGTTTTGTGAGCATATTCATGATCTGATTATTATCTTAGTCTTATTACTTTATAATATAAACCAATTTCTATTTTAATATGTTGTTTAAATTTATTCTAGTGAAATCACTTGATATTTTAATTTATCTTATATATATATATCTATTTATATTTCTAATTTAAATATTTATTATAACTTTAATACTTATTATCATATTTCTCTATATACATACATACATACATATATATATATATATATTTCTTTCTTTTACATTTTACATTCCTATATCTATATATATATATATATATATATATATAGATATTTAACTTCTAAAAGAAATCGTTTTTAAAACTTACTTATACTTCGATAAAATAACACACATATTTTATATTATAAAATATAGAATTTAACTTTATACATCATTTGAAAATTATTTTATATACATATTTATTTCAAAATATCCAGGTTAATTCTTAATTAATTCAGAATCTTATATTAATTACCAATTAATTTCACAATTTTTTATTCAAAAATTAAATTAATTATCAATTTAAACTTAGTCAAAATCCGGGATCGTTACAGATTCCCCCCTTAAAGAAATTTCGTCCCCGAAATTTGGCAGGCACGAAAACAACGAAGATAGATACACCAGGACGGAGACACAGTTTTCCAATTCAAACTGGATATCTATTCTGTATTTGGCTTACCAAATCAGAATATCGACAATAGATATGAGAACAAACTCACTCGATACTACACAGGATCCTCGGGTCATCAAATCTACGAAATATGCGAGGCATTGGTTAGTCCGAAGGGATAACTAACCATTCGTAGAACATGTCCAGACCCAAAAATAGACAGATATATGAATACAATTTCAAAACTTTTAGTTTAGAAACTAAAGTATACCTATTAACCATAGCAATCAAAGCAGCCAATTTATCCAAACAAACAATTCCGACCTATTTGGAGTTTATGTCCCATGCAAATATATCAAATCTTCTTATTAGATCTACCAGGAACCATTGAAGAATCGAAAAGAGATGCTAAACAAAAGAGATTGATAGAAAAAGTTGTTTCCGCTATTGCAGGGTATGGACCATTTTTAGTGGTATTCCCCTGTCCCCTATCTCATCCTCTTCTTGCACTCATACTTACTATTGTGAATAGCAAGAGAATTTACTGAGGCATACGAACGGATATCTTAGGGATATACTCATTCTAGGGTTTACTTCATCCAATCACTAACGAGTTACTTAATGTGTTATACTCCTGAGCTAAAGTTCACCCTTAGCTGTGATACCAAATGTAGCGGCCCTAACTCGACCTTCGAAAATCGGCACCGAATATGACACTCGTATTCCAATGCCGTAGATCCAAACGTCGAATCTGGTTCGCCCGAGCTTATAACGCAATTAACTACAACACAGCGGAAGAAAAAGAATATCAATATATATAACATTAATACAACGACAGATACAACATCTGATATAATATGATACAACAGTATGATACAATGGATATCTATACTATCAAAGATACAAGACACAGCGGAAAGAAAACCTTTAATAGAATGCATCCCAAATCCAATGCTCCATTCCAAAGCTAGCTCGAACCAACATCATGTTTACTCAAGACAAGCAAGTCTCGTCCGAAGACTGGACTAACTCTAAATAATCTACTAACCTGACTATCTGAAAAACCCAACTCTAAACCGCCCGTGTGAAAAATTATGGGCACCCAGAGTTTTGGAAAGGAACAATAAACTCCGAGTCAGTCTTGGGACTGGTGTGAGTAACGAAAACAGTTGGTATTTAAAACAAACAAAAGAATTTAGATTGAAATCCGCAATGCATTTTGAAAAATGAAACTACATTAAGGCTTCCCACCGCACACACCATGCAAACGCAGAATTGGAGGAGATTTCTTCTAATTATAGTCAAACATGCTTGATACGAGAAAATTTCTTTGATATTATTATTATAAGTGCACAGTGCAGAAAATCTTTCGAAAGTATAATATTAATCTTAGCCAGCATAGGTACCATTATATTATGCCCGCTATAACTGCCATTCTAAATGACAGGTTCTACAACTAAAACTGTACAAGGCTCGTATTGTTTTATTTGGATTTCCAACAAATGATCGGGCTAAGGAACTTCCCACTGTCCATGGTTATGCCTCTGGTGGGACATCCCGAGAACTTAACCAGCTCTCTACCAACATAAGGTCGGGTTACCTCTGTAACTAGGAAACTACTTCTCGAGCATGCCACCCCCAGTCAATTGGGACCTTTATCCGAGGCGCCTCTAAACCACAAAGCAACAACCACACAGAAAAAGAGATTGAAGCCCACCACATAGGTAAATATATGGGCTCCATACCATGATACCACCCTTTACCAGAAGGGAACGACACACCCTAAAGGGCGTGACCCTCATAATCTTGCCACATCTTTCCTGTTTTGACCATTTCCGGGTTGTGAGGTCCTAATGCAGTCTCTTCCACAAAGCTACGCTTTATACAAAAGCCATGCTTTGATCACAGATGATCAACAAATGATCACTAACACACATCAGCACTTAGCATGTCACACTACCAAATTAGGAGTATATCGCTGATATCCTTCAACTACATAACCTCTGAGCTCATACGTCTCAGAGAAGGGTGTTAAGCTAAGAGAATAAATTCTCAGCCACCAACAAATATGTATTTGAGAGAAATCTGCTTTATATCTCAAAGTGTAGTGTCAGATATACAACCATACAAGTCTGTCCCGGGTTCGACCAGAACAGAAGGCACTTCCGAAGAAGCCCTTGCAAATCCGGGTATTCACAATCCCGATCGGACTTCCCATCACTTAGGAAATCTCTATACCGGCGCGACTCGGTGCAGAGACAATCGATAGGTTATCCTATCATTCTCACAAATACCCGGTCTTCACCACCGGTCTTCAAATGCTATCCATATCGACGTATCATTATTCGGAATGGGTTATATGACACAAGGTCCTCTCTCGACTAAACCGAATAATGAGCGTAATATTTAAAATCTATGGATATTGGGATTTCAGTTAAGTCACAACTTATAAAACCCAAAACCTTTCTTCAAATGGTTAAACAAATTACCATTTCAAATCCTTAAACAAAAAAATTTGTTTCACAAAGTTCACCCAGTTTCACAAATATCCATTTACGAGTTTTAAAACAATTCCCATTTCAATTAGGAATAACTCATCCAATCTTTATGTTAAGATTTAACTTATAGCTTTCAAACCGTTTCCATAACTTGGGAACCATTTTCATTTCAAACTTGAAATTCCTTTTAACACAAATTGGACGTTCATTTCTTATGTGAAAGCTTTATTATTTGAAAACAAATAGTTTTCGTTTCGCAAGAATCCAATTATATTTGCACGAGTTAAAGACTTTGAATTTAAATTCCAGTTCCCAAATTAATACCTTTAAAATGGTTTAACCCATATAAACTTGTATAACATCTTTAGCCCCAAGTTTCAAATCATAGAATTCAGTTTCAAATTTTGAATTCAAATTTAATTTCAAAACTTTATCAAATTATTCAAAAATAAATTTTATCTTGAGATTTCATTTCAAAAGCTTTTCACATTTAACCCGATTCCATTCCCAAACCATTTGAATTCAAGTTGTCTATTTAAAAATCATTTCAAAAATCTGTGAGTTAATCGATTTCCTCGTGAAATCCGTATTTCTGTGTGTACGATGTGGTCCAGGGGTTTAACGCAATAGTGCAGCAACATCATCATCACTGATCAAAACACAGAAATATAGTTGATAAGCGGTATAAACTATAACGCTCATGTTCATTCACAGATTCACAGATAATATACAAAGGTATCACAAATAAATGAATAAAATACATAGCTCAATCCACAGAACAAAATATCACAAATCAAATAGGACAATCAATTCAAGGCATCTCATACAATACAATCATTCATAAGTAAGATTAAGCATTCAATAAACATTTATAAGTAGGATTAATTAATTGTTTAATCCTAATTAATTCACTTTATTTCCAATTAAGTTAATTACTTATGAATTAATCATCCAATCCTGATTTATTAATTATAAATCATTTGATATAAATTAATTAATTAATCACCTTAAATAATTACATCAATTAATCACCTCATTATTAATTATTCCTTAATTAGTCCATTATAAATTACCTCATTAATTATATTAATTAATGATCTCTAATTATATTTAAATTAAATTACTTTATTTAAATTAATTACATTAAGTAATTAATCTTTAATTAAACATAATTATTAATCACCCTTGATTAATAACAAACCAGAAATTAACTATCCTTAATTACTTATTAAATAAATTAATTGTCCCATAATTAATTATCTCCATTAATTAATCTCTTGATTAATTACAAAAGTAATTACCCAAATTACTTCATTTATAAATCATATTCACTAATTACATCCCAGTAATTATCATTTATTACTTCCCTAAGTAATTATCTCCATTAATTACACTAAGTAATTACACTTATCCAATTATCAAATGATTTTCTTAAATTAATTAAACTAAATTAATTAATTAACTTAAATTAATCACATTACGAAAATCAATTACAATAAGTAATTAATCCCTTAATTACTTTCATTAAGAAATTACATTTAAAATTGTATAATTTATTATCTAAATTAATTAATCTAATTAATTATCAAAATTAATCACATTAATTTAATTACTTAATAATCCCTAGTTAATTATTTTCATTAACTAATAACATTTCTTTACTTACTTTCTTAAGAAATTATCTTAGATTAATTCATTATTAATCATTTCTAATTATAAATTAATCTAAATTATTTATTTATAAATTAAATAAATCATTCTTTAATTACCTTATTAATTAAATCATTTTATTACCTTAATTATATCTAAGATAATTAATTTCTTTATTAATGATTTCACTAACATTTAAGTGTATTTTAAACATTACACTTCTAAATTTAATTTCAAATTCCATTTTGAATACAAGATTCAAAATGATTATTCATTTAAACATTAACCAATTTCAATATCAATTTATAAACCTTAAAATAAGTGTAAAGAACATTTATTATTTACATAGGAAACTTATATAAGGAAAAGCCTGCATATTTGTTTCTGGATATCGTATTGTGTTGCTCTGTTGTTGATAACAGACCCACCTTTATCACAAATAAATTCATATCTCACCATATAATTAAAATTTGACATTGATCACTGAAGAGAAATTGTTAACAACACTATATTCTTGTTTTTAAAAATAGTTTAAGATAGAATTGTTTAATAAATAAACTGTAAATATTGAGATTACAGTAAAAATCAAGTTTTGGTTAAAAATTTATAATAACAATTTCACTTTGAAATTATATAATTTGATTCATCTAAACAAATTATGAATTTTAGTGAAAATCTTGTGAATTTTAGTTTAGAATTTGAGGAGTTGTTCGGTGATGTATGTTTTTGGGGTTTTGGTCTTCCACCATTGATCGATGAAGTTTGGTGGCTCAAAATTTGGCCTGAAGGTGGAGGAGAAGTGAGTGGTCACTGGAAAAATATTGCTGGAATTTTTTATTGGCCGTAACGATCGTATTTGGTCGAGGTAGGGTTTGTTTGTTGTTTTATTAACGACGATGTTTAGTGATTCGTACGGTGGCGAGGGCGAACCGAATTCGTACGCATGGGGGGGAAAGGCCTCGGTGGCTTGAGAGGTGCCTGTGGTCGTAGCAGTTTGGGTGCAGGAGGCGTAGTTCATCGGTGATAAGAGGTTTTCTGATAGCTTGCACTTTCCAGTTTTGGGTGCGTATGTTGTTTTTGAGATTTGCTTCGTGATTCGGCGATCTGCAAAGTTGGAGAGTTTGTTGAGGTCGTTTGTGAGTTGCCGAAGATCTGAAGTTGGTCGGCGGTGAATTTTTATGGTCGTGCACGTGCACGTTGATGTTCGCGTGCATCTGGGTCTCGAAGGTTAGGGAAGAAGGAGTGAGCTCAGGTGTATCTTCATGTTGTCGCGGGTTGGTCTCGAAGCAGGGTTTGTGTGGTTGTTTGTGAGGGATTACACGAGTAATGTTGTAGTTAGCTCGGGAAATTGATGTTTGCTCGTGTTGACTTGTTATCCAGATTTTCAAACTTAGCGGGTTTAAAATTTTAAAAAGCAAAGCAGTTATTAAAATAAAGTTGACCAGTTTTAAAAGTGTGAAATGTTTAAAGTTAGAATTTATAGTTTAAACAAATTTAATTTTTATAAGAATTGAATTTTAAAGTTTAAATGTTGTTTTTAAAATAGTTTGATTATACAAATATTACAATAGAGTAAATTTGTAATTATTTTTTTTAAAAGTGGTTTCAACTTAAATAAATTGTTGAAATATAATTATGATTTAAGGAAAAAGTATTTAACTTGAATCAAAGAATAATGATTTTAATAAATCATATTGTAGTTTAAAATTTATTTATTTTAAATGGAAATCAAGACTTTAATGTAATGAATGTTTATCTTAATTAAAATCAAGTTTTATTTAAAGAAATTAAAGAAAAATTACTTAATTAACTGAGATAAGAAATTTGAATAGTTGAATTAAGATAAATTAATTTGTGAAATTAAATTTAAATTTACAAATGTACTGTTTTAAATGCACTTGAATGTTAATGAAGTCACTAATAAAGTAAATGAATTATCTTAGAAGTAATTAAGATAATAAAAGAATTTAATTTATAAGAGAATTAAGGAATAACTTATTTATTTGATTTTAAATTAATGATTTAGATTAATTTATAATTAGAGATGATTAATAATGATTAATCGAAGATAAATTTATTAAGAAAGTAATTAAAGAAAATGTTATTAGTTAATAAAAATAATTATCTAAGAATTATTAAGTAATTAATTAATGTGATTAATTTTGATAATTAATTAGATTAATTAATTGAAGATAATCAATTGTAAATTGTTAAGCATAATTACTTGATAAAAGTAATTAAGGGATTAATTACTTATTGTAATTAATTACGATAATGTGATTAGTTTAAGTTAATTAATTTAGCCTAATTAATTTAAGAAATCATTTGATGATTTAATAAGAGTAATTACTTAATGTAATTAATGGAGCATAATTACTTAGGGAAGTAATAAATGATAGTTACTGGAATGTAATTAGTGAAAGATGATTTATAATAGAGTAATTTGGGTAATTACTTTTGTAATTAATCAATGGATTAATTAATGAAGATAATTAATTATGGAATAATTAATTTGTGAATGAGTAATTAATGGTAGTTAATTACTGGATTGACATTAATCAAGGGTGATTAATAATTGTATTTTAAATTTCAGATTAATTACTAAATGTAATTAATTTAAATAAAGTAATTAATTTAAATATAAATTAGAGATCATTAATTAATATAATTAATGATGTAATTAAGAATTTTTTAATTAAGGAATAATTAATAATAAAATGATTAGTTAATGTAATTAATTAAGGATAAATGTAATTAATTATAGTTAATTAATAACTGAAGTAATTACTAAATGATTAAGGTTAATTAGTTTGTCAAATTAATTTAAAGACTAATTACTAATTGTAATTAGAGAATGATTAATCAAAGGTGTTTAATCAAGATGAATACTTAGAGAATGATTAATTAAGTAAATTATAATTAATTAAGGGATATATAAGCAGGATTTATAGATGTAGTAATTAATTTAATTTACTTTAAACTAATTAGAGATAGAAGTAATTAATTTAATTTATTTTAAATTAATTATAGATGATGGTTTATAAATCATTGCTTATGTATGATATTGATATTTCATTGAATGGTTGTGATCTCAGTAATGAGATGAGTAATATCTATATGATATGGATACTTAGTTAAAGTATGATAATATGGATTATCTGTTTGTGATGATTGTCTGTTTGTGATGATAATACAGATTATCTGTTCATGATGAGAATGTGATTATCTATTGTGATATGTGAATTATCTATCAATGTGTATATAGATAATGATTAATTGAATTAATTGTTCAAACTAAAATCATTTGGACATTAAGATGGCGTTTGGATTTCGATGAGACCGGGATCGGATTTCCAAATTTGGAATTCCGAAAACTACATCGATCCAAATTAAATGTTAGGTCGTGAATCTCAAGTGAAGAGTGAAGACTCGAGGTGTAAGGACTATTCGTGTTAATACTTTGAGGGTGATTCCAATACAAGTTTAACGGGGGTAGTACTTACAGGTTCGAGATGAAGATTTAGAGTGCAAGGGCTATTGTCGTTAACTCTGCGGGTGATTCCATAATGAGTGTAACGAGATAGTGCCTTCGTTTTCTTTCGAACACGGAACGAACTTGTATGGATTGAATGCTTTCAGAACATCGTTAGGTGGACGATGAGCATTCTGAGATTGATATGTCCTATAAAGGTAATCATAGCTTCAAGCCTCATCATCCGGGAATGGCTAAAACAAGGGAGGTGCAGCAAGGCTAAGTGGGTCATGCCCAAGTAGGACGAGATTTACCGTTGTCTAGAGGTCCCTTTTATTTCGGCTGTGGGCAGTTGGCGACGGCCATCTACGGGGTTGTCCTGTTCGGGACTGTCCAGTAAGGGATGGTTCCGGCTTTGTGTTGCAGGGGATTGGGTACGGTGATCTAGGCCCCATACTATGACGGGAGGTACCCCACTAGCACTGCCATTGATGGAAACCCATTCTTCCTGCATGCCCTTTTACAGTTTTGATTGTATTACCCACTTTTGTGGCTAGTAGCTGGAATTTAATCATGTAACAATTTCGGCTATTTCTTAGTTACTTGAAAACCCTAGACACTATTACAATATCACTAGATTTCCTATCAAATGTTTTGGTTAGCGTAAGGTAAAAACTTTTCCATGTTTATTTGTGGGGAGTCTTACATGATACCCTTTTGTTTTTCAAAGGATTTTCAAATTTAAGCAACTTTAAACCCGTTTACTCACACCAGACCCATGTCTGACTCGAGTGTTTATTTTATGTTTTATTAAACTCTTGGGTACTCATATTATATATGAGTAGTCAAGGGATTCAGGAATTGCTTTGACGAGTTCTGGAGGAGAAATGGAGCAGGAGGCTTTAGCATGTAGATATATATAGTGGTTCCGCTGTGTTTGAGTTGTATCTGTTTTTTGTGATGTACTTGAATTGCAACAACTAGACAGGTGTTTATAACTGTCTAGTTTGTGTTGTATTAGCTGTATAACTCTGATGTATACGATACTATGTAATATTTATGTGATATAATATAATTTATTCGTTCCGCTGTGAGATTCTGATGTTGTTTGTTTCTTTCTTTTATATCTTTTCTCTTTCCTATCTCTTTCTTTCTTCTTAATGATGCGTCTTTCTATGGAATGAAGGCGGGTCATTACATTAAACTTGTTGAAAACCATTTTGTTTAACCTTACATTTATAATACAATATTGCAGTTAGGCAACGCCCGAGAAATACCCCAAATTAACTCGAGTGCTACTTCGAGCTAAACCCCCATATCACCGAGACATTCACCCTGAAGCTTCTTCTTCTTCTTCCCTTCTTTTTTCATTTCTACAACAAGTTAAATTTTAAAACTTAAGTTTAAACTAAGAGAAGAAATCAGGCAACTCATTCGAACGCTTGAACTAAACCCCGAAGCAACCCACATCAAATCTCGAGCATGACTCGAGTACGATACGCAACCCAAGACTTCACGTCCCTGATGCACATCATGCTGCCGTACACGTGCACGGCGGCGCGACCAAGTTCTTACGAACTCCAATGCTTCAGGAAAATCACAATCCACATGAAAACTAGAAAACTAAACTCGAATTGCCTTAAAAAATCGAATTCGTAAAATAGCAGTTCGAACGAAAACTGCAAACATCACCACCGACCCAAATCGCCTCGCCACCGTCATACTGACCACCGGAAGCGCCCAAAATTCGTTCACACCTCGACAACACTCTAAGTAACCCTCCACCAGAGCCTCGAGCAACTCGATCGCGTACAGGAGTCATACCCATCACATCACTGACATGAACACAAACTTGAGAAAGAACCCTAAGATGATTACGTCCTCTAATTTCACGCAAAAGAAAAATTTACTGATAATTTTCATGAAATCACATACGTTTATATTTGCTTCACCCCAAATTTCAACATTTATTATTGATTAAATCACTAGAAATTTGTAAAAGTGTAGTTTTGGTTCGAATACAAACTGCTCTTGAAATACTGAGTTAAAAATCTTCATTCTAGTTTTAAAAATCACAACTTGCAGTAATAACTCAAGATATATACTTGAGTTAGCATTTTATAGCATTCAAAGAAATGTTTGATTTACCTGTAGAACAAGTTACAATAGTATATTCTTACAACATAATTTTAATTAGCTTTTAGAATCTTAATTCAGTTTAAACATTTTGTTTTAGTTGACAACTTACAGATTAAAAATGTGTGTTTGAACAGAAACATGAATCCTATATCAAATGAAAGGGAAATATATGTACATAGCAACATATAAATATGCACAGAATCATATTCAAACTGAAATATACACTACCCAGATTATAAATGAATCTTGATTTATTTTTAAATAACTTAAAGCTTTAAAAATTTTGTTTACTCACCGTGGTTTCCAGAAGAAATGAAACAGAGTTTCTTCCTCTTTGACACAGACTTGTGAAATTTTTTGCAAGCTGAAGTCTTTATCTTGATCTCTGGTTTGATCTGAGTTGTATTGTTATTTTTATTGAAGCTTTGTTTTAATTTTCAGATGATATCATTTAATTTTTTTTCCTTTCTTAGCTTATGGACGAACTGGAATGAAGTTGATTGATATGTATAGGAAATGAAGTTGTATGAGATATTATTTTGTAAAGGGGAATTATATTATGTTTTGTACAATTCACGAGATATTTTTTTTCTCTTTGGTTTGGAGGCTGATATATTTCTTTTGTGTGTTGATATGATATTGTTGTGGTGGCTGAAGATCCAAGCATTAATTATATTTGTCTTGCTTTTAGATATTTTAATTTACGTACTTGAAATGTGTTATTATCTTCCTATGCAAGCCTTTCATACTTATACTTGTTTACATACTTATCTCTTTTTTTTCTTTTTTTTTGAATGTATAAAATTTCTGTTTGTTCATACTTGAATGTACACTTGATTTTGTTTTGTGAGCATATTCATGATCAGATTATTATCTTAGTCTTATTACTTTATAATATAAACCAATTTCTATTTTAATATGTTGTTTAAATTTATTCTAGTGAAATCACTTGATATTTTAATTTATCTTATATATATCTATTTATATTTCTAATTTAAATATTTATTTTAACTTTAATACTTATTATCGTATTTCTCTATATACATATATATTTATATTTCTTTCTTTTACATTTTACATTCCTATATATATAGATATTTAACTTCTAAAAGAATTCGTTTTTAAAACTTACTTATACTTTGATAAAATAACACACATATTTTATATTATAAAATATAGAATTTAACTTTAAACATCATTTGAAAATTATTTTATATACATGTTTATTTTCAAATATCCAGGTTAATTCTTAATTAATTCAGAATCTTATATTAATTACCAATTAATTTCACAATTTTTTATTCAAAAATTAAATTAATTATCAATTTAAACTTAGCCAAAATCCGGGATCGTTACAATCGTTTATCGGGACCGAGGACGTAATTGAAGTGGAAAATTGGTTACTTTATTGCGAAAGAATTATTGCTGACTTAGGGCTTAATGATGAGCAAAATAGGAGGCTTGCTTCTAGATAGTTGTAAGGAGCAGCATTGTACTAGTAGGACAGTGTTGCTGTGGGAGTTAATGAAGAAACCATGACTTGTAATGAATCTAGAAGAAGGTTTAAGGAAAGGTTCATGTCATAGATTTCTAAGTCAACCCTGCTCTGGAATTTTATGGAGTTGGAGTTGGGAGACATGATAGTGCTTGAGTATGCAACTAGATTTGAGGAGCTATCGAGATACAGATATGCTACGGTTGATACGGTTATCAATAGAAATGAGAAATTCATCCACAGACTAAAACCTGAACTAGCTGAAGTGACTTCTCACATATTAGGGAACCCTGTGATGTATTTGTTGAAATGGCTTTGAGTTATGAGGAGATGCTTTCTTTTCTTGATGGTAACAAAGTAAGGCAAACTCAAAGTGGATGGATCCAGAAGAGGAAGTTTTCCCATAAGAAAGGCGCTTAGAAAGGAGAAGCATCTAAGAAAAAGAAGGACAAAGTTTTTTGCTATAAGTGCAACAAGAAGGGACAGTATGCACACGAGTGTTAGATGGACAAAGGGAAGAAAGCTGTTAATAATAAAAAGGTAAGCTGCTTTAATTGTGATCAGATTGGACATTATAAGAGCCAGTGTAAGGAACCAATCAAGAATGGAAATGGCAAGATTTATGCATTGGAACCAGCTACCTCAAGGCCAACAGATGAGGAGAAAGGAAAAGTTGTGTTGGGAAGTACGCTTTTGATTCATGATGTATCGATTAGAGTTCTATTTGATTTGATACCGCTGCATCACATTCTTTAATATCTCATTTTTTGGTAGATAAGCATAACCTAGAACCCTCATACATAATTACTTCCTTAAGGGTTGTGAATTCGATAGGAGGATATGCGACACTTTGGATGAGGTGTGACCAGTTAGAGTTTGAGCTGTTAGGTTATACATTTTCTTGCAATTTGCATGTATTTAATTTCATAGAGTTCGGAATTATTTTGGGTATGGATTAGTTAAGCATGATGCTAGGATATTTTGCCATGATAGGAAAATATTACTTAGACACCCTAGCTATAGTGATCAGATTATATACGTCGTAGAAAACCCTAGTTTTGGGTAAATGTTTTGTTTTGTGTTATGGAGGAAGAAGATGAGTTAAACCGAATTTTCTTTGTTAGAGAATGCGCAGATGTCTTTGAGCCCGTTGTAAGACCATCGTAGAAACAAGCTATTGAGTTTCGAATAGATTTAGTACCAAGTGTAGAATCGGTAAGTAAAACACCTAGTAGAATGACACCGATCGAGATGAAGGAGCTAAAGAAGTAATTGATGGATTCGAAAAGAAAGAACTTTATCAAACCAAGTAGTTTTCTTGGAGAGCTACCGTAGATTTTGCAAAGAAACCGGAGTAGTCGTTAAGGTTATGTATCAATTATCGTAAGTTGAATGAGAAGGCGATAAAGAATCGACAATTTGTTCGACCAGTTGAGTAAAGCCAGAATATTTCCCAGTTGGATTTGGTAATAGGCTTCCATCAGCTTAGAGTAGCAGAGGATAGTGTTTCATCAACAACATTTAGAACAAGATATGGATCATATGAATGGTTAGTAATGCCATTCGGACTAACCAAGCGCTAGCATTTTTCCTGGACTTGATGAACAGAATCTTTCGGGAGTATGTACATAGATTCATGTTAGTGTTCATGGATGGCATTTTGATATACTCTAAAGATGAAAGAGAGCAAGAAGTTTATCTTAAAGTGGTGCTTAAGTTGTTGAGGCATCATCAATTGAAAGCAAAATTTTTGAAGTGTCATTTCATGAAGAAGGAAGTAAAATTTTTGGTCATGTAGTCAGAGAGAAAGCGTTGTCTGTAGATTCGGATAAGATTGAGGCGGTGAATAATCAGAAGAGCCCTGAGACAGTGACTGAGATAAAGAGTTTTCTCGGATTAGCTCATTATTACCGGAGATTCATTAAGGATTTTTTGTAGATAGCGGCACCAATGACTAAATTAGTGCGGGAAGACGTGAAGTTTGTTTGAACTGATGAGTGTGAGAAGGAATTCCAAAAACTGTTGACTAATGCACCTATGTTATTTGTCCCAAAAGGGATTCAAGACTAGTTGTTTGTTGAGTCACAGACTCTATGAAGTTTTTTGATTTCTGACAAAGAAATAAAGGCGATCGACAAAACGAAGACATCATGGCTATAAAGAGGCACAAAAGAGCTACATATAGTACTCTAAACTATAGGTTGATTATTTGATGTTATAATAGTGATAAACTTGTTAAAATCTATCCTCAAATGATCATGCATCTCAAGGGAATCAATATATACAACTAAATTACAGTTGCACATTCTGTGTGCAACTTTACAGGGACCGGTCGACCAGTCATAATCTAGGCGGTCGACCGTTCCAGTATAAGTTGCACACTGAAACGTTCACACATGCACATAACGACTATATATTTGAATTCCTGTCTACTGGTCATTTTTTGACCTGTCGACCGTTTTTAAACAGAGAGTAACTTTTCCAAAAGACACTTCTTTCTCCAAAGGTTGCATCTCTTACCTTTCATCAATGATCATATCTCTTAATGGCAACTGCTCACAAAGAGTTACAACCATTCTTCTCTATATAAACTCATCTAAATCATTGATTAAAAACATGAAAACATATTCTTTCTACTCTAATTTCTGATCTTACTACTCCTGCATTCTAAAAGCTCTCAATTATTTTAATTGCTTATTGAATCATTGAAATTATTTCATATCTTTTGATTCAACAAGTAATATACTTTCCTTAATCTTCACATAACATCATTCACATATTTTGAGGATAAGATTATAGGAAATTTGTACTACAAGTGACAAAACTGTGTTAGCAAGAACACATACTGTCAACAAATAATTATATTTATCATTGTTGAAGTCCTCGGTGTTGTAAGAGGCAAGTGTTGAAGTCCTCAGGTGTTGTAAGAGGCAAGTGTTGAAGTCCTCAGTGTATTAGAGGCATGAAATCCCGTTCGTTTGCTCAGGTGTTGTAAACCTGTTCCTCCGGGTGAAGCGAGGTAGTTAATAGTGAAAATCCAGATAGAAGTCTGGGACTGGACGTAGGACGGTGCTCCGAACCAGTATAAAAATTTCTGGTGTGATTTTTCTATTTTTATTTACTGTGCTATTATTATCTATTTCCCCATTTATATTATATTCCATATTACACGATCCGTGTGTATACTATATTAGCACGTACACTGCCACTTTCATTTGGTATCAGAGCTTGGTCATCACATAACCGTAACACAGTTATTTGATATATTCTTGTAATATGGCAAATAACGCAAGTACTAGCACTCAGAACACCACATACATGGAAGGTCAATCGACACAAAGACCTCCATTTTTCAATGGTCTTAACTATAGTTATTGGGCAACACGTATGTCATTCTTTATGCAATCAAATAGCTATGATGCTTGGAATGCCACTCAAAGAGAAATAGTGAATCCAACAACTGATTATTCAGAATGGGCTGCGGCTGAGAAAACGGCAGCAGCCGTAAATGCAAGAGCAATAAATATGTTGTTCTGTGCATTAGACCAAAATGAATATAACCGTGTTAGTATCTGCACTACTGCATATCAAATTTGGCAAATGCTAAAAACTACTCATGAAGGTACTAACAAGGTTAAACAGACCAAAATAGCCATGCTGAAAAGTCAATTTCAAAATTTCAAAATGAAACCAAATGAGATAATCAATGATATGTATTCACGGTTTCAAACTATCCACCATGCACTTATTGGCTTAGGACAAAAATATTCTGATTTTGATGTTGTTTCAACAGTCCTACATTCTCTGACTAGTGAATGGGAAGGAAAAGTATTAGCAATTGAAGAAGCTAATGACCTTTCCGTCATGAAGCCAGATGAATTGATAGGAAATTTAATGTCCTATGAAGCGAATTTGCAGGCTAGAAAAGAGCAGAAAGAAGAAAAGAAAAATGTAGCATTTCATGTTGAGAAAGATGAAAATGAATCAGATTCTGAAGACGAAGATTTGGCATTCATTGCGAAAGGATTCAAAAAATTCCTAAAATATCGAAAAGCCAGTCGTTACAATAAAAGGAAACCTGGATCAAATAAACCATCTTCATCTGCTATAGAATGTTTCAACTGCCACAAAAAGGGACACATGCAGAAGGATTGTCCAGAACAAAAGAAGAAGTCAGAAAATGACAAATTCAAATATAAGAAGGACAAATCAAAGAAACGAGCCTTCTCAGTAACATGGGATGATTCAGAGTCATCTTCATCAAAAAGTGAAAGTGATTCGGAAAATGAACATGCTAATGTTTGTTTTATGGCAACAGAAGATGAGGTACAAATTCCTACATTTGATGAATTACTTGATATTAATGCTGAATTGATAGTCAAATATAAAGACATAAAACGTCAATTAAAAGTAGTCAAAGCAGAGTTAAGTAGAGCAGAGTTTGAACGAGATATGTTAAAAGATGAGAAGAAAATATTAGAAGAGGAACTTGAAAAAATTCAAGAATCATCATCTAATGTTGACTCTCAACTATCTCTTTTGAGTCAAGAAATAGAAGCTCAAAAAGAGAAAAATAATGCTCTTACTACTGAAAATCATGAGCTTAAGGCAAAAGTCAAAATTCTAGACCTAGAAAAAGCTAGTTTACAAACAAAGTTTGATGACATTACTCAAAATGTTTCTAACTTTAACAAAGGTCAAGAAAATTTGACAAAAATCATTGAAAACTCGCAATCCGCATCAAATAAACAAGGTCTGGGATATAAGAAACAAGAAATCAAGGGTAATAAAAGAAAGAAGAAAGTACAAAAGATTGAAGTTAAGAAAAATCTTAGCTTATTATGTTCCAAACCAAAGCCAGTTGTGAAATTCCAAAAGAAAAATACAAAGACTATCAAAATATGGGTTCCTAAAACAAATAACAATTTAATTAGAAACAAATACATTCAGCAATTCATGAATACTGTGCATCTTAATAATAATTATATATATAAAGGGGATACCGGACCCATATGGGTTTGGACTCCTAAGACCTAACTCTTAGGACCCTATAACAAGTGGGTACCAAAGACTTAATTCTATTTTTTGCAGGTCCCACTTAAGAAAAGAGGAAAGTGGATATTGGACAGTGGTTGCTCGAAGCACATGACGGGAGACAAGAGCTTATTAACAAGTATTACATACTCAGATGGTGGCTCCGTCACTTTTGGAGACAATTCAAAAGGATATGTCATCGGCAAAGGCGATGTGAGCAATTGCGGTACATCTAACTTACCTCTTATTACAAATGTCATGCTAGTTAAAAATTTAAAACACAATTTACTTAGTATTAGTCAGTAATGTGACAAAGGTTTTACAATCTCCTTTTCGAATAATAAGTGTAGTATCTTAGATAAAGACCACAATTTAGTTTTCGAAGGTTATAGAGACAGAAATATATATATTCTGAATATGAATAATTCAGATATGTGTCTTGTGGCTAATGGTAATGATCCATGGCTATGGCACAAACGCTTCTGTCGTATAAAAATCTGAACTATTAACAAGCTAGCCAAAAACAATCTAGTTAGAGGTCTACCCAAGATTAGTTATAAAAACGATAATTTTTGTGATGCCTGTCAGATAGGAAAATTGACCAGATCATCATTCAATTCAAAAAGGGTCATATCAACATTACAACCACTTGAACTACTACATATGGATTTATTCGGACCAACACAGGTTCAGTCAATAAACCATAATAGATATGTATTTGTAATAGTTGATGACTATTCTCATTATACATGGACTATTTTTCTGAAAAACAAGAGTGACACTTTTGACCATTTCAAATCTTTCGTCAAAAGAATTCAAAAATCAAAAGGGCTAAAAGTTAAAAACATAAGAAGTGATCATGGTGGTGAATTTGAAAATAACAAATTTGAACATTTTTGTACAAAAAAGGGTATTAACCATAATTTTTCGTTTCCTAGAACTCCACAACAAAACGGAGTTGTAGAACGGAAAAATCGAACATTAAAAGAATGTGCAAGAACGTTATTAAATGGATCCACTTTACCAAAACATTTCTGGGCAGAAGCCATCGCTACTGCGTGTTATGTTTTGAATCGTGTGTCCATTCGACCACTCACCAAAAACACGTCTTATGAATTATTTAACGAAAGGAAGCCAAATATATCTTACTTCAAAGTATTTGGTTCAAAATGTTTTATTTTAAATACAAAAGACCATCTCGGAAAGTTTGATCCGAAAGCTGATGAAGGTATATTTGTCGGTTATTCGGAAAGAAGCAAGGCGTATCGTATTTTCAATAAACGAACCAAAACTATTGAAGAATCTCTTCATGTTTCTTTCGATGAATTCTTTAAACCTTCTCAATCAAAACCAGATAATGACGGAACTATATTTACTCACACTCCTCTCTTCACAAATTATGACTCTGACTCTGAAAATCTTATTGGCAATATTTCCCAACAACAACCAATTTGTGAGATACGTTCCCCTCCAAGATTATTGAGACACCATCCGGTTCAAAATGTAATTGGCGAGGTTAACTCACAAGTAAGAACTAGGAATCAATTACATCAAATGGGTCATGTTGCGTTTCTATCAAATATCGAACCTAAGAATCCAAAAGAAGCTACTACAGACGATTACTGGATCATTGCCATGCAGGAAGAACTAAATCAGTTCGAGCGCAATGACGTTTGGGAACTTGTTCCAAGGCCAACTGATCAGTCAGTTATTGGTACTAAATGGGTTTATAAAAATAAGGCCGACGAACAAGGAAATATCACCAAAAACAAAGCAAGATTAGTAGCACAAGGGTATAATCAGGAAGAAGGTATCGATTATGAAGAAACTTTTACACCAGTTGCTCGACTAGAAGCTATTAGAATTCTATTATCTTTTGCTTGTCACCATAACTTCAAACTTTATCAGATGGATGTCAAAAGTGCATTTCTAAATGGATTTATCAAAGAGAATGTATATGTCGAACAACCTCCGTTGTTCGTACATGAAAAATATCCTGACCATGTATTCAAACTTAAGAAAGCTCTGTATGGTTTAAAACAGGCACCTCGTGCATGGTATGAACGATTACGTAGCTATCTTATTAACTCAGGATTTCAAATAGGCAAAGTCGATCAAACTTTGTTTATTAAACATTCTCAAAAGGATATTCTAGTTATCCAGATATATGTAGACGACATCATCTTTGGTTCAACAAACGATAAACTCTGCAAAGAATTTGCACGTATTATGACCAAAGAGTTCAAAATGTCTCATATGGGAGAACTATCATATTTTCTTGGACTTCAAATCAAGCAACTTCCGAATGGTATCTTTATCAATCAAGAAAAATATTGTGGAAATCTTATCCAACGCTTCGGATTAGAAAATACATCTGGTAAACCAACTCCTATGAGTACAACTACACATCTTGAAAAAGATGAAAATGGTAAGAGTGTTGACCAGAAATTATATCGAAGCATGATTGGTTCTCTTCTTTATCTTACAGCAAGTCGTCCAGATATATTGATGGGTGTTTGTCTATGTGCACGCTTTCTAGCAGATCCAAAGGAATCACATCTACGAGCAGTGAAACGCATAATTGGTTATCTTAATAATACCAAAGATTTCGGTCTTTTTTATCCAAAAGAATGTCCATTTGAATTAGTATCATATAGTGATGCTGATTTCGGCGGATCGCGAACGGATAGAAAAAGTACAAGTGGTACGTGCCATTTTATTGGAAAATCACTTGTCTCTTGGTTTAGTAAGAATCAGAGTTGTGTTTCACTATCAACATGTGAAGCTGAATATATATCGGCGGCTCTCGCTTGTACTCAAGTACTATATATGCAACAAACACTTCAAGATTTTGATATTCATTTATCAAATTCTATTATATATTGTGATAACACAAGTGCTATAAACCTCTCTAAGAATCCAGTGAATCATTCTAGAACCAAACACATTGATATCCGTCATCATTTCCTTCGAGATAATATTGAAAAAGGAAATATATGTCTTGAATATGTCCAAACCGACAATCAATTAGCGGACATTTTTACTAAGCCTCTGCTTGAGTCTAGTTTTATTAGATTACGAAGAGTGCTTGGTTTAATTTCAAAAAAAGATCTAGACTAGTAATTACTAATAATCGTCTTGTCTTTTGGTTATATTTTAACTATAGCTTTTGCTTAAGCTATTTTTAACATTGAATATGAGCCTCTGCTTGCTTTAATGGTTACTTTTCTTTATTTATTTTCATCCACAAACTTATTTACATAGAAACTCTTTATAAGCCTGTAAAAAAAATTCTTCTTTCATTTTTCTACGATTAAGACTCTATACATAATTCTCTATGGCTCACATTTGTGATAAATGTGCTCAAGAATCACACATTTCCATTACAAGTTCTGAGTCAGAGGAGTATTATTCTCCTACAACACCAAAACAAAAACCAAGATATCATCATCAATGCTCTCGTACTCCTGGTAGTACACCTACCTCAAAACGAGTAAAGAAGACGCTGTTTGTTCTCCTCGTACCAAAGCACAGATCGACGAGATTCCCCACTATCAGAAACATCAAATAGATCTTCAGAGACAGCTCCATTATGGGCAAAGCCAACTTTATCATGAGCAACAAAAAACATCGGCATGTTTATCTGTTTTAGAAAAGGTGGCATCATTCTTTTGTAGTTGCAACAAGCATGACGTGCATGAACCAATGCCGTCTAGGCCATCAACATCTACGAGTCCTAACTCTTGGGATCGGAATTATGACAGGAATGAAGGTACTCAGAAAAACTGGAGTCCATGGGCAAAACGTATTGAAGAAACCAAAGATAATTCTAATAACGAACCTTCCACTTCTCATTAGATTTATATATACTCATTGTATTCTATTTTTTCTTTCCGTCACTCATGTAATAATACTTGTATTCTACAATAAGAGTGAAAATATAGCACGATATATTCAAAAAAAATTGCACAACAGGGTATTATTCGGCATATTGTCAAACTGGTCGACCCCCCATATTGTAATCGGTCGACCGTTTACCCTCTGGTTGAAAACGGTCGACCGGCCATAATCAATAGGTCGACCGGTTTACGAAGTTTCAGTTTTTTTATATATATCTTGCGTCCTTTTATTCCTCTATCTTCCTCATTTTCTTACTTTCTGTACCTTTTCACCAAAACCCTAAAACCACTCCCTAAAATTTCAAAATTCCTTTTCTCCAAATTCTCTAAAAATGGCTCCTCCTCAAAAGAAATCCAAGAGAGGATCATCCTCCGGAACTTCATCAATCAATATCTCAGCAAAGAAATGGCTTGAAAACCCAGTGGCTATCTCAAGATGGAATCAAATGACTAACTACAAATTCCATCCGGGTTCTTTCATCAAGTTTGAGGATTTCACGTCTTATGGAATTCGTAGGTTAGCCGATAACTCCAACATTTCTCCATTGATAGATTTTTCAGAAAACAATGTGGAAATAAATCATTTGATGATAAAATTATTCTACGCCAACATGAACCTCGACGAGTATCAACCTGATAATCCGAACGGAGTCATTTGGACTGTCGTCTGTGGCAAACAAATTTTTATCACTCATGATAGGATTGCCTCTATACTTGGTATACCAAATCAAGGAGATGAGTTTTCATCTAATTTCTGTGAAGTCTTCACTCGCAATAGCATCAGCCATCAGTTCATAGAGGACAACAGTGATGGCACAAAGTCTATTGGACTTCAACCCACCGCCAGACTACTACATCGCGTCTTAATGCATTCTCTGTTTCCTGGACTAGGAAATTACGATGCTGTATATAAAGAAAACTTCAAGGCTCTCTATGCTATTTATGAGGATATCCAAATTAATTGGGTTCATATGCTTTTTGACGAAATTCTCAAGGTAAATAACTCTACGCGACCTCATTTTTTCTACAATGAATATATCATGCGTATTTTGCTAGCTTGTGGGGTAAAGCCTCCTGACTCCGCCACCTCGAAACCAAAATGTATTGATTCCGTAACCATCAAACGCATGAAGCTTCCTCCTCCTTACCTTGACATTATGCCGTTTGAACTATGGCAACAAAGAGGTCCAACAAAACAACAATCTACATCCTCTCGACCTCGTTCCGATGAAGTTAAACTGTTAAAATCAAAATCATCCACAAAAGAATCACTTGAAACTATTGCGCATAACCAATTCTTGCTTGAATCACGTCTCAAGCGCATGGACACAAAAATTGATAAACGCTTCAATAAGGTCAAGTCATTCTTTGGTATGTTATGGGATGCTATATCATGTAGCACATCCACCTCTATTCAAGCACAAGACCCAGGAAAACGTCCTGCTCCTCCTGTTTTCACCTGGACATCATCTGAGGAGTCCACTGGTATGATTGGACATGGACATGGAGAATCATCTAGAGGGAACAATGAAGAAGAAGAAGAAGATGATGATGGCGACGACGATGATGATGATGAAGAGGAGATAGGATCTGCCTCATCTTAGATTTATTGTCTATTATGGTTTAGTACTTTAAAAAGATCAATCGACACTTGTACTAAATAGTGTCGTTATTTTTATTTTTATTTGACATTATGGTCTGTATTATACTCTGGTATGTTTTGGATGTGTTAAGTTTTATTTTGCTATGCATATTATGGTAATTACACTCCTATATTATTCCAGTATCTGTTACTCCTTTTTGTCGATGACAAAGGGGGAGAAAGGGCTAACAATTGTTTGCAGGAATATACATATATATACAGAATTCAAACAAACTCCCAAAGGGAGATCACATACTCAGGGGGAGATTCAGATTTTCAGATATATATTGTCATCAATCAAAAAGGGGGAGAATGTTGAGTCACAGACTCTATGAAGTTTTTTGATTTCTGACAAAGAAATAAAGGCGATCGACAAAACGAAGACATCATGGCTATAAAGAGGCACAAAAGAGCTACATATAGTACTCTAAATTATAGGTTGATTATTTGATGTTATAATAGTGATAAACTTGTTAAAATCTATCCTCAAATGATCATGCATCTCAAGGGAATCAATATATACAACTAAATTACAGTTGCACATTCTGTGTGCAACTTTACAGGGACCGGTCGACCGGTCATAATCTAGGCGGTCGACCATTCCAGTATAAGTTGCACACTGAAACGTGCACACATGCACATAACGACTATATATTTGAATTACTGTCTACTGGTCATTTTTTGACCTGTCGACTGTTTTTAAACAGAGAGTAACTTTTCCAAAAGACACTTCTTTCTCCAAAGGTTGCATCTCTTACCTTTCATCAATGATCATATCTCTTAATGGCAACTGCTCACAAAGAGTTACAACCATTCTTCTATATATAAACTCATCTAAATCATTGATTAAAAACATGAAAACATATTCTTTTTACTCTAATTTCTGATCTTACTACTCCTGCATTCTAAAAGCTCTCAATTATTTTAAATGCTTATTGAATCATTGAAATTATTTCATATCTTTTGATTCAACAAGTAATATACTTTCTTTAATCTTCACATAACATCATTCACATATTTTGAGGATAAGATTATAGGAAATTTGTACTACAAGTGACAAAACCGTGTTAGCAAGAACACATACTGTCAACAAACAATTATATTTATCATTGTTGAAGTCCTCAGTGTTGTAAGAGGCAAGTGTTGAAGTCCTCAGGTGTTTTAAGAGGCAAGTGTTGAAGTCCTCGGTGTATTAGAGGCGTGAAATCCCGTTCGTTTGCTTGGGTGTTGTAAACCTGTTCCTCCGGGTGAAGCGAGGTAGTTAATAGTGAAAATCCAGATAGAAGTCTGGAACTGGACGTAGGACGGTGCTCCGAACCAGTATAAAAATCTCTGGTGTGATTTTTCTATTTTTATTTACTATGCTATTATCATCTATTTCCCCATTTATATTATATTCCATATTACACGATCCGTGTGTACACTATATTAGCACGTACACTGCCACTTTCATGGTTTACATAGATGCATATGGAATAGGGTTAGTGAAAGTATGTGTGGATCGACAGATGTGGAATATATATTAAACTAAGTTTGAAAGCAGATAAAAGCAGTAAAGTAAATAAGAGTATGCACACCAGGAATTTTATACTGATTCGAACTCCCGTTCTATGTCCAGTCCCAGACTAACTTCTGGCTTTAACTAACAATACCCTCACTTAACCCGAAGGAATAGGTCTGAGCAACGGAACAGACATCTGAGCAATGGAACATAATTTTCTCCTTAGCAGCCGAAGAGGACTTTCCCTTGCCTAAGCAGCAGAACAGGACTTAACGGAATATAAAAGTAGTTGACTCAATGTGTTCTTGATAACACTGATTTGTCTTTAAGATTACAAACTTCCTATAATCAATTCCTCAAGTATATAAAGAGTATGTGAAGATTTGAAAGGAAGAATATTGCTAAGAATCAAAGTATACGAAATATAATTCAAAGATTCAAAGTAATGAAGAATATGAATACACTAGAATAATCAAAGAGAGAATAGAAAGAATTAGAATCAGAAATCATGATTATGAAGTATGTGATAACTCCAATATATAGTTTTCAGAGAGATGCAACTCTTAGTGAAGAGTTTCAGCCAAGAGAGGTATATTTTCACAAAGTGCAACTCTTCATGAAAGAAGATTTCCATTCAGAATTACGGAAGTTGAAGCCCGATCAGTCGACTGGTCGATTTCGATCGGTTGACTGAATTTGAACATTTAAAAATATTTGATCATTTTAAAAATACAAAAAGAGTACACTATTATGCATATGCACAGTCAGTCGACTGGGCATGCATAGCTAGTCGACTGGCTGTGCATATATTGCACAGTGAACTTTGTTTTTAAAGAAACATAGAAAACTAGAAAACTTGAGGATTGATTTTAACATATGTCTAAGACTCGACACATGTAATAATTACTTTAAGCATAGATTTGTAGTCTTGATCCTCTGATGTCTTCTTTTTGTCATGTATGAGTGCATATTCTTCTTTAGCTTCTGAATCGTCTTGTCATGAATCAAACTAGTGATTTAACAGCTAGGAGCTGTGTTAATGCAAAGGGGTAAAGTGACTGTCTACGCTTTACGACAACCACATGAAATTAGATATCCAGCTTATGATTTGGAATTAGTTATAGTAATTTTCACATTGAAGGTGCAGAGACATTACCTTTTGGGAGAGAGATTCAAGTTGTACATGGATCATAAGTCACTGAGGTATTTATTCACTCGAAAGGAGTTAAATATGAGACAGTAGAGGTGGTTAGAGTTTTAGCCTCTTATGACTTTGGCATTAAGCACACACCGGGAAAAGGGAATAAGGTTGCAGATGCACTTAGTAGGAAACATCAGAATGCAATATTGGCAATAATAGCTGATCGGAAAAATTTAGAAGCATTGACTACATGCAGAATGCAGTGGAGATCTGAAGCTGGTTCTAGTGAGGAAACATTATGTTTTCATGTTTGAAACTTCGACCGTGATAATTGAAAGGATTGCCTCTAAGCAAGGGAATGATCAATTATTAGGTGAACCGTTCAGAAAACTAAGGAATGGAGAGCGATGACTTAAAAGATTTAAGTCTTGACCATAATGGATGGCTAAGAAAGAAAGGAAGGCTGTGTGTTCCAAATATAGGAAATATTAGGATGGAAGTTCTTAGAGAATGCCATTGTTCAAAGTTCACCATTCATCCGAGAGGAATTTAGATGTATGAGGACATGAAAAGAAGTTAGTTTTAGGAAGGTATTAAGAGAGATGTAGGCATATAGTGAAGCACTGTTTAAATTGTCAACGGGTAAAATCTGAACATCAGAAACCAAGTGGGTCACTTCAGCCTTTAGATGTTCCAGTTTGAAATGGCATTGTATCTCAATGGATTTTATAGACGGGTTGCCACAGTCAAATCATGGATGAGACCTATTTTAGCTAAATTATTCATAAAAAATTTAGTTGGACTGCATGGAATTCCTTGTAGTATAGTAAGTGACAGAGGTGCCTTATTTACTAGCGAGTTCCAAAAAAGTCTGCATGAGACTTTGGGTACCAAGCTCATGATAAGTACCACTTACCATCCGTAGATATATAGACAATTGTAAAGAGTTCACAAAATCGTAGAGGATTTTTTAAGAGCTTTTGTGCTATATTTTAGAGGATCATGTGAAAACCATCTATACTTAGTCGAGTTTTCATATAACAATAGTTATCAAACTAGTATAGTGATGATACCGTTTGAAGCTTTGTATAGAAGGCTATGCAAATCCCCTGTTTATTGGTTAGAGACTGAGGATAGGTTAGTTCTTGGTTTGGATTTGGTTAGAGTAGCTGCAGAAAAGATTGAGTTAATTCGAGGAGAATGAAGGAAGCTTGGTCTAGGCAGAAGAGTTATGCTGATAAAGGATGGAAGGAGTTAGATTTCTTAGTGAGAGATCATGCTTTCGTCAAGATATCACCGCTGAAATGTGTAATCTGATTTGAGAAATCCGAAAAACTGGCACCGAGATTTGTTGGACCATTTTCTATTATAGAAAGGATTAGAAACTCACGTACAGAGTTGATTTACAAAATAATTCGGTAGGAGTCCCTAATGTTTTTCATGTTTCTCGTCTAAGGAAGTGTATTTGAGATCCAAAAACTACTGTAGCACCGACTGTGTTAGATGATTTAGTAATGGAACTGGTTATGACTATAGTTTGATAACCAGCTCGGACAGTCATGAGATATAAGAAGAGGTCAATAAAAATGGCAGTCAGATTAGTCAGAGTCCAGTGGAGTGACGATGAGTGGGACTCTACTTGTTACCCGGCTACATAGCCCGGCTATAAGATGATAGTCGCAGAAGGTATGGTAGGGATCAAACGAGAATCGAGTCAAGAGAGGATTGTAAACATGAAGGAGTGATGTAACTTATTTGGGTCGACATTCATGGATGGTTCGGTGTGGGTTGCTTGATTAAGGTGGCTCAGTCAAGGAGAGGAGACCATGCATGGTCCGGTTACGGTGCATAAGACAAGATGGCCCGATAAGACTGGCTCGGTGAGTATAGCTCGATAGGTATGGCTCGGCCTTAGTTCAACGCATGTCGTTCGACCTAGGTTCATCATGTATCGTTCGACTTCAGTGGTTCGGCATGTCTCGATCGTCTTCGCTCGGCCGGCATATGTCACTTGGCACATACGGGTTGGCAACTTGGACCCAGACATGGTGGCTCAATGTACTTGGATTGGTATGTGTCAGGGGAGTCACTAAATTATCAACATAGGGATACAACATTTTTCTTCACGTATCGGGTCACATATCTAGCTACTTCGAGTCATGTGATGACTCACTTTGAGTCAACCATAGAGGACCCATGGTTCGGCCAGAGTGGCTTAGTTTATCTGGGTCAGTCGTCCTGAAGCATCACTTGTGGGCCGAGTTGTCTTGGTCGTGGGCTTGCGTAGGGGACCTTGACCGTCTTCTCTATAAATAGAGCCGCAGAGGTACAATTAATGGGACCTTTTTTCGAGAACTCTAGGGATGCTCTGCCATTTTCTGTACTTAATTTTTTCTATTCAAACTTGTATTCAAGTTGTTTGTTTGTGGATCGTATCTGTACTCAAGTGATTGGAGAAGTGATAAAAATTATATTCAAAGTGAACATAGACAATTACGCTGAACCACTATAAATCTGGTGTTCTTGTTCTTGTTGTTCTTTTTGCATTCAACTATGTTAATTCTCTGCTTTAATTTACTTTCTTCATTAACCTCTTTACACAATTCTATTCAAGGGTGTTAGTGACCAATTTTGGTGCTTTCAATGAGAAATGTTCATTCTCAAGCTATTAGGATCTACTTTGTTGCTATTGGATTGAGGAAATCCCCTGAAGGAGATCTAAGTTCATTCTTAAGAGTTCATAGATTCTACTCAAAGTTCTTATGGACAACTCTAAGATGACGAGAACACATACCAGATCCACCTCCCACAACGCCGATGCTAATGAGACCACTAACGTCTAGCAAGTAGGACCTAGCAATTGGCAAGCTAACGCTGGTGCAAAACCTACCATCATCCCAAGCCAAGCAGAAGCTGTCACCAGGGAATATTTCAATGAGATGACGAGGGAGCTCATGGAAAGTAGGAGACAACTTAATGAGTAGATTCAATCAAATGCTAACATGATAACCCAGATTTCTCAGCCGCAGCGTCAGAAGGCTGGAGGAATCCCTGCTTCCTACTCGTCATCCGTCAGCTCCGCTTTGTCAGATGAATACCCAAGCGCAGACGCCATAGTATTGAAATGGCACAAACTGGTGCAACAGAGAAATTTGTGATGACTTGCCAAGAGCAAACCAACAGAAATGGTCTGGATTTTCTAGTTGGAGCCATAGCCCCTCAACTACATCTGGGGAGTCGCTCTCAACGTGGAGTGGGAAACTTAAGATCTAGAGCACACTTGGAAGCTGGTCATCACCTTGCCAGGGTCATAGTAAAGCGAGTCCTCAGGATTCACACTTAGGTGATTGCCTACCGAGGAGGCACCAGCCGGAGCAATCGCACAAGACGGATACCGACTTGCCACCTCCCATCCAGAATCCAGATTTATCAGCTATGGTCAGACAACTGATGAAGGAAAATTAGGGCTTAATCAATGATGATTGGGGCATATCGAGGAGCCGTACTCTGTTTATAGATACCATCCGACAACCCGAGTACCCCCAAAAAATCTGCATGCCTGCTATTCCAGCTTATGAAGGGAAGACCGACCCCCGACAGCACATAATGAGATACGAGTAGATGATGGACTCAGCTAGGGAAAATGATGTGACCAAATTCATATGCTTTCCAATAACCCTATCTGGGATCGCTACCATGTGGTTCACCAGACTTCCCCCGAGGCCGATCTCCAGGTTTGATGAGTTAGCGGCGATGTTTATGGAGCAGTTTAGGATCCATGCCACTAGCCCAAAGTTGTCAAGGCCCGTTTTTCCATACCCTTTGGATCGATAATAAACCACGCATGTTCAACTCAAATTGCGCAAAAATACGGAACATGAAGGGTAATAAAGGAAATAAGATAGAATAGAATCTCATACGAATGGAATAACATATAATATTGAACAAATATCTTTTATAGCGGAAAACTTTTGAATACATATATCAGAGTCTAATCTAAATTCAGCCTGGGCAATTATAAAAATCTATCCTTACAATTGCTAACAAACATCAACTAAAATAAACTAAGTACAACGGATAATAGAATATGTCCATGCGTAGGTGAATATCTTCAGCTCTCCTCTGGAATCTCCAACTGTCTTCGACTAACCTAAAACTACTCGGATCTAACCCGAGTATTGAAAATACCCAGACCAGGTTTGATAAACCAGCGTGAGAAGAGCTCAATAATAAATGATAGTGTCATATATCAGCCTTTGAATAAAATCCTTTGAAAAGAAAGAGTATCTCATAAGACCACGCCCACACATAAACACAGACGGGTTTTTATCTTATGATAACTAAAATACTTTTACATCAAAACATTTTATATTATTTCTAATGACATCGTTTTGAAAACATTTGCAAATAAACTTATTAATCTTAGCCGAAATTTTTACAATTATTAAGTTCGAGCGTACTAGGCTCTACAAACAAAACCATAAGTTCTTATTGGAGAATGGATTTCCATACAAATGACCAGGTGAAGGATCTACCTTTCGAATGCGTACAGCTCTAGATGGATGTCCCGAGGAACCATCACAAAGCTTCTCTACCAACACAAGACCGGTCTACCTCTATAACTAGATAGTACCGAATATTTCATCCCCCAGTCGTTACTGACCTTTAACCGAGTGCTCGTTTCCTTACACCATATTAATTTACATCCCGAACGTCATAGCGGGAAGAAATATATCTAGAAGGGGATGATCATGCCCTAATTGGGAATGAACCACTTAGCCTTGCCGCATATAATCCTATTTCGGTCATTTCAGGTTTGATGAGGCTTGAGGCAATGATTACCTTTTCACATAGTACATATCACATCTCTGAATGCCACATTTCCATTTCCGTTAACTACTAATTTCCTTTCACAAAAATACAACCCTTGAGTTCGTATGTCTCAAGGAGGGTGTTTAGCTAAGAGAAGTTGCCTTCTTCGCCAACATTGATGTATGTTTGTAAAAACCAATGTACGTAATCTTTAGAAATGCAATGTCAGACAAACATCCATACAAGTTGTCCAGGAACATGACAAACCGAAGGCACTCTCCAACTACCACTAGTAGCGAGTAGTCCTTGCAATCCAAAAAATCACCACAACGAGCAGACCACTGCTATATATAACTCTATAATGCGTGCGACCCAAAGCAAGTCAACAGCAGTCCTCAGCTAATAAGATCCACGGTCTTCATAATCATCATCTTCAATATGTCTTCATAATCATCATCTTCAACATGTATTCATATTTGAACGTATACATTGGTTCCAATTGGTTTTCGGATAGGAATTACCCTAATCCGACCTCGGTTCCTTCGAAATCCAATTATCGATAAAAAGTGAATATGAGTGTACAAGATTTAAGTCTCTTTTCACATTAATTCATTTTGGATGATTTTGAAATCTCTTTCTTTTGACCTAGGATAATTCTAAGTAATTTCATTCTTTTGCTTTGTGTAATATCTCGAATTTTCCTCGCTTAGCACTCGATCCAAATTCCTTAACTTTTAGGCGGGTCAAAAACAATGTTATTTAAGACGTCGTTCACAATAAACCCTAAAATTAATCTTCATAAACATTTTTGAGTAAATAGGATCATAGAAATCATTCTAATTTTACTTAACATCAATTTACGTATTCAACAAGTGCTACGGGCAGAATAACGGTGAAATCACCTTTTGAATTCCACGAATAGGATGAGTTCCCTCTTTGGATTTTAATACCAAGTATAAAAACATTATCTCTATGCTGTCCAAGTTGTAATTCTTTCATTTTGGAGATTGCTTAAACCTTGGATGATGCCGATCTTCTTTTATTTTGGAAAACTTAATATAATCTTTTTATCTTAGAGCATCCGGGCTTCCCTTTCGATCTGTTCCACCCCTCGTCTAAGGAAAGAAAACATAGGTTAGGTAAGTTCAAGGTACTGGTTGCTCTATCCCTAACCTTAGTTGAACACCTTGTTTTATCTTCCCTGATCTCACAAGCGCGACAAATGTACTAGTCATTTCCGCATATTCAGTTATCAACTATATTTGGGAATTGATTATAAAGATTCCAAATCATCTTTCAAAATGCTTAATTTTACTTTTAAAAACATTCACAATTGATTCTGGAAAAAATCGTTACGTTTAAACTCGTATTCAAAAGGTTATACAATTCACAGCATAAAAGTGCTTCGGAAAGTGCTATGTAAGCTTAATTGAATAAATCAACTTTTAAACATTTGGTTACAAGGTTTTAAATATCGAATTTCGGTCACGTTTCATTTTTACACAAGTTATCTCGTATCGGGGGAGATCTCGGACGAGATGAGTACATATCGGATGTACATCTCGGATTGACATCTCGAGCCTTATAATGCATCTCGGGAATATCTCGGATGTACATACGTGTCTAAAATTGATGTATCAAAAATTTATTTAACGGTTATAACTTTCTTAGTAAAATTAAAATGGTAATGATTGAATAATATCCTTTTATTTGAACATGATAAAGAAGTGAAATCTTTTGCTATGACTCATTAAGATAAAAAGTAAAGAATATGTTCAATTAGTTGGTAAATTATAATTGGATCAAATAATTTCTGTTGAATCAGTATGAAAATAAAAAATATTATGGAAAATAAGAAAAATGTATAATTTTGGATGAGATCTCGGATTGAGATTTTGATCCATATATCGGGTGAGATTTGAATATCTCGGACGAGATGAGTGTCGAGGGAGATATGGAGGAGATTTGATGTCTCGTCTCGTTTAAGTGTGAAAAGGAGATCTCGGAGGAGATCTCGAGCGATATATAAGAGATTTAAAACCATGTTGGTAATTCATACTTTCCAATCCAAATCTCTTTTAAACCATTTAAATAGATTTATCAAATTTATTCCATATTTTTTCATAATTAAAAACATACATTTAAACAAATTTCCTGTTATGGTCACTTAACTGCACTGGCGCGATTTTTCTAGAAAATTAATTTGGACTTAACTTAATCTACTCAATTTTTTTTTGATTTTCTTTCTTTTTTAGAAGATATGGATATAATAGTCCGGAATTTTCTTATCTCGAAGAATTCCGAGCTATGTTCCATTCTACACATTCATTTGAACTTTTCGGCGCAAAATCGCGACTACCGTTGCACGTCGCACCTAGTTTTAACTTATTTTTCAATATTTAAAATAATTTATTCAAATTGAATTCTATTACTTATAAAATCATTACAAATCATTTTAAATCAATATTTCTGCTTTTTAAAGTATTTAAAATGAATTTTCACTATCACCATATTGTAATATTATTTTATTCATATTATTTAATATTAAATTTTAAGTTTCAATTTCAGTTCAATTTTAATTCTAACTTCAAATTAAGCTCATTTCAAACTTAGATTTCAAATATAATTTCAATTTAAACTTCAGTTCAATCTATATCTCAAATTCAATATTCAAAATCGATTTCAATTTCAATTTCTCTATTCATCTCAATTTCAGTTTCAATTTAACTATTCTTTTTAAATCCGTTTCACTTCAAATTTCAAATTCTCTTTTATTTTTACTTCAATTTCACTTCTAATTGAAAAGGGACTTATTTTCCAAAGTATCTCATATCACTAAAATTTGGTCTTTCTTAACAATGGGATTATCAAATCAAATGAATATAACCAATGCCCATATTCATCACGAACATAACATCCATTCAACTGATCACATAAAATATGATTTCAAATCTAACATTCACTACTAATACCATAACGGAATATATTATCATAATTTAATTATCTAACCAAACTATCCAATCATCCATATTAACAATCAAATGGGTATAAACATTCATATGTTATAAGGGTATAAATGCGATGGTTTTAACATAACCAAAATATAAATTCAAAAGCGATGAGAATTTCTCACCATTATATCCACTCCATCAATCTTTTTTTTCTAACAAGCGTGCTTTTATTTCTCGAATGTCTCGATTTTGCCGGTTCCTCTCATTTTCTTTTTCTTTCCTTTTCCTTTCTTTTCTTTTTCTTTCTTTTTTATAAATTTTGGTCATGGGCTTTTGGAAGGGAATGGGGTGTACGACCTTAGGTATGTGGCTTTGGGCTCAGCTATGGCTTGTAAGTGCTTGGGTAGGTGGGTTTTGGGCTTGATCGTGGGGACTTGAGGGTGGGTAGGCAGATGTAGAGGTGTGTAGGATTGGGGTGGTGGAGTATGGGCTTGGGTATGTGAGTGTGGAGGTGGGTAGGGTGTTTTTGCTGTGAGTAGAGGAGATTTGGGTGATGGTCTGGTTAAGTTTTGGTGATGTGGAGCTAATAGCTTGAAGGTAGAAGGGAAATGGAGAAAGTAGAGAGAGTTTAGGAAATTTTGTAAAACGAAAGTAAAATGAAAATGAAGGGATTTGAGATTGTATTTATAAGTGGAGATTTTAGTGGTAAATGACTTGTCTAGCCTTTATTTGAGTTGCATTTAATGTGTGAAATGATGGTTATGGAAAAGTGTATTAAGAGAAGAAGAGGTGTCACTTTCTTATGGTTTGTAATTGTTTAAACATATAATTTTTCTCCTTTTCTATGTACATGCGTAACTCATTAATGAGATAGGAGGGAAAGTAATGATGTTGTTTTATAAAGTTTAATTTAATTTGAAATAAGTCAAATCATAGTTGTATACTTTTTTTTATTTAAACTTTTTAAAACTAAACTCCTTTTGACATTTAGTGCTAAATGTAAAGTGTTTAAGAAGTTTGTAAACTTGTATTTATAAGTTAGAAAATGTATCAAGTTGCAATGACTTGACTACAACTTGTTTTGGTTAAAAACAGTGTTTTTGTCGACAAATTTTACACTTAAAATTTGACCTTTTTGTTAAGGTATATATTGAAGTAAACCAACTTTAAAATGAACTTTTTACTTCTTTAAATAAATTAAAACATGTCTCTTTATATTTAAAAATCATATCTAATTAATATCAAAATCCCTACTTTTACAGTGTGTGTAAAACTGGCAAAATGCGACAAAATTTAGTTATTTTTGTAAAAGGATTATTAACATGTTTTTAAATATATTAATATACTTTTTTTTATATTTATTAGATGTTTTAAATAAGATTTAACTTTTCAAATAAATATTTAAACCTATTTATTTAAGCTTTATTTATTTTTAACAAAACTTTACTTTTGTTGATTTGTTCTAAAGTCCAAATTTATACTTTATAAATTGTTAACTATAAGAATGAATGATTTCTTTATTATTATCTATTATATATATATATATTTAAGTTTTAAATTCCTTTTAAATTTAAAACGAACGAAATCTCTCATTTTCGAAGCAGCGAAATTACGGGTCGTTACAGTCAATGTTCATAATAAGTCGTATCACTCTAAAGGATCCGGAGGAGGAAATTCCAGACGAAAGAGGGATGCAGGAAAGTGGAAACCAAGAATTCCAACCTATAGCGAATATATGCCTCTGAATACATCTTTGGAGAATATTTATTTATCGACTTATAATACATTCCAATACCCAAAGCCGCGCCCAAAGGAATCAACTGAGGAGAAAAAGCAAACTAGAAAATATTGTCGATTTCAGAGACCTACGGGCGCAATACTGAAGAGTGCAGACACCTCCATGATGTCATCGTAAAGCTGATCCACTAAAAGAAGTTACAACAGTTTGTTAAGAATCCATAGGAAAGCGGACAAGGGACATCGGACTCAATCACGGGCAAGCTTCACGTTGACCTGAGGAGCCGCTCAGACCAAAGGAAGGCTAGTCATAAACATGATAATCGGTGTACCTTATCTAGCAGACATGAGTTGGCAAGAAATAGAATGCTATGCAAGTTCCTCGAAGCATACGGGCTTCGATTATTGCTCGAACATAGAAGACGAGACTCTAGCAAAATAGCCGCGGATGATGACCAATGATATAGTATTTTTTAGTAGGGATCACGATCAGGTAGAGGCACCTTCCATTAACCTGACGGTTATCTCAACTACGATCGGACAGAGGCTTGTGAGAAGAATACTAATTGATTGAGTTCTGTTAACATTATCTTAAAAAGGCATAGGACCAAATGAAGATGGAGGCGAAGGATCTGAAACCATCTAAAGCCTCAAGCCTTTAATGGTGCAGCTACTGATGCATAGGTTTTGTCGAATTTCTGTTTGAACTAGGATAACGTGAATGCATGAGGGTATGGATCATACCATTTATTGTTTTGGATGTTGATTCCCTATATAATGTTTTTCTAGGCTGACCGACCATAGCGGAGTTTAGGGCAGCTTGGCCCCATGGTGTTTGTCCTTGAAATTTCCAACAGACAGTGGAGTTGGTGTAGTGCATGGAGATCAAACAACTAGTCATGCTTTATTATGTGGCCGAGCTGAGAGAAGCCCAGCGAAGAGAGAAGGGAAAGGGTGTGGACAACCCTGTCCGCATCTATGTTGCTAAAAATTGACAAGTTGCACCTAAGCCTTGGCTTGGGCAACACAGTTGGATCTATAGAGACATAAATCTGAGAGATGATGCCGAAGAACCCAAGGAGGCCAAGGCGGCACCGGCTGAGCTGACGATTGACACTCTAGTCAGCATGATGACCCATCACGGGTGCTTAAGATTAGATCACAGCTCAACCCCTTGATGATAGAGGATCTTACTGATTTTCTTCGAGCGAATCTAGATATTTTCTCTTGGACCCATTCTGATATGTGTGGGATTTCGCCTTCCATTGCAAGTCATATGTTAAACGTTAACCCAAGGTATGTCCCAATGAAACAAAAGAGGAGAGGCATGGACTCAAAGAGATCTGCTGCTCTCAAAGAGGAGGTGGATAAACTCAAAGCCAATGGGTTTGTCCATGATGCTCTCTATCCTGAATGGATATCTAATCATGTACCGGTGAGGAAGTCAAATGGGAAGTGGAGGACCTATGTTAATTATTCGGACCTTAACAAGGCACGCCGTAAGGATAGTTTTCGATTGCCTAGAATTGATCAGCTGGTCGACTCGACAGCAGGACACGAGTTGTTGTCATTTATGGATGCTGATTCGGGATACAATCAAATCCCGATGCATATTCTGAATCAGAAGCGCACCAGTTTTTTCACGGACGTTAGACTGTAATGTTATGTAGTGATGCCTTTTGGGTTGAGGAACGCTGGGGAAACTTATCAACATTTGGTGAATCGAATGTTAAAAGACCATATTGGTAGAATGATGGAGGTCTATGTGGATGATATGCTTGTGAAGTCACAACAGTCAAATGGCCACATTTAAGACTTAGCAAAGATGTTTGATATACTCAGAATTTACGGAATGAAAATCAATCCATTGAAATTTTCCTTTGGCACTGCGTCAAGGAAGTTTTTGGGTTTCATTGTCAACGCACGGGGAATCGAAGCCAACCCAGAAAAGATTCAAGTTATTCGAGACATACGAGCATCCAAAACTATAAAGCAAGTACAGAGCTTGAATGGGAAAATTGCTGTCTTGAGTCGATTTATATCCAAGGCAACCGACAAGTGTATTCCTTTCTTTGATGTGATAAGGAAATGGAAAAGAAATTTTGAATGGATGCCGGATTATGAGGATGCGTTCAGAGTTCTGGTGAGACACTTGTAGAGGCCACATGTTTTGTCAAAGCCCGTATACCATAAGGAGTTGTATATCATATCCCAGCATGCCTTCAGTGCATCTTTGGTTCGTAAGGAGGACCGAATCCAAAAGCCAGTGTACTATGTTAGTAAGCATTTAACGGGGGCAGAGAGAAATTATCCTAAGATTGAGAAGCTGGCTTACCGTTTGGTGATCGCATCATACAAGCTTCGCCCACATTTCTAGTCACATCTGGTCAGTATTTATACCGATCAACCTTTGCAATAGGTGCTCCAACGACCGTTGACTTCTGGAAGGCTACTCAGATGGAAATTGACCCGAGTCTATTCGAATATCACCTACCTGTCATGGAGGGCTATCTAGGGGCAAGCACTAGCAGATTTCATTGCATAGTTCACCAAATTAGACGAGTCAAGTGGAAATGATGTGATTCCCGCTGTTCAATGGAAGCTATATACCGATGGGGCATCCAACGACCATTGTTCTAGGGCAAGTGTTATTCTTGTAACTCCCAAGAACCGATCGACTTGTTATGCTTTGAAACTTAATTTCCTCACTATGAACAATAAAGCCAAGAATGAAGCATTGATCGCTGGACCGAAGCTTACCAAAGAACTTGGAGTGAAATTGGTTGAAATCTTTTGCGACTCAATGCTGGTGGTGTACCAAGTACGGGGAGACTATTAGGAAAGGGGCAATGGCTTTTCCCATACCTCGCTTGGATTTAAGAATTGTTTGCAGACCTCAAATACTATGATATTTCACACATTCCATGTGAAAATAACGGGGAAACTGATTCCTTAGCAAAATTTCCAAGCATTGATGATGCACAGCAGATGGGCTTGGTTCCCGCATGCCTCGAATATAAATGAGATGGAGGTAGATTTTGCAGCGGAGATGGAAACTAAAAGGGAGTCATGGATGATCCCATTCAAAGAATACTTGCTATACGGGACCTTGCCCGAGAGAAAGAACAAGAGACGACAAGTCGTTCGCAAGGCCTCAGGGTATATAATGTGGGATGGAATGATGTATCTGAAGGGATTGTCCATTCCCTTGCTTAGGTGCATCGCCCACGATGAGATCAAGAGGGTTTTAAGATTAGTCCATGAAGAAGAATGTAGTGACCATACTAGGAGGCAGACATTAGCCAAAAAGATACTCCACTATGGACACTATTTGCTGACCATGAATCGAGACACCGCGGACTATGTAAGGAGATGCAACAAATGTTAAAAGTACGCAAAATCCTGAGAGCACCGCCATAGAACTCACGCAAATGGTTAGTCCATGGCTATTTGTAATATGGAGGATCGATATAATCGGGTCCTTGCCAATCAATAAAGGTGGTGCGCAATGTGCAATCATCGCGTTTGATTACTTCACCTAGTGGGTAGAAGCGGAGCCATTAACTACGGTCACCACCAAAAAGGTCGTTAACTTTGTTGTATGAAACATTATATGCCGCTTTGATCTCCCAGGGACTATCATTGCTGACAATGGAACTCAATTTGAGAGTAGAGAATTCAAAGAGTCCTGCCAAAAATATTGCATTGAGAAAAGGTTTGCAGCAGCCGCTCACCCTAAAGCGAATGGGCAAGTTGAAGCCGTAAATAAGATAGTCAAGTCCATCTTGAAAAAATGTATGAAGAAGGCTAAAGGCAAGTGGGTGGATGAGCTTCCAACAGCACTCTGGGCCAACAGAACCACACAAAAGTCTACGACTGGCCACACTCCTTTGGCCTTAGCATATGGCACTAAAGCTGTTATACCGATGGAACTTGAAGTTCCTTCTCACCGGGTAACTCATTATAATCCTAGAACAAACCATGATCTTTTACTGGAGTCGTTGGACTTTGTTGATGAGAAGCATGAAGAAGCTGATTTAAGGGCGGCCGTATATCGGCACCGAGTCGCCTGATATTATAATGAAAAAGTTGGACTAAGAACTTTCGATGTGGGCGACCTAGTTTTGAAGCGAGTTTTCCCAGTCCCGTCACATATGAATCCCATATGGGAAGAGTCCTACGTTATCAAATGGAGGCTTTGAGAAGGAACCTTCAAGCTAGCGACTGTTGATAGCGTGACACTCCGCAAAGTATGGAATAGCGAGCATTTGCGTCGTTATTATACTTAGTTTATTTCTTTTGCATTTTAGTAGAAATTGTTTCCCGTATACGTCTCTTTTGTTGTTCTCTGTTTCTAACATGTAATAAGACAATTCAGTTTGTCCCTGTGTTCTACAATTAATAAAGGCTTGAAGCTATTTTCTATGAACTTTTGGTGTTTTGTGTTTTATAATTTCATGGAAAAATTAAATTGCATTAATATGTTTGCCATATGAACACACACATAAACTAAAAGTCGATCAGCTAATGATTCAAAAAATCTCTAAGTCCCAGAGTGTGGACTTGCGTACTCTGAGTCCCCAGAGCGCGGACTAGAGTATAAACGATTCAAAAATCTCTAAGTCCCTAAAGTGCGGGGTTGGGTATTTTGAGTCCACAGAGTGATGACTAGAGTATAAACGATTCAAAAATCTCTAAGTCCCCAGAGTGAGGACGTGAGTACTCTGAGTCCCCAGTGTGCGGACTAGAGTATAAGCGATTCAAAAATCTCTAAGTTACCAAAGTGCGAACTTGAGTACTCTAAGTCCCTAGAGTGTGGACTAGAGTATAAATGATTGAAAAATCTCTATGTCCCCTGTGTGCAGACTTGAGTACTCTGAGTCCCTTGAGTGTCGACTAGAGTATAAAAAATTCAAAAATCTCTAAGTCCCCAAAGTGCGGATTTGAGTACTCTTAGTCCCTAGAGTGCAGACTGGAATATAAACAATTCAAAAATCTCTAAGTCCCTAGAGTGCGGACTTGAGTACTCTGTGTCCCTAGAGTGCATACTAGAGTACAAACGATTCAAAAATCTATGTCCCTAGAATGCGGACTTGAGTACTCCGAGTCCCTAGAGTGAGGACCAGAGTTTAAACGATTCAAAAAATCCCTAACTCTTTTGGAGACGAAATGGAATTTAAATGACTCACAAAACTCTAAATTTCAGGTTTGGATTGAATTATAAAACTATGCAATGAAAGTTTGGGAATCAAAGAAGAAAATTTTTATTTACTAATCGAAAAGGAAGTTTCATTACAACTTCTCCAAAGTTCGAAGCCAAAAACATGATAACTATAAAAAAAGAGAGGAAAACAACTACATGGTTCTAAGTTACTTAAGTTGAGAAAAATGTGGCGAGGCAACAACTACTTCTTTGGTTTTCTTTCCCACTTTGGCTTCTTCGAAGTTTCCTCATCCTTGTGCCTCTTTTTGGAATTTTTACTTCCCAGCAACGAAGAATCCAAGAAAGAGGAGGAACTTCCAAAGGTGTGATCCCACTATGGAGTATATTCAGTGGCCTACTTAAGGGAATATCAAGATCCACCACTTGAGTTTCTAATTTTACTTTGATTTTCTCCTTTTTCTCCTCCTCGATTTGCTCCTTCGTGTTGAGCTTAGAAATGCGCTCGAAAGCACCCGTGATTTCGACATCATCATGCTCCTCTATGGGTGAAGGATCTTTGGACTTATCTTCCTCAAGCACCTTTATTACTTAAGCGTCAGGACCAAGGCATCGCTGGTGTGGAGTAATTCAGACTCGTTTTCTTCCTGCTTCGTGGCGACATCGCTCCTTGGAGTTGGTTTAGGGTCAAAATGACCTGTATGAAATCATGAAAAGTGAATGTTATGACACAATAGTTATGTTCCAAAATCGACGACTCTATGAACTTTAGATGGTGGGGTTACGTACCGGCTTTCATTTGGCTCTCAGTCGTCTTGGGAGTATCACCCTTTGGAATTGGGGATAGAATCTGGATGCCAAGTCTAGGCTTCTTCGGATCATAACCCACATGTTGCCCGGTGGGATTAATTGATGTAGTTTTGGTCAAGTCAACGGGCGGAGGAATCTGGGGATCAGACACAAATGAGCCAGCGACATCCTCTTTGTCCTTTGATGTAGGGGAGCCTCCCTAGAAGAGGGCTTTCATTGTAGATAAATCTGAGGGTTCGTTGCCTCGAAGCACTTCACTCACCAGAGCCTCTTCATCAATCTCTTCGACACCCAGCTCCACTTGTTAATCCTAATAAAAAAATCCCATGTTTTGACGAGTGACTCATGATAATTCTCGCCCAAAAAAGACAACTCATGATGCATGAGGACTCTTGCATTGAACTCAACAATGAACGGGTTGAATAAATATTTGATTTCTTCTCTACTGGCCTTGGTAGCTGCCACGAGTCGAGAGTCGGCCTCTGTGAGCACTATCTTCTTACCTTCCTCATGAGCTGCTTCTTTTAGCGCTTCAACCCTTAATAGCTCTTCGTCGAGTTTTCTCTTTAGAAGCCGTGTTTCGACGATTTCATCGTAGTATCTTTATGACTCTTCCTGCGCTACAATTTCATCTTTTATCTCTTTAAAGAGTAGCCCCTCTAGTTCCTTAACTCATCGAGCGAGAATGTCTTTCTCTTCTTAGATAGATTCTTTCTCCAAAGTTAGAGCGCCGCTGTGTTGGATTGCCTCGTTGAGTTCTTTTTTGTGAGTGGCCTCCAAGTGGCTAACTGCCACAGTTGTCTCCTTAGCATTTTTCTGGACAGTCTTAAGCTAAGATTTGTATGAGGATAGCTCTTCTTTCTAGCTCCTAGTGATGTCTCTTTCGTGAATAGATTCGAGTTTGAGGCGATCAATCTCGTGTGGGCATTCAATAGAGATCTCTGAAGTGTACAAATGCATCATGTTGAAAATATACATCGTTGCTGCAGGCAATGTCGCTCTGTTTGACATATCCAAGGTTAGGATCGATTATGGGGAGAAATTTTAGTCCATCGAAATAGATCTTCGGAAATGTTGCTTTGAGCACAGCTAATTTTTTCACCGTCGACATATCGTGAGCGAGGCTAGGGGAGTCTGCCTAACCATAGTCATGGATTTCTTATAAGGCTCATGGGATTGCTTGGTATTCGAGGAGCTAGAATGTTGGTCACGAGGGACTTCGGACTGGGAGCCCTTCTGAGCTGACTTCTCCCTACTATGCATTGGATGATAGGGAGGATCGTTTGGATATAAATAATGGCCGTGGGTTCTACTTCTAGAAGACAATGACAATTCTCTAGAGTGATAGTCTTTATCACCACTTTCGTCCCTGTCTCGCCATTTGCTCGATCCTAAGTCTCGACCAGAGTGATAAAATATGGAGGATCTACGAAGGCGATCAATGAATGTGTACGCCCCATTTCACCTGCACATAAATTCAAACAAGGACGAGTTAGTAGAAGTCGCACAATGAATGGAATTCAGGTGCATGGTGGAGTGTAAGTGTCCGTGTGTGTCCTAGTGCATGCCTCCGACGGACCTGTGTTTTTCGCTTTACTCATTGGAGTTTTCTCTCCCCGATGATGAGTACGAGCACCCTCATCGCTTCTCGCAGATGAATTAAATCCCATAGCGTTGGGGTTATTGAAGCCATAATTCAGTATATTATCTGGGATGGTCATGTCAGATAGGCCCTTTAATGGGCCTTCTAAGTTGGGAAGACATCTTTTTCTCGATCGAAGTTATCGTAACCTTTGAAGTTCCACTGACTTTCCTCTTTTTTAGCTTATAAGCTAGACTCTTTTTCTTTTTTGAGGGAGGTAGTGGTTGATCAGTATCGGCTACCAGCACTGGCCTAGGACTTATATTCTCATCAGTCTTTTCAATCTCGCCTTCCTCGGTAGTATCATGAGCCCCTTCAGCAGGGGGTACTGAAGGTCCAACTTGTTATTTTTTATTTCCATAGTCGGCCTTGCTATTATGGAACCACTTGGAAGGCTAGTCCGGCGGCCTTCTCCTAGTATCCGAACTTCGAGAGCAGTTCGTTGGTAATTACATATTTAATGTCCCGATCTCCCACGGGAGTAGCTCGAATGGCTTCGACGGCCTCAAAATACCTGGCGCCTTCGATCCGTGGGCGAATACCTGTAAGATTTAAAGAAGTTCAAAAAAGGTGCACTCCAAGCCTTAGGATAAAGATTGGGGTAAATAGTAGACTTACGTCCTTCTAACCATCTTCTCACAAAGCCAGGAGGACAGCATATGCAGAACCCCTCCTGTTTAAACTGAGAAAACTTGTTCCACGTGCCCATCAGGACTTGGCATTTGGGATGTGGCTCGAGGAAAATGTAAAATGTATTGTCGGTACATCTATTGAAGCGGTAGATGTAACAGATATCCTTGGGAGTTGGGGGTTTGAATAAGACGCTCATGAAAAGAATGCATGTACCATGAATAAATGCATGGCTATAAGGGTGTAGTTGTGCTAGAGCAATCCCTATATACTGTAACACTTCACGGATGAATGAATTGAAAGGTTGCACACTTCTGGCCCAGCACATAAATTTGTTGCATGCAGTATATTCAGTTGGGGGAAAGTAAGGCCGATCTTCTGCCGATAGAACTAGAATGTCTTCGAAGGAAATTCCATGGATAGAACACAATCGACGAAGAGAAGATTCCTTGATTTTCGAGGCTTGAGAGTCGATGGGGTCATCCAGAATGACAGCCTCAAAATTCAGAAAAAACATCAAATTGTAATGATCTTTCTATGGTAACGGGAGCCGAGCCTATAACTAGAACAGGTGGGTCTGCGATGCCAGGTATGGGGGCAGACGATGGACTCAATGTCCCCACTGCCTCCTATCGAGAACTTGGCCTAGGCTTGTCAGAAATAGTGATGGAGCTTGATTTTTTAGACATCTCCAAGGGGTGATAGTGTGAATAGATACATGTTTAAGCTATACTTGAAAGATAATATATGTTAGATATAATGACAAAAAATTTCCCTATGTGGTGTGTGAACTAGTTCGACGATTCAAACAAGAGTAGATATAAATTAAGGTTCTAAAGAATAATGTAGCATAATGGAGCTTAAAATTATCATCTTTGAAGGCCGTTATCATTAACCATCAAATTTTTTTTCCTATGGTCAGTATCAGAAGTCCTAGGATCAGATATTGGCATCGTACGCTGCGAAGGCTACTGCTTGCTTTTACTAAGTTAAATATGCATGTATAATTGTTAAAATTATGGAGTTATTGGTCCAAATCAGTTCTATATGTTCATATGCTTTGGTTCTTGTTATTGTTCATTATTCAACAATCAGGCGCGGGAATGTGTGGTCTTGATTTATATTATGTTCAAGGTGAGATGGTTCTGATTGCCAATGTTAATCCCAAAGACTTGGTTCCGATCGACCCACATTCGTACGAGCCCACGAACGACTCTCTAAACCAAGACAGCCGACCCACTCATTCTCCTCTCCCACTCTCTAATCACCTAACAACACTCTAGGTCTATACCGACCCACAATCCTAATTTCCTATTAATCCATGCTTTCCCTCAATACTGAACGACTCCCTCGCGTGGAATACCGACCCACTCCTTTGGACTCTGACTGACCCACAACGTCACACATTGCTATCGAACCACACTTTTGTTTCTCTCAGCGTGATCGACCCACATTTACTCTTGAATCAATGAACCCTCCTTTTCTTTTGAATTCTTCACCCAGTGACATCTTCCTTCCTCCTCCTAAGTTTTGACTTTCGAATTATGAAAACAATAACCACTCCTTCTAAGAGACTATTGCCATCAACCATCACAGACGGTTGAGGCCCTAACTTAAAGTCCACTCTTACTCTTGATTTATCTCTTCCTCTCTTCTCAATTATCCTCTACCTATTCCTATAACCAAAGAAAATCAAAAGCCATCCACTTGAGCATTGAAACTTTGTATGTGATTTTGAGTTTGAAAGGAAATTCATACCTATGGAGAAGACTCGAGGTTTGCAGCAGTTTCGAGATGCTAGGTTGAGGACGAGAAGAACTGAAATCACGAGGGGGAGAGGTACAGGATTCCATGCGAAGTAAGCAGATTTAGGAAAATAGGAAGAATGCAGGCTTGTGAAAGTAGAGTGAAAATAAGAAGGAGGGAAAGGAGAAAAGGCCGAATCTTTTATATGATGAGGGGAGAAGATGAACGGACTATACCCAATGGAACCGGTCAACACTTTTTTATTCGGTCTGCGAAGCAAAGTTCCGACCGTGTGGGTCGGTATTTGTATGCCAACAGAGCTGATTGAGTGGTCGGCCTTCATATGCTGGCCTACTTGTTGTTATCTTTAAAAAAAGGAAAAAAAAGTAAAGAAAAGATGAATGACAATAATAATGAAACAAAATGTGTATACACGAACAAATATCACACATTATGGTAGTGTACGGAGTGATAGATTAACCTTTGGAAAGTTATATACGTTCAACTTTTGAAAAATTAAAACAAGATTTTATGAGTTTCTTCGAAATTGAACTAGTATGCTCGAGCGACGTGAGGCTTCATCGAAAGACAATTAAAAAGCAGCAGTCAGTCATCATTCTGAACGAGCTGGTTTTTGAAGGCAAAGATTACTCGTTGATTCAAAGCATGTCATATTAGTTCATGTGACGCACTTTGGGGGAAAAATGTTACCCGGCTACTTGGCCTGGCTACTTGGGCCGGCTTCAAGATGACAATCGCAAAAGGTATGGTTGGGCTTAAACAAGAATCGAGTCAAGAGAGGATTGGAAACATAAAGGATTGATGTAAATTACCTGGTTTGACATTCATGGATGGTTCAGTGTGTATCGGCCGATCAAGGTGGCTCGGTCGTACATGGCTCAGTCAAGGAGAGGAGATCATCCATGGTTCGGTCGTGGTGCATAAGCCAAGTGGCCCGATACGTCTGGCTCGGTGAGTATAGCTCGCTAGGTATGGCTCGACCTTAGTTCAAGCATGTTGTTCGGCTAAGTTCAGCATGTATCGTTTGGCTTCAGTGGTTTAACATCTCTCGATCAACTTGGTTGGGTCGGCATATGTTGCTTGGCAAATATGGGTCGACAACTGGGATCCAGACATGATGGCTTAATGTACTTGGATCGGCATCTATCAGGGGATTCACTAAATTATCAACAGGGGGATACAACTGTTTTCTTCACGCTTGGAGTCATGTATCTAGCTGCTTCGAGTCATGTGACGACTCGCTTCGAGTCATCCACAAGGGACCCCTAGTACGGCCAGAGTGGCTCGTTTACCTAGGTCGGTCGTCCTAAAGCATCACTTATGGGCCGAGTGTTCTTGGTCATGGGCTTGCACAGAGGACCTAGCCTATCTTCATCTATAAATAGAGCATCAGAGGTACAGTTAATGGGTCCTTATTTCGAGAACTCTAGGGACACTCTGCCATTTTCTGTACTCGCTTCTTTTCTATTCAAACTTGTATTCAGGTTGTTTGTTTGTGGATTTTATCTGTACTCTAGTGATTGGACAAGTAATAAAGATTATTTTCAAAGTGGACATAGGCAATTACGTTGAACCACTATAATCTGATGTTCTCGTTTTTGTGTTTTTTTTCCATTCAACTGTGTTGCTTCTCTACTTTAATTTACTTTCTTTATTATCTCTCTACACAATTCTATTCAAGGGTGTTAGCGACCAATTTTGGTGCTAACAGTACTTGCGAAACTGAGAGTGGAATTAGAAATGCTTATCCTAACTAATTTCATGGTATATTTTACCTTTATATTTGATTGTTGTGAGTACCTTATTGTAATTTCGAGGATGAAATTCTGTAAGGAGAGAAGTCCGCAACGACCCTAATTTTGACAAAATTATTTAGGGTAATTAATTAGCTATATTAAATGAAATAATGTAGATGGTTAAGGGATTGATATTTGTAAATTATTAATGGGGTTATGCCTTAATAAATATAAGCAAAAGTAAATTAAAATAATAAAAAGTGTTTGATAAGGGAAAATAGGAATAGTCTTCATTCTTATACCTTAAACCCTTCTACCCTTCATTTCTCGTTCATTTCAACACTCATAAACAAAAAGTAAAACCCCAAGAACTTGGCCAGCCACCGTTAAGAGAAACCAAAGGAAGAAAAGCCAGGAATCAAGTAGAAAATTTTAAGGAATTATGCTAGGAGCAAATCTCAACATTCTTAACACCAAGCTAAGATGAATAATGATCTTACATCTTATTTTTATTGATTTCTATTTCTAGTTAGATATGTATTAATTTTGCAAACAGTATGCCATGATATGATTGTTTAAATGGATGTGTGCGTGCGTGTGTGTGTGTGTGTGTTTGTTGATGATTTATGTTGCTTCATATATTTATGACAATTTTACATTTAAAAAACCTATTAAATGAAATAAAAACGACTTATGTTTTGGATATATGGTCGAAAACATTATTTAAGAATTGGGTTTCAAGTTTCATAATTTTCTATTTATTGTAGATTTATTATGAATTTTTTATGAAAGAAAATAGTTAAAATTGGGTTTAAATTAATTGTGGAAAATCTATATTGATTATGGGTTTGAAATTTAAACATGTTAGAAAACATATTAGAAGTGAATTATTGTAATTTTTGGGGAATTTTACTAAGTAATTTACTATGATAATAAAATTATTCATGCTAATTTGCACGTAAATGTGCATATTTTTACCACCATATTTAATCTAATTAAATTAAATAAATGATCGTATTGGGTATTTTAACATGTTTAAACCAAAATTCAAATTATTTTCAAATCGTCATATATTCGTCTTCATATAGGGAAAAATGGTCTTTTTTGTGCATAAATTAATTTGTGAAAATTTACTAGGAATTTTCTATGTTGTTTATTAGGAATTTGGCTGCATATACAAGTGGTTTTATGAAGATATATGCATGCATAAGAGTGAATACAAAGGAATGGAGAAGGAAATAATTCATTTCATGGATCATGGAGGACCCCACCCACTTAGCTTAATGTACAAATTAGAGCTAACTACATGTTAAATGGCCATTAAATCTTCATGCACACTTAATGGATGATTATTGGATGCTAATGGTTACTTGGACACCACACTTCCTAGAGGGGTAGTTTAAGTAGTTAGCTATATGTAATTTTCTTTCTTTTTTATGCAATTTAATACATGCCCTTTTCTTTTACATGCTTATTTATATTTCATGTTAGTAGTTTAGATTTACTTTTTATGCAAGTAGTTTAGTTTTTCTTACATTTAGCTCTCTTTTTCCTCTTCTTTTTATTCTATGTTGCTTGCTACATTTGTTGATTTGATAAGAAAATGAGAGGCTAAGCCCTTTCAATCTAGGGGAATTGAACCTCTCTAATTATGTAGCTTCAGCATAACTTGTTAATTTTGATCTCTTTTGTGCTTAATAGAAGAATGAATGTTGATATGATTTATTGTTTCATGTTGAATTTGATAGTCTATGTTGTTCATAACAAATACTCTATGCTTAAACAATCACAAATAATAATTACCTCTTCATTTACATATGATGATGGTAATAAAGTGAATGTTGAAATTAAAATTTGATGGTCTATATTTCTAATTAATAGTTAATAAATCGTACTTAAAATAGATTTCATTTTCAAATTATTGTCATTTTTCATGAGACTTGAATAGTGATTTAGAGGTTGTGTTAAAGTTTGATGGCTTATGTTGGGCTAATTAATAACATAAATATGTCATACTTATGATAAGCACAATATTTAAATTCACCAATGACCAAAAAAGAGAGATCATAATTTCATAATTTGTTGAACTATATGATCTAGAGAGTGAAATTATCTTTAAATTGTCATTTAACTCTCTTATTTTATCACTTTCTTTTTGTTAATTTTCTCATTTTTTAGTTTAAACATTCTCTCGAGTTTGGTATTATTTTGATTGAATAAAGATTTAGAATTAACAATTCCTTGCGGATTGACCCACACTCGCCACGTACTAACTACTATATGCCGTGCGCTTGCGATAAATTTTATTATAAATTTATTGGAGATTTTCTAAACTCGTAGAAAAACCGTCATTCAACATATGCCAAGGGACTTAAATGTTTTATATTTTTTTACCAAGCAGAAGAGCTTATTTATAAAACATTTTTAATCAATAATTCTAAGTTTGATAGCACTTTCAGAAAAAAGATTTGCATACAGAAATGGCAATCAATTATGTTTTGACAAAAAGGCAAGTTAGGTGAGAAGAAATTGCTTTAAAGGCTAAAAATCAGTTTTTCTTGGATTTAACTTCCCTCTGTCAGCTTTCGACACCATACCTACAAAAAAATCATTCAAAACCAATGCACATAGTATCAAACAGTTGACATATATAGTGAATTAGAGAAAGATGGAAGGTACAGTGTCGAAACCATGCTTTCGAAGGGGTATACTATTATTAACTTTGAACTATTTTTGTTTATAAATGATGCTTTCGAAGGGGTTGGAGTTAGCTTTTGACAATCAACCTACCTTTGTTTATATTCAAGAGCTTTCAAATGAGTTGCCACCTTTACGTTGCAGAAGAAGCTTTTGAAAGGATATAAAACCCATGCTGCCATAATCTTACCTTTCAAACTAGTTAAGGTCGCTTTTCTTTATAGCATTAAAAAAATGGTTTTGAAAGGTTACTTTCGCTGTTATGCTTTGAAGCATCCTTCTGAATGCTTTTGAAAAGTCCTATAATGTTTTTAAATGGTTTTAGAGGCAATGATTCTGAAAGGGGTTTTGAAACTATGCTCTTTATTTTACATGAGACAAATGTTTTCAAAAGTAATGCTTTCGCTAGTTCCTCATGACCCTTGGTTATATAAAATATTAAACCTGATGTTTTCGCAAGGAATAATTAAGGTTTTGAAGCAATGTTTCTACAATGCTTTACTTGAACCCAATGCTATTGAAAGGTATATATAATATGTGTTTCGAAGGGGACATCTCCAATGTTTTTGAAAGGTTTGCTTTGAGTACTTGAATGGAGGGTTTCCAATGCTTTCAAAAGACAGGTTCAAATGGCTTTAAAAGAGGATGTCTACGGTTTTAATAAAGCTTTCAAAAGGGTTGTTCTCAATGATTTTGAAAGACACTGTTTAAATGAAGGATTCGAATGTTTTACTTGACTTCATTGCCTAAAATATTTTAAGTTAAAAAGGGTTTTTAACTTACTTTGAAGAGATAGACAATCCCATTGATATAGTTTCATCAGCATTGTTTTATATCATGGCATATGTATGTTGAGTAAAGTGAAGTATATGATTTTCTTGTTTTATAAAGGTATAATTTCATGGGTAAATCATTTGTAAAGACTATTTACAAGGAAATGAAATTTTAACAGGTTAGTTCACCCTAAGATAGGAAATGAAACATGAATAGGAGTTAACCCTAAATTTATGACTCAAATATTCAAAGACCGCATTTATTATCCCCTAGCTATAATAAGTCTAAATTCCAGTGTGTAAGGCTTGTCTCAAGTGGGACTAAATTGAGATTTCACACAGAAGGGAATATATAGAGTAAAGTAGGTTAATGGTGAGCCCGTAAAACCATTAGGTTTGGTTGACCCTAGAAAAGGAAAGTTAAGGGAAGTCGTCCCAGTATTGAGTCTAACAGAAGTTGGATTCTTGATTGTCTAGTAGGCCTGAATCAGCCAATGGTCAATAGTTAACCATGTAAAACTATAGTGTGGAAATATGGTCCATTGATTTCCTGATTTTTATGCATACATATATTTGCTATTATTTTTATAATCAGTTTGATTGCGGGATTCTGATTTGCAAAAGATATGCTTTTTAAAGGGATATTAGTGAGGAGAAACCCGTTCCGCTAAGCGGGTGGCTGCACTTAATATTAGTAAATCGATTTGTAATAGTATTATTCACACTAGGATTTATGTCTAACTCAAAGTTTATATTTTCCCCTTAAACTCTTGGGTGCTCAAAATTTAATTTGAGTAGATTGAGATTTAAGGGTTTTTAGGTTTAATAGGTTGGACGAATGAGCTTACAAAGACATGCAGGAGGCAAAGTTAGCTATGTAGGAGATATAGATTTTTATTTCCGCTATGATGTATTTATGACTGATATGTCTATCTAGTACTCTAGTCATCCAAGGGGGCATCTTTATCTGTCGCTCATCGTTATAATTTGTAATAAGTATATTTGTTCAAAACCTAGGATTCGTTTTGGGTTTATGTAACTAAATGCGAAATATGAATTCGAAATGTAATCGAAAAAATTGTTTTTGAAATCTGTGGTTTTATTTCATATTCATGTGCTTTTGATATCGTGGATAGCGTTTACATTACTGCATTTCATCACTGAAAGTTAAATGCTATATATGACCGCAGCATCTGTAACACTTAGCTATGGGCTGTAAGATATGGGATGTTACATTCTCCCACTTCTTCTTCTTGTTAATAGGATGATCGATACAAGACTATCTAGCTACTCATTCATCCTCATAGAGGTGGTGTAACGATCCAAAATTTCAGTCATTTGAAATTCAGATATTTAATTCATTTTAAATATTCATGAGTTAATTTTGTAAGTTGAGTAACTTATATTTCGAATATCTGGATTTAATTGGATAATTTAATTGTTAATTTAATATTTTAAATTGTGTAAATAATTGAGATATGAATTATATATGAATACAAATGATCTATAAAGTTGAATTAAATTCTTTTTGCATTAGAATGATGTTAGAAACTTTTAAAATTGATTTAAAAGTTAATTTATAGAAATTGAATATTTTAATATTTAATTGACGTGTAAAAATAGCCATTTTTCAAACAGTTTCGGATTTCGACGGAACCATTTTCATTGAATCTGTAATGTTATGTTATTGTAGGATTTCAAATTTCGTGTTAATCGGATTTACGATTTAGTCATGGGAAGCTGAAATGCCTAGAAATTTGTTTAAGTAAATTTTAATTTAAATAAGTTGATTCGAAAATCCATCTTCTAAATACTATCAAAATGGCTTCTGATATATATTCCATTGTGTTTGGAATAAGGGTAAAATATTATAAACACCAGGCGGCACACTCCATTTGGAGTTTGAAAATTTTTCGGATGAATAGTGTAGTGAAATTTTCTATAAAAGGACTTCATAATTTCATTTTTTTCACAAACCATAATGCATTCAAGCCCTAGCTGCCACTTATTGTTCAATGTACATAAATGTTCAATCTTTCCCACTCCGATTTCTTCCAATTCATCAACCTATTCGAAAAATCTTCAACTACAATATTGTAGAGGGCAACGAGATCTTCAAATCCAACGATGATGATGGGTTTTAGAGCTATGGATCGGTGGCAAAATAACGATGAATGTCGCGCGTTCAAGCTTGAATATCGAGGCTAGGAGGCGGCCGAGTTCAACTATGTTCAGGGTGATGGTGTCGTTCCTGATGGCCGTTCGTTTGAGGGTAGCTGATCGTTGTCAAATTGATAGGTGGAGGAGCATTATTCATCGATAGATCGCGGCCAAGTGGGTTATTCACGTATAAGGAAGAAACAGAAGTGCGACTCGGATCTGATGTGGATGAAGTCAAGGCCCTGATTATAGTAGGGTTTTAAAATAAACAAATATTTTAAATTTATATATATAAAATGTCATAACTTTTTCATACAAGGTCCGCTTTTGACGAAACAAGTTGCATTGGATCCGTATTATTGAGCACTACATTTTAGAGCAGGTTAGGGGTTGATTGGAGCTAGTGAAAATTTTGTGTAAAATTAAACGCTCGTTTAATTTTATTCGGAATAAAACGCTACAACTGCTATTGGAACCAAAGTGAGTACAACTAACTCTTTCTAACTCACTGATATTTTTATATAAGTAAGAATAAATTTATTTTATGATGATTGATGATTACATGGATATATATATATAAATTGGTATTTGGATATATTCCTGCCTATTGGAGCAGATGAGACCATATACATTCCCGTGTAGGAGCGTATGACCTTTTGTACGTGCATCTGTCTCGAAGCGGACATTATAGATATATTTCTAATATGTAAATTTGTTGCAGGTGACGGGTTAGAGAGATCCAACTGGATTCCTAACCACTATTGATTTATTTACAGATATTGATATATATGCTGTTATCATATAATATATGATATTGTGGATGCCATGATTGATATATTTAGTGCTGTTGCAGGATTGGGCCTATTTTTTGAATTTTAATAATATTTAAGTGATGATTTCAATTAAAAAGTATTTTCGAGTGATTTTGAAAATAGATTTTTTATTAATTTTTGAATTGTTAAGGAAACGAATTTATATTAAATAAATAAAGTTATAATGGTTATGTTATAAAAAATTATGATTTTTGAGAAATATACCCAAATGCGATTTTTGAAATATGGAGTTGAATTTTTGTAAAATAGTTTAAATTGAGATTTTATATACATATAAGATTTATAAAATAGAATTTTTATAAATAAAAATGATGGAATGGTAAAGGAATTTTATAAGTGTTGAAATGGAGTTATAAATGGATTTTATAAGTAAATAAGATTTATAGATTTATGAATTATGATGTTATTAGAAGAAAGAATTTCTAAATAAGAGAATTATAAATGGATTAACTTATAATTTGATTTTGTCATGTAAATAAGAGATAAATGAGACTAGCTAATGAAGGGATTTTATAAATAAAATAGAAATGGAATTTATAAACATTGTTTTACAAATCTAAAATCAAATTATTTTGATGAGTTAAATATGGAAGTTTATTAGAGGAAATATATTCACGATTTTGGACAGTGGATAATCCTTTAATAAATATGTAGAAGTATTGAATTTGATTAAACGAATTATATTCACGATTTTGGACAGTGAATAATCTTTTGATTTAAATAATTTTTTTGGGAAGTGATATTTTTAAATGGAGTTAAATGGTTTGAAGGCATTTAAAATGTGTTAAGTATCGAATACATAGATTTTAACATTCATTGTTGAAATAGATGTTTCCGAAAAGTAAGGAAATGATGGACGATAACACTATTGTTATAGTATATGAATTTCGAAAGGAAATGTTTTATATAGTATATGGGATTTCTTGACAGGATGTGGTAGGAAAGTACCTTCAGTTTGTTCTATTTCTGGACAACTTGTGTGGATGTTTGTCTAACAATGCATTTCTAAAGATTATGTATATTGGTTTTTACAAACGTACATCAATGGTGGCGGAGAAGGCAACTTCTCTTAGCCTAACACCCTCCTTGAGACATATGAGCTCAAGGGTTGTATTTTTATGGAAGGCAATTAGTGGTCAACGGAAATTACCATGTGGCATTCTAAGTGATGTGATATGTTAAAGGTAATCGTTACCTCAAGCCTCATCATCCGAAAATGACCGAAACAGGGTTAGATGCATCAAGGTAAAGTGGGTCGCTCCAATTAGGATATGATCATCCTCTTTTAGATATATTTCTTCCGCTATAATGTTCAGGATGTAAGTTATTGTGCTTTGTATGCATGAGGGCCCTCGGAAAGGTCCGTAACGATCGGAGGATGACATATTCGGTACTACCTTGTTATAGAGATAGGCCAGCCTTATGTTGGTAGAGGGCAGATGTTTTGTGCGTCGAGACATCCATATAGAGGTGTACCCATCGGAAGGTAGTCCCTTCACCTGGTCATTTGTATGGAAATCCAAACTCCACTATGTGCCTACCATTTTGGTTGTATTACCCACTTTGGACTATATGCTGGAATTTAATAAATGTAACAATTTTGGCTGTGATTAATATTATTTGTATACTAGACACTAGCATAATATAAGAGAATTTGATATGAAATGCTTTAGTTATCGTAAGGTAAAAACATGTCTTTGTTTATGTGTAGGCGTGTCTTATGAGATACTTTTGTTTTTGAAAGGAAAAGTATGGTAATTTAGTAAATTTAGCCGATGTGTTTTTTGATGCTGGTTTACCAGACCGATCCAGATGTTCTTCCCTTTCAATGCTCGGGTCAGACCGAGTATGTTTACAAGTTTGGATTTGGTGCTTTTGGAGCTTCAGCAGGAGAGCTGGGGATCTTCATTTTCGTATACATGTATCTGTTTTGATTAGCTGCTTTGCAGATTGTTTGTTGTTGTATATTATCGGCAATCGTAAGGACAGGTTATTATAACTGTCCATGTTGATAACTAGTGATTGATTGTTGAACTCTGATTGATGTATGTATATACAATTTCTGTTTTGTTAGGATCGTTGATATGATATTATATGTTTTCCACTGCGATGTGAGATTCTGTATTGTTCTATTAGGTACTGTCTTCTCTCTTTCTTCTCTCTTCTTTTCTTTCTCATGACTTTCCATCAGTCTACCATTTTTGGGTTGTATTGTTTATTGTTAATTCAAAGGGTATGGATTTGTGGGTCGTCACCGGTGGCTAAGGTATGAAGAATTTCAACACTCAAAGAAGGGAGTTAGGCTTCTCTTGCAAGAACTTATAAGAAACTCAAAAAGTGTATGAGTTAGGCGTCAACTGAATCAGAGCGGTATATAAGTGCTCCAGAAATTGCAACATAAAATGAAAGAAAGGAAGGTACGCCAAATAACAGATATGGATTGAAGTAAAGCGAAGAACCCTCTAGAGGGTTGTCTATCCTTCTAGAAGGACTGGTAGGCATGGCATGTATATTCACAATCCCAAGTTATTGGAGGATATTGTCCACTTCTTCCTAAGTAGTAATATATGACTGATTGAGATGGAAATCTCCTTTCTTAGTAGAAGGGGATAGCTTAGTGCTTTTACTTGGTTTCTTGATTTTTTTCTTGCCTTTAATTTGCCTACCAGGAGATATCATAAAAATTTAAGAAATTACGAAATACTTTATGAAATGAAAAATTAAATGGTAAAACAAAAAATTGCAGACTAGTTATAATTATAATTAACACCCAATATTTTTGATAACATTATTTAGGATATTTAATTAGCTAAATTAAATAAAATAATATGCTGATAAGGGATTGAGATTTGATTTTAATTAAGAGATAGCCGTGCCATTTAACCAATGAATTAAAAAAGTGCTAACATAAGATAAGGGAGGGGTAAAATAGAAAAGGGGTCATTCTTATATCCTTAACACTTGGCCATGTATCCCCATACATGTTCATTTTTCATTTCTATAGTTTTAAAAACTAGAGGCCGGCCAACATTAACAAGAGAAAGGGGAAAAAGAAAAAGAAAATCCAAGGAAGAGGCTTAATCCAGTCAAATCCATTCACATTCAATCTCTTTGATCTCAAAAGCTAAGGTGGATAATGTTTACATCTCAGATTTCTTTCAATTTCAAGATGAGTCCAAAACATTTTTACATTGATTTTCCATGTTTTTGAATGATGTTCTGATTATATATATTTGTTGATGATTTATGCATGTTCATATTAATTTTATGATGTGTTTTAAGATGAAAACCCTACTAAATGACATCTAAATGCCTTGCGAATATTTATGAAGATCATAAATGATAGTATAGAGGTGGGTTTCAATTTTCATAAAATTCAGAATTTTTGTGGAATTCGTATGATTTTTCTAGTAAAGAAAAAGTTATTTTGGGTTAGAAATTATTTACGCTTAAATAATTATTGGTTAGGGTTTAAAATTTATATATGTTGGAAAACATATTAAAAGAGATTTTCTGGAATTTTTATTGAATATTCCTAAGTATTTTGATGGGTATATAAAACTATTTGAAGGTATGTGACTTAAATGTTTTATATATTTATAAAAGGAGAAGGGGATTTTTGTAAATAATTCAAATTTGTTATTTCTAGAAATTGGCAGCACTTTTGGAAAAGTAAAGCTTGCAACCAATCACAATTTGACAAATAAGGTAGGTTAGGTACAAAGAAAATAGTTTAAAAAGAAAAATACACATAGTTTTTACTATTTTGATACTTTCGACACCAGGTTACATCTCCTTACCTCCACCTCCGACTCCATCGAAACCAATGCACAACGTACCAGGGAACTGTTACGTACTGAATTGGATGTAGGCAAAAGGTATAGGGTCGAAATTATGGGTTCTGAAGGGGTTGAGGCACTACTTTTCTTTTAAATAAAAATGCGCTTGTTGCTTTCGACCAAGTAGCTTTCGACTTGGTTAGCTTTCGATAAGGTCAATTGGATTTAAAAGAAAAGGTTTCGATTGGGTTGCTCTTTTATTTTAAATAATTGCTTTCAACTATGTCAAAACCTTTAGCTATTGTTTTTTACCTTTCGACCCAGAAGGTTTCGAAAGGGTTGCCTTGCTTTCTAAAATTTGGCAACTTCTCCAATGCTTTTGAAGGGATGGTTTCGATACCATCACTCCTTTACTTAGTAATGTTTTTCAAAAGATGGGCTTTCGACTTAAATGATTTAATGACCCTTTTTCTCCGAACGAAGTATAACCAAATGGTTTTGAAAGAGACAGTTTTGATGGTTTCAAAAGGTGTTTTTCCATATGTTTTTAGATAAACCCAAGTGTTTTCGAAAGGTTTGTGTTTATAAAAGTTTGATGCTTTTGAAAGGTTTTAAAGGAAGCTTTCGAAGGGATGTTTCCCCAATGGTTTCGAAGGAGTCGAAAGGAAAGGTTTTTCTAAATGTTTCGAAAGGTTTGGAAGGAATGGTTTTTTCAAGGGTTTCAAAAGGCAAAGTTTAAAGGATTTAAAATAAAGATGTTTAAGGCTTCAAAGCTTCGAAAGGAAGGTTCCATTGGTTTTGAAAGGGTTTAGAGAGTGGTTTCGAAAGAAAGGTTTGGCCTTTCGGCCTAGATTAAATAAAGGGTTCTACATCGTTTAGAAAGATCTACTTTCAAATGTTTCAAAAGGGGCACTTTAAATAGAATCGAAAGAGGGATTTTCAAAGGTTTTAAATGTTTTCAACAACTAAGGTTTGAGTAAAGTGTGTGTGTGTAACATAGCAAGGGGATTTTAAGTAAAGCGTAGAGATTATATATATTTTCCTTGTTTGAGTTTGATTTGTATATTTTAAATCATTTTGAAAAGGTTTTCAAGGAAATTTTTTGGAAGGAATCCCTAAGTGAAATGATTCAGATATTAGAATACCCGATGAGACTGGTATATGGTCGCGCACAATACGTTAGCTATTATCCCTAGTTAATTTTGTCCAAAATTCCAATGTGTAGGGCTTTGTCATAGATAATATTAAAATTATGATTATACACAGAAAGAAATATATATTTGTATACATATAGGTTATTGGTGAGCCTACAAAACCATTAGGATAAAGTGACCCTAGGAGATGATAGTTAAGGATAGACCGTCTAAAAGAGAAGTATTTAACAAATAGTTAAAGACAGATTGTCCACAAAAGTAGTGTCTAATAAATGTTAGATAAAAAAATTTATGTTGTTTGGAAGGCCCAAGTCAGCCAAAGTTTAATAGTAAGCCAAACAAAACTAAAGTGTTTGAATGGATAGTTCATTTATTACCTAATACGTATGTTTACATAATAATGCTTTACAGATTTTTAACCAGTTTTGGTTGAAAAAAAAGTTTTGCAAAATATATGTTTTAAAAGGATGTTAGTGAGTGTAAATCCATTCCTCTAAGCGATATGGTCTCACTTAACATTAAAAACCAAGATGTAACAGTATTATTCACACCAGGCTTTATGTCCGACTCATTCCTTAAACTCTCGGGTGCTCAAAATTGATTTGAGTAGGCTAAGGTTTTAGGCTTTTCAGATTTATTAATTTTGGCGAATAAAGCTTCTGGAGATGAGTAGCTGGTGTTGGAAAGCTAATTAGGAGTTGTAGTTTATTCTGTTTATTTCCACTGTATATTAAGTCAGATATGACTATATTTCTTTGATCAACCAAGGGGGCATCGTCATATGTCGCTCTTGGCATATTGTTGTAAATTATATTTTATCCAAAGCCTGGGAAACTTTATGAGATTATGTAACTTGGATATGAATTTCTTTTGAAATGTAATGAGCTAAATGTTGATTTTTTAAATTTATGGTTTTGTTCATATTCAAGTGCTTCTAATATTTTGGGCACCATTAGCATTACCGGATTTTGTCACCAAAAGTTAGTACTACAGATGACTGCAATATCTGTAGCGGTTAGCATTTGGCTTCCAAATACAGGATATTACAATTTGATATCAAAGCATAGCTATGAAACTTTTTAACTAAAAATGATTTTTGAAAACATAATCCTAAGGAAATAGAGTAAGATTGGGTTTGGGATAACGTTATAGTAATGTAGTTGTATTTTCTATATATAGTATACACTTTATCTCTAGTCCCCTATCTTTGTTAGGTTATTCTTCTGTAACTCATGAGGCTTGAATACAGATATGGATGGTAGAAGAGGAAGAGTTAACCTAGGAGGGGAAGGCACCAATGAGAATTTCAAACCTAATACGAGCAGAACCCATGGTCAGGCACAAACAGAGAATTTTTGTGTTGGAGTCTCGCAAGTTGGAATGGAAGTTATGTATCATTTTTTCATGAATATGATGCAAGCGGGTGTTGTCTCTATAGTAATGGGAGGAGGAGTTTAGGAACCTCCAGTATGTCAATGATTATGCTAAATTGAGTGGAGATTATGCTAAGCTTGGAGGGATGCTATTTATTGGAATTGAGGATGCTATCGAGGTGGAAATTTTTTTATTGCACCGCGAAAGGATTTTTGTTGACTTAAGGCTGAATGATGAGCAGAAGAGGAGGTTGGCATCAAGACAGCTTCAGGGAGCTGCTTTGTTTTGATGGAATAGTGTGATTGTGGCAGAGGATAAGGAAACAGTGACATGGATAGAGTTTAAAAGGAGGTTTCAGGAGAGGTTCATGTTGGTGATGGCACAGTCTATTCTGATCAGGAAGTTTGTTGATCTAGAATAGTGAGAGATAACTGTTTTGGAGTGGGTTCGAAGAGTTAGCCCGATATGCTTATGCCGCGGTTGATACGATGGTGAATAGGAGTGAGAAATTTATCAGGGGATTGAAACCTAAATTGGCCATGCCTACCTTACCACATATTAAAGATCCATATGATGTGGTTGTGTAATTGGCTTTGAGACGTGAAGAGATGATTGTTTGTCAAGAGAAGAGTAAGATGAAAGAAGTCAGGTTGGGCAAGGTCAAAAGAGGAAGTTCTTTCACAAGAAGGGTGCTCAGAAGGGTGGACCAGTTGAGAGAGGAAAGTCTGAGGTGGTTTGTTTTAAGTGTGACAAAAAAGGGGCATATCACTAATAAGTGTCATACTGAAAAGGCAAAATTTGTGATCGGGTAGAAGAACATCAGGTGCTTCTATTATGATAAGATATGCCACTATAAGAACCAATTCATGGAACCCACTAAGGATGGGAAAGGCAAGGTATATGCATTGGAGCCTGCTACATCGAAGCTGACATCTCAGGAGATGGTAAAGGCAGTTTTAAGAGGTGCATTTCTGATTCATGGTATGTCTATTAGCATTCTATTTGATATTGGTGCATCGCATTCTTTTATGTCTAAATGTTTGATAGATAAGATTAACCTAGAACCCACATATTTAGTTACTTGCTTATGGATTGCGAATCCAATAGGAGGGTATGCAACTCTAGGGTTGAGATGTGACCGGTTAGAGTTTGAGTTTTTAGGTGATGTTTTTGTTTGCATTTTTCATGTGTCTGATTTTGTGGGGTTCGGGATTATTCTTGAGGTGGATTGCTTAAGTGAGTACGATGCTAGGATATTTTGCCGGGATAGGAAAATATCGCTTAGACACCCTGATTGTGGCGACAGGATTGTTTATACGTAGATGGTTCTAGCAGTGAAGTGAATGCTTTGTTGGGTTCTATGGTGTTGGAAGATGAGCTGAATCGAGTTCCATGGTTAGAGAATTTGTGGATTTTTTTGAGTCTGTAGTTGGATCGCCACAGAAACGAGCCATTGACTTTCAGATAGATTTGGTTCTTGGAACAAAACTAGTGAGTAGGCCACCAAGTAGGACGACCCCTACCGAGATGAGGGATTTGAAGGTGCGGTTAGTGAATTTAGAAGTTAAGAGTTTTATCGGGCCAAGTTGTTCGCTTTAGGGAGCAACCGCTATATTTGTTAAGAAGCCGAACGGATCGCTGAGGCTATGTATCGATTATCTAAGTTGAATGAGAGGACAATAAAGAATCAATATCCATTACCGAGAATTGACGAGTTGTTTGATCATTTGAGCGGAGCCAAGGTATTTTCTCGGTTAGATTTGACAACAGGTTTCCATCAGCTCAGAGTAGTAGAGGATAGTATACCTTTGACAACATTAGGACCAGATATGGATTGTACGAATGGTTAGTTATGTCTTTCGGACTAACTGATGCGCCAACATTCTTTATGGATTTGATGAACTTCGTTTTTCGAGAGCACTTGGATAGGTTCATGTTGGTTTACATGAATGATGTTCTAATATACTCTAAGGATGAGAAGGATCATGAAGTTCATCTTAGAGTTGTGCTAGAGACGCTGAGGTTGCGTCAGCTGAAGGCAAAGTTTTCAAAATGTCATTACTGGAAAAAGAAACTGAAGTTTCTTGGTCATGTAGTCTCAGAGAAAGGGTTGTCAATAGATCCGACTAAGATTGAAGCGGTGAATAGTTGGAAGAGACTCGAGACAGTGACTGAGATAAAGAGTTTCCTTGGGTTGGCTAGTTATAATCGAAGATTCATTAAGGATTTTTCATGGATAGTAGCACCAATAACCAAGCTAACACGAATTGATGTTTGTGTAGACCAATAAGTGTGAGGAAGCATTCTAGAGTTTGAAACACATATTGACCCATGCACCTGTGTTGGTTGTTCCAAAAGGAAACCGGGATTTAGTGGTTTGTACAAATGCATGTGGAACAGGATTAGGAGCTGTGCTGATGCAGAGAGGTAAAGTCATTGCTTATGATTCTAGATAGCTTAGGCCGCATGAGGTCAGAGATCCAACACATAATTTGGAATTAGGTGCAGTGATATTTTCTTTAAAGGTGTGAAGACATTACCTTTTAGGAGAGAGGTTTGAGATAAATACAGATCATAAGTCGTTGAAGTATTTTTTTCTCTCAGAAGGAGCTGAATATGAGACAGCAATGATGGCTAGAGTTTTGATGTTTATGATTTTCAGATTGAGCAAACACTAGAGAAATGCAACAAGGTTACAGATGCACTTAGCAGGAGGCATCAAAATGTAGTATTGGCGATGGTTGCCGAGGGTAAAGATTTAGAAGCCTTATCAGCTTATAGAATTCAATGGAGATCTGAGGCTAGGTCTCATGGAAAGGCTGTTGTATTATCATGTTTAGAAGTTCAACCAATGATGATCGAAAAGATTGCTTCTAAACAGAAGGAGGATCCAATGTTAGATCAACGGATTAGGAGGTTGAGAGATGGAACCAAGAACGATAACTTGAAGGACTTCAGTCTTGACCAGAATGGGTAGTTGAGGAAGAAAGGAAGATTATATGTTTCAAGTATAGGAAACATAAGAAAAGAAGTTTTGGAAGAATGACATCATTCAAAGTTCACTATTCATCCAGGAGGAGCTAAGATGTATTAGGATATGAAGAGAAGTTTCTTCTAGGAAGGTATGAAGCGGGAAGTTGGCTTATGGGTAAAGCAGTGTTTGAATTGCCAATAGGCAAAGGTTGAACACCAGAAACCAACTGGATTGCTTCAGCCATTGGATATTCCGATATGGAAATGGGATTCAATTTCTATGGATTTTATTGACGGGTTGCCAAGATCTAGCGGAGAAAATGTAAGTATATAGGTCATAGTGGATAGATTGACCAAGAGTGCCCATTTCATTCCAGTTAAGTCAACTAGGACAGCACCTGTTTTGGAGAAGTTGTTCATGAAGAATGTGGTTAGACTGCATGGAATTCTTAATAGCATAGTTAGTGATAGAGATTCCTTATTAACTAGCGAGTTCTGGAATAGTCTATAGGAAGTTTTGGGAACTAAGCTCAAGATGAGTGCTGCTTTCCATTCGCTGACTTATGGGCAAGCAGAAAGAGTTAAAAAAAATCTTGGGGGATTTGTTAAGAGCTTGTGTTCTAGATTTTAGGGGATCATAGGAAGACCATATGCATTTAGTCGAGTTTTTGTATAACAACATTTATTAGACTACCATTGGGATGACACCGTTTGAAGTTTTGTATGGAAGACTATGCAAATATCCCGTTTGTTGGTTGGAGACCGGGGATAGGTTGGTTCTTGGTCCAGATTTAGTGAAGCTGCAGAAAAGACTGAGGTCATTTGGGCTAGAATGAAGGAGGCTCGGTCTAAGAGGGAGAGTTATGCAGATAGAAGACGGAAAGATTTAGAGTTCTTAGTTGGAGATTAGATTTCCATTAAGGTGTCACCGATGAGGTTGTGATCAAATTCGAAAGATCGGGAAAGTTGGCACCAAGATTCGTTGCACCTTTTCCTATTATTGAGTGGATCAGGAAATTCGCGTATAGAGTTGAGTTACCAAACCGTTTGGCCGAAATACATAATGTTTTTCATGTTTCTCATCTTAGAATGTGTGCTAGAGACCTGGAAACTACTATTACACTGACTGTGCAAGAGGATTTTGTAGTAGAATTGGACTTTACTATAGTGAGAAAGCCGATTTGCATTGTTGCAAGAGATGAGAAAAGGCTTAGAACCAAGATGGTCAGATTAGTCAAGGTCAGTAGAGTGACGATGATAGGGACTGTACTTGAGAGACTGAGAGCATGATTAGAGATGCTTACCTTGATTTGTTTGATGGTATGTTTTACCTTGTTGTTTGATTCGTTTGTGTCTTACCGTAATTTCGAGGATGAAAACTTTTAAGGAGGGAAGTCTGTAACACCCTATATTTTTTATAACATTATTTATGATATTTAATTAGCTAAGTTAAGTAAAACAGTGTGATGATTAGCGGATTGATATTTGATTTTAATTAAGGGGTAACCATGCCATTTAACAAATAAATTAAAAGAAGGGTTGACATAAGATAAGGGAGGGGTAAAATAGGAAAGAGGCCATTACTATTCTTTAATACTTGGCCGTGTATCCCCATACACATTCATTTTTGATTTCTCAAATTATAGAAACTCTAGGTCGGCCACCATTGAGAAAAGGGAAAAGCTAAAGAAAAGATAAGGAAGAAGCTTAATCAACTAAAATTCATTCACATCTCAATCTCTTTAATCTCAGAAGCTAAGTTGAATCATGTTTAAATCTCATATTTCTTATTGCTTTCGGTTTTAAGATGAGTTCAAAATATTTTACATTTATTTGCCATGTTTTTGAATGATGGAATTATTATATATACTTGTTGATGATTTATGCATGTTCATATAGATTTTATGATATGTTTTAAGATGAAAACCCTACTAAATGATATCTAAATAGCTTGCAAATTTTTATGAAGATCGAAAATAATATTTTAGAGATGGGTTTCAATTTTCTGAATTTTCTAAATTTTTGTAGAATTTATATGACTTTTGCAGTAAAGAAAAAGTTACTTTGGGTTAAAAATTATTTGCGGTCAAGTAGTTATTGGTTAGTGTCTAAAATTTATATATGTTGGAAAATATAAAAAAGTGGTTTTCTTGATTTCTTATAGGATTTTTCTAATTGTTTCAATGGGTATACAAAATTATTCAAGGTATGGGACTTAAATGTTTTATATATTAATAAAATGAGAAGGGGCTTATTCTAAATAATATAAATCTATTATTTCAGGAATTTGGCAGCACTTCTGAAAAAGTAAAACTTGCAACCAATCACAATTTGACAAATAAGGAAGGTTAGGTACAAAGAAAATAGTTTAAAATGAAAAATATACATGGTTTTTACTATTTCGATACTTTCGACACCAGGTTCCACCTTCTTACTTCCACTCCGACTCCATCGAAACCAATGCACATGGTATCAGGAAACTGATATGAAGTAAATTGGATGTAGGCGGAAGGTATATTATCGAAACCTGGGTTCCGAAGGGGTTGAGGAAATACTTTGCTTCTACATGAAAATGCTCCTGTTTGCTTTTGACTAAGTAGTTATCGACTTGGTTAGCTTTCGACGGGTCAAATGGTTCTAAAAGTAAAGGTTTCAATTGGGTTGCGCTTTTGTTGTAGGTAACTGCTTTCGACTATGTCGATACCTTTAGCTGCCATTTTTCTCATTCGACCTAGAAGGTTTCAAAAAGGTTGCCTTTCTTTTTAAATTTTGGCCACTTCTCCAATGCTTTCAAAGGGATGGTTTTGATACCATCACTTCTTTATTTAGGAATGTTTTCGAACGATAGGCTTTCGACTTAAATGATTTAATGACCCTTTTTCTCTGATTGAAGTATTACCCAAATGGTTTCGAAAGAGATAGTTTTAATGGTTTCGAAAGTTTTTTTTCCACATGTTTTAAAATGAACCCAAGTGCTTTCGAAAGGTTTGTGCTTATAAAGGTTTGATGCATTTGAAAGGTTTTAAAGGAAGGTTTCGAAGGGGTAGTTCCCCGATGGTTTCGAAGGAGTCGAAAGGAAAGGTTTTTCTGGTTGTTTCGAAAGGGTTGGAAGTAAAGGTTTTTCCAAGGTTTTCTAAAGGAAATATTTAGATTTTAAAAGTAAGATGTCTAAGGTTTTAAAGCTTTTGAAAGGAAGGTTCCAATGGTTTCAAAAGAAAGGTTTTGGCCTTTCGGCTTATATTAAATAAAGGGTTCTGCTTGGTTTACAAAGAGGCACTTCCATTGATTTCGAAAGGGGTACTTTCAATAGATTCGAAAGGGATACTTGGTTTTAAATGTTTTCGTCACCTAAGTTTTGAGTAAAGTGTGTATATATGTATATATAACATGGCAAAGGGATTTGGTGAGCCTGGAGATTATATATATTGTCCTTGTTTGAGTTTGATTTATAGGTTTTAAATAATTTTGAAAAGGTTTTCAAGGAAAATTTTAGGAATGAATCCCTAAGTAAAATTAATCAGATATTAGAATACCCGATGGGACTAGTATAGGGTCGCGCCCTATACAATTGCTATTAGTCCCTACTAATTTTGCCTAAAATTCCAGTATGTAGGGCTTTATCATGGGTAAGACTAAAATTATGATTACACATAGAAAGGAACTTATGTTTCTATACAGATACGTTATTGGTGAGCCCGTAAAATCATTAGGATCAGGTGACCCTGGGAGATGATAGTTAAGGACTGACCATCCAGGAGAAAAGTATTTAACAGTTAGTTAAGGCTAGATCATTCAAAAGAGGAGCGTCTAACAAATATCGGATGATTTTTTTAATATTTTTTGGAAGGCGCTAGTCAGCAAAAGGTGAATAGTGAGCCAAACTAAACTAAAGTGTTTGAACAAGTAGTTCATCTTTTACCTGATATGTATGTTTACATAATAATGTTTTACAAATTTATAACCAGTTTTGGTTGTAGGAATAGGTTTGAAAAAGATATGTTTTAAAAGGATGTAAGTGAGGGGAAATCCATTCCGTTAAGCGGCATGGTCTCACTAAACATTAAATAACCGAAATGTAGTAGTATTATTCACACCAGGCTTTATGTCTGACTCGAAGTTTTTGTTTCTTCTTCAACTCTTGGGTCCTCAAAATTAATTTGAGTAGGATGAGGGTTGAGGCTTTTCAGGTTTTAGTAATTTTGGCAAATAAAGCTTCGAAGATGATCAGGTAGCTCTCAGATAGCTAATTAGGAGCTGTAATTTATTCTATTTATTTCTGCATTGTATTAAGTCAGATATGACTATATTGCTATGATCAACTATGGGGGCATCGTCATATGTTGCTCTTGTAATATTGTTGTAAATTATATTTGATCCAAAACTTAGGAAATGTTATGGGATTATGTAATTTGGATATGAATTTGTTTTGAAATGTAATCAATTAAATGTTCTTCTTTTTGAAATCTGTGATTTTGTTCATATTCAAGTGCTTCTGATATTATGGATACCATTAGCGTTACCATATTTTTTCACCAGAAGTTAGTACTATAGATGACTGCATCATCTGTGGTGCTTAACTTTTGTCCTCTTGATACAGGATGTTACATATTATCTAAGCCATATCATCTAAGTGTCAAAATTCACACTCAACCACTATATTTGCAACAAGACTTTGACCATCAAATAACCATAATATATTTATGAATTGCTTAAGTTTTTAGTAAATTACAAGTTGTATACAATTGTTAGATCCTGATGGAAAAGTAATTAAAGAACAGAAATCAGATTGTGAAATTATACTAAATATATATTAAATAGATGTTTAAATCATGAAACTAATGTAAAATTTATAGAATTTCATATCAAAGACCACTATAAAAAATTATGATATAATGTCATAATAATGATATGATATTGAAACATGAAATATTCAAAATCAACGAACAAATGTCGTACTAAAGGCCACTATCAAAAATTATGGTACAATGTCATAACACTGATCCTAATATCGAAATGAGAAATAGTCAAAATCAATGAATGACGCCCAAATAGTTTAAAAGATTTTTATAGAAATATAAAATATATATGTGATTCATGAATTTATCGTAATAACTACAACACAAGTTAGTGATGTCGCATATAACTTAAACAAGATCATTAAAAAGAAGTTGTTGAAAAAGGAGTAAGAACACGCAGTAACGATATCGAAATTCATACAGCAGCCATTTAAATTGATGTCACAAACATGAATGGTTATTGCACCCCCGGTTGTCTGCCGACATAATAGGGATTTCACATAATAATAATTTCTAGACTTTGGACTGGTTGCCAGAATAATAATGAAAAGGTAAAATCATTTTATGTCGAACATCAAACTGACTTCATAGGTCAATAACTTCAAAATCAAACATGTTAACAGTGACTATCAGGTTTAACATAAACTATTTGTCTGAAAATCAATTTAAAAGCTCCTTGGCTTCCAAATCAATATCACGTAACTTTAATTGGTCAATTAATTCCACGGCAACATAATAAATCGAAGTCAAATTCATTCATGAGCATAACATATTTGAAATTCAAATTATAATTTGAGTATCAACAGTCAAAGACTCAAGTATTAAACCTCGGGCATCGATTTGAAATCGAAATAAAATCCTAGTAATGATTCCAGTACAAAATTTCCTAATTCAGATTATGGACTTAATCAATTAAAATGTAGATTTTGTCTTGATCTTAGCTTGGATGCCAAAGGTTGAAATTTTTTAAATAATTTTGAGAATGTTAAAAAAAATCCTAATTTGAGATGTAGGTAAAATGAATAAGGAAGAAGAAACTTTAGTATTTATAGAGAAAAAGGAGAGATGTAGTTGCCATTGGATCAAATTTGAATGAACTGTCATATTGGGCAGAATACTAATGGGTGGTAAGTGCCAACAACAAAGCAATAAAAGTCAATGACTCCCTCATACTAGAGGCAACTGTTACTACCATTCTTGATTCCAAAGGAATGTCATCAACAAGGATGTTGAAACCAAATAATATTGCACCATTGGAACATCTCGTACCAATATAAGAGTAGTTGATGTTGAACCATTGCAAGCTATAACAACCTTGAATTTTGTTGTCGTTTAATTAAAATAGATAAAGATTTAAATTGAAATTTTAAATGAGAAAACTGATTTTTTCAGTATTAGTATTGGATAAATAGAAATTTTAACCGTGTACTTGAAGATAATTGAAATTAGTATTTATGGAATTTATAAATAAATCTATTTTGAAAAGAATATAGAGATTTTTATTTTTTTGGTAAATCTTTTCATTATTATTAAAAATAGTATTATGAAGTGATCATTTTGTTAAAAAATATTTTTTAAAGGATTTAATATTATTAATAGAAATTAATTATTTTATTTTTACAATTCTTAAAATTTATATGAAATAAAGTACTGTGAATGATTTATAAATTTTGATACATGGGCTTTGGTAAGTATTAAGAAATTAATTAGGATTTAATAAAGTAGCATTGGAAGTAAACGCTCGTTTTAATAAATAATAATTCTGTATTTTATTTTAGTGGGCTTAAATTAAACCCATATCCAATTTTAAGAAAATAAGAGAAGTACTCTTCTCATTCTTATTCATTCTAATATAATGTACGTTCAAAAATTAAGAAATCAAAACTAGGGTTGGCTTCTCCATTCTATTGCAATCAAAATTTCCATTTTTAAAAAGAAATAAAATCCATAAAAATTGTAGAAATTCAAGGTATGTTAATAGAACCTTTATCTATCCTTTAGTTCAATCAATTTCAATTTCAATTTTAATTAAAACTATTAAAAGAAGAATTCAAATTTAAAAACAAACTAAACAATAAAACCGTAATTTAAAATTAAGGCCTTTATATTATTAAAAAAAACAAGGCCTGCCACCTTCCTTTTATATTATTCGGCATGCTTTCTCCTTGTTTGTGAAAAATGATGGCTCATCGCTTCTTTCTCGTTTAAATCTCTCTGATGAAATTAGGGCTTGTGAAATTGAGGCTGTCGACTTCGATTTCTCGACTGAATGATGGTTTAGTGTCCCTTGCTTTGTCAATTGACGATCTCTCTGCTATGTACACGGTTGCCCCAATTTTTGATCACGTTCGACTCTTGACTTCGGTATGTAATTTATGCCTTTTGCTTCTTTTGATTTTCTTGCTTGAACTCGATCCTGATTCGAGTTGAAAGATTATTCCTTTTTTCTTGGACTCGAATACTTTTTACATCGATGATGATTGGGTTTATATAGGGTTTAATCCCCTATAATTTTGTTCGTATGTAACTCATTGAATTCGTCTGATAATTTTTGGCTTGCCATTCGATTCAACATGAATGTTGATGATTTGCACTGACTTGTTCAATTCATACATATTTTGGTTTCTTGGTACTCACGGCTTTGATCGATTTCCTTGGTCATCACGGCTCTGACTTGATTTTTGAACTGCATATTGTTTTTGGCTTGATTTATCTTGACTTATTCACTCATGATTACCATGGCTTGATTTTTGGTTGACTTCGTATTCTCCGATTTCGTGAATATCATGCACTTGAGTTTCTGGCATTTGAAATTGACCAGGTTCTATTCTTTGTGCTTGTTGACTTCGGCTTCTCAATCTTTGGTTGTGAATTGAGTTGATGTTTTGGTTTCGACTACACTTGATATTGTCACTTGTAGTTGTCATAGTGTTGTAGTCTTTGACTTTAACCATTCGAGGCAGTTTGCATACAATTGCATTGTTGGTCTTGTAAAATTGAAACTGTACTTGACTTGAAACTCATATATATTGAACTGTTGTTAATTTGTGACTGTTAGTCTTCACTGTGCATTATCTTGTACTCGTGATGCATTGCGTTTGTTGAGCCACTGGTTTGATTTTTATTCATGTGTACAGTTTATATAAGGTTTGGCATATTCGATGTTGTTATCATCATTTTGCCTGACCATTTGAACCCCTGATTGATAGCTGCAGTGTTTATTGTACACTGATGTTGTATGCATGTTGTTCATTAGCTTGCATTTCTATGTTTGGCCATTTGAACCATTCCTTTATAGCATGTATTCTGTACTATGCACTGCATGCATATATGTTGTACCTGTTATTGCTTGAGGCAGATCATATTTTCAAATTGACTGGTCTTGGTCTCTTGATGCATTCTGGTGAGTTGCTATGACCAGTTGACTGTGACTTGCTTATGCTCTATACTTTAGTTTGGTTGCTATGTATGTGATGCATGTTTTGTTGACTTTGTTTGCTGCGTGGTTTACATGTATATATGCATACTTTGATCATATCATTCATGTGTACATTTGAGTTGCACCTGTTTTAAATCCAGCTAATAGTTCGGGTTTGACCTTGTGCTTGTATCATGACATTATTTGTATTGCACTAGAGTTGAACCCGACTTTTAATTAGGCTTGACCTTGTGCTCACCTGTCCCTGTAATTTTATCAAGTGTATATATCAGTATGCACGGCCTTGTGGCATGTACAGTGATACACTGTGCATGTCACAAGTTGTTCGTGTATGATGAATTCAAAATTAAATGATGACGAACAACTCAAATAACGTAGGCAAATAATATTTTCAAAATTACATTTTATTTTCTATTGCAATAATATTTTATTTTCAATTTTACTGCATCAGTGTATATTTTGCAGATTGCTCAAATGCAGGATTCAATCTGAAATGAAGTTGAAGATAAATATGAGTGAAAGAGCGATATATAGTGAGGACATTTGTAGATGAAAAATTGTGATGAAATCAAAATTGTATTGTAATTGAAATTGTGTATGTATTGTGAGAGCTCAAATTTGTACTATTCAAAATTTTAATAAATATTTTTTTGAATAAAATATCCGTTTGAATTTAAATACTGTGTTATTTATTTTATTCAGCAAATATTTAGTTAATTATGTGAAAAATAAAATAGTACATTAACAAATACATTTAATTGAATATATATATATATGTTTATTATCGTCAAACAAAAATCATATACTTGCATATTCAACATGTGCACCACCGCCCAGCGTTGGAAAATCGAAGACCAGCCACAGTGATCTCAAATTTCCGTAAAAATCCACGTGGTGAAAAAACGAAGGGTAAAAAACTTTCGAGGCTCGATTGAGATTCAGGTGGTCTTTTTTGGGTATGAAATTATCCATTGACGGCTTAAAGCGGTCAAAGCCATAAACTCATACAGACCTTCATTTTGATAGGTTATGGCTTCCGTAATTTCAAACAAGCCAATATTTATAGCCATCCGAAGAATCGATGTCCATAGGGCGCAACATCTGCGGTGCAAGGTGCAACATCCGTCCAAAATGCCGAAACTGTAACATATGACTTTAAGAAATGAGTTCATTAGTGCACCACCGTTCAGCGACGGAAAATCGAAGACCAGCCACGGTGATCCCGTTTTACTGTAAAAATCCACGTGGTGAAAAGCCGAAGGGTAAAAAACTTCCAAGACCCAATTGAGTTCGGATGGTCTTTTATGAGGTATGAAACAATCCATTGACGGCTTAAAGTGGTCAAAGCCTTAGAACTCACAAAGAGCTTCGTTTTGACAAATTTTGGCTCCCGTAATTCTTAACGAGCCAGTAGTTATGGCCGTCCGAAGAATCGATATCCATAGGGTGCAACATCTACGATGCAAGGTGCAACATCCATCCAAAATGCCGAAACAGTGTCGTACGAATTTTAGAAATGGGTGCATGTATTTGAAATGGAACAGTACCATGGTGCACCACCGTCCTGCGATGGAAAATCGAAGACAAGCCACGGTAATCCCGTTTTACCGTGAAAATCCACGTGGTGAAAAAACAAAGGGTAAAAAACTTCCGAGATCCGATTGAGATTCTGATGGTCTTTTTTTAGGTGTGAAACAGTCCATTGACGGCTTAAAGTGGTCAAAGCCATAGAGCTCACAAAGAGCTTCGTTTTGCAGGCTATGGCTGTCGTAACTCTAAACGAGCCAATAGTTATGGTCGTCTGAAGAATTGATATCCACAGGGCGCAACATCTACGGTGCAAGGTGCAACATTAGTTTAAAATGCCAAACAGTATCACATGACTTTTAGAAATGGGTGCATGGATTTGAAATAGAACAGTACTATGGTGCACCACCGTCCAGCAATGGGAAATCGAAGACCAGCCACGGTGATCCATTTTTACCATAAAAATCCACGTGGCGAAAAAACGAAGGGTAAAAAATTTCTGTGACCCGATTAAGATTTGGATGGTCTTTGTTGGGGTATGAAACTGTCCATTGACGGCTTAAAGCAGTCAAAGCCATAGAACTCATAGAGAGCTTCGTTTTGACAGGTTATGTCTCCCGTAACTCTAAACGAGCCAACAGTTATGACTGTCCGAAGAATCGATATCCATAGAGTGCAACATCTACGGTGCAAGGTGCAACATCCGTCCAAAATGCCAAAACAGTGCCGTATGACTTTTAGAAATGGGTGCATGGATATGAAATTAAACCGTACCATGGTGCATCACCATCCAGCAATGGAAAATCGAAGACCAACCACGATGATCCCATTTTAGCGTAAAAATCCTCGTGGCGAAAAAACGAAGAGTAAGAAACTTCCGAGACTTGATTGATTTCGGATGGTCTATTTTTCGGTATGAAATTATATATTGATGGCTTAAAACCATCAAAGCCATAGAACTCACAGAGAGCTTCGTTTTGATAGGTTATGGCTCCTGTAACCCTACACGAGCCAATAGTTATGGCCGTCCGAAGAATCGATATCCACAGGGTGTAACATCTACGGTGCATGGTGCAACATCCGTCCAAAATGCCAAAATAGTGACGTACGACTATTAAAAATGGGTGCTTGGATTTAAAATGGAATGGTACCATGGTGCACCACCGTACAGTGATGGGAAATTGAAGAACAGCCATGGTGATCCAATTTCACCATAAAAATCCACATGGCGAAAAAACGTAGGGTAAAAAAATTTCCAGGCCGGATTGAGATTCGAATGGTCATTTTTGGATATGAAACTGTCCATTGACGGCCTAAAGCAATAAAAGCAAAAGAACTCACGGAGAGCTTCGTTTTGACAGGTTATGGCTCCCGTAACTCCAAACGAGCCAACAGTTATGGCCATACGAAGAATCGATATCCACAGGGTGCAACGTCTATGGTGCAAGGTGCAACATCCGTCCAAAATGCCAAAACAGTGTCGTACAACTTTTACAAATGGAACGGTATCTTGGTGCACCACCGTTCAGCGATGGAAAATGAAAAACCAGCCACGGTGATCCCGTTTTACCGTAAAAATCTACGTGGCGAAAAAACGAAGAGTAAAAAACTTCCGACACCCGATTGAGATTCGGATGGTTTTTCTTATGAAACTGTCCATTGACGGCTTAAAGCTGCCAAAGCCGTAGAACTCATAGAGAGCTTCGTTTTGATAGGTTATGGCTCCCGTAACTCTAAATGAGCCAACAATTATGGCCGTCCGAAGAATCGATATCCACAGGGTGCAACATCTACGGTGCAAGGTACAACATCCATATAAAGAATCAGTGTCGTACGACTTTTAAAACGGGTCCATGGATTTGAAATGTAACAGTACCATGATGCCTACTGTTGAGCGATGGGAAATCGAAAACCAGCCACGGTGATCGACGGCATAAAGAGGTCAAAGCCATAGAACTCACAGAGAGCTTCGTTTTGATAGGTTATGGCTCTCGTACCTCTAAATGAGCCAACAGTTATGGTCGTCCGAAGAATCGATATCCACAAGGTGCAACATCTACGGTGCAAGGTGCAACATCAGTCCAAAATGCCAAAACATTGCCGTATGACTTTTAGAAATGGGTACATGGATTTGAAATGGAAATGTACCATGACGTATCACCGTCCAGCTATGGAAAATCAAAGACCAGTCATGGTGATCCCGTTTTACCATAAAAATCCACACGGTGAAAAAACGAAGGGTAAAAACTTTCGAGACCCGATAGAGTTCGGATGGTCTTTTATTGGGTATGACCATTGAAGACTTAAAGCAGTAAAAACCATAGAACTCATAGAGAGCTTTGTTTTGACAGGTTATGGCTCCTATAACTCCAAACGAGCCAACAGTTATGGCCGTCTGAAGAATCGATATCCATAGGGTGCAACATCTACGGTGCAAAATGCAACATCCGTCCAAAATGCCGAAACAGTGTCGTACGACTTTTAGAAATGGGTGCATAGATTTGAAATGAAACAGTACCATGGTGCACCACCATTCAGTTATGGAAAATCAAAGACCAGCCACGATGATCCCGTTTTACCGTAAAAATCCACCTGGCGGCGGAAAAGCGAAGGGTAAAAAACTTCCATGACCTGATTGAGATTCATATGGTCTTTTTTGGGTATGAACCTATCCATTGACATCTTAAAGTGGTCAAAGCCGTAGAACTCGCAGAGAGCTTTGTTTTGATAGGTCATGGCTCCTGTAAGTCTAAACGAGCCAATGGTTATGGCCTTCCAAAGAATCGATATCCATAGGGTGCAACATCTATGGTGCAACATGCAACATCCGTTCGAAATGCCAAAACAGTGTCGTACGACTTTTAGAAATGGGTGCATGGATTTTAAATGGAACGGGACCATGGTGCACCACAGTCCAGCGATGGAAAATCGAAGGCCAGCCACGGTGATCCCATTTCACCGTAACAATCCACCTGGCGAAAAAACGAAGGGAAAAAAATTTCTAAGACCCGATGGTGATTCGAATGGTCTTTTTTTAGGTAAGAAATTGTCCATTGATGGTTTAAAGCGGTAAAATCCTTAAAACTCACAAAGAGCTTTGTTTTGACAGGTTATGGCTCCTGTAATTCCAAACGAACCAACAGTTATGGTCGTCTAAAGAAACGATATCCATAGGGTGCAACATCTATGGTGCAAGGTGCAACATCCATCCAAAATGCCGAAACAGTGCCATACGACTTTTTGAAAAGGATGCATGGATTTGAAATGGAACGGTAACTTGGTACACCACCGTCCAGTGATGAAAAATTGAAGACCAGCCACGGAGATCCTGTTTTACCGTAAAAATCCACATGGCAAAAAAACAAAGAGCAAAAAACTTCGGACACCCGATTGAGATTCGGATGATCTTTTTGGGATGAAACTATCCATTGACGGCTCAAAGCCCTGAAAGTCGCAGAACTCACAGAAAGCTTTGTTTTGACGGGTTATGGCTCCCGTAACTCTTAATAAGCCAACAGTTATCGCCGCTGAAGAATCAATATCGACAGGGTGCAACATCTAAGGTGCAACATCCGACCAAAATGATGAATTTGTGCAATACGACTTTTAGAAATGAGTCCATGGATTTGAAATGGAACAGTACCATGGTTACCATCGTCCAGCGATGGAAAATCAAAGACTAGCCACGGTGATCCCATTTTACAGTAAAAATCCAAATGGCGAAAAAAAGAAGGGTAAAAAACTTCCGGGACCCGATTGAGATTCGAATGGTCTTTTTTTGGGTATGAAATTGTACACTGACGGCTTAAAGTAGTCAAAGACGTAGAACTCACAGAGAGCATCGTTTTGATAGATTATGGCTCCCAAAGCTCTAAACAAGCCAACAGTTCTGGCAGTTCGAAGAATCGATATCCACAGAGTGCAACATCTACGGTTCAAGGTGCAACATCCGTCCAAAATGCCAAAACAGTGCCGTACAACTTTTAGAAATGGGTGCGAGTATTTAAAACGGAACAATGCCATAGTGCATCACCGTCCAATGATGGAAATCGAACACCAGCCATGATGATCCCATTTTATCGTAAAAATCCACATGGCGAAAAAACAAAGGGTAAAAACCTTTCGAGACACGATTGAGTCCGGATGGTTTTTTTTTGGTATGAAACTATCCATTGACGGCTTAAATCCTTCAAAGCCGTAGAACTCACAGAGAGCTTCGTTTTGATAGGTTATGGCCCTCGTAAATATAAACGAGCCAACAGTTATGGCCGTCCGAAGATTTGATATCCACAAGGTGCAACATCTACGGCGCAAGGTCAACATCCGCCCAAAATACTGAAATATTGCCGTAGGACTTTTAGAAATGGGTGCACGGATGTGAAATGGAACTATACCAATGTACACCACCATCCAACGATGGGAAATCGAAGACCAGCCACGGTGATCCTGTTCTACCGTAAAAATCCACGTGCGAAATAACGAAGGGTAAAAAAACTTCTGAGACCCTATTGAGTTCGGATGGTCTTTATTCGGGCATGAAACTACCCATTGACAGCTTAAAGCTGTCAAAGCCATAGAACCATAAAGAGCTTCGTTTTGAAAGGTTATGGCACCCGTAACTCTAAACGAGCCAATAGTTATGGCCGTCCGAAGAATCAATATCCACAGGGTGCAACATTTACAGTGCAAGGTGCAACATCCGTCCAAAATACCGAAACATTGCCGTACGAGCTTTAGATATAGGTGCATAGATTTGAAACGGAACGGTACCATGGTGCACCACCATCCAGCGATGGAAATCGAAAACCAGCCACGGTGATCCCGTTTTACCGTAAAAATCCACGTGGCGAAAAAACGAAGGGTAAAAAAACTTTCGAGACCGGATTGAGATCCGGATGGCCTTTTTTTGGATACAAACATGTCAATTGACTCCTTAAAATGGTTAAAGCCGTAGAACTCACAGAGAGCTTTGTTTTGACAAGTTATGGCTCCCGTAACTCTACAAGAGCCAAGAGTTATGGCCGTCCGAAGAATCGATATGCACATGATACAACATCTACGGTGCAAGGTGCAACATCCATCTAAAATGCCAAAACAGAGTCTTATGAATTTTAAAAATGGAAGCATGGATTTGAAATGGAACAGTACCATGGTGCACCACCGTCCATCGATGGAAAATCGAAGACCAACCACGGTGATCCCGTTTTTTACCCAAAAAATCCATGCGGCGAAAAAACGAGGGGTAAAAAACTTTCGAGGCCCAATTGAGATACGAATGCTCTTTTTTTAGGTATGATACTGTCCATTGATGGCTTAAAATAGTCAAAGCCATAGAACTCATAGAGAGCTTCATTTTGACGGATTATGGCTCCCGTAACTCTAAACGAGCAAACAGTTATGGCCGTCCGAAATATCGATATCCGTAAGGTGCAACATCTATGGTGCAAGGTGCAACATCCGTCCAAAATGTCGATGTACGACTTTTAAAAATGGGCGCATGGATTTGAAATGCAACAGTACCATGGTGCACCACCATCCAATGATGGACAATCGAAGACCAGCCTCAGTGATCCCATTTTATAGTAAAAATCCACGTGGCAAAAAAACGAAGGGTAAAAAACTTCCGAGACCCGATTGAAATTCGGGTGGTCTTTTTGGGTATGAAACTATCCATTGATGGCTTAAAGCTGTCAAAGCCGTAGAACTTACAGAGAGTTTCATTTTGATAGGTTATGGCTCCCTTAACTCTGAACGAGTCAACAGTTGTGGTCGTCCGAAGAATCCATATCCAAAAGGTGCAACATCTACGGCCCAAGGTGCAACATCCGTCCAAAATTCTGAAACATTGCCGTACAACTTCTAAAAATGGATGCATGGGTTTGAAATAAAACAACCACGGTGCACCATTGTTCAGCGATGGAAAATCGAAGACCAACCACGATGATCCCATTTTACCGTAAAAATCCACGTGGCGAAAAAATGAAGGGTAAAAAACTTCCGAGACCCGATTGAGTTCGAATGGTCTTTTTTTGGGTATGAAACTGTCCATTGATGGCTTAAAGATGTCAAAAACGTAGAACTCACAAAGCGCTTCGTTTTGACAGGTTATGGCTCCCGTAACTCTAAACGAGCCAACGGTTATGGCCATCCGAAGAATCGATATCCACAGGGTGCAACATTTACGGTGCAAGGTGCAACATCCGTCTAAAACACCCAAACATTGTCGTACGACTTTTAGAAAAGGGTGCATGGATTTGAAATGAAACAGTTCCATGGTGCACCACTGTCAAATGAAGGAAATCGAAGACCAGCCACGGTGATCCCGTTTTACAGTAAAAATCCACGTGGTAAAAAAACGTAGGGTAAAAAACTTTCGTGACCCGATTGAGATTCAGATGGTCTTTTTTGGGTATGAAACCGTCCACTGACGGCGTAAATCGGTAAGATCTGTAAACTCAAAGAGAGCTTTGTTTTGACAGGTTATGGCTCCCCTACCTCTTAGCAAGCCAACAGTTATGTCCGTCCGAAGAATCGATATCCACGGAGTGCAACATCTATGGTGCAATGTGCAACATCCATCCAAAATGCCGAAATAGTGCCGTACGACTTTTTGAAATGGGTGCATGGATTTGAAATGGAACGGTACCAGGGTGCACCACCGTCCAGCTATGGAAAATTGAAGACAAGCCTCGGTAATCCCGTTTTACCGTAAAAATCCACATGGCGAAAAAACGAAGGGCAAAAAACTTCCAAAGCCCGATTGAGATTCGGATGGTTTTTTTGGGTATGAAACTGTCCATTGACAGCTTAAAGTAGTAAAATCCATAGAACTTACAGAGAGCTTCGTTTTAATAGGTTATGGCTCCAATAACTCTAAACGATCAACCAGTTAAGGCCGTCCGAAGAATCAATATCCATAGGGTGCAACATCTACGGTGTAAGGTGCAACATACGTCCAAAATGCCAAAACAGTGTCGTATGACTTATTGCATGAATTTGAAATAAAACAGCACCATGGTGCACCACCGTCCAGCGATGGAAAATCGAAGATCAGCCATGGTGATCCCGTTTTACCGTAAAAATCCAAATGGAGAAAAAACGAAGGGTAAAAAACTTTCAAGACCCGATTGAGATTCGAAAGGTCTTTTTTTGGGTTTGACACTGTCCTTTGACGGCTTAAAGCAGTCAAAGCCATAGAACTCACAGAGAGCTTCGTTTTGATAGGTTATGGCTCCCGTAACTCGAAACGAGCCAACAGTTATGACCATCCGTAGAATCGATATCTATAGGGTGCAACATCTACAATGCAAGGTGCAACATCCATCCAAAATGCCGAAATAGTATCCTACGACTTTTTGAAATGGGTGCATGGATTTGAAATGGAACTGTACCATGGTGCACCACCATCCAGCGATGGAAAATCGAGGACAACCACGACGATCTCGTTTTACCACAAAAATCCACGTGGCGAAAAAACGAAGGGTAAAAAACTTCCATGACCCGATTAAGATTTGGATGGTATTTTTTGGGTATGAAACTGTCCATTAAGGGCTTAAAGCTGTAAAAGCTGTAGAACTCCAAAAGAGCTTCGTTTTGATAGGTTATGGCCCCCGTACCTCTAAATGAGCCAATAGTTATGGCCGTCCGAAGAATCGATATCCACATAGTGCAACATTTACGGTGCAAGGTGCAACATCCATCCAAAATGCCAAAATAGTGCCGTACGACTTTTAGAAATAGATGCATGGATTTGAAATCGAACAGTATCATGGTGCACACCGTGCAGCGATGGAAAATCGAAGATCAACCATGGTGATCCCGTTTTACCGTAAAAATCCACGTGGCGAAAAAATGATGGGTAAAGAACTTCCGAGACCCGATTGAGTTCGGATGGTCTTTTTTTGGTATGAAACTATCCATTGACCGCTTAAAGCAGCTAAAGCCGTAGAACTCACAGAGAGCTTCGTTTTGACAGGTAATGTCTCCCGTAACTGCAAACGAGCCAAGAGTTGTGGCCGTCTGAAGAATCGATATGCACAGGGTGCAGCATCTACGATGCAAGGTGCAACATCCGTTCAAAATTCCGAAACAGTACCGTATGACTTTAAAAAAAATGGTGCATGGATTTGAAATAGAACACAAACATGGTGCGCCACCGTCCAGCAATGCAAAATCATAGGCCAGCCGGTGATTCCGTTTTATCGTAAAAATCCATGTGGCGAAAAAACGAATGGGTAAAAAATTTCCGAGACCCGATTGAGATTCGGATGGCATTTTTTGGGTATGAAACTATCCATTGTCGGCTTAAAGCAGCAAACCCGTAGAACTCACAGAGAGCTTCGTTTTGATAGGTTGTGGCTCCCATAACTCTAAACGAGCCAACAGTTATACCGTCCGAAGAATCGATATCCATAGAGTGCAATATCTACAGTGCAAGGTGCAACATCCATCCAAAATGCCGAAACAGTGCCGTACGACTTCTACAAATGGTGCATGGATTTGAAATGGAATAGTAACATAGTGCACCACCGTCCAATGATGGAAAATCGAAGACCAACCACGGTGATCCTGTTTTACCGTAAAAATCCACGTGGCAAAAAAAGAAGGGTAAAAAACTTCCGAGACCTGATTGAGATTTGGAAGGTCTTTTTTTGGGTATGAAACTATCCAATGATGGCTTAAAGTGGTAAAAGCCGTAAAACTCACAAAGAGATTCATTTTGACAGGTTGTGGCCATCATAACTCTAAACGAGCCAACAGTTATGGCCGTCCGAAGAATCGATATCCATAGGGAACAACATCTTCAGTGCAAGGTGCAACATCCGTCCAAAATGCCAAAGCAGTGCCATACGATTTTTAGAAATGGGTGCATGGATTTGAAATGGAACAGTACCAAGGTGCACCACCGTCCAGCGATGGAAAATAGATGACCAGGCACCGTAATCCAATTTTACCATAAAAATCCACGTAGCGAAAAAACTAAGGTAACAAACTTTCGAGACCCGATTAAGAATCGGACGGTCTTTTTGTGGTATGAAACTGTCCATTGACGGCTTAAAGCAGTCAAAGCCGTAAAACTCATAGAGAGCTTCCTTTTTTAAGGTATGTCTCCTGTAACACCAAACGAACCAAAAGTTATGGCCATCCGAAGAATCGATATCCACAGGGTGCAATATCTACGGTGCAAGGTGCAACATCCGTCCAAAATGCCGAAACAGTGCCGTACGACTTTTAGAAATGGGTGCATGGATTTGAAATCGAACTGTATCAAAGTGCACCATCGTCCAGCAATGGAAAATCGAAGACCAGCCACGGTGATCCAGTTTTATTGTAAAAAACCACGTGGCGAAAAAACGAAGGGTAAAAAACTTTCGAGACTCGATTGATATTCGAATGGTGTTTTTTGGGTTATGAAACTGTCCATTGATGGATTAAAGCGGTCAAAGCCATAGAACTCACATAGAGGTTTGTTTTGACAGGGTATGGATCCCTTAAATCTAAACGAGCCAACAGTTTTGGCCATCCGAAGAATCGATATCTATAGGATGCAACATCTACGGTGCATGTTGCAACATCCGTCCAAAATACCGAAACAGTACCGTACGACTTATAGAAATGGGTGCATGAATTTGCATTAGAACAATACCATGGTTCACCACCATCCAGCAATTGAAAACCAAAGACCAGCCACGGTGATCTTGTTTTACCGTAAAAATCCATGTGGCGAAAAAAAGAAGGCAAAAAACTTCCGAGACCCGAATGATATTCGGATGGTCTTTTTTTGGGTATGAAACTATTCGTTAACGACGTCAAAGCCATAGAACTCACAGAGAGCTTTGCTTTGATAGGTTATGGCTTTCGTAATTCTAAAGGAGCAAATAGTTATGGTCATTCGAAGAATCGATATCCATAGGGTGCAACATCTACGGTGCAAGGTGCAACATCCGTCCAAAATGCCAAAACTATACCGCACGACTTTTGAAAATGGTTGCACGGATTGGAAATGGAACAGTCTAATGGTGCACCACCATCCAGCGATGTAAAATCAAATACCAGCCGCGGTGATCCCGTTTTACCATAAAAATCCACATGGTGAAACAACGAAGGGTAAAAAACTTCGAGACTCGATTGAGATACGGATGTTCTTTTCTTAGGTGTGAAATAGTCCATTGATGGCATAAAGCATTCAAAACCGTAGAACTCACAAAGAGCTATTTTTTGACGGGTTATGAGTCCCGTAACCCTAAACTAGCCAAAAGGTATGGTCATTCGAAAAATCGATATCCACGGAGTACAACATCTACGGTGTAACGTGAAAAATCCATCCAAAGTGCCAAAACAGTGCCGTATGACTTTTAAAAATGGGTGCATGGATTTGAAATGGAACAGTAGCATGGTGCACCACCGTCCAGCAATGGAAAATCGAAGACTAGGCAGGTGATCTCGTTTTAGCGTAAAAATCCACGTGGTGAAAAAACGAAGGGTAAAAAGCTTCCGTGACCCAATTGAGATTCATATGGTCTATTTTGGGTATAAAACTATCCATTGATGGCTTAAAGCTGTAAAAGCCGTAGAACTCACAAAGAGCTTCGTTTTGACAGGTTATGGCTCCCGTAGCTCTAAATGAGCCAACAGTTATGGCCGTCCGAAGAATCGATATCCACAGGGTGCAAAATCTGCGGTGCAAGGTGCAACATCTGTCCAAAATTTCGAAACAGTGTCGTACGACTTTTAGAAATGGGTGCATGGATTTGAAATGGAACTGTACCATGGTGCACCACCATCTAGCGATGGAAAATCGAAGACCAGCAACGGTGAACCCATTTTACCGTAAAAATCCATGTGGCGAAAAAATGAAGGGTATAAAACTTCCGAAACCCGATTGATATTCAAATGGTCGTTTTTACGGTACGAAACTGTCCATTGACGGCTTGAAGCAGTCAAAGCCATAGAACTGATAGAGAGCTTAATTTTTTGACATAATATGGCTCCTGTAACTCTAAACGAGACCACAGTTATGGTCGTCCGAAGAATCGATATCCATAGGGTGCAGCATCTGCGGTGCAAGGTGCAACATCCGTCCAAAATTCCGAGACAGTTCTGTATGACTTTTAGAAATGGGTGCATGGATTTTAAATGGAATTGTACAATGGTGCACCACCATCAAGAGGTGAAAAATCGAAGATCAGCCACGGTGATCTTGTTTTACCATAAATATCCATGTGGTGAAAAAACTTCCGAGTCCCGATTGAGATTCGGATGGTCTTTTTTGTGTATGAAACAGTCCATTAATGGCTTAAAGTGGTAAATGCTGTAGAGCTCACAGAGAGCTTTGTTTTGATAGGTTATCGCTCTCGTAACACTAAACGAGCCAATAGTTATGGTCGTCGAAGAATCGATATCCACAGGGTGCAACATCTACGGTGCAAGGTGCAACATCCGTCCAAAATGCCGAAACGGTGTCGTACGACTTTTGAAAATGGGTGCACGGATTTGAAATGGAACAGTACCATGGTGCACCACTATCCAGTGATGTAAAATTGAAGACCAGACATGGTGATCCTTCTTTGCCGTAAAAGTCCACGTGGCAAAAAAAACGAAGGATAAAAAACTTCCGAGACCGATTGAGATATGGATGGTTTTTTTGGGTATGAAACTTTCCATTGACTTCTTAAAGTAGTCAAAGCCGTAGAACTTACAGAGAGCTTCGTTTTGACAGGTTATGGCTCCCGTAACTCTAAACAAGCCAATAGTTATGGTCGTCCGAAGAATCGGTGTCCATAGGGTGCAACATCTACGGTGCAAGGTGCAACAGCCGTCCAAAATGCTGAAACAGTTCCGTACGACTTTTAGAAATGGATGCATGAATTTGAAATGGAACGGTACCATGGTGTACTTCCGTCCGGCAATGGAAAATCGACGACCAGCAACGGTGATCCCGTTTTACCACAAAAATTCACATGGCAAAAAAACGAAGGGTAAAAAACTTCCGAGACCCTATTGAAATTCAGGTAGTCTTTTTTTGCATATGAAACTGTCCTTTGACAGCTTAAAGTGGTAAAAACTATAGAACTCAAGGAGAGCTTCGTTTTGATAGGTTATGGCTCCCGTAGCTCTAAATGAGTCAACTGTTAGGGTCGTCCGAAGAATCGATATCCATAGGGTGCAACATCTACGGTGCAAGGTGAAACATTCGTCTAAAATGCTGAAACAGTGCCGTACGACTTTTAGAAATGAGTGCATGGATTTAAAATGGAATGGTACCATGGTATACTACTGTTCAGCGATGGAAAATCGAAGACCAGCCACGGTGATCCCGTTTTACCTTAAAAATCCACGTGGCAAAAAAAGAAGGGTAAAAAGCTTTCGAGATCCGATTGAGATTCGAATGGTTTTTTTTAGCGTATGAAACTGTCCGTGGATGGCTTAAAGCGGTCAAAGCCGTAGAACTCAAGAGAGCTTCATTTTGACAGCGTATGGCATTTGTAACTCTAAACGAGCCAACAGTTATGGACGTCCAAAGAATCGATATCCATAGGGTGCAACATCTACGGTGCAAGGTGCAACGTCCGTCCAAAATGCCGAAACAATGTCATACGACTTTTAGAAATCTGTGCATGGATTTTAAATGGAACAATACCACATTGCACCACCGTCCAGCGGTGGAAAATTGAAGAACAACCACGGTGATCTCGTTTTACATTAAAAATCCACGTGACAAAAAAATGAAGGGTAAAAAACTTTCGAGACCCGATTGAGATTGGGACGGTCTTTTTGGGGAATGAAACTGTTCATTGATGGCTTAAAGCTATCATAGCCATATAACTCGCAAAGAACTTCATTTTGACAGGTAATGGCTTCTGTAACTCTAAACGAGCGAACATTTATGGCTGTCTGAAGAATCGATATACACAAGGTGCAGCATCTACAGTGCAAGGTGCATCATCCGTCCAAAATACCAAAATAGTGTAGTATGACTTTTAGAAATGGATGCATGGATTTGAAGTGGAACAGTACCATGGTGCACCATCGTCCAACGAAGTAAAATCGAAAACTAGCTACGGTGATCCTGTTTTACTGTAAAAATCCACGTGGTCAAAAAACGAAGGGTAAAAAACTTCCGAGACCCGATTGGGATTCGGATGATCTTTTTTTGGTATGAAACTGTCCATTAACGGTTTAAAGCAGTAAAATCTGTAGAACTCAAAGAGAGCTTCGTTTCAAAGGTTATGGCTCCCGTAGCTCTAAACGAGCCAACAGTTATGGTCGTCCGAAGAATCGATATCCATAGGTTGCAACATCTATGGTGCAAGGTGTAACATCCGTCCAAAATGCCGAAACAGTGTCGTACAACTTTTAGAAATGGATGAATGGATTTGAAATGGAACTGTACCATGGTGCACCACCATCCAGCGACTGAAAATCGAAGACCAGCCACGGTGATCCCGTCTTGCCGTAGAATTCCATATGGCGAAAAAACGAAGGGTAAAAAACTTCCGAGACCCGATTAAGATTCGGATGGTCTTTTTCATTATGAAACTGCCCATTGACGGCAGAGAGCTTCGTTTTGATAGGGTATGGCTCCCGTAACTCTAAACGAGCCAACAGTTATGGCTGTTTGAAGAATTGATATCCACAGGGTGCAACATCTACGGTGCAAGGTGTAACATCCGTCCAAAATGCCAAAAAGTTGGCGTACGGATTTTTAAAATCGGTGCATGGATTCGAAATAAAACGGTACCATGGTCCGCCACCTTTCAGCGATGGAAAATCGAAGACCTTCCACAGTGATCCCGTTTTACATTAAAAATCCACATGGCAAAAAAACAAAGGGTAAAAAAACTTTTGAGACCCGATTGAGATGGGATGGTCTTTTTTTGGGTATGAAACTGTCCATTGACAACTTAAAGCCGTCATAGCCATAGAACTCACAGAGAGCGTCGTTTTGACTGGTTATGGCTCCCATAACTCTAAACGAGCCAACATTTATGGCCGTCCGAAGAATCGATATCCACAGGATGCAACATCCAAGGTGCAACATCTGTCCAAAATCCCGAAACTGTGCTATACGAATTTTAGAAATGGGTGCATGGATTTTAAATGGAATAGTACCATGGTGCGCCATTGTCCAGCGATGTAAAATCGAAGTCCAGCCACGATGATCCCGTTTTACCGTAAAAATCCACGTGGCGAAAAAACGAAGGTTAAAAAACTTCCAAGACCCGATTTAGTTCAAATGGTCTTTTGGGTATGAAACTGTCCATTGATGGCTTAAAATGGTAAAAGCCGTAGAACTCACAGAGTGCATCGTTTCGATAGGTTATGGCTCCCGTAACTATAAACGAGCCAATAGTTATGGCCGTCCGAAGAATCGATATCCACAGGATGCAACATCAATGGTGCAAGGTGCAACATCCATACAAAATGCCGAAACAGTGCCGTACGATTTTTAGAAAAGGGTGCATGGATTTGAAATGGAACAAAACCATGGTGCACCAACGTACGACAATGGAAAATCGAAGATCAGCTACGGTGTTCCCATTTTGCTGCAAAAATCTACGTGGCGAAAAAATGGAGGGTAAAAATCTTTCGAAACCCGATTGAAATTCGGATGGTCTTTTTTTGGGTACAAAACTGTCCATAAAGGGACTAAAGCAGTAAAAGCTGTTGAACTCAAAGAAAGCATCGTTTTGACAGGCTATGGCTCCCGTGTCTCTAAACAAGCCAACAGTTATGGACGTCCAGAGAATCAATATCCACATGGTGCAACATCTACGGTGCAAGGTACCGTCCAAAATGCCGAAAAAGTATCGTACGACTTTTAGAAATGGGTGCATGGATTTGAATTGGAACAGTACCATGGTGCACCACCATCCAGCGATGTAAAATCGAAGACCAGCCACGGTGATCTCGTTTTGCCGTAAAAATCCACGTGGTGAAAAAATGAAGGGTAAAAACTACCAAAACCTGATTGAGATTCGGATGGTCTTTTTTTGAGTATGAAACTTTCCGTTGACGGTTTGAATAAGTCAAAGCCATAGAACTCATAGAGAGCTTCGTTTTGATAGGTTATGGCTCCAGTAAATCTAAACAAGCCAACAGTTGTGGCTGTTCGAAGAATCTATATACATAGAGTGCAACATCTACGGTTCAAGGTGCAACATCCATCCAAAATGCCGAATAGTGCCGTACGACTTTTAGGAATGGGTGTATGGATTTGAAATGGAAAAGTACCATGGTGCACCACCGTGCAGCAATGTAAAATCGAAGACCGGCCATGGTGATCCCGTTTTACCGTAAAATCCAAGTGGCGAAAAAACAAAGGGTAAAAACTTCTGAGACCCGATTGAGTTCGGATGGTCTTTTTTTGGGTATGAAACTGTCCGTTAACGGCTTAAAGTGGTAAAAGCTGTAGAACTCAAAGAGAGCTTCGTTTTGACAGGTTATGGCTTCCGTACCTCTAAACGAGCCAACTGTTATGGCCGTCCGAAGAATCGGTATCAACATGGTGCAACATTTATGGTGCAACGTGCAACATCCGTCCAAAATGCTGAAACAGTTCCGCACGACTTTTAGAAATGGGTGCTTGGATTTGAAATGGAACAGTACCATGGTGCACCACCATCCAGCAATGGAAAATCGAAGACCAGCCACGGTGATCTTTTTTTACCGCAATAATCCATGTGGCGAAAAAATGAAGGGCAAAAAACTTTCGAGAAACGATTGTGATTCAGATGGTCTTTTTTAGGTATGAAACTATACATTGATGGCTTAAAGCAGTCAAAGCGATTGAGCTCACAGAGAGCTTTGTTTTGATAGGTTATGGCTCCCGTAACTCAAAACGAACCAACAGTTATGGTCCTCCAAAGAATCGATATCCACAGGGTGCAATATCTAGGATGCAAGGGGAAACATCTGTCCAGAATGCCGAAACAATACCATATGACTTTTGAAAATGGGTGCACAGATTTGAAATGGAACAGTACCATGGTGCACCACCATCCAATGATGTAAAATCGAAGACCAGCCACGGTGATCCCACTTTGCCGTAAAAAACCATGTGGTGAAAATACGAAAGGTAAAAAACTACCGAGACCTGATTGAGATACAGATGGTCTTTTTTTGGGCATGAAACTGTCCATTGACAGCTTAAAGCAGTCAAAACCGTAGAATTCACAGAAAGCTGCATTTTGACAGGTTATGGCTCCCGTAACTCTAAACAAGCCAACAGTTATGGTCGTCTGAAGAATCGATATCCATAGGGTGCAGCATCTACGGTGCATGGTGCAACAACCGTCCAAAATGCCGAAACAGTGTCATTCGACTTTTAGAAATGGGTCCATGGATTTGAAATGGAACAGTACCATGGTGCACCACCATCCAGCGATGGAAAATCGAAGATCAACCATTATGCTCCCGTTTTACCGTAAAAATCCACATGGCGAAAAAAACGAAGGGTAAAAAACTTTCCGAGACCCGATTGAGATTCGGGTGGTATCTTTTGGGTATGAATCTGTCCATTGACGGCTTAAAGTGGTAAAAACTATAGAACTCAAGGAGAGCTTCATTTTGACAGGTTACGGCTCCCGTAGCTCTAAACGAGTCAACAGTTGTGGCCGTCCTAGGAATCGATATCCATGGGGTGCGACATCTACAGTGGAAGGTGCAACATCGGTTCAAAATGGCGAAACAGCGTTGTATGACTTTTATAAATGGGTGCATGGATTTGAAATGGAACAGTACCATGGTGCACCACTTTCCGGCGATGAAAAATCGAAGACCAGCCACAGTGATCCCGTTTTAACGTAAAAGTCCACGCGATGAAAAAACGAAGGGTAAAAAACTTCCGAGACCGATTGAGATGGTCTTTTTTGGGTATGAAACTGTCCATTGACGGCTTAAAGCGGTCAAAGCCATGGAACTCACATAGAGCTTCGTTTTGACAAGGTATGACTTTTGTAACTCTAAACAAGCCGACAGTTATGGACGTCCGAAGAATCGATATCCATAGGGTGAACCATCTATAGTGCAAGGTGCAACATCCGTCCAAAATGCCGAAACAATATCGTACGACTTTTAAAATCTATGCATGGATTTTAAATGGAAGAGTGCCATGGTACATCACCTTCCAAAGATGGAAAATTGAAGACCGGCCATGTTGATCCCGTTTTACATCAAAAATCAACGTGGCGAAAAAACGAAGGGTAAAAATCTTCCGAGACTCGATTGAGATTCAGATGGTCTTTTTTTGGGTATGAAACTGTTCATTGATGGCTTAAAGCTATCATAGTCGTAGAACTCACAGAAAGCTTCATTTTGACAGGTTATGGCTCATGTAACTCTAAACGAGCCAACATTTATGGTTGTCCGAAGAATCGATATACACAAGGTGCAACATCTATGGTGCAAGATGCAACGTCCGTCCAAAATACCAAAATAGTGTTGTGCGACTTTTAGAAATGAGTGCGTGGATTTGAAATGGAACGGTACCATGGTGCACCACCGTCAAACGAAGTAAAATCAAAGACCTTCCACGGTGATCACGTTTTACCGTAAAAATCCACGTTGCCAAAAAACGAAGGGTAAAAAACTTTCAAGATCCGATTGAGATTCGGGTGGTCTTTTTTTGGGTATGAAACTGTCCATTGACGGCTTAAAGTGGTAAAAGCTATATAACTCAAAGAGAGCTTCGTTTTGACAGCTTATGGCTCTCGTAGCTCTAAACGAGCCATTGGTTATAGCCGTCCGAAGAATCGATATCCATAGGGTGCAACATCTATGGTGCAAAGTGCAACATCCATCCAAAATGCCGAAACAGTGACATACGACCTTTAGAAATGGGTGCATGGATTTTAAATAGAACAGTACCATGGTGCACCACCGTCCAGCGATGTAAAATTGAAGACCAGCCACGGTGATCCCGTTTTACCGTAAAAATCCACATGGTGAAAAAACGAAGGGTAAAAAACTTCCGAGACCCGATTGAGTTCGGATGGTCTTTTTTTGGGTATGAAACTGCCCATTGAAGGCTTAAAATGGTAAAAACCATAGAACTCATAGGGTGCTTCGTTTCGACAGGATATGGCTCTTATAACTATAAACGAGCCAACAGTTATGGCCGTCCGAAGAATCGATATCCACAGGACGCAATATCTACGGTGCAAGGTGAAACATCCGTCCAAAATGCCGAAACAGTGCCATACGACATTTAGAAATGGGTGCATGGATTTGAAATGGAACAGTATCATGGTGCACCGCCGTCCGGCAATAGAAAATCGAAGATCAGCCACGGTGATCTCGTTTTTCCGCAAAAATCTACGTGGCGAAAAAACATAGGGTAAAAAACTTTCGAAATCCGATTGAGATTCAGATTGTCTTTTTTGGATATGAAACTATCCTTTAAGGGCTTAAAGCAGTAAAACCTATAGAACTCAAAGAGAGCTTCGTTTTGATAGGCTATGGCTTCCGTATCTCTAAACGAGCCGACACTTATGGCCGTTCGAAAAATCAATATCCACAGATTGCAACATCTACGGTGCAAGGTGCAACATTCGTCCAAAATGCCGAAAAAGTGTCGTACAATTTTTAGAAATGGGTGCATGGATTTGAATTGGAACAGTATAATGGTGCACCACCATCCAGTGATGCAAAATTGAAGACCAGCCAAAAGGTGATCCCGTTTTACCGTAAAAATCCACGTGGCGAAAAAATGAAGGGTAAAAAAACTTCTGAGACCCGATTGAGTTTGGATGGTCTTTTTTGGGTATGAAACTTCTCATTGATGGCTTAAAGTGGTAAAAGCCGTAGAACTCACAGAGAGCTTCGTTTAGACAAATAATGGCTCCCGTAACACTAAACGAGCAAACAATTATGGCTGTTCGAAGAATCGATATCCACAGGGGGCAATATCTACGGTGCAAGGTGCAACATCCGTACAAAATGCCGAAACAGTGTCGTACGACTTTTAGAAATGGGTGCATGGATTTGAAATGGAACAGTACCATGGTCAACCACCGTCCATCCATATAAAATTGAAGACCAGCCACGGTGATCCCGTTTTACTGTAAATATCCATGTGGTAAAAAAAATGAAGGGTAAAAATTTTCGAAACCCGATTGAGATTCGGATGGTCTTTTTTGGGCATGAAACTGTCCATTGACGGCATAAAGTAGTCAAAGCCGTAGAACTCATAGGTATTGAATCATAGGTTTTGATTACTGACAAGACACAATAATTCACTAATCTATGACTGCGACAACATCCGGACTCAACGACTCAAAGTATGGTTTAGATAGTTATATATTTTTAACAAGAGTCATCAAACATGTATATAGAGTATAGTTTAGTGCTTTGTTAAAATCTTTCCTCAAGAATCATCATTCACATTCAAATAAACATGCATGCATATTTTAATCAAAATCAATTTTTCAAAAATTGCATAGAACGGGGCATGAACCCAGGTCAATAATTTAGAAGGCAAGTGCTCTAAGAAAATGAGCTATGGTGATTTTTGATTATCAACAGAATTCAGTCGATTGAAAAAATTTGACCAGTCGACTGAATAACCATAAAACAGCCTATTGAACTTGTGCACTGTTTTTTTCTATCTTTAAATATTCAGTCGACTGACCAAATATGACCAGTCGACTGAACCTGTACAGGTGCACAGAAACGCTCTATTTTTAAACATCTTTGAATATTCAGTTGACTGATCATTTTGTGTCATCAACAGCTATTTTTTCTGAATGGACACTTCCTTTTGCCAAGAGTCGCATTCTAATATGAAGAGGTATAGCTGCTTCTGTTGATCAGATCTCTTCATGAATGGTTGCACCTCCTTAACTATTATATAAACACACAAAATCCACTTCACAAATCACCAATTTTCTGACTACTTTCTGATCTTATTTTCTACTATTTTTGTATTCTAAAAAGCAATCACAACTTCCATATATTGCTTGAATCTCTAAAACAATTAACTTATTCTATGATTCACAGAATTATTTTCCTTTCTAAACATTTATACACACATATATACTTGAGGAAAGGTTATATGAAGGTTGTACATCAAAGACATATCAGTGTTATTAAGAACACATAGTGTCAAAGCAATTCTATTGAAACTGTTAAAGTCCTGTTCGGTTGTTCAGGCGGGCAAAGTCCTCTTTCGGTTGTTAGAGGCGGAAAAATCCTGTTCGGTTGTTCAGGTGTTGTATACCTATTCCTCCGGGTTAAGAGAGGGTTATTGTGAGAAACTCTAGAGGGAAGTCTGGGACTGAACGTAGAACGGGAAGTTCGAACCAGTATAAAAATTCCTGGTGTGCTCATTTTTACTTAATTTGCTATTATCATCTATTTCGCATTTATATTTAATTATATTCCATATTACACGATCCTAAGTTATAGCTAGCCACAATAGTCACTTTCATTTGGTATTAGAGCCTGGTATTCTATCGATCGATACAAAATCATAGAATAATGGCCAGAAAAAGATCCTATCAAAATACAACAAATAAAAAGCCTAAATTTATCAGAGCAACGACCAATGAAGACTGTAAAAAGGTACTTTCTGATTTACAAATTTCAATAAATGAGAATAATGAATTAATTAGTGTTTGCGAGAAGATGTCAAAGCTTTATTTTCTTATTTTCGAAAAGATGAAATCAGTCAAACTTGAAAATGAGAAATTAAAAAATGAGAAATTAGATTTAGAAAATCAACAGGGTGTTTTGAAAAATAATTTTGAGGCTCTTAAAGATTTTCTAGAAGAACAAAATCTATTTTGAAAAAGAAAAAGAAATTTTTTCAAAAGAAATTATGGATTTGGAAAGAAAAAATGACTTATTACAATTATCTTTAGATAATTCAAAATCTCAAATTTTTCTTCTCAAAAATGAGAATTGTACGTTAAAAAGGGAGAAATCTGAATTAAAAAAGCAAATTGACATTTTGAAAAATAGTAATATTTCTTTTAGAAATAATTATTGCGACTTTAAAGCTAAATTTGATAAAACTAACACTGAAGTCACAAAATTTAATAAAGGTCAAAACAATTTAAACATGATTTTATCTAGTTCTAGACCTTTACATGATAAAAGTGGTTTAGGATATAATAAAACTGATCGTAGATATAGCACTAGATACGCTTTCATGCATAGTAAAAATGTTAGTGCTAGTACTAAATTTCGAGTAAAGTCTAAATCCAATTTTTATAGAAATTCAAATACTGTTATGACCAATAATGTTTATAATTTCTCTAGAAGTACAAAATCATTGATGGGAAATATGAATAAAAATTATCTAAGTATTTGGGTTCTTGTTAATTGGAAAAATAGAGAGAAATACATTGATGATTATTTTGATATGGTAGTTAATAATAAAAATTATATTTTTAAAGGTTCAACCACACCCAAATGGGTATGGTTTCTCAAAAATTAGGAAATAATAAGAACCTTAGGTATCGCATACTTTAGATGTTAATTTTTTCTGATAGCTTACATTATAAGTAGTATTGACTTTGGTATATATTGTTCTATGGCCACACTTATGTGAAATATAATTTATATCTTCGTATAAACTCTCCTTTTTGTCGATGACAAAGGGGAGAAAGATATTTCTCTAACACTATTTGCAGGAATAAACCATGCAAGCACAGATTAAGGGGGAGAAATGATTAATTTTTTACAGGAATATATAGCATAGATTCAGGGGGAGAAATCCATAACACAATTATATGAATATATTAAGTGAGAGAGATAAGATCAACAAAGCTTGTCAAAGATTCGTTCATAGCAAATGAAGTTGTCATCATCAGAAAAGGGGAGAATGTTGAATCATAGGTTTTGATTGCTGACAAGACACAATAACTCACGAATCTACGACTACGACAACATCCAGACTCAACGACTCAAAGTATGGTTCATATAGTTAAATATTTTTAACAAGAGTTGTTATCCCACCTTTTGGTCAAAGCTGGAATATCAGCAAATTGGCAAGGAAGGATGGATATCGGGATTGGAGATCGATTGGAAACAGGGCTGCAATCGATGTCGCTAAATTTTGGCCGAGCTTCGATCAGAACGGAATCGATTAGAAATGATGATGAGGACTATGAGAGGCTATGTTTCAAGTTTCGGATCAATCGGAAGTCGTATGCGCACGATATGGATGGATTAAGGTGCGTAAGGCATGGTTCGTATCGATGCATTTCGCACAGCAGAAGGTGGTTCGAGTCGATACACTTCATATCGATCAGCACAAGGAATGGTTCGTATCGATGCATTTCGCATCGATCGGCAGATGGCATTACGAGTCGATATTGTTCATATCAATCAGAGATAGAGCGTAGTGGTGGACTTCGAATGGATATCGTTCATATCGATCAGCTTGGACTCGACTCAATGGTTTCGCATCGATCAGGTAAGCGAGCAGGTGAGGCATTGTTCGTATCCATCAGGTAAAGTACTGTTCGCATCCATCGCGTAAGGCTTCGTTTGCATCCGTCGGGTAAGGTCTCGCTCGTATCCATCCTAAGGATGAGCTTCGTACCCATCCTCTATTTCACATCTCTCTTCACGGCCACTTCGTATCGATGACCCTCATGGTCATTTCGTATTGATCAATTCGTAAGGGATCGATGCGAAGTGTACTCCTGGAATCGATACAAAGAAGGACACGAATTAAGGGGTGCGAGCATACCGTTGCGAGGTTATGGATATGAACGAGCATGAAATACGGATGCGAGCGAAGAATATCCACGAATCAAGGGAAGAAGCGTTCAAAACGGCGAGGAATATGGATCGAGCCCTGGAAGTAGCGCCACGTCACCTCACGCGCATGTGCCTTGATCGAGTCGAACAGGAAGGATAGTGTAACATCCCGGAATTTTTAACACGGGATTTGTGAACATTTAATGCATTTTAAATGTTTACTATGGGTTTAAGATTTATTTTGAACTAAAGGAATTAGTTTAAATTATAATAACAAGTTATAATTGCTAAGGCCGGAATTTAATTTGAAATGGAATAATAATAATTGAATATTGGACTGAGAGAATTTGAGAAATTGGATGTGAATGGTTATAAAAAATGATGTTTAAATGAGTTTTTAAGTTCAATTGGACATAATTGATGTTGTTGGTTTTTTAGAAGAATTTTAAAGTTAATAAATTATTATTTGGAATTTTATATTAATTTAAAAATGAATTTAATATTATTAAAATGCAATAAATCAGATTTTAGTCCGGAATGAGTCAGAATTAATTTTTAATGTGATTATAAATTTTATATGATTTATTGTTAAGTTAATAAAATTTTAGAAGCGAAATTTTAAGCGTTTACGACAATTGGATAATCGCTCGATTTAATAGACGAGTTAAAATAGCTTTCCGGGGCACAGTCTCGGAATTCGACGAAACCAGTTCCATTAGATCCGTAATAGTTAGTTATTATCGGATTTCAATTTTCGTAGCAATCGGAGTTGTCGTTTAACCGTGGCAGCTCGTAACGCATCGAAATCGATTTATCCGATTTAATTTTAGATTGATCGTTTAATTCCGTATCTCGCACATACGATCAAATTAGCTTATGAAATCTGTTCCCTTGTGTCCGGAACGCGGAAAAACCCCAGGAACACCTGTTGGTACGCGAGAATTGGAGTTCGTTTGCATAAGTTGTTAAATCGAGAATTTTATTAATTAAAATAATATTAAATAATATAATATATGCATATAATCGTTCAAAACCCTAGCCAAATTGGGAGCCTCCGTTCTCTTTTTATTCAATGGCCGGTGTCTTCTTATCTTCTTCCTCAAATTCATCGAAATCCATGTTATTATACGAAAATTCTCCAACATGAAATGTGTAGAGCTCTGAGAGCTCGATGCATTCAACGGTAATGATCGACTATCGTGGTCTAAATCGATCGCGGTCGGCCTGAGAAAGGGCTTGGTTCATGCTCGATTTTGGGAGCCGACGGAGGGCCGAGCTTCGTGATTCTTGGTGTGAAGGTTGAGGCGATGGAGGGCTTCGAGGTGGCGACGTTTGATCGTAGTCTCGGCGACCGATGGTGAGGCCGTGGTTAGGGTTTTGCCGCGTTTGTGGGTTCGAGTTGCCTGTATGTTGCGTGAGAGGAAGAAGGTAGCGGCCTTGATGGTTTGTTCATTTCTACGGCCGAGATTTGATTTCAGCGAAATTTGCGGCGTCGGAATCGCAGAAGCGTGTACTACGCAATGGTGCTGATCCGGGTTCATTCCGGGCAACTAGAAATTTGAGTTAAATCGGACATCGTTCGGTTTAATTTGAATTTTAAACGCTCATCGCAACTCAAGGTGAGTTATTCTCACTCACATCTGGATACTAGTAAAGTTAGACAGCTAGTATTGATTTTTTGTTTGGATGTATAGCTGAATATGATAATTATTATCAAATTGAATCGATATTTGTTGTTGTGCTAATATTTGTGGATGCAGGAAAAACAGGTTGGAGGGATCCAACTGGATTCCTCACAATATAGTGTTTATTTTTTTATAATTGATTGTGATGCCTGTTTATATATTGTGATTGATAAATTTGGATTTGAATTGCATTGTGATATTGTGGTATAAACTATAAACACAGAATATTAATTATAAAGAAAATTGGAGCTTTAATTATAATGGAATTAAATTGGGTTTTCCAAGGAAATTAAGGAATTTATAAATAAGGAATTTAAAGTGATTAAAGATTAGAATCTGTTGGGTGGAAAACTGAAATAAATTGTATTGGAATGTTGCTGAATAAATTATAAAACCAAAATCTAATTTTAAATGGATAAACTGAATTTTAGAGAAATAAGTGATATTGTTAAATAATGAATTTAAAAGAATTAAAATTTGAAATCTATTTAGAATGGAATTGAAAAATTGTAAAAATCTAGAATGATTAACAAAGAGAAAGGTTATTAGTTGATAAATGGAAAAATAAAAATTTATGATATTAAAGTATAAAACTAAATTGAAATAATTTGACAGAAATCGTGAGAAGGATTTCTGTGATGTTTATGTGGAAATGAGATTCCCTGGGAAGGACCAAGTTCAAGTTTATACAGATTTTATGAAAAGGAAGTTTTTTAAAAAAAAAAATAAACTTGTTTAAAAGGAGAGTGTTTTGGAAATTATTATTTTAAAGTAATTATTTATAAATTAGAAATAGTAAATTTTATAAATACCTTAATAATTATTTTTACAAATGGATTTGTTTTAAAAAGCTAGTTTTGACCTAAGTTATTTGGAATTAGTATAAACCTATTACAACTCTATTTTTAAATACAGTTTAACTAAAACCTTAGTTAAATTAAGTTAAGTCTTATAAATAGTTTTGCTTTAAATATTTTGGAATTATGTTTTGAGTAAATAATTAGTAGTGAAATTACCTATTTTAAAGTATATTTCAGAATAAAATGTTTTAATTATTTTAAATTTAAACTGTTTTGAACTTGGTTATTTCCAATGGGAATATCTGGTAAAGGATTTACCTTGTAAAGGAAAGTGCTTTGGAAGTTGTTTTCATATGAGTGGGAAAATTTGAAATTATATCTTTTTAAGATATTTGAGGCAAATAAATAATGTGGAATATTATTTATTGTGTGATGGATGTTTATGGATGTTTATGAACATAAATTGATAGTTAAATCACCGACTATCAATATTGGACAAATGCGTTGATCGTTTCGAAGAGACCGGGATCGAGATTTATTTCTCGAAAACCACTTCGATCCGGTTTGTACGTTTTCGTGCGAAAAACGATTTTTGGATTCCAAGATGGAGCAGTGAAGTGCAAGGGCTAGTCGCTACTAATCCTGAGGATATTTCCAAAATGGATGTGGTAGGAATAGTGCCTTCGGTTCCATTCGAACCCGGGACGGACTTGCATGGACGAATGCTTGCGAAACATCGTCAGGTGGATGATGGGCATTCTAAGGGAAAACGTTCTAAAGGTAACGCTTAGCCTCAAGCCTCATCAACCGGGAATGACTGAAAATAAGGGGATATGCAGTAAGGTTAGGTGGGTCATGCCCAAGCAGGACAAGATATTTCCCCTGTCTAGATGTCCCTTATATATTTCGGCTTAGTGGGTGGTTGGTCGCGCCAACCATGGGGTTTATCTTGTTCGGGACTGTTCAGTAAGGAATGGTTCCGGCCTTGTGTTGCAGGGGATGAAGGGAGTAGTCCTCGGTACGGTGATCTAGGCCCCGTACTGTGACAGGTGGTACCCCAGTGCCTAGTCATTGTTGGAAATCCATTTTCCCTACGAGCCTTGTACGAGTTTTGTTTGTATTACCCACTTTTGTAGCTAGTAGCTGGAATTTAATAGATGTAACAATTTCAGCTATTTTATAAGTATTTGTAAATAGACACTATTATAATATCTGTGGATTTTTATAAAAAGAGTTTTAGCTATCGTAAGGTAAAAACCCGACATGTTTATTTGTGGCGTGGTCTTACGAGATGCTTTTGTTTTCAAAGGATTTTTGAAACTTTAATAATCAATTTGGATGCATAATTATTATCAGCTGGTATTCCAGACTGACTCGGGTGTTATTTCATTATAATGCTCGGGTCAGACCGAGTATTATATGTTCAGGATAGGTTGCTATGGAGCAGGAAAGGAGCTGGAGTCCGAGACGTATTATATGTACTTATCTATATCCGCTGCTGTGATTGTATGGTAGGTCTGATTTGTGGTTGTTGATGTATGAGATACTCTGATGATATGACGTATAAACAGCAATAGATTTCATATTGTGTAAAGTTCTATATTTACTATTATATTTTATTCCGCTGCGACTGTGAGATTCTGATATTGTTTTAGTTTCTTCTTCTTCTATCTCTCCTTCTTTAACCCTAATGGTTCGTAATTCTGTGCCACTTGAGTTAATAGAGGTAGAATAATGTTGATTCAAGGGGTACAGATTTGCAGGCTGTCACACTTGGTACCAGAGCTTAGGTTGGCGACAACCTAGGCTTTGGTGGGGAAATTACTCATTAAATAGAGTCAATAGTACTCTATAATGAGTTGAGTGTATTAATATATATGAGAGCGTACTTGTTAGTGAATATAAAATTGTTTTTATACTGTGTTGACTTATCGGTTGAGTGTTTATGAATTCTGGTCGGTACGGGAAGTACAACCGTATCGATAGGGGTTTCTAAACTCTTAAACAAGATAAACCGACATAGTATTGTTTTAAAGCGGTTAAATGAAATAATTTTACCCAAAACTATTTTGATATAAAAGAAATAATTTTCTGAAATTATATATATATTTGGATGATTGGTTGTTAATACTATAATCAAATATAAGAATCTAAAATTCGAAATGGTTATAACGAAATAAATTCTGTGAGTATAAATTATACAAAAGAGAATAACTAAATTTAAATTAAACCAAAAATTAAATCCCGGAAGTTTTGAAAAAGATTTTAAATAGATTGAAAATAAAGATTTGGAAAATTAAAATCTTTGTTATGTTTGAAATGTTTTCCAATGTATTTGAAGGCAATAATGGAATATTGTTTTGGGAAATATTTTTAAATGGAAACTGTTTTGAAATGAATTTAGAAAAGTAAGAAGCGTTGAACTCACTTCAGTCGCTGGAAAATAATCCTGATGATGCTGGCCACATCATTAGAATTCATTTTCGAGTTTCTAAAGTGATGGATTGCTTCCCTAATACTTGTTTATGATATTGTTTGGACTGGTTGGTTATAACAGTTGTTTTGGAAATTTTCAGAATGGGAAAGTTTATTTGGTATAAACAAATTGTTTTCGGAAATCTGGGATTTGATTTGATATACCAAATGGGTATGAATTGATATAGTTCAAAATGGTTTTGAAATGAAACCAGGCGATTGAATTCTGGGAAATGATATTTAAATGATGTGTAAAATTAAAATGAACTAACTATTGAACTTATTAAGTGAAATTGATATTAATAAGAAGTAGGAAATGAAAATTTTAGTCTTGGAATGAAAATTTAACCTAAGTAAATGAAAGTGAATAATATATATTGAAGTAAATAGAAAATTTGAATTAAACTTGGACAAGTTCAATAAATTGAACTTAGAATTAATGGATTTGGGGTTAGATTGAAATGTAAGTTAGCTTTGAAAATTGTGGGTCATTGTGAAATGATTTGTACCCATAAGTTATTAAGTTGTATACTTATAATTTGAGATTGAGGATTTAAAATTGTGTAAGGGATTAAATTGAAAGAAGATCTGTATCCTTAAGAATTTAGTGATACATATATATATTTAAGATCTAAAATTATGATTATAAGATGTAGATGGATTGAAATGAGCAATATGAGCTTTAAAATAAGTTGGTGAACTTATAAATAGAGAAATAGAGTATAATCACAAATGAGAAATAATTGAATGGTATGGTGAGCCCAAATTAATCTCAAATGAAATGTGAATTGAGATAAGGTAAAGTGAGATATAAAAGAAGTGAATGAACTTAAGTTAGTAAATAAGTTTGGATTTGTATATGGAAAATTAAATTTGAGTATATGAAATTGAAGTAAATCTAAATGAATTGGAATTAAATTAAATTGGATACAAAAGGATGAAATGTAAATTGCTTATCATTGCATAAAGAAATTCATATTCTTACGTTATTAAGTGTTATAATTTGAAGTTGAGATTATAAAATGGGAATGGACTTAAGTAAGCAATTTAAACCTTTAAATAGAAATGAAATTGAAATTCATTAATGGAAAGAGTTGAATGGTGTGGAAAATCCAAAAATTAGTCATAAATGAAATGCAAAGTCTAATGAAGAAAAGTGAGAACATAAATGTGAATGTTCTTAAGTGAGCAAATAAGTCTTGAACTTATGTATGGGGAAAAATGAAATATGTTTTAATAATGAAATTGAAATTTAATTCCAGTTGTGTAATAAATAATATTGAATGAAGTTCAATCCTTATATGAGTGGTAAAAGAAGTGGGATGAATTTAATTTGACTAAGCAAATTTTTAAGTAAACTTGGAAGAAATTTGGGTAAGAACCAAACTGAAAGGAAATTTAATTTAGTTGAAATGATGCTGAATGAAGTAAGTGTCTACTCAATTAAATCCAAACGATTGTTTGGGAATGAACTCTGTGTAAGCTAAATTAAATGGAATTTGTACTAGCAGGAATAAAATTTTGATAGTTTGGTCAAAATTAAAAATTTAGAAAGTGAATAAAAATCCAGTTATGGCATGAAATTTTCAAATTGAGGTAACAAATATTGAAGTGTGGATGCAAACTGGAACTAGATTATAATGGTGATAGTTGAATTGTAATAAATTCAACAGAAGGGAATAATTTGAAATGATCTCTTTATTAATATAGTAAATCTAGAAGGAACTAAATAATTAAACAAAGTGCCTAAAAAAAAAATTTGTTAATGAATTGGAATTTGATTTGGATGAGAATCAAATGAAAAAAATATATATAATAAAAGTAATAATAATAATAATAATAATAATAAAATTAAAATAAACTTAAGATGAATAATAAATTGGAAAAGTGAGAATAAGGATTGATTTAATAAATTGAAGTGGAATAAGAATGCTTGGATTGTGAACCACGCAGAATTGAATAAAATTAATATAAATCTAAACTGGAATTCATGTTAAATGGGTGTAAGCTGAAGTGATGATTAATTGCTTGAATGGCATGAAAATTGCATGTATTCGGAATCGAGTTGTTTAACAAGCAATTGAAATTGATTTTTTTAAAATAAATTAAACTGAATTAGAATCTAATTCAAAGAGTTTGTATTTTGATGCAAGTGAATAGATTTGAAGAAGCAAATAAAGATGGTTTTAAATTAATTAGATAAATGCAATCTAATTAAGTGATTTTTGATATGAATGGAAATGGATTATAAAAGAAATGCAAATGCTTCAAATTTGAAATAAGAATTTGGTTTGTGAATCAACTTGATATTGAGATGATATAGAAAGATGTTAGTGAAGCACATGTTAACCATATGTAAAATAACAATGAATTGGTTGAAATCAATATGAATTGTATATAGTGGACTTGAGTATAAATCATTCAAGTGAAATAAAAATGAAGTTGGACTTGAATAAGAGATTTGAAAAGTGATTGACATCTTTGAATTGTTAATAATGTATGGTAGCGTTGTTAAACTATGAAGTTTGAGTTTGTAAAGAGAATTTAAAACGATATCGGAATTGTGAAATTGTTTATAAAAGTGGTTAGCATGCATAATTATGAAATTACTTGGTTTGGCTATGAAATGGATATGTTTGGCTTACATTTATATTGGAAATGTTGTAAAATGTTCATATTTTTGAAACCTGATGAGTTTGTTGAGTAAGTGCAGGAATGCGAGGCGTTCGAGAGGTTTGGAGCACGTATATACATTATATATTAGCTACTTTCTTTTAAAATTTGCTAAAAGGTACGTCTATGCTAATAAAATTGGGAATTGGTATATAAATTGTGATATATTTTGGTTTCCGACCGTGTGGGTCGATGTATATATATTTGTTTGTATCGCGATATCGCGAAAGCTCCTCCGTGCAGGGGAGACTCTGCCAAAATATTTCGAAAATTTTGGGAGTTAGAAAATTTTTGGGAGTTTTGAAAATTTGTAATTAACTTGGAAAGTTATAAGTTAAAATTAAAGCTTTAGAATAAATGAAGCAAATGAGATGGGGATTAAGCTAAAGGATTTTGCGAGGTGTATATAAGCTTTTAACTAAGCAAATTGGGTAAGTTGGTGAGTTAGAGAGTATTTTCTACCCTCGCAAATTTTGAGGACGAAATTTTTATAAGGGGGGAGGAATGTAACATCCCGAAATTTTTAACACGGGATTTGGGAACATTTAATGCATTTTAAATGTTTACTATGGGTTTAAGATTTATTTTGAACTAAAGGAATTAGTTTAAATTATAATAACAAGTTATAATTGCTAAGGCCGGAATTTAATTTGAAATGGAATAATAATAATTGAATATTGGACTGAGAGAATTTGAGAAATTGGATGTGAATGGTTATAAAAAATGATGTTTAAATGAGTTTTTAAGTTCAATTGGACATAATTGATATTATTGGTTTTTTAGAAGAATTTTAAAGTTAATAAATTATTATTTGGAATTTTATATTAATTTAAAAATGAATTTAATATTAATAAAATGCAATAAATCAGATTTTAGTCCGGAATGAGTCAGAATTAATTTTTAATGTGATTATAAATTTTATATGATTTATTGTTAAGTTAATAAAATTTTAGAAGCGAAATTTTAAGCGTTTTCGACAATTTGGATAATCGCTCGATTTAATAGACGAGTTAAAATAGCTTTCCGGGGCACAGTCTCGGAATTCGATGAAACCAGTTCCATTGGATCCGTAATAGTTAGTTATTATTGGATTTTAATTTTCGTAGCAATCGGAGTTGTCATTTGACCGTGGCAGCTCGAAACGCATCGAAATCGATTTAACCGATTCAATTTTAGATTGATCGTTTAATTCCGTATCTCGCACATACGATCAAATTAGCTTATGAAACCTATTTCCTTGTGTCCGGAACATGGAAAAACCCCAGGAACGCCTGTTGGTACGCGAGAATTGGAGTTCGTTTGCATAGGTTGTTAAATCGAGAATTTTATTAATTAAAATAATATTAAATAATATAATATATACACATAATCGTTCAAAACCCTAGCCAAATTGGGGGCCGCCGTTCTCTTTTTATTCAATGGTCGGTGTCTTATTATCTTCTTCCTTAAATTCATCGAAATCCATGCGATTTTACGAAAATTCTCCAACATGAAATGTGTAGAGCTCTGAGAGCTCGATGCATTCAACGGTAATGATCGACTATCGTGGTCTAAATCGATCGCGGTCGGCCTGAGAAAGGGCTTGGTTCGTGCTTGATTTTGGGAGCCAACGGAGGGCCGAGCTTCGTGATTCTTGGTGTGAAGGTTGAGGTGATGGAGGGCTTCGAGGAGGCGACGTTTGATCGTAGTCTCGGCGACCGATGGTGAGGCCGTGGTTAGGGTTTTGCCGCGTTTGTGGGTTCGAGTTGCCTGTATGTTGCGTGAGAGGAAGAAGGTAGCGGCCTTGATGGTTTGTTCGTTTCTACGGCCGAGATTTGATTTCAGCGAAATTTGCGGCGTCGGAATCGCAGAAGCGCGTACTACGCAATGGTGCTGATCCGGGTTCATTCCGGGAAAGTAGAAATTTGAGTTAAATCAGACATCGTTCGGTTTAATTTGAATTTTAAACGCTCGTCGCAACTCAAGGTGAGTTATTCTCACTCACATCTGGATACTAGTAAAGTTAGACAGCTAGTATTGATTTTTTGTTTGGATGTATAGCTGAATATGATAATTATTATCAAATTGAATCGATATTTGTTGTTGTGCTAATATTTGTGGATGCAGGAAAAACAGGTTGGAGGGATCCAACTTAATTCCTCACAATATAGTGTTTATTTTTTTTTATAATTGATTATGATGCCTGTTTATATATTGTGATTGATAAATTTGGATTTGAATTGCATTGTGATATTGTGGTATAAACTATAAACACAGAATATTAATTATAAAGAAAATTGGAGCTTTAATTATAATGGAATTAAATTGGGTTTTCCAAGGAAATTAAGGAATTTATAAATAAGGAATTTAAAGTGATTAAAGATTAGAATCTGTTGGGTGGAAAACTGAAATAAATTGTATTGGAATGTTGCTAAATAAATTATAAATCCAAAATCTAATTTTAAATGGATAAATTTAATTTTAGAGAAATAAGTGATATTGTTAAATAATGAATTTAAAAGAATTAAAATTTGAAATCTATTTAGAATGGAATTGAAAAATTGTAAAAATCTGGAATGATTAACAAAGAGAAAGGTTATTAGTTGATAATTGGAAAAATAAAAATTTATGATATTAAAGTATAAAACTAAATTGAAATAATTTGACAGAAATCGTGGGAAGGATTTCTGTGATGTTTATGCGGAAATGAGATTCCCTGGGAAGGACCAAGTTCGAGTTTATACCGATTTTATGAAAAGGAAGTTTTAAAAAAAAAAATTAAACTTGTTTAAAAGCAGAGTGTTTTGGAAATTATTATTTTAAAGTAATTATTTATAAATTAGAAATAGTAAATTTTATAAATACCTTAATAATTATTTTTACAAATGGATTTGTTTTAAAAAGCTAGTTTTGACCTAAGTTATTTGGAGTTAGTATAAACCTATTACAACTCTATTTTTAAATACAGTGTAACTAAAACCTTAGTTAAATTAAGTAATGTCTTATAAATAGTTTTGCTTTAAATATTAAATTTAAACTGTTTTGAACTTGGTTATTTCCAATGGGAATATCTGGTAAAGGATTTGCCTTGTAAAGGAAAGTGCTTTGGAAATTGTTTTCAAATGAGAGGGAAAATTTGAAATTGTATCTTTTTAAGATATTTGAGGCAAATAAATAATGTGGAATATTATTTATTGTGTGATGGGTGTTTATGGATGTTTATGAACATAAATTGATAGTTAAATCACCGACTATCAATGTTGGAAAAATGCGTTGATCGTTTCGAAGAGACCGGGATCGAGATTTATTTCTCGAAAACCACTTCGATCCGGTTTGTACGTTTTCGTGCGAAAAACGATTTTTGGATTCGAAGATGGAGCAGTGAAGTGCAAGGGCTAGTCGCTACTAATCCTGAGGATATTTCCAAAATGGATGTAGTAGGAATAGTGCCTTCGGTTCCGTTCGAACCCAGGACGGACTTGCATGGACGAATGCTTGCGAAACATCGTCAGGTGGACGATGGGCATTCTAAGGGAAAACGTTCTAAAGGTAACGCTTAGCCTCAAGCCTCATCAATCGGGAATGACTGAAAATCAGGGGATATGCAGCAAGGTTAGGTGGGTCATGCCCAAGCAGGATAAGATATTTCCCATGTCTAGATGTCCCTTATATATTTCGGCTTAGTGGGTGGTTGGTCGCGCCAACCACGGGGTTTATCTTGTTCGGGACTATTCAGTAAGGAATGGTTCCGGCCTTGTGTTGCAGGGGATGAAGGAAGTAGTCCTCGGTACGGTGATCTAGGCCCCGTACTGTGACAAGTGGTACCCCAGTGCCTAGTCATTGTTGGAAATCCATTTTCCCTACGAGCCTTGTATGATTTTTGTTTGTATTACCCACTTTTGTGGCTAGTAGCTGGAATTTAATAGATGTAACAATTTCGGCTATTTTATAAGTATTTGTAAATAGACACTATTATAATATCGGAGGATTTCTATAAAAAGAGTTTTAGCTATCATAAGGTAAAAACCCGACATGTTTATTTGTGGCGTGGTCTTACGAGACGCTTTTGTTTTCAAAGGATTTTTGAAACTTTAATAATCAATTTGGATGCATAATTATTATCAGCTGGTATTCCAGACTGACTCGGATGTTATTTCATTATAATGCTCGGGTCAGACCGAGTATTATATGTTCAGGATAGGTTGCTATGGAGCAGGAAAGGAGCTGGAGTCCGAGACGTATTATATGTACTTATCTATATCCGCTGCTGTGATTGTATGGTAGGTCTGATTTGTGGTTGTTGATGTATGAGATACTCTGATGATATGACGTATAAACAGTAATAGATTTCATATTGTGTAAAGTTCTATATTTACTATTATATTTTATTCCGCTGCGACTGTGAGATTCTGATATTGTTTTAGTTTCTTCTTCTCCTATCTCTCCTTCTTTAACCCTAATGGTTCGTAATTCTGTGCCACTTGAGTTAATAGAGGTAGAATAATGTTGATTCAAGGGGTACGGATTTGCGGGCTGTCACAGATAGGAAGCCATGGATTCCAACTGGACAGCCTTCCGAAGAACATCAACTCGTGTCGATCATATCTCCTAAACCGTTGATCCAAATGTAATGAAATTTTCACAGTAGCTCGCATACAAGGTAAAGAATGTTCCTGCCAATTTTCATCCCGATTGGACCATTTTTTGATGGATACAAAATGGATTTGTATCGGTCACAGGTTGAGTCGAAACTTGGTGAGGTCGGTCGCGTGGGCCCACTCACGTGCCAGAAGAAGTGTCCCGAAGTTTGAGCGCGTATCAGCCTCCTACACCTATAAATAGCCCCCTAAGGCCTATAGAAAAAGGATCTTTTGGCGATTGGACATCCAGACTCTACCGGATTCAATTCTACACCTTATCATCGCTGTTGTACTCTTATTACTTCATTGTTATCGCTGTAACCATCTATAACCAGCAAGGATAATCAATAAAATATAAAACTTTAAAGTGGACGTAGGCCGAAGATAGCCGAACCACTATAAATCTCGTGTCTTTGTCTGTTATTACTGGATTGTTGTTTGCTTAGATCTGAGATTTTTGCTTGAATATTGCTGATTTGTGTCCATACACTGGTGCTTTCACGGTATTTGGAGTTTGTGACCAATTTTGACACAAACACTTTGGTGCTTTCACTGAGAGCGACTAGCACCCGCTACATCGGATTGAAGTTTGGATTTGAAAAGAGTGAAGAGTTTAGATTTGAAAGACAATGACTCGTCAAACCAGTAGAAGACAGAGGGCTGAAAGAAGCCAACAGGAAGGAAGTCAAGAAGCATCCTCCGAAGCTGGGGAAGGATAAGCTTCGATCTACATAACCAAGGATGAAATGGAGGCTATGGCCAATTCATTGCAGGAGAGATTGTTGAAAAGTCAATAGGAAATGATGCAGACTTTCTTTGGACAGATGAGAGCTGCAGGAACGCAAAACCTTGGATCGACTACAGTGACTGCGAATGTAGAGCAAGGAACTAGGGTTGCAGAACCTAATGGAGGACAGAATACAGAATCAGGTGGCAATCAACAAAGGCTTTGGGGCAGGCCCGTAGGATCTGATATTGGAAGGCCTATGGGTGGAGCTCCACAGGCTAGAGCTAGCGCTAACTTTAGTGAACCGCATGAGGAGTATGTACCGGAATTCCCTCGGGGGCATGGGGGGCAACCTTTGACAGATAATGATGGATTAGCTGAGATTATCAGAAGAACTATGTGTGGAGGTCTAACTAATAGAGATTTGGAAGGGGTGAACAAGAGTCCGTTCACATGGGAAATCGGGATGGCTCGAAATCCGCCTGATTTCAAACTACCTAGTGTGGAAATATATAACGACAAGGCTGATCGGACAGATCATCTGATGAGATATACTAGACACATGGAAGTACTGGGGGCATCGGAGGAAGTTATGGCCCGATGTTTTCCCTTGTATTTGACAGATATAGCCGCATTGTGGTTTAGGCAGTTGGAAGAAGGGTCTATCAGAACATGGACGGAGCTGGTGGATAGGTTTCTAAGGCAATTTCGGGTTCATATTAAGAGGCCCAAGAACGTGATGACGCTATCGTCGGTGAAACAAAGGACGGATGAATCACTTAGATCTTTTCTAACTCGATTCAATGTGGCAGTTGCTTCGGTGGATCGGCCGGATCCATCAATGGTTTTAATGGCAGTAGTGTCAAGAGTCAGGGAGGATTCGGATTTCAAGGTATCTTTAATACGAGACCCTCCACTGGATCTCGGAGAATTCTTTCACGAAGCTGAGAGGTTCCTCCGACAAGAGGATGCATGTACGGACCTAAAGATGAAGGAAGTAAATGCGACTGAGGGTGGAGGACCATCCAATAGAGGTTTGGATAAAGATAAAGGAAAAAGGAAGTTGGACGATGATTCTGGAAAATCTAGGAAGCGATGGAAGGATCCAAACTTTTCCACATACACAGGGTTGAATGAGACGCTGGAGAGGAAATACTTAGATACCCGGAATAGCCTTCCCTATTGAAGGCCGGCTAGGAGAGAGCCTTCTAAGCGGGAGAGGGCATCAGGAAGGCATTGCCTCTTTCATGATTTGGATGGGCACGATACCAACAGCTGCAGGCACTTAAAGGATATAATCGAGGAGCATGTAAGGAATGGACAGTTGCGACAATATTTCGGAACTCGGAATGCAGCGGTGGAGCAGGAGCAACCACCGCCTACCTCGAGCAACGATGGTGTGAGGCCCCGGGATGATGGTCGATTGATTATCCATTGACCAGAATAATATGAAATAAGTAACAAGCTACTGACGAACGGCAAAGTCATTCACACATGTATGAGGGCGGGGATAGCCCCTAGGCATGCTCTGAATGATGATAAACCGCGATGCTATGGTTTGTGAAATTTGTCTTTTGTTTTCGGATTGGACACTGTTTTTCTGGTTTGGTTTTGGAGTTTGGATTGAAGTCCTGGTTTTGTTTGCTTTCTGATTTGGATTTTTGCTTAGATGATTTTTTTCTATTTTGGATGTTGGTTTGGATTTTTTTATTTTCTGGTTTGATTTGGATTTCGAATTGGATTTTGATTGGATTTTTATATCGTTTTTGGTAAATTGTCGTCAGGTATGGATCATACCTGGCAAGGGGTAAGTCTCTTCGTTCGCATGTGGCGAATTGGCTCATTCAGGTCACTGAGTATGGATTATGCTCAGCAAGGGTCCGGAGTGACCAGGATTCGGCCTAGGACTTAGGCCCAATATTATCGGTTATTGGTTCAGGTCGTTGAGTATGGACTATGCTCAACAAAGGTCTGAAGAGACCAGGATTCGGCTTAGGACTTAATCCATGGCATTGTACAACGTCCAGGGACAGTGGACTACATCAAGTGTGGATTGCGCTTGGTAAGAACTCAAAGAGGTTAGCTCAACGTCCAGGGATACTGGACCACAATCGTCAAGTGTGGATTGCGCTTGGCAAGAGCCCGGAGAGGTTATGGATTTGGACATTGACCTAGAGAGGTCCTGGATTCGGTTATTGGCTATTGGATAAGGATGGATTAGAACTCGGTTATTGGGTTTAGACGGATATGGACTTGACTAAAGGCTTTGGTTATTGGATTTGGAATTGGGCATCGACTCGAAGCAGTCAAGGATGATGTACTATAATGATATGGCTATGGACTTTGGATATTGGATTCGGAACTATTCAAAACACGCCTTCTTATCACAAGGCATGTTTTGGGGGGAAAATGTTATCCCACCTTTTGGTCAAAGCTGGAATATCAGCAAATTGGCAAGGAAGGATGGATATCGGGATTGGAGATCGATTGAAAATAGGGCTGCAATCGATGTCGCTAAGTTTTGGTCGAGCTCCGATCAGGACGGAATCGATTGGAGATGATGATCAGGACGGATCAGGACGGAATCGATTGGATTTGAAATGGAACAGTACCATGGTGCACCACCTACCAGCGATGGAAAATCGAAGACCAACCATGGTAATCCCGTTTTACCGTAAAAATCCACATGGCAAAAGAACGAAGGGTAAAAAAACATCCAAGATCCGATTGATATTCGGATGGTCTTTTTTGGGTATGAAACTATCCGTTGACGGCTTAAGGTGGTCAAAGTCGTAGAACTCCAAGAGGGCTTCGTTTTGACAGGATATGGCTTCCATAACACTAAACGAGCCAATAGTTATGGTCGTCCGAAGAATTGATATCCATAGGATGCTACATCTACGGTGCAAGGTGCAACATCCGTCCAAAATGCCAAAACAGTGCCGTACGACTTTTAGAAATGGGTGCATTGATTTGAAATGGAACAGTAAAATGGTGCACCACCATCTAGCGATGGAAAATCGAAGTCCAGCCACGGTGATCCGGTTTTACCGTAAAAATACAGATGGCGAAAAAACGAAGGGTAAAAAACTTTCGAAACCCAATTGAGATTCGGATGGTCTAATTTTGGGTATGAAACTGTCCATTGACAGCTTAAAGCGGTAAAAGCCGTAGAACTCAAAAAGAGCTTCGTTCTGATAGGTTATGTCTCCCGTAGCTCTAAATGAGCCAATAGTTATGGTCGTCCGAAGAATCAATATCCAATGGGTGCAACATCTACGGTGCAAGGTGCAACATCCATCCAAAATGCCAAAACAGCGCCGTACGACTTTTATAAATGGATTTGAAATGAAACAGTACCATGTTGCACCACTATGCAGCGATGGCGAAAACCAGCCATGGTGAACCCGTTTTGCCGTAAAAATCCACTGGCAAAAACACGAAGGGTAAAAAACTTCCGAGACCCGATTGAGATTCGGATGGTCTTTTTATGGGTATGAAACTGTTCATTGACGTCTTAAAGTGTTCAAAACCGTAAAAATCATGAAGAGCTTGTTCGATAGGTTATGACTCCCGTAACTCTAAACGAGCCAACAGTCATGGTCGTCTGAAGTATCGATATACACAGGGTGCAGCATCTACGTTGCAAGTGCAACATCCATCCAAAATGCCGAAACAGTGCCTTTCGACTTTTAGAAATGGGTAATTGAATTTGAAATGGAACAGTACCGTGGTGCACCGCCGTCCAACGATGGAAAATCGAAGACCTGCCACGGTGATCCCGTTTTACATTAAAAATCCATGTGGCGAAAAAACGAAAGGTAAAAAACTTCCAAGACCTAATTGTGATTCGCATGGTCTTTTTTGGGTATGAAACTGTCCATTGACGACTTAAAGCGGTAAAAGCTGTAGAACTCAAAGAAAGCTTCATTTTTGTAGGCTATGGCTCCAGTACCTCTAAACGAGCCAATGGTTATGGCCATCCGAAGAATCGATATCCACATGGTGCAAAATCTATGGTGCAAGGTGCAATATCCGTCCAAAATGCCAAAACAGTTTTGTACGACTTTTAGAAATTGGTGCATGGATTTGAAATGGAACAGTACGATGGTGCACCACCGTCCAGCGATGGAAAATCGAAGACAAGTTACGGTGCTCCCGTATTACCGTAAAAATTCACATGGCAAAAAAACAAAGGGTAAAAAGCATCCGAGACCCGATTGAGATTCAGATGGTCTTTTTTTGGGTATTAAACTATCCATTGATGGCTTAAAGCGGTAAATGCTGTAGAACTCAAAGAGAGCTTCATTTTGACAGGCTACGGCTCCCGTACCTCTAAACGAGCCAACAGTTATGGCCGTCTGAAAAATCGATATCAACATGGTGCAACATCTACGATGCAAGGTGCAACATCCGTTAAAAATGCTGAAACATTGTCGTACAACTTTTAGATATGGGTGCATGGATTTGAAATAAAACAGTACCTTGGTGCACCACTGTCCCGCGATGAAAAATTGAAGACCAGCAACGGTGATTCCATTTTACCTTAAAAATCCATGTAGCGAAAAAGCGAAGGGTAAAAAACTTCCGAGACCCGATTGAGTTCGTATGGTCTTTTTTGGATATGAAACTATCCATTGATGGCTTAAAGCGGTAAACTTCGTAGAACTCACAAGAGCTTCGTTTTGACAGGTTATGGCTCCCGCAACTTTAAACGAGCCAACAATTATGGTCGTTCGAAGAATCGATATCCACAGGGTGCAACATCTACGGTGCAAGGTGCAACATCCATCCGAAATGTCGAAACAGTGTCATTCGACTTTTAGAAATGGGTGCATGGAATTGAAATGGGACAGTACCATGGAGCACCACTGTCCAGCGATGGAAAATCAAAGACTAGCCACGGTGATCCTGTTTTACCGTAAAAATCCACGTGGCGAAATAACGGAGGGTAAAAAACTTCCGAGACATGATTAAGATTCGGCTGGTCTTTTTTTAGGTGTGAATAGTCCATTGACGGCTTAAAGCAGTAAAATCTCTAGAACGCAAAGAGAGTTACGTTTTGATAGGCTATGGCTCTCGTACCTCTAAACGAGCCAACAGTTATAGCCGTCTGAAGAATCGAAATCCACAGGGTGCAGGATCTACGGTGCAAGGTGCAACATCCATCCAAAATGTTGAAATAGTGTCATACGACATGTAGATATGGGTGCATGGATTTGAAATGTTACAGTACCATGATGCACCACCGTCCAACGACGTAAAATCGAAGACCAGCCACGGTGACCCCATTTTACCGCAAAAATCCACGTGGTAAAAAAACGAATGGTAAAAAGCTTCCAAGCCCCGATTGAGTTTGGATGGTCTTTTTCGGGTATAAAACTGTCCATTGTTCGATTAAAGAAGTAAAATCCATAGAACTCACAAAGAGCTTCGTTTCGACAGATTGTGCCTCCCGTAACTCTAAACGAGCCAAAAGTTATGGCCGTCTGAAGAATTGATATCGACCGGGTGCAACATCTACGGTGCAATGTGCAAAATCCGTCCAAAATGCCGAAACAGTGTCGTACGACTTTTAAAAATGGGTGTATGTGATGTGCACGTAAATGTGCATATTTTTACCACCATATTTATTCTATTTAAATTAAATAAATGATCATATTGGGTATTTTAACTTGTTTTAACCAAAATTCATATTAATTCCAAATTTTCACATATTCATCTTCATATAAGAGCAAAATGGCCATTTGTGCGCGTATATTAATTTGAGAGAATTTAATTGGAAATTTTTATAATATTTTGTAGGAATTTAGCTTCTCATATTAGTGGGTTCATGAAGAAACATGCATGCACAAAATGGATATAAAGGAATGAAGATGGAAATAATTCAAAGTGAAGAACATGGAGGACCCCACCTACCCACTACCTTAATGTACAAATTAAAGGCCAATGCACATGCTAAAAGACATTTAAAGCTTCATGTACATTTAAGCTGGGGATTATTGAAGCTAATGATAACTTGGTCGCCACACTTCCTCCAAGGGCATTTTAGGCATTCCCCAAAAAGTGAATTAGGGTTTTAAAACTTGTATATATACCCCTTATGTTTCATGTAATCCCATCTCTTTCTTAGTCTCTCTTAGGCCTCCTCTCTTCCTCTTCATTAGTTTAGATCAAATAAAAGAAAGCTCTCTTTCTCTTTTCATGGCTACTTAGCCATTTTTATTTTCATGTAATTTTCCTTTTTTTTTATGTTATTATTACATGCTCTTTCCTTTTACATGCCTCTTTTTTATGTTATAGTGTAGGTCTCTTTTCTTTTATGCAAGTTAATTAGCTTATCTTTTCATTTTGCTCTCTTTTTTTTCTTCATTTTGCTTTCAAGTTGTTAGCTACATTTGTCAATAAAATGACAAATATGAGAAGCTAAATCCCTTCAATTTAGGGGTAGTGAAGCTCTCTAATTAATGTAGCTTCAACATTTTGTTAATTCATGCTCTCTTTTTGTGCTTAATGATGATGATAGAAGTGGTTTTATTTGTTGTTTTTGCTTTGAATTTGATAGTCTATATTGTTGATACCAAAGAGGCTATGCTTAAACAATCACTAACACAAATGTCTCTTCATCAATATATGATTATGGAATATGAAAGTGATTTGAAATTAAAATTTGATGGTCTATGTTTCTAATCAATAGTTAATAGGCCATACTTAAAATAGATTTCATCCTTATTTTCTTTATCAATTTTCATGAAAGTTAGCAAGTGTTTTAAGGGGTGTGTTATAATTTGATGGCTTATGTTGGCTAATCAATAGCTCAAATATGTCATACTTATGTTAAACACATCAATTAAAATACTAATGACCATAAAAGAGAGATCATGATTTCATGTGTTGAACTACATGATCTAGAGAAGGGATTTATTCTCTAAATTATCATTTAACTCTCATATTTGCATTTCTTTTCTTTTTGTTAGTTAGTTCGTTTTCTCATTTTCTAGCTAAACACACTCTCAACTTTGGGTTAATTCAATTGAATAGAATTTTAAAATCATCAATTCCCTGTGGATCGACCCGTATTCGCCACGTGCTACATTCCTACACCGTGCGCTTGCGGTTATTTTTAATTTAAATTCGTTCGACGGTTTTCTAAACCGATAGAATTTCTGTCGACGAACAAGTTTTTGGCGCCGTTGCCGGGGAGTTGTTTTGATTTTGATTTTCTATTCTTCAAATTATTTTCGTTCGATTTTTGTGTGTTAATTTTGTGTGTGTGTATTCTAAAAAAAAATTGTGTGTTTGTTTAATTTTTGTGTGTGCATTTGTTTGAGTGTTTATTGCTTATTTTCTAGTTTCATTTTGCATTGCATTTCCAAAAAAAAAATTACAATTCCATTTGGAAAACAAAAAAATTTCCATTTCTTTTTCACATTTTATATTTTACATTGTCCTACATATTTTCATTTGTACATACATTTTTCTCCTCTCTTCACTGTTACAACTTTTCTCTCTGTTTGCATTTTCTGTTCACACTTCCCTGTATACAATTCACTACAACACCTACTCCACGAACATCATCATCTCTACTACTTACTGCTACCATATTGGCCTACAACTTGCAACATCCCGGAAACTTCAACCACGGTATCTTCAACTGTGCCGACAATCACCACCTCAACCAGCACTGTTCCAATCACCACATTGCTTCCCTTCACAACTCTCTACGACTTCAATACATCTTCAATCACCTCCTTCAATACTGTCTTGAGACTGTCTCCACTTCATCCAATTCCCTCTGTTACACATCCATCCTGCACCTTCTAATTGCCTTGCCACTCTCCACAACTACAAATTCATACAGTCAATAAAAAAACTCTCTGCTTCCTACAATTCATACAGTAGTGCCAACATCCCCACTACAAATTCACAACACTAGAAACTATTACAACATCACATACTTCAACAACAAATCTCCATATTTACAATCACTGTCTCGACTTCCCTTCACCCATAAAGTGCACAAACAAGCCTTCATCTGACAACAGCCTTCATCTGCTATCCGACCACCACTATCAGTTCACTATCATCAACATCCCCTACTACCCGAACATCGACTTCTCCTTTCAATCGCCAAGTCAAACAGCCTCGACCTGACTACAGCATTCACGCAGCTCCCCTCTTCCCCGTGCCTTTTTCTCACTAAAACAAATTGCCGAGCAACTGCATCGTGCCTTATCCATTCGCCTGAACCACCTCGAACCCAAATCAACCACCGCAAACCACCAAACATTGCCCATCGACAAAATTCCCAATTCTTCCAACCCCTAACCGCAACCTCCAAATTCATCAGTGAATTAAAAACGAAACGTGATTTGTAAATTGAAACCAAATTAGAGATTTCAGATTGAATTCTGATTTATTGAATTTGGGAATTGTGGAATATATATAAAGTGGGAAGTAGATGATTTCCGTATAAAAAGAATGGGAAGTATGCTGTGATTTATTTTGATTTATTAGTAGGCTGGGTTTGTGTAGTTTGGTGAAGTTGCCTTTTTTTTGTTTTGATTTGTGAATTTGTGTAGTTTGTGAATTTGTTTTTAGTTTTGATCTACCCCTTCAAAAAAAAATTCTAAATCTGTTTTGTTTCGTTTTAAATTGTTTTCAAAATTTTCTTAGTTTTCAATTAAAAAAAACTGTATATATCTTGTTTTTCATTTGTAGGTTGCCAAAGCAGATTTAAAGAGTTGCTGCTATAAAACTGCTGTGCATGCTAGCTTAAAAAATTTTGCTACTTTCATCTCTAGTTTTATTCGTTTTGCATTGTTGGTTGTTTGCATTTGCATTTATATAAAAAAATAATCGAAAAAACCAAAAACAAAAATCCATTGTAGTTGCATTGTTAATACATGTTTAATTTCTGCTTTGCATTTCATCTTAGAATTTAATTAATAATAACGGTTAGAAATTAATAACATTTAATTGTATATTGACAATTTGTCTTTTTTGAACAATTTAATTTCTTGGTGTCTAGGCTACGGCAGAGTAATAACCATTTATAAATATTACGGTGATTCGTAAATATTATAGCGGTTGTTCCTCTGAAGGTACTTAAACCTTCGGCTGCATTGCTACGGTGATTCGTGGTGCACCGATAACCCCTGTCCGTTACCTGGCTGAGAACTATTTTGTTTATCTAAGACAATGTGTGGGCATACAATTTTGGGTTAACTTAGGATAAATCATTTGTAATTAAACATCGCATTCATTTAGTTGCATTAGTTCATGCATATTTAAAAAAACAAAAAAAATTCAAAAATCCAAAAATAAAAAAAATTGTTAATATTCCTTTTATTTTTCTTTGAAATTTTCAAATCGTTTTCCTTAGAAATTTCAAAAACCCAAAAAAAATTCCAAAAAATTTGAAAATTCAAAAACAAAACATAAAATCAATTTTCCATTTTGAAAAATAAATTCTATTTGTAAATATTCTTCCTTTATAAAAAAACCGAACAAAAAAATTCTTAAAAATGTCTGAGTTTCCTTTTCCATATTCATATGAATTTTAAAATAGTTGTGAAAATCAATATGATCCATATAATTCAAATTCCTATGGATATTCTAACGACAACTATTTTGTAAATAATTTGAATTTTGAACCACAAAATTTTCAAAATAACGAGCAACCCTCAAATCTTGAAAATAGCATTTCATCTTTACTTGAAATTGCTACACAACAAAATCAAATGATAAATGAGTTGTGTAATTCATATTTGTGCGATAACTCGAGTCAAGGATTTCAAAATTTGAATTCAATTCAAAATTCAAACGAGTACGATTATAACCCATGCCAATTCAATTTCAAACTCCAAAATGAATTTCAAACTCAACATGAAAATGGGAACAAATTTTCAAACGAATTTGGCAATGGGAATAATCTTGACTACGATACGAGTAAAAAAATTTGTTCTCAACAAATCCAAATTGAAAATTCTCAAGTTAATAACTATAAATTGGATTTTGTTGAGCAACTGAATGAAATTTATGCTGATCACACAGATTTGTTGATTGAAACATATATGAAACAACGCGAAAAACAAAATCAAATTCCAACGTGTGACGAGTCAAGCGATAATCCATCTTTTACCCAAATCGACGATTTTCAAATAACAACTTTTGAAATTGAAAATGAAAATCTTAATGAGATTGTTGAAAACACGGTAATTGAGTTGGATTTCAATTCTTTTGAGGGTGTGAAACTTGATTTAAACTTCGATCTTCCTTTTTCTGAAAATTTGAATATGACAACTTTGAACTTTAAACTCGATTTACGCGATGAAGTTGTTGATAATCCAACAAAGGAAGTCGAATTTAACGAACATAAACTTTTTGGACTTTTCGAAAATGAGTTTTGAAATTCCGAAAGAGAAGAGCTAAATCACCATTTCAATTTTGAAAACGATAATTTTGAAAAATTTGTTGATAATGAGCTTTACTTTCAATTTGGTGAAAATAAACTTGAATTTCAATCAATTGTTTTATCAACCCCGAAAATCATCAAAAATAAAACAACCCATACGGTTCTCAATAAAACGACATTCGTTTTTCCAAATTGACAATCAACTTCGGAATCTTTTACGAATTGGTTTTTCGTGCTTAAGCCGTGTCTCGTATACTTGACAAGACAAATGAATCGGTCTTTGGAAGACCGTTTCATTTACTCTTTAACTGTATATTTTCTGATCTCTTGTAAATAAAACCTTTTCATTTTCATTTAAATAAATGTCATGTTTTTACTTTTATTTTTCTCCTTCCACTTGGGTTGACTGTGGGGACACAGTCAAAATCAAGTGTGGGGGGAGACTCATCTTCATTTTTAATTTTTCATGGTTCATTTTTGCGTTTTCTTCCAAAACTCAAAAGAAAATTCAAAAAACTAATTTTTTTAAACATTTTAATTTATTTTTAAAGAAACACTATAGGATAAATATATGGTTTTGGTTTATTAAATTAAAAATTTTGAAATTTTTTTTGTCTTAACAAAAATAAAAATGAAATTAAATTACAAATATCAATGGTTTAACTAGTATATAAGTAGATTCACACGTGTTAATTATGAATTACATCCTAATTGAAGATCTTTGTTTTAAAAAGTGGTCGATTTAAAGTAAAGATACAACATTTTTTTGTCTTCTAAGTTAAATGGTGCTAAGATGATTTTGCAACACTCTCTCTCGCTTAATATATATATATATACACACACACACACACACACACACACACACACACACACACACACACACACACACACACATATATATATATATATACATATATATATACATACACACACACACACACACATATATATATATATATATATATATATATATATAACATCCAAGTATTTACTCTCATTTAAAAGTCCTCACGGTTATGCATGTGTTAATTACTTGGAATCTTTGATTATGTGCTTTCATACTCATTTAAGAGTCCTCACGGTTATGCATGTATGGAACACATGTAAAAAATAAAAAAAAGAACAGTCTTAATAAAACCACCTACGGTCGATATGTGTATGCAGGAAAGTGTGTGCACTCGCCATGCTCTGTACTCCCTCACATAAGCCCGAAAGGCGGTGCATGGGTGGTATATCTGGCCTCATTTTACCTGAGCTATGTGTGTAATTTTTCTTACAAATAATGAGAGAGCAAGCAATTGAAATCCTAGAACTATTTTTACTTATTTGATTTGAATTGTTATTGAAAAGAAATGAAAATACCACTTTGATAAACTTTGATAGTCAACTATGGATCCATTTCATAGATACACTTTGTTATCAACTGAAACAACGAGTTAAACTATTGTCTATTTATTATGATAACTTGATTTTTGTTGGAAATTTTGACGAGTAAATGACATAAATTTTCAAGATAATAACCAAAACCTATATTAAACTTATAAGTGTCGATCTAAAAGTAAATCCTTTATTTGTAAATAGTTTCAAAAACTCGCATTCATCTCTTTTGAAATAAATCTTGCATTTTTGTAAATATTTTCACTTTACATTTTTTTTATTTTGCATTGGGATTTTGTGGGTAGTATCCGCTGAAAACCCTCACGAGACTACACTCGTCCTACTGGGGACACACAAAGGTTTAACGGCTTGTTGCATACACTCAATGCAATCATGCTTCCTACGAAAACGGATTTATCTTAGTTTTAGTTTATTCGAGGACGAATAAAAAGATAAGTGTGAGGGTATTTGATGTGCACGTAAATGTGCATATTTTTACCACCATATTTATTCTATTTAAATTAAATAAATGATCATATTGGGTATTTTAACTTGTTTTAACCAAAATTCATATTAATTCCAAATTTTCACATATTCATCTTCATATAAGGGCAAATGGCCATTTGTGCGCGTATATTTATTTGAGAGAATTTAATTGGAAATTTCTATAATATTTTGTAGGAATTTAGCTTCTCATATTAGTGGGTTCATGAAGAAACATGCATGCACAAAATAGATATAAAGGAATGAAGATGGAAATAATTCAAAGTGAAGAACATGGAGGACCCCACCTACCCACTACCTTAATGTACAAATAAAGGCCAATTCACATGTTAAAATTCCTCCAAGGGCATTTTGTGCATTCCCCAAAAAGTTAATTAGGGTTTTAAAACTTGCATATATACCCCTTATGTTTCATGTAATCCCATCTCTTCTCTTAGTCTCTCTTAGGCCTCCTCTCTTCCACTTCCTCTTCATTAGTTTAGATCAAATAAAAGAAAGCTCTCTTTCTCTTTTCATGGATACTTAGCCATTTTTATTTTCATGTAATTTTCCTTTTTTTTATGTTATTAATACATGCTCTTTCCTTTTACATGCCTATTTTTTATGTTGTAGTGTAGATCTCTTTTCTTTTATGCAAGTTAATTAGCTTATCTTTTCATTTTGCTCTTTTTTCTTCTTCATTTTGCTTTCATGTTGTTAGCTACATTTGTCAATAAAATGACAAATATGAGAAGCTAAATCACTTCAATTTAGGGGTAATGAAGATCTCTAATTAATGTAGCTTCAATATTTTGTTAATTCATGCTCTCCTTTTGTGCTTAATGATGATGATAGAAGTGGTTTTATTTGTTGTTTTTTCTTTGAATTTGATAGTCTATAATGTTGACACCAAATAGGCTATGCTTAAACAATCACTAACACAAATGCCTCTTCATCAATATATGATTATGGCATAAGAAAGTGATTTGAAATTAAAATTTGGTGGTCTATGTTTCTAATCAATAGTTAATAGGCCATACTTAAAATAGATTTCATTCTCATTTTCTTTATCAATGTTCATGAAAGTTAGTAAGTGTTTTGAGGGGTGTGTTATTGTTTGATGGCTTAAGTTGGCTAATCAATAGCTCAAATATGCCATACTTATGATAAACACATCAATTAAAACACTAATGACCATAAAAGAGGGATCATGATTTCATGTGTTGAACTACATGATCTAGAGAGTGAATTTATTCTCTAAATTGTCATTTAACTCTCATATTTGCATTTCTTTTCTTTTTGTTAGTTAGTTCATTTTCTCATTTTCTAGCTAACCACACTCTCAACTTTGGGTTAATTTGATTGAATAGAATTTTAAAATTAGCAATTCCCTGTGGACCGACCCGTATTCGCCACGTGCTACATTCGTACACCGTGCGCTTGCGGTTATTTTTAATTTAAATTCGTTCGACGGTTTTCTAAACCGATAGAATTTCTGTCGACGAATAGTATGGATTTGAAATAGAATAATACCATGGTGCACCACCATCCAACAATGTAAAATCGAAGACCAGCCACGATGATCCCGTTTTACTGTAAAAATCCACGTGGCGAAAAACGAAGGGTGAAAAACTTCCGAGACCCGATTGAGTTCGGATGGCTTGTTTTGCGTATGAAATTGTCCGTTGTTGGCTTAAAGCGGTAAAAGCCATAGAAATCACAGAGTGCTTCATTTTGACAGGTTATGGCACCAATAACTCTAATCGAGCCAATAGTTATGGTCGTCCGAAGAATAGATATCCACAGGGTGCAACATCTATAGCGCAAGGTACAACATCCATCGAAAATGCCGAAACAGTGTCGTACGTCTTTAGAAATGGATGCATGGATTGAAATGGAATAGTACCATGGTGCACCACCGTCCAGTGATGGAAAATCGAAGACCAGCAACGGTGATCCCGTTTTATTGTAAAATCCACATGGCGAAGAAACGAAGGGTAAAAAAATTTCGAGACCCGATTGAGATTCGGATGGTCTACTTTTGGGTATGAAAATATCCATTGACGGCTTAAAGCAGTAAAAGATGTAGAACTCAAAGAGAGCTTCGGTTTGATAGGTTATGGCTCTTGTATCTCTAAACAAGCCAATAGTTATGACCGTCCGAAGAATCGATATCCACAGGGTGCAACATCTACGGTGCAAGGTGCAACATCCATCCAAAATGCCGAAATAGTGTCGTACGACTTTTACAAATGGGTGCATGGATTTGAAATGGAACCGTACCATGGTGCACCACCGTCCAGCGATGGAAAATCGAAGACCAGCCATGGTGATCTCGTTTTACCGTAAAAATCCACGTGGCGAAAAGACGAAGGGTAAAAAGCTTCCGAGACCCGATTGAGATTTGGATGGTCTTTTTTTGAGTATGAAACTGTCCATTGACGTCTTTAAGTAGTAAAAGCTATAGAACACAAAGAGAGCTTTGTTTTGAAAGGCTATGGCTCCGGCACCTGTAAAGGAGCCAACAACTATGGCCGTCTGAAGAATCGATATCCACAGGGTGCAACATCTACGGTACAAAGTGCAACAACCGTCCAAAATGCCGAAACGGTGTCGTACAAATTTTAGAAATGGGTGCATGAATTTGAAATAGAACAGTACCATGGTGTAGCACCATCAAGTGATGTAAAATCGAAACCTGCCACGGTGATCCCGTTTTAACGTAAACATCCACGTGGCGAAAAAAAGAAGGGTAAAAAAATTCCGAGCCCCGATTGAATTTGGATGGTCTTTTTTTGGGTATGAAACTCTCCATTGATGGTTAAAAGCGTAAAAGACATAGAACTCATAGAGAGCTTCATTTTGATAGGTTGTGGCTCCTGTAAATTTAAATGAGCCAACTGTTATGGCCGTCCGAAGAATCGATATCCACAGGGTGCAACATCTACGGTGCAAGGTGCAACATCCGTCCAAAATGCCGGAACAGTGTCGTATTACTTTTAGAAATAGGTGAATGGATTTGAAATGGAACAGTATCAGGGTGCACCACCATTTAGCGATGGAAAATCGAAGACCAGCCACGGTGATCCTGTTTAACCATAAAAATCAACGTGGCAAAAAACGAACGGTAAAAAGCTTCCGAGACACTATTGAGATTCGAATGCTCTTTTTGTGTATGAAACTGTCCATTGATGGCTTAAAGCCAATGTCGTAGAACTCACAGAGAGATTCGTTTTGACAGATTATGGCTCCGGTAACTCTAAATGAGCCAACAGTTATGACCGTCCGAAGAATCGTTATGCACAGGGTGCAACATCTACGGTGCAAGGTGCAACATCCATCCAAAATGTCGAAACAGTGTTGTACGACTTTTAGAAATGGGTGCATGGATTTGAAATCTAACAGTACCATGGTGCACCACTGTCCAGCGATAGAAAACCGAAGACCAGCCACGGTGATCTCGTTTTACGTTAAAAATCCACGTGGTGAAAAAACGAAGGGTAAAAAACTTCCGAGACCCGATTGAGACTTGGATGGTCTTTTTTGGGTATGAAAATTTCCATTGATGGCTTAAAGCGGGAAAAAGCTGTATAACTCAATGAGAGCTTCGTTTTGATAGGTTATGGCTCCCGTACCTCTAAACAAGCCAACAGTTATGGCGGTTCGAAGAATCGATATCCACAGGGTGCAATATATACGGTGCAAGGTGCAACATCCATCCAAAATGCCGAAACAGTGTCGTACGACTCTTAGAAATGGGTGCATGTATTTGTAATGGAACAGTACCATGGTGCACCACCGTCCGGCGATGGAAAATCGAAGATAAGCCACGGTGATTCCGTTTTACTACAAAAATCCACATGGCGAAAAAATGAAGGGTAAAACGAGATCCGATTAAGGTTCGGATGGTCTTTTTTTGGGTATAAAACTTTCCATTGATGGATTAAAGTGGTAAAAGCTGTACAACTCAAAGAGAGCTTCGTTTTGATAGGTTATGGCTCCCGTACCTTTAAATGAGCCAACAGTTATGGCCGTCCAAAGAGTCATATCCATAGGGTGCAACATCTACGGTCAAGGTTCAACATCCGTCCAAAATGCCAAAACAGTGCCGCATGACTTTTACAAATGGGTGCATGGATTTGAAATGGAACAATACCATGGTGCACCAGCATCCAGCGATAGAAAATCAAAAGCCAGGCATGATGATCCCATTTTATCGTAAAAATCCACGTGGCGAAAAAACAAAGGTTAGAAAACTTTTAAGACCCGACTGAGATTCGGGTGGTCCTTTTTGGGTATAAAACGGTCCATTGACGTCTTAAAGTGGTCAAAGCAGTATAACTCATAGAGAGCTTCGTTTTGACAAGTTATGGCTCCTGTAACTCTAAACGAGCTAACAGTTATGGCCGTCCAAAGAATCAATATTCACAGGATGCAACATCTACGGTGCAAGGTGCAACATACGTCGATGATGACGAAACAGTACGTACGACTTTTAGAAATAGGTGCATAGATTTGAAATGGAACAGTACCAACGTGCACCACCGTCCAGAGATGGAAAATCGAAGACCAGCCTCGGTGGTCCCGTTTTACATTAAAAATCCACGTGACCAAAAAATGAAGGGTAAAAAACTTCCAAGACCCGATTGAGATTCATATGGTCTTTTTTTGGTATGAAACTTTCCATCGACGGATTAAAGTGGTAAAAGCTGTAGAACTCAAAGAGAGCTTCGTTTTGATAGGTTATGGCTCCCGTACCTCTAAACCAACCAATAGTTATGGCCGTCCGAAGAATCGATATCCACATGGTGCAACATCTGCGGTGTAAGGTGCGACATCAGTCCAAAATGTCGAAACAGTGCCGTACAAACTTTAGAAATGGGTGTATCAATTTAAAATGGAACGATAGCATGGTGCACCACCTTCCAGGTGTGGAAAATAAAAGATCAGCCACTGTGATCCCATTTTACCGTAAAAATCCATATAGCCAAAAAACGAATGATAAAAACTTCCGAGACCCGATTGGGATTCGGATGGTCGTATTTTGGGTATGAAACTGTCTATTGACGACTTAAAAATATAAAAGATGTAGAACTCAAAGAGAGTTTCGTTTTGATAGGTTATTGCTCATGTACCTTTGAACGAGCCAACAGTTATGGTCATCCGAAGAATCGATATCCACAGGGTGCAACATCTACGGTGCAAGGTGCAATATCCATCCAAAATGCCGAAACTGTGACGTACGACTTTTAGAAATAGGTGCATGGTTTTGAAATGGAACGTTACCATGGTGCACCACCATCCAATGATGGTGTTACAAAAGAGAGGAAAATAGTAAACAGAGTATTCTCAATTTAAAAATGATAGGTACATCAACACTTTATACAAATGACAACGCACACCTTTTTCAGTAACCAAGCTTAACACGTAAATGGGCCAAAACACAGAAACCCAGCAAAACATATAACACTCATTTAAGAAATACAGCCCAACTCAGCAATACAGCATCCAAACTAGCTCACCTTGTACATGCCTGAGCAATATGTGTACCAGATGTATCAGTGAATCCATGTACATATATCTATGACTTAATACTGATAATACTCCCCCTCAAGTTGGTGCATACATGTTCTTCATGCCCAACTTGCAACATAAGTATTCAAGCCTCGCTCCAGTTAGGGATTTTGTAAACATGTCAGCTATTTGCTCTCCTGTTTTCACATACCCAGTTGCCAATAGACCACTCTGAATTTTCTCTCGAATAAAGTGACAATCCACCTCAATATGTTTTGTCCGTTCATGAAAGACTGGGTTTGAAGCTATGTGCATTGCTGCCTGATTATCACAAAATAACATTGTAGGTTTCTCAATTTTAAAACCAATTTCATCCATTATGTGACTGATCCACATTATTTCACACACTGCCTTTGCCATAGCTCTATACTCTGATTCAACACTTGATCTTGAAACAACACTTTGCTTCTTGCTTTTCCATGATACAAGATTTCCTCCTAAAAATACACAATAGCCAGAAGTCGATTTTCTATCTGATTTTGACCCTGCCCAGTCAGCATCAGAAAAGCATTCCATGCTGATATGACCATGGTTTCTATACATGATCCCTTGACCAGCTGTATTTTTCAAGTAGCCCAATATCTGTTTTAACAATGACCAGTGATGAACTGTTGGTGAGTGCATAAACTGACTTATAACACTCACTGAAAAGCTAATGTTAGGCCTTGTTACAGTTAAATAATTTAATTTTCCCACTAGTCTCCTATACCTTTCTGGATTCTCAAGTAATTCACTACTTTCTTCAATGCAACAATTAGGTGTAATTGGAGTTACAACTGGTTTCATACCCAACTTTCCTGTTTCACTCAATAAGTCCAGTACATATTTTCTTTGAGATAAGAAAATTCCATCATCACTTCTTATAACCTCCACTCCAAGAAAGTATCTTAACTCACCTAAATCCTTTGTATTAAATTGTGTATGAATATATAACTTGAGTGACTCAATTCCTGCTTTATCATCCCCAGTGATAATTATATCATCCACACATACTACCAGTAAAATAATCCCAGTTTTGGATCTTTTAAAAAATACTGAATGATCACAATTACTCTTCATCAGACCAAAAGACTCAAGTGCATGACTAAATTTTCCAAACCAAGCCCGGGGACCCTACTTTAAACCATACAATGATTTGTTAAGCTTACATACCAGATTACTCTCCCCCTGAGCAATAAATCCAGGTGGTTGAACTATATAAACCTCCTCATGAAGGTCACCATGAAGAAAAGCATTTTTGATATCCAATTGGTGAAGTTTCCAGTTATAAGTTGCTGCTAAAGAAATAAACAATCGAATAGATGTAAGTTTAGCAACAGGAGAAAAAGTATCTGAATAATCTACCCCATATACTTGAGCATATCCCTTTGCAACCAATCTGGCTTTTAACTTTGCCACTGACCCATCTGGATTAACTTTGGTAGAAAATACCCACTTGCATCCTATTGCCTTCTTATTCATAGGTAACTGAACTAGATCCCATGTATTATTAAGCTCCAATGCATTTATTTCTTCAATCATTGCTGCATGCCATCCTTCATGTGATAATGCTTCCCCCACAGTTTTGGGTATAGGGACAGACTCCAATAATTGATTAAACATACATATAGAAGATGGTAGATGCTCATATGACACATATGTAGAGACAGGATAGGTACACTGTCTTTTACCTTTTCGTAATGCAATAGGTAGATCTAAGCTAGGGTTCAAAATAGGAGTGGGCTCTAATTCTTGTAAAGTTTCAGTTGTAATATTATAATGAACACTTGCTTCTTGTATAGGATCATTACTATCAGTAGTATCAACTTGACTATGATAAATGAGAAAATCTTCATCATCTAGTTTGATACTTTCATTATCTAGATTTCTAGGATAGGTTGCTGGTACTGATTGAAAATATGGGATGCCTTCATGAAAAGTAACATCAATAGATACTAGATACTTATTTAAAGTAGGACAATAACACCTATAACCTTTTTGTATCCTTGAGTAGCCAACAAACACACACTTAAGAGCTTTTGGATCCAGTTTTGATACCTGTGGTCTCACATCTCTAACAAAGCAAGTACTACCAAAGATTCTTGGTGGGATAGGATACAACTGCTTGTTTGGAAACAATATAGTATATGGGATTTCTCCATTTAAAATTGATGAAGGCATTCGATTGATAAGAAAACAGGCAGTAGACACAGTATCACTCCAAAATTACTTAGGCATATTAGTCTGAAACATAAGTGCTCTAGTAGTTTCAAGTAAATGTCTATTTTTTCTCTCAGCTACTCCATTTTGTGATAGGGTGTCTACACAAGATGTTTCATGAAGTATACCATTCTTACTCATAAACTCGTGAAATTGACTAGATGTATATTCTTTTGCATTGTCACTCCTTAAAGTCTTAACTTTTGTATTAAATTGTGCATTAATTTCAGTACAAAATGTACAAAAGATGGTATATAATTCTGACCTGTTTTTCATCAAAAATAACCAAGTGGTACGAGAGTAATCATCTACAAAAGTAACAAAATATCTGTAACTCTGTTTTGATACAACAACTGATGGTCCCCAAATATCGGAATGAACAAGTTCAAATGGGCAATTAGCTCGTTTATTTATTCTAGGAGTTAAAATACTACGATGGAGTTTAGCAAATTGACAAGGTTCACAATTTAATGAATGTAATGAACTATACTATGGACATAATTTCTTGAATACTTGAAGTGATGGATGGCCTAGCTGACTGTGTAATTTGAGAGCTTGAGTAATACTTGAACATGCAACAGGAGTATCAAAGATATAGAGACCTCCAGATTCATGACCTTTACCAATAATCTGCTTCGTCGATCAATCCTGGAATATACAATGGGTAGGATAAAAAGAAACGCAACAATCCAACTCCTTGGTTATTTGACTCACTGACAGTAAATTGAATGCTAAGTCTGGCAGATGTAAGACATTTTCTAATGACATTGTGTTGGTGAGATTAATTATTCCTGATCCCTTTACACTTGATGAAGATCCATTAGCCAAAATAACATTATGGTTTGAACTGTTTGATTGAAACTTTGAATAATTAAGTGCATTACCTGTCATATGGTCTGTTGCACCAGAATCTATAACCCATCTTCCTGATTTAGCAACTGTAGAGACATGAGTTGATGCATCCTTCAAGTTTCTTGATACTTGGTAAACTTGGCAAATTCATCAGCAGATACAAGAATAGATTTGTTATCGTCACCATTTGTTTTAGCAATATGTGCAGATTGGTTTACTGGTACACTTCCTCTAGAACTAGTGCTTTGTTTCTGCTTGTTCTGCAATTTCCAGCATTCAAATTTAGTATGTCCTGGTTTCTTGCAATAGACACAAAATACTGGATTTGTTGCTCGACCATCCATGTTGACCATTTCTCTTTTGTATCCACTCTGGTTAGGTTTCCATGGACCATACTTGTTTTGAGTTACCAAAGCACTATTAGTTGATGCAGAATTCATTTGTATGCTTAAATTTTCTGTCCTTAAAATTCTACTGAATACTTCTTGCAAGGATGTTACATCAGATCCAGATAACACCTGTGATTTTGCAGATTCAAATTCTGGTGGAAGTCCTGCAAGAAAACTCATTATTGCCATTTGTTCACGCTATGTCTGCTGTATCTTCACATCAGGACTGATTAGAAGTAAAGTGTTAAATTCTTCATAGGTCTTCTTGAATGTCATAAAATAGTTCATAAGAGTCTGATCTTGTTTTTCAGCACGATAGAACGATTTACACACATCATACATCCGACTTAAATTTCCTTTTCCTGAGTACAAAAATTCTAGATACTCCATTAATTCTTTCACGAATTCACAATGATTAACCAGACTTATTACTGTACTATCAATGGTATTTCGGATCTGAAGAAATAATCTGGCATCATCCCTTAGCCATGTCTGACTTTTCTCTTTATCTTCATCTTCTTTGGGTGGATCTCCAGTAAGATGATTGTCTTTATCAATGCTTCGAAGATATATGCGTTTTACTCCAATCAAAATAATTTGATTCATTCAACTTATGTTCCGTGATTTTAGATATCACTGGTAACACATCAGAGATCGACTTACTTTCAGCCATAACCCTAATTCGATAGGAAATTAGTTTGAATAAGAATCCTCAGATCCAGATCAGATCGAAGAATTGATTTCAAAACGAGAATGGCTCTGATACCATGTTACAAAAGAGAGGAAAATAGTAAACAGAGTATTCTCAATTTAAAAATGGTAGGTACATCAACACTTTATACAAATGACAACGCACACCTTTTTCAGTAACCAAGCTTAACACGTAAATGGGCCAAAACACAGAAACCCAGCAAAACATATAACACTCATTTAAGAAATATAGCCCAACTCAGCAATACAGCATCCAAACTAGCTCACCTTGTACATGCCTGAGCAATATATGTACCAGATGTATCAGTGAATCCATGTACATATATCTATGACTTAATACTGATAATAGATGGAAAATCAAAGACCAGCACGGTGATCCCATTTTAGCGTAAAAATTCGCGTGGTGAAAAAACTATGGGTAAAAAAATTACGAGACCCGATTGAGATTCGGATGGTCTTTCTTTAGGCATGAAACTTTCCATTGATGGCTTAGAGCGGTAAAAGCTGTAGAACTCAAAGAGATCTTCATTTTGACAAGCTATGGATCCCGTACCTCTAAACAAGCCAACAGTTATAGCCGTCCGAAGAATAGATATCCATATGGTGCAACATCTACGGTGCAAGGTGAACATCCGTCCAAATGCCGAAACAGTGTCGTACGAGGTGCATGGATTTGAAATGGAATAGTACCATGGTGCGCCACCGTTCAGCGATGGAAAATCGAAGATCAGCCACAGTGATCCCATTTTACAGTAAAAATCCACATGGCGAAAAACGAAGGGTAAAAAACTTCTTAGACCCGATTGAGTTCAGATGGTTTTTTTTGGGTATGAAACTATCCATTGATGGCTTAGAGTGGTAAAAGTCATAGAACTCACAGAGAGATTCGTTTTGACAGGTTATGGCTCCTACAATTCTAAACGAGCCAATAGTTATGGCCATCCGAAGAATCGATATCCACAGGGTGCAACATCTACGGTGTAAGGTGCAACATCCATTCAATATGCCGGAATAGTGTTGTACGACTTTTAGAAATGGGTGCATGAATTTAAAATGGAATAGTATCATGGTGCACCACCGTCCAGCGATGTAAAATCGAAGACCAGCCACATTATCCCGTTTTACCGTAATAATCCACGTAGCGAAAAAACGAATGGTCAAAAACTTTCGAGACCCGATTGAGAATCAGATGGTCTTTTTTTGGGTATGAAACTATCCATTGATGGCTTAAAGCTATCAAATAGAACTCCCAGAGAGCTTCGTTTTGATAGATTATGGCTCCCGTAACTCCAAACGAGCCAACAGTTATGGTCGTGTGATGAATCGATATCCATAGCATGAAACATCTACGGTGCAAGGTGCCACATCCGTCCAAAATGCCAAAACAGTGCCGTATGACTTTTAGAAATGGGTGCATGGATTAGAAATGGAACAGTACCATGGTTCCCATTGTCCAGCGATGGAAAATCAAAAACCAGCCACGTGATCCCGTTTTATTGTAAGAATCCACGTGGTGAAAAAACAAAGCGTAAAAAACTTCCGAGACCCGATTGAGTTCGGATGGTTATTTTTTTAGTATGAAATAGTCCATTAACCGCTTAAAACTGTCAAAGCCGTAGAACTCACCGAGAGCTTCGTTTTAACAGGTTATGGCTCCCGTAACTACAAACGAGCCAATAATTATGGTCATTCGGAGAATCGATATCCACAGAGTGCAGCATCTATGGCCCAAGGTGCAACATCCATCTAAAATGCTAAAACAGTGCCGTACGACTTTTAGAAATGGGTGCATGGATTCAAAATGGAACAGCACCATGGTTCCCACCATCCAGCGATGTAAAATTAAAGACCAACCACGGTGATCCCGTTTTACCGTAAAAGTACACGAGGCAAAAAAATAAAGGCTAAAAAACTTCCGAGACCCGATTGAGATTCATATGGTCTTTTTTTGAGTATGAGACTGTCCATTGACGGCTTAAAGTGGTCAAAGACGTAGGACTCATAGAGAGCTTCGTTTTGACAAGTTATGGCTTCCTAACTCTAAACGAACCAACAGATATGGCTGTCCGAAGAATCGATATCCACAGGGTGCAACATCTACGGTGCAAGGTGCAATATCCATCCAAACTGCCAAAACAGTGTCATATGATTTTTAGAAATGGGTACATGAATTTGAAATGGAACGGATCTATGGTGCACCACCATCCAGCGATGGAAAATCAAAAACCAACCACGGTGATCCCGTTTTACAGGAAAAATCCATGTGGCGAAAAAACGAAGGGTAAAAAATTTTCGAGACCCGATTGAGATTCGCATGGTTTAAGGTATGAAACAGTCCATGGATAGCTTAAGGTAGTAAAAGCTGCAGAAATCAAAGAGAGCTTCGTTTTGACAGATTATGGCTTCCGTACCTCTAAACGAGCCAACAGTTATGGTCGTTCGAAGAATCGATATGCACAGGGTGCAACATCTACGGTGTAAGGTGCAACATCCGTCCAAAATGCCAAAAAAGTGTCGTACAACTTTTAGAAATGAGTGCATGGATTTGAACTGGAACAGTACCATGGTGCACCAAAATTCGGCGATGGAAAATCGAAGAACATCCGCGGTGATTCCGTTTTACTGTAAAAATCCACGTAGCGAAAAAACGAAGGGTAAAAAACTTCCGAGACCCGATTGAGTTCGGATGGTCTTTTTTTGGGTACAAACTGCCCATTGACGTCTTAAAGCGGTAAAAGCCATAGAACTCACAGAGAGCTTTGTTTTGACAGGCTATGGCTCTTGTAACTTTAAATGAGCTAATGGTTATGGTCGTCCGAATAATCGATATCCACAGGGTGCAACATCTATGGTGCAATGTACAACATCCGTCCAAAATGCCGAAAAAGTGTCGTACGTCTTTTAGAAATGGGTGCATGGATTTGAGATGGAACAACTCCATGGCGCCCCACCGTACAGCAATGGAAAATTGAAGACCAGCCACAGTGATCCCGTTTTACCATAAAAATCCACGTGGCAAAAAAACGAAGGGTAAAAAACTTCCGAGATCCAATTGAGATTCGGATGGTCCTTTTTTATGTACGAAACTATCCATTGACGGTTTAAAGCTATCAAAGCCGTAGAACTCACAGAGAGCTTCGTTTTGACAGGTTATAGCTCCAGTAACTCCAAACGAGCCAACAATTATGGCCGTCCGAAAAATCGATATCCACAGGGTGCAACATGTACGGTGCAAGGTGCAACATCCGTCCAGCATGCCGAAACAGTGCCGTACGACTTTTTGAAATGGATGCATGGATTTGAAATGGAACAGTACCATGGTGCCCACCGTCAAGCGATGGAAAATCGAAAACCAGCTACGGCGATCCCATTTTACAGTAAAAATCCACGTGGCCAAAAAAAGAAGGGTTAAAGTCTTTCGAGACCCGATTGAGATTCAGATGGTCTTTTTTAGGTATGAAACTGTCCATTGATGGCTTTAAGCAGTCAAAGCCGTAGAATTTATAGAGAGCTTCGTTTTGACAGGTTATGCCTCCCGCAACTCTAAACGAACCAACAGTTATGGTCATCCGAATAATTGATATCCACATGTTGCAACATCTGTTCAAAATGTCGAAACAGTGCCATATGACTTGTAGAAATGAGTGCATGGAATTAAAAATGGAATAGTAACATGGTGCACCACCGTCCGACGATGGAAAATCAAAGACCGGTCACGGTGATCCCATTTTACATTAAAAATCCACGTGGCGAAAAACGAAGGGTAAAAAACTTCCGAGACCCGATTGAGATTCGAAAGGTCCTTTTTCGGGTATGAAACCGTCCATTGATGGCTTAAAGCGGTCAAACCTGTAGGACTCACAAAGAGCTTTGTTTTGACAGATTATGGCTCCCGTACCTCTAAACGAGCCAACAGTTTTAGCCATCCGAAGAAATGATATCCATAGGGTGCAACATCTACGGTGCAAGGTGTAACATCCGTCCAAAATGCCGAAAAGTGCCATACAATTTTTAGAAATGGGTGCATGGATTTGAAATGGAACAGTACCATGGTGCACCACAGTCCAACGATGGAAAATCGAAGACCAGCCACGGTGATCCCGTTTTACCGTAAAAATCCACGTGGCGAAAAAACGAATGATAAAAAACTTCCGAGACCCGATTGAGTTCAGATGGTCTTTTTTTGGTATGAAACTGTACATTGATGGCTTAAAGTAGTAAAAGCCGTAGAGCTCACAAAGAGCTTCGTTTTGACAGGTTACGACATCCATAACTTTAAACGAGCCAGCAGTTATGGCCGTCCGAAAAATCGATATCCACAGGGTGCAACATCTACGGTGCAAGGTGCAACATCCGTCCAAAATGCCGAAATGCCGTATGACTTTTAGAAATGGGTGTATGGATTTGAAACGGAACAGTGCCATGGTGCACCACTGTTCAGCGATGGAAAATCGAAGACTAGCCACGGTGATCCTGATTTACCGCAAAATCCACGTGGCGAAAAAACAAAAGGTAAAAAACTTCCGAGACCCAATTATGATTCAGATGTTCTTTTTTTGGGTATGAAACTATCCATTGACGGATTAAATCTATCAAAGCCGTAGAACTCATAAAGAGCTTCTTTTTGACAGGTTATGACTCCCGTATCTCGTAACTAGCCAATAGTTATGCCCGTTCGAAGAATCGATATCCACATGGTGCAACATGTACGGTGCAAGGTGGAACATCCGTCCAGAATGCCGAAACAGTGTCGTACGACTTTTAGAAATGGGTGCATGGATTTGAAATGGAACAGTCCATGGTGCCCACCATCCAACGTTGGAAAATCGAAAACCAGCCACGGTGATCCCATTTTATAGTAAAACTCCATGTGGCGAAAAAATGAAGGGTTAAAAACTTTCGACACCCGATTGAGATTCGGATGGTCTTTTTTGAGTATGAAACAATCCATTAACGGTTTAAAGCGGTCAAAGCCGTAGAACTCACAGAGAGCTTCGTTTTGACGGGTTATGGCTCCCGTAACTCTAAATGGGCTAGGAGTTATGGCCATCCGAAGAATCGATATCCACAAGGTGCAACATCTACAGTGCAAGGTGCAACATCTGCAATGACCCAGAATTTCTGTCATTTGAAATTCGTATATTTAATTAATTTTAAATATTTAAAAGTTAAGTTTATGAGCTGAATAAATAATATTTCGAATATAGTGATTTAATTGGATAATTAAATTGTTGATTTAATATTTGGAATTGCAGAAATAATTGAAATTTGGATTAAATGTGAATAAAAATGATTTATAAAGATGAGTAAAATTCTATTTGAATTAGAATGATGATAGAAATTTTTTAAAATCGAATTAAAAGTTAATTTGCAGAAACTGAATATTATTTAATTGACGAGTTAAAATAGCCATTTTTCAAATAGTCTATGATTTTGACAAAACTAGTTTCATCCGATCCGTAATGTTATATTATTGTAAGATTTCAAATTCCGTGTCAATCAAATTTACGGATTATCCGGGGCAAGCTAAAACACGTAGAAATCGATTTAAGTGAAATTTTAAATTTAAATAGTCGATTTGAAAACCTATCTTCCAAATACGATCGAATTGGCTCCTGATATATATTCCACTGCGTTCGGAATAGGGGTAAAACATTATAAATGCCTGGCGGCACGTTTGATTTCGAGTTCGAAATTTTTTGGGATGAATAGTGTCATCAAATTTTCTATAAAAGGCCATATTTCTTTCATTTTTTCACAACCCCGTCTCTCTAAACCCTAGCCGCCACTATCGAATACACGGCTAGAAAACACCATCATTCTTCCTCGATTTTCATCCAATCCATCAACAATTTTCAAAAACCTTCAATTACAAGATTGTAGAGCATCGTGTGATCTACAAATCTAATGGCTGTGATCAAGAATGGAGCCGCGAATCAACGGAAAATCGAGCTTGAATGGCTGATATTTGCATGCAATTTTCACGGCCAAGATGGGGCCGAGTTACATGTCGTTCAAGGTGGGGGTGAGGCACGTCACGAGCTTCGAAACCCTGGTCTTTGATCGTCGTCAAGTGGCAAGATGGGGGCGCGATAATTCATGGATGTTCGGTGGTTATGGGTCTCGTGCTCGCGTGTTTTACTGGGATGGAGAAGATGAAACAAGCGGCCCTGATCTCGTGTAGCAATTTGAACGCCCCAGATGAAAAGGGTTGAATAATAAATAAAATAGAAAGTGTAATTAATTTATATATTAATTCATTTAAAGTTTAAAAATACTATAACCTTTTGATATGAGGTCCGTTACGCACGAAACGAATTGCGTTGGGTCCGTATGGACGAGCACTACATTATGGAACTGGATTGGGTATTTGAGCTAGTGAAAATTTTGGTTGAAATTAAACTCTTGTTCAATTTTAATCGAAATAAATCGCTATCGTGACGACTAAAAGCAATGTGAGTACAACTCACTCTTTCTGACTCATCGATATTTTTATATAAGTGAGAAATAAATATTATTTATGATGATTGATGATTGTTTGGATAATATATGATATATTGATTGATATTTGGATATATACCTGCCTAGTGGAGCAGATGACCCTATATGTTCCCGTGTATGTGCGGATGACCCTTTGTACGTGCGTCTTCCTCGAAGCGGACATTGTACACATATTATAATATGTATATTTGTTGCAGGTGACGGGTTGGAGGGATCCAACAGTATTGATTTAATTACAGATATTGTTATATATTCTGTTATCATATGATATATGATGTTTTGGATGCCGTGATTTCTGTATTAGCGTTGTTGCAGCATTGGGCCTATTTTTGGAATTTTAAAAATGTTTAAGTGATGATTTCCAAATTTAAAAGGATTTTAAAGTGACTTTGGAAATAAACGTTTTATTGATTTTGAATTATTAAATTAATTGATTTATTTTATATGAATAAATGTGATAGTTTATATGTTATAAAAATTATGATTTTAGTGAAATATAATCAGAATATGATTTTTTGGAGTTACATAAGTCTTAATAACGATTCGTAAATTATTAAAAGAATAAGTTATTTAAATCGAGATTTTTGATTATTATAAATGGTTTATATATAAGATTTATAAAATTGATATTTTATAAATCAGAAATGATGGAATTATAAAGGAGTTTTATAAGTGTTAAAATGAGGTTATAAATGGATTTTATAAGTGAACGGGATTTATAATTGTGAAGTTATAAAATGAATAATTTTGTAAAATAAACGATTTATAAGTAATTAACTTATAAATTGGATTTGGCATATGAATGAGATGAATGGAATTAGTTAATAAAAAGAGATTTATAAATTGAAGTTTTTGTAAAATGTAAATGTGATTTGTAAACATTGTTTTATAAATCCGAAATCAATTGATTTCGATAAGTTAAATATAGAAGTTTAATTAAAGGAATTTTATTCACAATTTTTGACAGTGAATTATATATTAAATAAATGTTTTGGAAGTAACCTTTTAAATGGAATAAAAAGATTTGAAGATGTTTTAAAATGTGTTAAATAACGAAATCATAGATTTCAACATCCATTGTTGAAATAGACATTTTCGAGAAATAAGGAAATGATGGACTATAACACTGTTGTTATAGTAAATGATTTTCGAAAGGAATGTTTTTATATAGTATTGGGATTTACATATCTATCTTATTTTCGAATCCCTATACTAGTAGTTTTGGGTTATCGTAACGATGGTTTACGCAACATTCGTTTTGACCCAAATAAATGTGTTTAATAGGAATGTTTTCCTTATGTAATAAAATATATACTTAATCGTGTTTTAAGTATATTGAATATTTTCTAAGTGTTGAAAATAAATTGATTTGGGAATTACTTATTATTGAATAAGTATTTGGAAATGTTTTCCAGTATTGAAATGGTTTTGTGAATATATCTTTCTAAAGATAATTTGAAGTGAATATTTAGCAAGTGGTTTAATTAATAAAAGATTAATTAAAAGGGCCTAGTGATTGTTATGCTGTTGAATACTTGTTTGTATTTTTTGATAGTTAAATAACTGACTATCAAACATTAGCCAAATTTTAGTTTCTCGACTTGATGTGGGAACTATTTAGTCGTACACTTTGTACGTAGCCTTCTGTGTAGGCTTGATTATCGTTTGTGCTGAGCATGTTGATTCGTATAGTGCGGAGTATTACTCCAATCTATCGAGCTTCCTTCTTGGCCCGAAGGATAGCAAGTTGAAAGTTGGAGTTGTGATATGTCTATGAGACTTAGTTTCTGTGTGAGGTTGAGAAACGCTTTTACGTTGTTGGTGCAAAAAGACCCGGATCAGTTTATCTGAAAACCACTTCAGACCAACGTATATGCGGCGATTGTGCAGGTTGCTTGTGATGATATTGATATTCCGCAGTTTCATAGTGGCGGGCTGCTTGTTGATCGTTTGGGGTTAAAATCCCAATATACATCCAGTAGCTGTGGTCTCTTCATTTATGAAATATCCAATGCAAGGACTATTTGCTACTAATCCTAGGGAATTTCCGATAGGATGTGTAGGAATGTACCTTCGGTTTGTCCTGTTCATGGACAACTTGTATGGATGTTTGTCTGACATTGCCTTTCTAACGATTACGTACATCGGTTTTGCTTGATTATGTTCAGCCTGATAGGGGTTCTTGCTTCTTGTTAGGTAGCGAACGGATGACTCTTACCCCTACATGTCCCTAGAGTGAAAGGGTTGGTTGTAGTCGAGAGGCTGGCCGTAAAAGCAAAGCGCAAGGTATTAGTGTGAGCTACGGTGGGTATTACACACTGGTTGCATCCCGTCACACGTGGTATCAGAGCTTAGATTTTGTATATTCCTAAGCTTTGATGTGCACTCATTATAGATGGGGACAGTAGCACCCTAGATTGAGTTTGAGTGTATTATATATATGAGCGTGTATTTTTTAGTGATATAAAATATTTTATATTGTGTTTACTTATCCATTGAGTTGTTTGTGAATTCTGGTCGGTATGTGGGATGCCATGTTATTGATAGGGATTTCCAAATACTTAAATGAGGCAAGTCGACATAGTATCATTTTAAATTGGGTAAATGAAATAATTTTACCTCAATTATATTTTATATATAAAGGAATAATTTTTTAAGAATTATTAAATTGAATATTAATTGATTGTTTGGTTGTTTGAAAATGTAAATATATATCGATTAATAAAAGTTGTTTGAATAATCTAAATAAAAACAACAATTGTAAAAGAATAAATTATATAAGCAAATGAATTACATAGTATGGAATAATAATTAAAGTGATTTATAATTGTGAAATAATCTTATATATAAGAAGTGAAACTATGTGAATATATTTATAAATATGAGTTATAAATAAAAATTAATTTAAACTAAAAATTTGAAAATTGTGATCCCGTTGATTTTGGAAGTTATTTTTCAAAAATTAAAGAGATTATATTGTTATAAATCTAGATAAGATAAACAAGTTGAAATAATCTTATATAAATAGAGTAAAATAGTGAAATTATATAAGCAAAGATTTAATAAATGTGATTTATGAATAAAAAGAAATTTTTGAAAGAATATAAAGCACTGAGTTCACTACTATTGCTAGAAAATAATAAGGGTGATGGCTGCAGCATCATCAGTATCATTTTCGAGTTTCTGTGTGATGGATTTGCTACCAATAGTAAATTGAAATTGAAGTTTTGTTTTGGATAAACAAATTTGATTTACAATCCAAGTTAAAATTGATAAAAATAAATGAAACAAGTTTTGAACTTATAATATGAAATGATAAAATTTTAGCTTTGGTAAAGTTGAAACCAATTTGAGTTAGTAAGTGAATTATATGATTTGAAATTTAACTAAAGGAAAGTTAAATATAATTGAATTGGATTTTAACTGGATTAGATAAGTTATTGAAATAGAAATTAAACTTTTGAATGATTATATAATTGAATTTGAAAGTTTAAATAAACCTAAGTTGTAAAGTTATTATATAATTATGATTTGAAATTATAAAATGAGTTTTGTGAACGGAAGTAAACTTAGGTAAATGTTCATGGAAGTGTAATTAGTAAATGAGTTGTATAACTTATAAAGTGATAAAATGTAAGTAAAACCAATTGTTAAAAATGGTTAAACACTTTTGGTTAGGCAAAACAAAATATGAATTTGAATAAGTGATATGAATTCGACTTAAGTAAAATTTAAATAAAATATAATTTGAAATGAATTAGAGATGAACTTAAGTTGTATAGTGAAAGTGTGGATAAATGAAATTGAAATGAAACATAACTTAAGTAATGTTGAATGAAGTTGATTTTGGTATCGAAATAAATTAATAAAGTGAATTAATAAAATGAAGTGATGAATATGAATTTGAGTTATATAAAGAAATTCAACTTTATTTGTAGTTTGAATTAGCAATTGAAATAATGAAATATGGATTGAATGTTAATCAATCGAATTTAAATGAATTGATGTGGAATAGTGGATGTAAGTGTTAATTCATTAAAGCTAATTTAAAGTAATAAACCAATTTGAATGTAGACAAAGTAAAGTAAATTAAATAAATATTGGTTATATATGGTTGTTATTTGATTGAATAAAAATTCATATGGAATTGAATTAACGAAATTGAAAGCTAAATAATTGAATCCAAGTTGGAATTGGAAGTGAAGTAAATCTAAATAGAATTGAATTTGATTTAAATTAAAAGTAAACCAATTTGAATGTAAATTAGTGAATGTAAACTAATTGAATAAATGAATGATTAGTAAAATCCAATGTTAATGAATCAAATGTGATTAAATTGAAAAGTCAATTCAATGAATATCAATGAAAAGTGAATGTATATTGATTTGGTTATGGATGTTTGTTGGATGATAGATGTTTGATGGTTGGATTTGTTTCTTTTGATTGCATTTGCTATATTGGCATATATAGTTGTTGGTATATGTTGTATATTGATATTACTTTCATATATACATGTTTCTCATTTGTTTATTAAGTGTTTAGTAGGTGCGGATGACGCTTGCTTCACTTTTGAAGCTCACTTTCACGCTATATTAGCCATATATGCTTGCTAATAACATATAAGGTACATATCTCGGGTTACATATCGTACTTTTACACTTTTTACCCTTCAGGATGCCTCATCCTCGATGATGAGATGTATATTTATGATATATATATTGCTTTTTTTTGGATCAAACCGCGTAAAGGAGACGTTGGCGAATTTTTTTGAAAATTTAAGGCGTTAGATTTGGGAAAATTGGAAAAATTTGTGAAAACTAAATTTTGATTTTGAGTTGAAAGTTAACGATATAGTGGGTTTTGAAAAGATAACTATAAATGGATTTGAAATTTAGAAAATCTTTTGTAAGAAGTTTAACTAATGGTTGGGAAAAGCTAAAAGTTTAAATAGACTTGGTAAATCTAATTTGAACGAATTGTTTTGAAAAGTTAATTTATTTTGTGAATTTTTCTTACTTAGTAATTTCGAGGATGAAATTATTTTAAGTAGGGGAGAATTTAACGACCCAGAATTTCTGTCATTTGAAATTCGTATATTTAATTAATTTTAAATATTTAAAAGTTAAGTTTATAAGCTGAATAAATAATATTTCGAATATAGCGATTTAATTGGATAATTAAATTGTTGATTTAATGTTTGGAATTGCAGAAATAATTGAAATTTGGATTAAATGTGAATAAAAATGATTTATAAAGATGAATTACATTCTATTTGAAATAGAACGATGATAGAAAACTTTTAAAATCGAATTAAAAATTAATTCACAGAAATTGAATATTTTAATATTTAATTGATGATTTAAAATAGTCATTTTTCAAACAGTCTAAAATTTCGACGAAACTAGTTTCATCGGATCCGTAATATTATATTATTTTAAGATTTCATATTTCGTGTCAATCAGATTTACGGTCTGTAAGGGGCAAGCTAAAATGCGTAGAAATCGGTTTAAGTGAAATTTTAAATTTAAATAGTCGATTTGAAAACCTATCTTCCAAATACCATCGAATTGGCACCCGATTTATATTCCATTGCGTTTGAAATAGGAGTAAAACATTATGAACGCCAGGTGGCACGTTTGATTTCGAGTTCGAAAAATTTGGGGATGAATAGTGTCATCAAATTTTCTATAAAAGGCCATATTTCTTTCATTTTTTCACAAACCTTATCTCTCTAAACCCTAGCCGCCACTATCGAATACACGGCCAGAAAACACCATCATTCTTCATCAATTTTCATCCAATCAATCAACAATTTTCAAAAACCTTCAACTAGAAGATTGTAAAGCATCGCGTGATCTACAAATCTAACGGCTGTGATCAAGAATGGAGCCGGGAATCAACGGAAAATCGAGCTTGAAATGATACTAGCACGCGTTTTTCATGGCAAAGATGGGGTCGAGTTCCACGTCCGTCGAGGTGGGGGTGAGGCACGTCACGAGCTTCAAAACCCTGGTCTTTGATCGTCGTCAAGTGGCGAGATGGTGGCGTGATAATTCATGGATGTTCGATGGCCATGGGTCTTGTGCTCGCGTGTTTTACTCAGATGGATAAGATGAAACAAGCGGCCCTGATCTCGTGTAGCAATTTGAACGTCCCAGATGAAAAATGTTGAAAAATAAACAAATAAGAAAGTGTAATTAATTTATATATTAATTCGTTTAAAGTTTAAAATATTATAACTTTTAGATACGAGGTCCGTTTCACACGAAACGAATTGCATTGGGTCCGTATGAACGAGCACTACGTTACGGAGCTAGATTGGGATTTATTTGAGCTAGTGAAAATTTTGGTTGAAATTAAAGGCTTGTTTAATTTTAATCGAAATAAATCGCTATTGTGACGACTACAAGCAATGTGAGTACAACTCACTCTTTCTGACTCACTAATATTTTTATATAAGTGGGAAATAAATATTATTTTTGATGATTGATGATTGTTGGGATGATATATGATATATTGATTGATATTTGGATATATACCTGCCTAGTGGAGCAGATGACCCTATATGTTCCCGTGTATGAGCGGATGACCCTTCGTACGCGCGTCTGCCTCGAAGCGGACATTGTGCACATATTCTAATATGTATATTTGTTGCAGTTGATAGGTTGGACGGATCCAACTGGATTCCTCAACGGTATTGATTTATTTACAGATATTGTTATATATACTGTTATCATATGATATATGATGTTTTGGATGCCGTGATTTTTGTATTTAGCGTTGTTGCAGCATTGGGCCTATTTCTGAAATTTTAAAAATGTTTAAGTGATGATTTCCAAATTTAGAAGGATTTTAAAGTGATTTTGGAAATAAACGTTTTATTGATTTTTGAATTGTTAGATTAATTAATTTATTTTATATAAATAAATGTGATAATTTTTATGTTATAAAAATTATGATTTTGTGAAATATAATCATGATATGATTTTTTGGAGTTATATAAGTCTTAATAACGATTCGTAAATTATTAAAAGAATAAGTTGTTTAAATCGAGATTTTTGATTATTATAAATGGTTTATATATAAGATTTATAAAATTGATATGTTATAAATCAGAAATGATGGAATTATAAAGGAGTTTTTTAAGTGTTAAAATGAGGTTGTAAATGGATTTTATAAGTGAACAGGATTTATAATTGTGAAGTTATAAAATGAATGATTTTGTAAAATAAATGATTTATAAGTAATTAACTTATAAAATGGATTTGGCATATGAATGAGATGAATGGAATTGGTTAATAAAAGAGGTTTATAAATTGAAGTTTTTATAAAATATAAATGTGATTTATAAACATTGTTTTATAAATCCGAAATCAATTGATTTTGATAAGTTAAATATAGAAGTTTATTTAAAGGAATTTTATTCACAATTTTTGACAGTGAATTACCCTTTAAATTAAATGTTGAAGTAATATTGAATTTGGTAAATGACTTATATTCATGATTTTGGATAGTGAATAATATATTAAATAAATGTTTTGGAAGTAACCTTTTAAATGGAATAAAAATATTTGAAGAATGTGTTAAATATCGAAATCATAGATTTCAACATCCATTATTGAAATAGACATTTTCGAGAAATAAGGAAATGTTGGACTATAACACTGTTGTTATAGTAAATGATTTTCGAAATAAATGTTTTTATTTCTTTCGATTTACATATCTATCTTATTTTCGAATCCCTATACTACTAATTTTGGGTTATCGTAACGATGGTTTACGCAACATTCGTTTTGACCCAAATAAATGTGTTTAATAGGAATGTTTTCCTTATATAATAAAATATATACTTAATCGTGTTTTAAGTATATTGAATATTTTCTAAGTGTTGAAAATAAATTGATTTGGAAATGTTTTCCAGTATTGAAATGGTTTTGTGAATATATCTTTCTAAAGATAATTTTGAAGTGAATATTTAGCAAGTGGTTTAATTAATAAAAGATTAATTAAAAGGGCCTAGTGATTGTTATGGTGTTGAATACTTGTTTGTTTGTTTTGATAGTTAAATAACTGACTATCAAACATTAGCCAAATTTTAGTTTCTCGACTTGATGTGGGAACTATTTAGTGGTACACTTAGTATGTAGCCTTTTGTGTAGGCTTGATTATCATTTGTGTTGAGCATGTTGATTCGTATAGTGCGGAGTATTACTCCAATCTATCGAGCTTCCTTCTTGGCCCGAAGGATAGCAAGTTGAAAGTTGGAGACGTGGTAAGTCTATGTTACTTAGTTTCTATGTGAGGTTGAGAAACGCTTTTGCGTTGTTGGTGCGAAGAGACCGAGATCGGTCTATCCGAAAACTACTTTGGACCAACGTATATGCGACGATTGTGCAAGTTGCTTGTGATGATATTGATATTTTAGAGTTTCATAGTGGGGGACTACTTGTTGATCGTTTAGGGATAAAATCCCAATATACATCTAGTAGCAGTGGTCTCTTCATTTATGAAATATCCAATGCAAAGACTATTCGCTACTAATCCTAGGGATTTCCCGACAGGATGTGGTAGGAAAGTACCTACGGTTTGTCCTGTTCTTGAACAACTTGTATTGATGTTTGTCTGACATTGCATTTCTAAAGATTACGTACATTGGCTTTTACAAACGTACATCAGTGGTGGCGGAGAATGCAACTTCTCTTAGCTTAACACCCTCCTCGAGAGGTATGAGCTTAAGGGTTGTATTTTTGTGGAAGGCAATTAGTAGTCAATGGAAATGGCCATGTGGCATTCAAAGTGATGTGATATGTGATTGTGAAAGGTAATCGTTACTTCGTCGGGCCTCATCAACCGGAAATGACCAAAACAGGGTTAGATGCGGCAAGGCTAAGTGGGTCATTCCCATTAGAATATGATCATCCTCTTCTAGATATATCTTTACACGCTATGATGTCTTGTATCTGATTATTGTGGTTTGTATGCTATGAAGGCCCTCGGTAAAGGTCGGCAACGACCGGAGGATGATATATTCGGTACCATCTAGTTATAGGGGTGGGTCGGTCTTGTGTTGGTAGAGGATCCTTACTAGTGGTCCTCGGTACATTTTTATCGAGATGTACTATCGAAAGGTAGTCCCTTCACCTGGTTATTTGTATGGAAATCCAAAACCCACTACGAGCTGCGATTTTGTTTGTAAAGACATAATTAATAGCCTCGAAATGCTATATGGGTAACCATTTCGACTATGATTAATATTATTTGTATATACAAGACACTAGTATAATATAATAGGATTTCATATGATAGAAATGTTTTAGTTATCGTAAGGTAAAAACATGTCCGTGTTTATGTGTGGACTTGTCTTACGAGATACTTTATTTTGATAAAGGAAAAGTTCGGTAATTTAATAAATTCAGTTGAGTGTGTTTCTCACGATGGTTTACCACACTGATTCGGGCATTCTTCCCTTTCAATGCTCGGGTAAAACCGAGTATATTTACAGTTTAGATTTGGTGCTTTTGGAGCTTCAGCAGGAGAGCTGAAGATCTTCATTTCATATACGCGTATCTATTTTGATTATTGGTTATCCGCTGTACTTAGTTATTTATACTATCGGCAATTGTGAGGACAGGTTATTATAAATGTCCAAGCTAATAACTCTGATTGATTGTTGAACTCTAATTTATGTATGTATATATACATTGTAAAGATCATTGATATGATATTATATATTTTCCGTTGCGATGTGAGATTCTATATTGTTCTGTTTGGTTCTATGTTCTATCTTTCTTCTCTTCTCTTCTTCTCTCTTCTTTTCTTTCTCTTGACTTTCCGTCAATCTATGCATTTTGGGTCGGACACGTGTGGATTATTGTCGATTCAAAGGGTACAGATTTACGGGTCGTCACAACATCCGTCCTAAATGCCAAAACAATGCCATACGACTTTTAGAAATGGGTGCATGGATTTGAAATGGAACAGTACCATGGTGCACCACCGTCTAGCGATGGAAAATCGAAGACCAGCCATGGTGATCCCATTTTACGTTAAAAATCCATGTGGCGAAAAAACGAAGGGTAAAAAATATCCAAGAATCGATTGAGATTCGAAAGGTCTTTTTTTGGGTATGAAACTATCCATTGGCAGATTAAAGTAGTAAAAGCTGTAGAACTCAAAAAGAGTTTCGTTTTGACAAATTATGGCTCCCGTACCTCTAAACGAGCCAACAGTTATGGTTGTCCGAAGAATCAATATCTACAGGGTGCAACATCTGCGGCGCAAGGTGCAACATCCGTCCAAAATGCCGAAACAGTGCCATATGACTTTAAGAAATGAGTGCATGAATTTGAAATGGAGCAGTACCATGGTGCACCACCGTCCATTAATGGAAAATCGAAGATCAGCCACGGTTATCCCGTTTTACCGTAAAAATCCACATGGCCAAAAAAACGAACGGTAAAAAATTTCTGAGACCCGATTGAGATTCGGATGGTCTTTTTTTGGGTATGAAACTGTCCGTCGACGGATTAAAGAGGTAAAAGCTGTAGAACTCAATTCGTTTTGACAAGTTATGGCTCATGTACCTTTAAACGAGCCAACAGTTATGGCCGTCCAAAGATCGATATCCACAGGGTGCAACATCTACAATGCAAGGTGCAATATCCATCCAAAATGCCGAAACAGTGTCGTATGACTTTTAGTAATGGGTGCATAGATTTAAAATGGAACAGTACCATGGTGCACCACCATCTAGGGATGGAAAATCGAAGACCAACAACGGTGATCTCATTTTCCCGTAAAAATCCAAGTGGTGAAAAAACGAAGGGCAAAAAACTACCAAGATCCGATTTAGATTCGGATGGTCTTTTTTGGGTATGAAACTGTCCATTGATGGCTTAAAGCTATCAATGCCGTAGAACTCACAGCGAGCTTTGTTTTGACAAGTTATGGCTCCCGTAACTCCAATATCAATATCCACAAGGTGCAACATGCACGATGCAAGGTGCAACATCCGTAAAGAATGCCGAAACAGTGTCGTACTACCTTTAGAAACGGGTGCTTGGATTTGAAATAGAACAGTACCATGGTCCCCACCGTGCGGCGATGGAAAATAAAAAACCAGCCATGATGATCCCATTTTATGGTAAAAAACCACATGGCGAAAAAAAGAAGGACAAAAAACTTTCGAGACCCGATTGAGATTCGGATGGTATTTTTTGGGTTTGAATCTGTCCATTGATGGCTTAAAGCAGTCAAAGCCGTAGAACTCACATAGAGCTTTGTTTTGACAGGTTATGGCTCTCGTAACTCTAATGGATCCAACAGTTATGGCTGTCCGAAAATAGATATCCACAAGGTACAACATCTACAGTGCAAGATGCAACATTAGTCCAAAATGCTGAAACACTACCATACGACTTTTAGAAATGGGTGCATGGATTTGAAATGGAACAGTACCGTGGTGCACCACCGTCCAACGATGGAAAATCGAAGACCGACCGTGGTGATCCCGTATTACATTAAAAATCCATGTGGAGAAAAAATGAAGGATAAAAACTTCCAAGACCCGATTGAGATTCGAAAGGTCGTTTTTTGGTATGAAATTGTCCATTGACGGCTTAAAGTTGTAAAAGATGTAGAACTCAAAGAGAGCTTCGTCTGGGCAGGTTATGGCTCCCGTACCTCTAAATGAGCCAACAGTTATGGCCGTCCGAAGGATCGATATCCACAGGGTGCAACATTTACGATGCAAGGTGCAACATCCATCCAAAACGACAAAACAGTGTTGTATGACTATAAGAAATGGGTGCATGGATTTGAAGTGGAATAGTACCATGGTGCACCACCGTTCAACGATGGAAAATCGAAGACCAGCCATGGTTATCTCGTTTTACCATAAAAATCCACATAGCGAAAAAACGAAGGGTAAAAAACTTTCGACCGGATTGGGATTCGGATGGTTTTTTTGGGGTATGAAACTATCCATTGATGGCTTAAAGCGGTAAAAGATGTATAACTCCAAGATAGCTTCGTTTTGACAGGTTATGGCTCCCATACCTTTAATCGAGCAAACAGTTATGGCCGTCCGAAGAATCGATATCCACATGGTGCAACATCTATGGTGCAAGGTGCAACATCCGTCCAAAATACCGAAACAGTGCCGTACGACTTTTAGAAATAGGTGCATGGATTTAAAATGGAACAGTACCATGGTGCACCACCTTCCAGCAATGGAAAATCGAAGACCAGCCACGGTGATACCGTTTTACCATAAAAATCCATGTGGCGAAAAAACGAAGGGTAAAAAACTTTCGAGACCCGATTAAGATTCGGATGGTTTTTTTGGGTATGATACTGTCCATTGATGGATTAAAGCGGTAAAATCTGTAGAACTCAAAGAGAGCTTCGTTTTGACAGGCTATAGCTCCCATACCTCTAAACAAGCCAACAATTACAGCCGCCCGAAGAATCAATATCCACAAAGTGCAAAATCTACGGTGCAAGGTGCAACATCCATCCAAAATGCCGAAACAGTACCGTACGACTTTTAGAAATGGGTGCATGTATTTGAAATGGAATAGTATCTGGTGCACCACCCTCCAGCGATGGAAAATCGAAGACCAGTCAAGGTTATCTCATTTTTTTTATAAAAATTCACATGGCTAAAAACGAAGGGTAAAAAATTTCGAGACTCGATTGAGATTCGTATAGTTATTTTGGCTATGAAACTGTCCATTGACGGCCTAAAGTGGTAAACGCTGTAGAACTCAAAGAGAGCTTTTTTTTGACAGGTTATGGCTCCATACCTTTAAACGAGCCAACAGTTATGGCTGTTCGAAGAATCGATATCAATAGGGTGCAACATCTACGGTGCAAGGTGCAACATCCGTCCAAAATGCCGAAACAGTGCTGTATGACTTTTAGAAATGGGTGCATGGATTTGAATTAGAACAGTACCATGGTGCACCACCGTCCAGCGATGGAAAATCGAAGACCAGCCACGGTGATCCCGTTTTACTGTAAAAATCCACGTGGCAAAAAAAACGAAGGGTAAAAAACTTCCGAGACCCGATTGAGATTCGGATGGTCTATTTTTGGGTATGATACCGTCCATTGACGGCTAAAGTGGTAAAAGCTATAGAACTCAAAGAGAGCTTCGTTTTGACAGGCTATGACTCCTATACGTTTAAACAAGCCAATAGTTATAGTCGTTCAAAGAATCGATATCCACATGGTGCGAAATCTACGGTGCAAGGTGCAACATCCGTCCAAAATGCCAAAACGGTGCCGTATGACTTTTAAAAATGGGTGCATGGATGTGAAATGGAAGTTTACCATAGTGCACCAGCGTCCAGCGATGTAAAATCGAAGACCAGCCACGGTGATCCTATTTTACCGTAAAAATCCACATGGCGAAAAATGAAGGGTAAAGAACTTCCGAGCCCCGACTGAGTTCGGATGGCCTTTTTTTGGGTATGAAACTGTCAATTTATGGCTTAAAGTGGTAAAAGCCATAGGAATCAAAGAGGGTTTCATTTTGACAAGTTATGGCTCCCGTAACTTTAAACGAGCCAATAGTCATGGACATTTGAAGAATCGATATCCACAGGGTGCAACATCTACGGTGCATGGTGCAACATCTATCCAAAATGTCGCAACTATGCTGTACGACTTTCAGAAATGGGTGCATGGATTTGAAATGGAACAGTACCATAGTGCACCACCGTCCAATGCTGGAAAATTGATGACCAGCCACAGCGAGACCGTTTTACCGTTAAAATCCTTGTGGTGAAAAAACGAAGGGTAAAAACTTTCAAGACCCGATTGAGATTCGGATGGTCTTTTCTTGGGTATGAAACTGTCCATTGATGATTAAAGCTTTCAAACCCGTAGAACTCAAAGAGAGCTTCCTTTTGAAAGATTATGGCTCCCGTAACTCCAAACGAGCCAACAGTTATGGTCGTCCAATGAATCATATGGTGCATCATCTACGATGCAAGGTGCAACATCCGTCCAAATTGCCGAAACAGTGCCGTACGACTTTTAGAAATGAGTGCATGGATTTGAAATGGAATAGTACCTTGGTGCCCACCATCCAGCGATGGAAAATCATAAACCAGCCATGGTGATCCCGTCTTACAGTAAAAATCCACGTGGCGAAAAACGAAGGGTAAAATTTTTTCGAGATCTGATTGAGATTCGGATGGTTTTTTTAGGTATGAAACTCTCCATTGATGGCGTAAGGCAGTAAAAGTCATAGAACTCACAGAGAGCTTCGTTTTGACAGGTTATGGCTCCCGTAAATCTAAACAAGCCAACAGTTATGGCCATCCGAAGAATCGATATCCACAGGAGGCAACATCTACGATGCAAGGTGGAACATCCGTCTAGAATGCCGAAATAGTGCAGTACGACTTTTAGAAATAGGTGCATGGATTTGAAATGGAACAATACCATGGTACCCACCATCCAGCGATGTAAAATTGAAGCCCAGCCACGGTGATCTCATTTTACCGTAAAAATCCACATGGCGAAAAAACAAAGGGTAAAAAACTTCCGAGAACCGACTGAGATTCGAATGTTCGGTCTTTTTTGGTTATGAAACTGTCCATTGAAGGCTTAAAGTGGTCAAAGTTGTAGGACTCACAGAGTTCTTCGTTTTGACAGGTTATGGCTCTCGTAAGTCTAAAGAGCCAACAGTTATGGCCGTTCGAAGAATCGAAATCCACATGGTGCAACTTCTACGGTGCAAGGTGCGACATCCGTCCAAAATGCCGAAACAGTGCCGTACGACTTTTAGAAATGGGTGCATTGATGTGAAATGGAACGGTACCATGGTGCACCACCGTCCAGTGATGGAAAATCAAAGACCGACTATGGTAATCCCGTTTTACAGTAAAAATCCTTGTGGCGAAAAAACGAAGGGTCAAAAACTTTCGGGACACGATTGAGATTCGGATGGTCTTTTTTTGGTTATGAAACTTTCCATTGATAGCTTAAAGCGGTAAAAGCTATTGAACTCAAAGAGAGCTTCGTTTTGACAGGTTATGGCTCTCGTATCCCTAAACGAGCCAATAGTTATGGTCGTCCGAAGAATCAATATCCATAGGGTGCAACATCTAAGGTGCAAGGTGCAACATATTTTCAAAATGCGGAAACAATGTCGTACGACTTTTAGAAATGAGCGCATGGATTTTTGGAATAGTACCATGGTGCACCATAGTCCAACGATGGAAAATCGAAGACCAATCACGGTGATCCCGTTTTACCTTAAAAATCCATGTGGCGAAAAAACGGAGGGCAAAAAACATCCAAGACCCGATTGAGATTTGGATGGCCTTTTTTTAGGTATAAAACTGTCCATTGACGGCTTAAAGTGGTAAAAGCTGTAGAACTCAAAGAGAGCTTCGTTTTGACAGGTTATGGCTCCCATACCTCTGAACGAGCCAACAGTTATGGCCGTCCTAAGAATTGAAATCCAGTGGGTACGTGCAAGGTGCAACATCCGTCTAAAATGCTGAAATAGTGTCATACGACTTTTAGAAATGGGTGCATGGATTTGAAATGGAATACTACCATGGTGCATCACCGTTCAGCGATGTAAAATTGAAGACCAGCAATAGTGATCCCGTTTTACCGTAAAAATCCACGTGGTGAAGGAACAGAGGGTAAAAAAATTCCGAGACCCGATTGAGTTCGGAAGGTTTTTTTGGGTATGAAACTGTCCATTGATGGCTTAAAGCGGTAAGTGTTGTAGAACTTGCAGAGAGCTTCATTTTGACAGGTTATGGCTCCCGTAACTCTAAACGAGCCAACAATATGGTCGTCCGAAGAACCGATATCAACAGGGTGCAACATCTACGGTGCAAGGTGCAATATCTGTCCAAAATGTCGAAACGTGCCGTACAACTTTTAGAAATGGGTGCATTGATTTGAAATGGAACAGTAACATGGTGCACCACCGTCCGGCGATGGAAAATCGAAGACCAGTCACAGTGATCCCGCTTTGCTGTAAAAATCCACGTGGTGAAAAAACGAAGGGTAAAAAACATCCGAGACCCGATCGAGATTCGGATGGCCTATTTTAGGTACGAAACTGTCCATTGATGGCTTAAAGCTGTAAAAGCTGCAGAACTCAAAGAGAGCGTCGGTTTTGATAGGTTATGGTTTCCGTAACTCTAAAGAGTCAACGGTTATGGTCGTCCGGAGAATCGATATCCAAAGGGTGCAACATCTATGGTGCAACGTGCAACATCCATCCAAAATGCCGAAACAGTGCCTTACGACATTTAGAAATGGGTGCATGATTTGAAATGGAACAGTATCTGGTGCACCGCCGTCCAGCGCTGTAAAATTGAAGACCGGTCACGGTGTTACCGTTTTACCGTAAAAAGCCATATGGCAAAAGCGAAGGGAAAAAACTTCCGAGACCCGATTGAGTCTGAATGGTCTTATTTTGGGCATGAACGGTCCACTGACGGCTTAAAGCTGCCAATGCCGGAGAACTCATAGAGATCTTTGTTTTGATAGTTAATGGCTCCCGTAACTTCAAACGAGCCAATAGTTATGGTCGTCCAAAGAATCAATATCCACAAGGTGCAACATCTACGGTGCAAGATGCAACATCCGTCCAAAACGCCGAAACATTGCCGTACGACTTTTAGAAATGGGTGCATGGATTGAAGTGGAATAGTACCATGGTCCCCACTGTCTAGCGGTGTAAAATTGAAGACCAGCCACGATGATCCCGTTTTACCGTAAAAATCCACGTTGCGAAAAAACGAAGGGTAAAAATCTTTTGAGACCTGATTTAGATTCGTATGGTCATTTTTTGGGTATGAAACTGTCCATTGATGGCTTAAAACTATCAAAGCCATAGAACGCATATAGAGCTTCGTTTTGACAGGTTATGGCTTCCGTAACTCTAAACAAGCCAACAGTTAAGGTCGTCCGAAGAATCGATATCCACAGGGTGCAACATCTACGGTGCAAGGTGCAACATCCGTCCAAAATATTGAAACAGTGCCGTAAGACTTTTAGAAATGGGTGCATGAATTTGAAATTGAAATATACCATGATGCACCACCGTTCAGCGATGGAAAATCGAAGACTTGCCACGGTGATCCCGTTTTACAACAATAATCCACGTGGCGAAAAAACGAAGGGTAAAAAACTTCCTAGACTCGATTGAGATTCAAATGGTATTTTTTTGTATATGAAACCGTCCATTGATGGATTAAAGCCATCAACGCTGTAGAACTCATAGTGAACTTCGTTTTAATAAGTTATGGCTTCCGTAACTCCAAACGAGCTAAAAGTTATGGTCGTTCAAAGAATCAACATCCACAGGATGCAACATATGCAGTGCAAGGTGCAACATCCGTCCAAAATGCCGAAACAGTGTCGAACAACTTTTAGAAATGGGTGCATGGATTTGAAATGGAAAACCATGGTGCACCATCATCCAGTGATGGAATATCGAAGACCAGCCATGGTGATCCCATTTTACTGGAAAAATCCACGTAGGAAAAAAACGAAGGGTAAAAAACTTCCAAGACCCGATTGAGATTCGGATGGTCTTTTTTTGGGTATAAAGCAATCCATTGACGGCTTAAAGCTATCAAAACTATAGAACTCACAGAGAACTTCGTTTTGATAAGTTATGGCTACCGTAACTCCAACGAGCCAACAGTTATGGTCATCTGAAGAATTGATATACACAGGGTGCGACATCTACGGTTCTAAGTGCAACATCCATCCAAAATGTCAAAACAATGCCGTACGACATTTAGAAATGGATGCATGGATTTGAAATGGAATAGTACCATGATGCCCACCGTCCAGCGATGGAAAATCGAAAACCAGCCATGGTGATCCCGTTTTACAGTAAAAATCCACGTGGCGAAAAAGCGAAGGGTAAAAGCTTCTAAGACCCCATTGAGATTCGGATGATCTTTTTTAGGTAGAAACTGTCCATTGATGGCTTAAAGTCGTAAATTCCTTAGAACACATAGAGAGCTTTGTTTTGACAGCTTAAGGCTCCCGTTACTCTAAACGAGCTAACAGTTATGGCCGTCCGAAGAATCGATATCAATAGGGTGCAATATCTACGGTGCAAGGTGCAACATCCGTCCAACATGCTGAAACACTGCCATACGACTTTTAGAAATGGGTGCATGGATTTGAAATGGAACAGTACCATGGCGCACCACCGTCCAGCGATGGAAAACCGAAGACCAGCCACGGTGATCCTGTTTTACCGTAAAAATCCACATGACGAAAAAACGAAGGGAAATAAATTTCCGAGGCCCGATTGAGAATCGGATGGTCTTTTTTTGGGTATTGTTATAATTTGAATTCAAGAACGGGAAAGATCATAAAGAAAAGTGGCAGCAATTTTATTTCATAATACTGTGTATTAATGAATACATAGAGAACATTATTTAAATGAACGAAAAACAAAGAAGAATATGGGCCCAAGCTACTACACAGGCCCAAATACAACTAGCCAAGAATACAACTAAGAAGCTCAAGCACAATTCTCTCAACACTCCCCCTCAAGTTGGTATGTAAATATTTATAATACCCAACTTGTTACATAAGAATTGAATTCTTGGTCCAGGTAATACTTTTGTGAACAAGTCTGCAATTTGATCACTAGTCTTCACATGCTCAGTCATCACAATCCCTTGCTGAATCTTCTCTCTTACAAAATGGCAATCCACCTCTATGTGCTTGGTCCTCTCGTGAAACACTGGGTTGTTAGAAATGTGCAGCGCTGCCTGATTGTCACACTTCAAACTAGCAGGCTTACTAAATTCAAAACCTATTTCATTCATGAAATTATTTATCCATGTGATCTCATACACAACATTGGCCATGGCCCTATATTCTGATTTAGCACTTGATCGAGCAACTACATTTTGTTTCTTGCTCTTCAAGATACTAGATTACCTCCCAAAAACACACAATAACCAGATGTGGATCTCCTATCAGATTTGGAACCAGCCCAGTCAGCATCTGAATAGCATTCCATCTTCATATGATTATGATTTGAATATACTATTCCCTGACCAACTATCCTTTTTAAGTAGCCAAGAATCTATTCCAAGTTCCTCCAGTGCTGCAATGAAGGTGATGCCATATGTTGACTTATTACACTCACTGAGTATGATAAATCTGGTCTAGTGATAGTTAGATAGTTTAACTTCCCTACCATCTCCTATTTCTTTCGGAGTTATCAAATAGTTTACTACCCTCCTCATTATTACTACCAGGTTGCATGGGAGTACTGCTAGGTTTCACTCCAAGTTTTCCAATCTCAACTAGTAAATCCAACACATACTTCCTTTGACACAGGAAAATGCCCTTACTACTCTTTGAGATTTCAATTCCTAGGAAATACTTCAAACACCCCCAGATCTTTTGTATGAAATTGTGCATGAATAAAGGCTTTTAATAACATAATTCCAGTCTCATCATCCCCTGTTATTACTATGTCATCTACATAGACAACTAAAAGAATTACTCCTGCTCTTGACCTTTTATAAAACACTAAATGATCAAAAGAACTTTTCTTCATCCCGAAAACCTCCATTGCCTTGCTAAACTTTCCAAACCATGCCCTTGGACTCTGCTTCAATCCATATAATGTTTTCTTGAGCTTACACACCATATCACCCTCCCCCTGAGCAATGAATCCAGGAGGTTGGTGCATGTACACTTCTTCTTTCAAGTCACCATGAAGAAAAGCATTTTTTATATCCAATTGATTGAGTTTCCAAGAGTGAGTAGCTGCCAAAGAGATAAATAATCTTATAGAGGTTAGTTTAGCTACTAAGGAAAAAGTTTCTGAATAATCAATCCCATATACTTGAGCAAAGCCTCTTGCTACCAACCGAGCCTTTAACCTTGCTATGGAGCCATCTGGATTTATCTTCACTGAGTATACCCACTTACAACTGATTGCCTTCTTTCCTTTGGGTAGTTGTACAAGATCCCATGTATTATTATGCTCTAGAGCATTTATCTCTTCTATCATAGCTTCATGCCACTCTGGTATAGACAGTGCTTCTCCTACACTTTTAGGTACACTTACCTTGTCTAATGATTTGAGAAACAAGCATGTGGAAGGTGGTAGATGATCATAAGATACAAATGAGGAAATTGGATAAGTACATTGCCTTTTTTATTTTCTCAATGCAATAGGTAGGTCTAAAATAGGGTCATGATCAGGTTCAGGAATAGGACTTGGGACAGTGACAGTAGGGATATTGTCATCCTTGTTTGGGATAGGATTATAAGATCTATTATATATCATAAGTTCCCCATCTTCATCCTGGTTTTAGGTAGGGTCATCACTTTCAGGATATGTATTTATTGGTGGAGACTTATAATAAGGGATGTCTTCATAAAGGTTCACATCAATTGACATGATGTACTTATTCAAACTAGGGCAATAGCATCTATAACCTTTTTGTAAATGTGAATAACCAACAAATACACACTTTACAGCCTTTGGATCTAGTTTAGACTTATGTGGTGTTGTGTCCCTTGTAAAGCATGTACTGCCAAATACTTGGGACTCACAGGGAATAATGGTTTTTCTGGGAAAAGAACTTTATATGGGATATTACCATTCAATACTGAAGAAGGCATTCTATTGATAAGGAAGCATGACGTAGAAACAGCATCTGCCCAGAATATTTTGGGCATATTAGATCGAAAAAGTAAAGCTCGTGTTGTCTCCAATAGGTGTCTATTCTTTCTCTCTACAACACCATTTTGGGAAGCAGTATCTACACATGAATTTTCGTGGAGCATACCATTTTGATTCATAAAGGTCTGAAATGACTCAGACATATACTCTTTTACATTATCACTACGGAGAGCTTTAATTGATGTATGCAATTGTGTCTTTATCTCAGCACAAAAAATTACTAAATATTGCAAATGACTCAGATCTTTTTTTATCAAGAATAACCATGTAACACGAGAGAAATCATCAACAAAAGTTACAAAATATTGAAAACCTGGTTTAGAAATTACAGATGCAGGTCCCCATATGTCAGAATGTACAAGTTCAAATGGATTAGTAGCACGTTTATTTATTCTTGGATAAGAACTAAGTCGATGGTGTTTTGCAAACTGACATGACTCACATTCTAAAATTTGTAAAGAATGAAACTTTGGACAAATCTTCTTAAAATTCTGTAATGATGGATGACCTAACTGGCAGTATAGTTCACTTGAACAGGCAATCATTTGTGGTGTAGTATCAAGAATATAAAGTCCATTGGATTGAACTCCTTTACTAATAATCCTCTTCGTCATGAGATCGTGGAATATACAGTGATTTGGATAGAAAGTAATGCAGCAATTTAAACTTTGAGTTATATTACTAACTGAAAGTAAATTAAATGCAAGACTAGGTAGATGTAACATTGTCTTTAGCTGCAAATTAGGGGTAAGATTTATATTTCCAGATCCTTGTATATTTGCAGAAGGTCCATCAGCTAATGTAACACCACTCATGTGTGTATTTGGTTGGTAATTTAAAAGACTATTTGATGTACCTGTCATGTTATCTGTTGCCCCTGAATCAATAACCCATTTATGCTTCCCAAATGTGATTGTGATTGTGCAGCTGTAGATATGGAGTTGAAGTTGGATTGTTTCTTTACACTGTCTTGATATGCCTTGTATTTACTGAATTCCTCAGCAGAAATGCTCACTGTTTTATTTTCTGAATCTTCTGATTGAGCAACATTCATGCTTCCATGCTTGTGTTGTGATGGTTTACCAATCAAGAACCAACATCTATCTGCAGTATGCCCATCCTTTTTGCAGTTTGTACATTTGTATTTAGGATTCATTGGTCGATTTGAAGATTGGTTAGCATTTCCTTTATATCCACCTTGTTTCCATATTTGGTGCATTTTTATGTATCACTAGTGCACTATTTTGTGAGTTAACTGATGATTGTGCACTTGTGTTCTCTGATCTCATCAATCTCGTAAACACCTCATGTCACTTGATCCAGATAAAATTTGAGATCTCGCAGGCTCGTATTCATGTGGTAACCCTGCCAGAAAACTCATCGCTGCCATCTCTTCACGTTGCTGCTGCTGTTTCTTCACATCAGTACTTAAAGGCAACAGCATATTTAGTTCTTCATAAGTTTTCATCGGGACTTAAAGGCAACAGCATATTTAGTTCTTCATAAGTTTTCTTAAAATTCATAAGGTAATTCATCAAACTTTGATCCTGTTTCTCAGCTCTGTAAAACGCCTTGCATACATCAAACATTTTACTCAAATTCCCTTTTCCAGAATACAAAAACTCCAAATATTCCATCAATTCTTTCATGAAACTACAGTGATTCACAAGACTGAGAACACTAGCATCGATTGTGTTTCGGATCTGGAGAAACAACCTAGCATCATCTCTAAGCCAAGTTTGATCTTCTCTCATCTCAGAATCATCAGTAGGTAGATTTAGAGATAGATGATCATCCAATTCAATACTCCGAAGATACAGTTTAATTGTCTTGCTCCAATCCAGATAATTTGATCCATTGAGTTTATGATCAGTAATCTTGGACATAATCGGGAGAACATCGACTTTGTTTTCCGCCATTAGCCCTAATCTTATTGAATTGCGGGAGATTTGAAATTTAGGAATCGTGCTCTGATACCATGTTATAATTTGAATTCAAGAACGGGAAAGATCATAAAGCAAAGTGGCGGCAATTTTATTTCATAATACTGTGTATTAATGAATACACAGAGAACATTATTGAAATGAACAAAAAACAAAGAAGAATATGGGCCCAAGCTACTACACGGGCCCAAATACTACTAGCCAAGAATACAACTAAGAAGCTCAAGCACAATTCTCTCAATAGGTATGAAACTATCCATTGACGGCTTAAAGCTATCAAAGCAGTAGAAATCATAGAGAACTTCGTTTTGACAGGTTATAGCTTCCCTAACTCCAAACGAGCCAACAGTTATGGCCGTCCGAAGAATCGATATACACAAGGTGCAACATCTATGGTACAAGGTGCAACATCCGTCCAAAATGCCGAAACAATGTCGTACGAATTTTACAAATGGATGCATGACTTAAAATGGAACAGTACCATGGTGCCCACCGTCCAGTGATGGAAAATCAAAAATCGACCACGGTGATGCCTTTTTACAGTAAAAATGCACGTGGCGAAAAAATGAAGGGTAAAAACTTTCGAGGCCCGATTGAGATTCGGATGGTCTTTTTTTGGGTGTGAAACTGTCCATTGATGGCTTAAAGCTATCAAATCCATAAACTCATAGGGAACTTCGTTTTGACATGTTATGGCTCCCGTAACTCCAAACGAGCCAACAGTTGTAACCGTCCGAAGAATCGATATACACATGGCGCAACATCTACGGTTCAAGGTGCAACATCCATCCAAAATGGCAAAACAATGTTGTATGACTTTTAGAAATGGGTGCATGGACTTGAAATGTAACAGTAGTATGGTGTTAACCATCCAGCGATGGAAAATCGAAAACCAACCATGGTGATCACGTTTTACAGTAAAAAAAATCCACGTGGCAAAAAAACGACAAGTAAAAAACTTCTAAGACCCATTAAGATTCGGATGGTCTTTTTTTGGGATCAAACTGTCCATTGACGGCTAAAAGCAGTAAAAACCCGTAGACCTCACAGAGAGCTTCGTTGTAGCAGGTTATAGCTCCCGTAACTCCAAACGAACCAACAGTTATGGCCATCCGAAGAATCGATATCCACGGGATGCAACATCTACGGTGCAAGGTTCAACATCCATCCAAAATGCCGAAATAGTGTCATACGACTTTTAGAAATGGGTGCATGGATTTGAATTGGAAGAGTACTCTGGTGTACTACCGTCCAGCGATGGAAAATTGTAGACCAGCCACGGTGATCCCGTTTTACCGTAAAAATCCACTTGTCGAAAAAACGAAAGGTAAAAAACTTCCAAGACCCGATTGAGATTCGGATGGTATTTTTTCGGTATGAAACTGTTCATTGATGGCTTAAAGATGTCAAAGCCGTAGAACTCACAGAGAGCTTCGTTTTGACAGGTTATGGCTGCCTTAACTCGAAACGAGTCAATAGTTACGGCCGCCCGAAGAATCGATATCCAAAGGGTGCAACATATACGGTGCAAGGTGCAACATCCGTTCAAAATGCCGAAATAGTGCCTTACGACTTTTAGAAATGGGTGCATGGATTTGAAATGAACAGTACCATGGTGTACCACCGTCCAGCGATGTAAAATCTAATACCACCCACGGTGATCCTGTCCTACCGTAAAAATCCACACGGCGAAAAAACGAAGGGTAAAAAACTTCCGATACCCGATTGAGTTTGGATGGTCTTTTTGGGGTATGAAACTATCCACTGATGGCTTAAAGCTATCAAAACCGTAGAACTCAAAGAGAGCTTCGTTTTGACAATTTATGGCTCTCGTAACTCCAAACGAGCCAATAGTTATGGCCGTCTGAAGAATCGATACCTAATGGGTGCAACATCAACGGTGTAAGGTGCAACATCCGTCCAAAATGTCAAAACAGTGTTATACGACTTTTAGAAATGGGTTCATGGATTTGAAATGGAATAGTACCTTGGTCCGGCAATACAGCGATGTAAAATCGACGACCAGCCATGATGATCCCGTTTTGCCATAAAAATCCACGTGGCAAAAAAAAAGGGTAAAAAACTTCTTAGACCCGGTTGAGATTCGGATGGTCTTTTTTGGGTATGAAACTGTTCATTGACGGCTTAAAGTTTTCAAAGCCGTAGAACTCACAGAGAGTTTCGTTTTGACAGGTTATGCCTCCCGTAAATCTAAACGACCAACAGTTATAGCCATCCGAAGAATCGATATCCATAGGATGCAACATCTACAGTGCAAGGTGCAACATCTATCCAAAATGCCGAAACAGTGCCGTACGACTTTTAGAAATGGGTTCATGGATTTTAAGTGGAATAGTACCATGGTGCACCACCATCCAGCGATGGAAAATCAAAGATCGACCACGGTGATCCCGTTTTACAGTAGTACGTGGCGAAAAAATGAAGGATAAAAAACTTCCGAGACCCGATTGAGATTCAGATGGTCTTTTTTAGGTATAAAACTGTCCACTGACGTCTTAAAGCCATCAAAGCTGTAGAACTCACAGAGAGCTTCGTTTTGACAGGTTATGGCTCCCGTAAATCTAAACAAGCCAAAAGTTATGGTTGTCCGAAGAATCGATATCCATAAGGTGCAACATCCGTCCAAAATGCCGAAACAGTACCGTACAACTTTTAGAAATGGGTGCATGGATTTGAAATGGAACATCACCATGGTGCATCACCGTCCAGCGATGGAAAATCGAAGACCAGCCATGGTGATCCCGTGTTACAGTAAAAATCCACGTGGCAAAAAAACGAAGAGTAAAAACTTGCGAGACCCGATTGAGATTCGGATGATCTTTTTTGGGTATGAAACTATCTATTGATGTCTTTAAGTAGTAAAATCCATAGAACTCACAAAGAGCTTCGTTTTGACAGGTTATGGCTCCCGTAACTCTAAACGAGCCAACAGTTATGGAAATCCGAAGATTCGATATCCACAAGGTGCAACATCTACGGTGCAAGGCGCAACATCCGTCCAAAATTTTGAAATAGCACCGCGCGACTTTTAGTAATGGGTGCATGCATTTGAAATGGAACAGTACCATGATGAGCCACCATCCACCGATGGGAAATCGAGGATCAGCCACGGTGATCCCGTTTTACCGTAAAAATCCACGTGGCGAAAAACGAAGGGTAAAAACTTCCGAGACCCGATTGAGATTCAGATGGTCTTTTTTTGGGAATGAAAATGTCCATTGATGGATTAGAGCTATCAAAGGCGTAGAACTCACAGAGAGCTTCGTTTGACAGGTTATGGCTCCGTAACTCCAAATGAGCCAACAGTTATGACCGTCCGAAGAATCGATATCCACAGGGTGCAACATCTAAGGCGCATGGTGCAACATCCATCCATAATGCCAAAATAGTGCCGTATGACTTTTAGAAATGGGTGCATGGATTTGAAGTGGAACAGTACCATTGTTGAGATGACCCTACTTTTCTAGTGGCCAAATCATGGGCTAATTTGTTTTTTTTTTCTTTTTTTTTTTGGCATAAAGAAATATATGCTAAATGAAAACACAGGGTCATCTATCTTCAAAACCAAAACCAGGATCCACTATTACCAATATAGAAATACTGGTGTATTCTCAAAACATAGATTAGTATATATGAAGATATACCAATCTCTTTAGTTATTAAATCAGAGTTTAAGAAAAATTAGCTAAAGCTTTCACACATAGCATTTTAATATAAAGATAAACCCATTTCCTTCTTATGAAAATTATTTGCAATATGACACAAAAGATACACAAGCAGACAGGAAACAGCAGAATTCCTGATTATATCATAAAAATCATAGAGATCCTTTACTTAACTCAACTCTTGCTATAACACAATTATAGGTGTGGCTGCGCATACACACACATATAAATACATGTGTGCACGGCCTCGCCAACACACAAGCTCAAGCAATGATATTAATGAATAGGCAATGAAGCCTTAGCACCAACAAAATATTAATAATTATATGTATAAACAAAAGATTACCAATCCAACTATATAAAAATGAGGTCATCGAGTTTCCTCTTTCTCATTCATATAAGTTATATTCAGACATAAAAGATGAATTTACATCAACTATCTTTCTTTAAAACAAAAACGTGTCACTGATGCAAGAACAAAAGCTATTCTGCATCATACAAATATTTTTAACACAAACAATTGGAAACTAACAAGTTCCTTTTTATAAAGGTCTCAAGATAATACATGGACTTGTAATCCATTTCTAGAAATCTTATGAATATAAAACAGTTTACTTTCTTTTGCAAAACTTATTCAAAACTGTGCTTATTCATTTTAGAAATGTAAAGTAAGGGCATGCACGTATTTTAATTTATATGGAAAGTCCTCAGTATAATTCAAGAATCTATCACATGAACATATATTAGCTATATGCTATATACAGATTCGAATAGCAACAGCCACTTAACATAGAAAATTACCTTTCCCAAAAATCATAATGCATTTGAAAGCATTAAAAATCCATCTTTCCTTCAAAAGTCTACGGCATCAAATATGCCAAAACATATGAATATAGTTCAGACTTGTAAGTCATACTGTTGAAGCCACTAAATACATTTCAGATTTATAAAGCCATGAGGCTGTAAGTTCTCAAACTCATTTCAGAAATTATTTCAAATTCTTGTATAAATCCAAATTCCACATAAAACTTCATTTCTTTCCAGAATAAACATCTTATATCAAAAAACACGTATCTATTAAAACTCAGAGCCATGAGGCTGTAAGTTCTCAAACTCATTTCAGAAATTATTTCAAATTCTTGTATAAATCCAAATTCCACATAAAACTTCATTTCTTTCCAGAATAAACATCTTATATCAAAAAACACGTATCTATTAAAACTCAGAGCCATGAGGCTGTAAGTTCTCAAACTCATTTCAGAAATTATTTCAAATTCTTGTATAAATCCAAATTCCACATAAAACTTCATTTCTTTCCAGAATAAACATCTTATATCAAAAAACACGTATCTATTAAAACTTAGATGCTCAGATGCAAATTCATAGCTCAAAAGTGTGGATTCAGATCCATATAATCTCCCAAACCATAAGTAACTTGATCTCAAAAAAAAAAACATAACATAGAGAAATATATATATATGTATACCTCATCTTTACTTTTCACATTTAAGGCATTCAACTTGCCAAAAACAATAAATATATATATATATACATATTCTCAGATATGATAATTACATACAAAAATCAAACTCCAGATCCATATAGGCTTATGCATAAATATAGAAATAATCCATCAAAATAAGTTTATAAAAGTTTTCCCCAAAACTTCTGAAAGGAAACTTGAACAAAATCCATAAAAATCCTTTAAATCACAAAACTCAGCAAATCTATGGGTCTGCACATATACACAAGTGTAAACACTTGTGTATACTGCCTTAACACCAGTTATTTCTCCAAATACAGATTTCAGAAAATATATACAAACTGAATAATCCAAGTGTTTCAGTTTCAACTTGCAATTACATATAAGACAATACAGTTTTCAAGATTATATGCAAATCAATCTAACACATAATGGTTCACTGTTCATGGCATTACATACATATTTTAGTTCAGCAATACATATGAAGTGACAATGAAAATACTTAAATACTTTCTTCATATCATCTACATGCAGTGATAAATCATTCTAACTCCATCTCTTAAATCATCATCTCATCAATATGTGCATAGCAACCTGTAAAAACATCATCCCGAACCGCCTCGTTGAATGAGACACCCCAGGAGATTGTCGAGACAATCAACAGGGTCAGACATGATACGTCTGGTATGAGTGTACTTAAACAATTCATTTGGCAGTAATGCATAGTGTTAAATCAGTGTATCGTGACATAATAGTGAATAGATATCATCTCAGGTACAGATATGAACATAATCAGAACTAATCATCATACACATATGAATACGCAAGCAACTAAAGAACAAACAATCATTAACAAGCATCAATGCACGCAAAGCATCCATACACACAAATTAATTTACAGAAATATAACCACGGCTGCCTGAGATAGGTCTTATTGCCAAATCGTGATTAAGAACACTCACGTAGCTATATGAGATGTCGATCCCCTAGATATTGCCATAGCTTTCCCCCTTTTTCTCACGAATCCAACGCCATTTGATACGGCAAAATAATTTTCCCCCAATCTGATTTCTAGGGCTTCGGCCATTTTATTTTTGTTTTGTAACGAGAGAGTAAAAATGAAAACCGCGGCCACATCCTTCTTTTTTTTTATAATCCACTCACGGCTAGGGTTTTAATAGATGGGAAATCACAAATTTACCCCCAAGTCCAAATGTGTGCATAAATATACTTCAATACTTTATACTTGTTTGAATCACAATATCATAGTTGTGTGAATATTGTGGGTCATTACAAATACCCCACCTTTTGGAATTGTGTCCTCACAATTCACTCTTACTCGTTTTAGCATCCCAAATATTCATTAAATTTTGCGGAGTGGCTGCAATACACACATGTATAAATATACACGTGTGCACTGCCTTGCCAACTCGAGTGCACCAGCAAATTTCAATCAACATGTTTCATCATTAAATGAACCAGCACAAGGGTAACTGCAACTGTCATACAGACAACACATAAATAAGAAAGCAACATATTCAACAACTCAGTGCATCTGAAAACAGCAACCTCAGATGGATGTATGGGAACTTACACATAGACTTGGCAAATGCAAGACAATACAAAATGATAACAGCAGAAGTGATCAAGGCAAAGCACAAGTGTGCAGCATCTAGTAGTTTCAAGTACATGGACATATATATATATATGGAACTGCCACTGTATGCAAACAGCAAAATCAAGTCTAAAATCTCAAGTGCAACAGCAAATTTCAGATGCAACAGTGTTTGGACCAAGTCCATGTATACAGTGTAACTCAGGGGTGCACACAGGATGAAGTGAATATGCATAAATATGGCAGTGTACCAATGAGAGCAGGAAACAGTGCCATTGCATTCATCATAATAGTGTTCACATTCAGTTTTAAACTAAACTCTATTGGCAAATTGGTTTAGAAAATTCTAGAATCAATACAGATTTTACTTTCTGCTTTTCAAAGCAAATTCTAATGTCTCAAACATATTTATACACCAAGCTTACTCAACCAGAACCAAACAAATATTAATTCAGTAACAGTTCATAGGTTTTGTCATCAAGTTATATATTGCTTACAAATGCATTCCTACTCATGATTCATATTGAAGTCATTTTAAATGTAATGTTCATTCATCCATGGCTATACACACCATCTTCAGGCAAAACATGTCATCCATATGCAAATCAAAATAGGGATCAATACCCTTATATAATCTGTCTTTATTTAAATGATTTTTTTTTAATCCAAAACAGACCCCATTCTTGGCAATCAAAGCAAAATATCATAAACATACATATGAATTAAGTTTATACAAACAATACTCAATCAATACAAACAACAAACAACCACTTAATACTGGTATTTTTTCCTCAGTTCCAAAAAGAAAACCAGACATCTATAAGAACATCAACTGATTGCTTGTCAACAAAAATCATCCAACAAGTATCTTAGCAGAAATTCTTATTTCAAGAATTCATAACAACCATCACCCAAATCACACAAGCATCTCATAAATATGAACAAGCAAAACCCACAACATTGAGCTAAGGCATCAAAACTGAGTCTGCATACCAGAACTCACCATACCCCTAGCCTAATCACCTCTGCTTGTAGGTTCACTTCATATTATTATTATTATTATTATTATTATTATTATTATTATTTTTTAAGGTCCAATATTACATTCATGGTTGCACTGGTGCACATTGCCTGGAACATCTGCTTGATTTCCAGCGCACTACAAACTATTTGGACATGAACATGCCATGTGCAAACTCACACCCCATCCTTGATGCAAGCCAACCACCATGTCATACCCACTTCCCTCATACCCAACCTGGTAGAGGTGACCCATTTTTCTTAGTTTAATTACTAAGTTTTCCTTTCATGTGTGCTGGTCTCAACTATACTGTATCATGCTCAAAACCTTTATGTACATAACCAGTAAATGCAAACAGTTTTCATGCATCCATGAAACATTCATCCATTCATACATTTAAACAATCAATTAATCACATCTGTACATCATTTCAAGTCAATTTTTGTTCAGAGACAGGCCTTTGACTAAAGCATAGATCAAATATTTTAGGAGATAAAATACCACTGGGGGTTCCCAGTAACCAAATCTAACAACCAGCAAGGCATCCAAACATTTCACATAGATTATATCACCACAAAGAAACTCATCCAACACATATGTGGTTAACAAAACTTATTTTCATTCATATAAAACTAACATACACCTAATCATAAGTAGCTATAAGTGTTCTTTTCGTCTTCACTTATGTCATTGGGCTATATAAACTTGCGGGTAAGGCACAGGGATTTTGCATATCAGAAAATTCTTATGTTTTTCATATTTTATATTACAATCAACATGTGACCAGAGATGTTTATATGTATATATATATATATTTTTGAGGAAATACTTAGGCAACTAGAGCTCAGCACATGGTCAAACCATTGCACTCTTATCCCCTTATTAAATACCAGACATAAGCAAAAGAACTTCCCTCCTTTTACTGCCTTGTACTTAACCAATCTTAGATCACACTTGACTGTAATGATTATATAATCCATTTTTTTTCCAGGTTATATTCATAAGAAACTTTATCTTCCTCTAAGGGACCTGTTTTATAAACTTCCATCACAAAGTTATATGCAGTTATCAAACATATTCAAGAAATGCAGCTTAACAATTATGCATCCAAATCAGACAATTCACTTTTCAATGTTTATTCATATAATGACCTATTGCAATTGATACTGGCATTTGATATTTATTTATTTTTTGAAATTTTTTCCAAATATCAACATCACTTGCATCAGCTCATTATTGTGTTTATCAAGTTCTCAAACATATACTTATTAGTTATGGTGTAACAGTGGTGATTTCAGATTTAAATCAAAATAAATAAATACACCATCTACATTGAAACAAAGCAACATCCATGAAGTCCACAAAGAAGTAAAACTGTAATTTTAGCCATCTTTTAGATCAGATATAAACATAGGTGTCTTAATCCAACTTTTCTTGTATTAGAAAACATTTATAAATTCAAATTCCCTCATTTTAAATTTCTTACTACAGAGATTTACAATAGGTTTGTGGGCTTTCCAAAATAATTTAGGCATTCATGATTCTACTGTATTATTGTAAAGATATGGACAGAGGTGTTTGTTAAGAAAATTTCACCAAAAACCCAGAAAACCTCATATCTTATTATTTAGAAAATAAGCATGAGCCAGATTTCTATCTTGCTGCCTATGTTCTAAATAATTTAAATCCATACTTGACAATAATAAGAATAGAGTAATAAAAATGCTCAAACCATTTTAACTTGGAAAACTGACATACAAAACTCCAAATAGAAATGCACAAACAAACATCCATCTCATCCATAATAACCACTTCAGAAATTTAAATAATTTTTATAATACTTCTTTGTTCATAGCAAATTTAAATGAACTAGACATGAGCATAAACCTCTCTGTTCATACTGCCTAATCCATTATTATTCAATACCCTACTTCTCAGTAAATTAATCAGATTATTTTCTTATAAAAACTGGGTCATAAACTCATTTCTGTAATCAGGTTATATGATTGATTAAACAATTTTCAAAACAAAGTAATAGAAAGGAGAAACATCATTAACATTGATGTAATTCAAATAAATCATCCAAAGCAATCAATTCAAACAATGCAACCAAAGCAGTCAATACAAACAAATTCACACAAATTAAAATTTTGCTATGTTATCTACCAACATAGCTCTGATACCAAATGAGATGACCCTACTTTTCTAGTGGCCAAATCATGGGCTAATTTGTTTTTTTTTCTTTTTGTTTTTTGGCATAAAGAAATATATGCTAAATGAAAACACAGGGTCATCTATCTTCAAAACCAAAACCAGGATCCACTATTACCAATATAGAAATACTGGTGTATTCTCAAAACATAGATTAGTATATATGAAGATATACCAATCTCTTTAGTTATTAAATCAGAGTTTAAGAAAAATTAGCTAAAGCTTTCACACATATCATTTTAATATAAAGATAAACCCATTTCCTTCTTATGAAAATTATTTGCAATATGACACAAAAGATACACAAGCAGACAGGAAACAGCAGAATTCCTGATTATATCATAAAAATCATAAAGATCCTTTACTTAACTCAACTCTTGCTATAACACAATTATAGGTGTGGCTGCGCGTACACACACATATAAATACATGTGTGCACGGCCTCGCCAACACACAAGCTCAAGCAATGATATTAATGAATAGGCAATGAAGCCTTGGCACCAACAAAATATTAATAATTATATGTATAAACAAAAGATTACCAATCCAACTATATAAAAATGAGGTCATCGAGTTTCCTCTTTCTCATTCATATAAGTTATATTCAGACATAAAAGATGAATTTACATCAACTATCTTTCTTTAAAACAAAAACGTGTCACTGATGCAAGAACAAAAGCTATTCTGCATCATACAAATATTTTTAACACAAACAATTGGAAACTAACAAGTTCCTTTTTATAAAGGTCTCAAGATAATACATGGACTTGTAATCCATTTCTAGAAATCTTATGAATATAAAACAGTTTACTTTCTTTTGCAAAACTTATTCAAAACTGTGCTTATTCATTTTAGAAATGTAAAGTAAGGGCATGCACGTATTTTAATTTATATGGCAAGTCCTCAATATAATTCAAGAATCTATCACATGAACATATATTAGCTATATGCTATATACAGATTCGAATAGCAACAGCCACTTAACATAGAAAATTACCTTTCCCAAAAATCATAATGCATTTGAAAGCATTAAAAATCCATCTTTCCTTCAAAAGTCTACGGCATCAAATATGCCAAAACATATGAATATAGTTCAGACTTGTAAGTCATACTGTTAAAGCCACTAAATACATTTCAGATTTATAAAGCCATGAGGCTGTAAGTTCTCAAACTCATTTCAGAAATTATTTCAAATTCTTGTATAAATCCAAATTCCACATAAAACTTCATTTCTTTCCAGAATAAACATCTTATATCAAAAAACACGTATCTATTAAAACTCAGAGCCATGAGGCTGTAAGTTCTCAAACTCATTTCAGAAATTATTTCAAATTCTTTTATAAATCCAAATTCCACATAAAACTTCATTTCTTTCCAGAATAAACATCTTATATCAAAAAACACGTATCTATTAAAACTCAGAGCCATGAGGCTGTAAGTTCTCAAACTCATTTCAGAAATTATTTCAAATTCTTGTATAAATCCAAATTCCACATAAAACTTCATTTCTTTCCAGAATAAACATCTTATATCAAAAAACACGTATCTATTAAAACTTAGATTCTCAGATGCAAATTCATATCTCAAAAGTGTGGATTCAGATCCATATAATCTCCCAAACCATAAGTAACTTGATCTCAAAAAAAAAACATAACATAGAGAAATATATATATATGTATACCTCATCTTTACTTTTCACATTTAAGGCATTCAACTTGCCAAAAACAATAAATATATATATATATACATATTCACAGATATGATAATTACATACAAAATCAAACTCCAGATCCATATAGGCTTATGCATAAATATAGAAATAATCCATCAAAATAAGTTTATAAAAGTTTTCCCCAAAACTTCTGAAAGGAAACTTGAGCAAAATCCATAAAAATCCTTTAAATCACAAAACTCAGCAAATCTATGGGTCTGCACGTATACACAAGTGTAAACACTTGTGTATACTTCCTTAACACCAGTTATTTCTCCAAATACAGATTTCAGAAAATATATACAAACTGAATAATCCAAGTGTTTCAGTTTCAACTTGCAATTACATATAAGACAATACAGTTTTCAAGATTATATACAAATCAATCTAACACATAATGGTTCACTGTTCATGGCATTACATACATATTTTAGTTCAGCAATACATATGAAGTGACAATGAAAATACTTAAATACTTTCTTCATATCATCTACATGCAGTGATAAATCATTCTAACTCCATCTCTTAAATCATCATCTCATCAATATGTGCATAGCAACCTGTAAAAACATCATCCCGAACTGCCTCGTTGAATGAGACACCCCAGGAGATTGTCGAGACAATCAACAGGGTCAGACATGATACGTCTGGTATGAGTGTACTTAAACAATTCATTTGGCAGTAATACATAGTGTTAAATCAGTGTATCGTGACATAATAGTGAATAGATATCATCTCAGGTACAGATATGAACATAATCAGAACTAATCATCATACATATATGAATACGCAAGCAACTAAAGATCAAACAATCATTAACAAGCATCAATGCACGCAAAGCATCCATACACGCAAATTAATTTACAGAAATATAACCACGGCTGCCTGAGATAGGTCTTATTGCCAAATCGTGATAAAGAACACTCACGTAGCTATATGAGATGTCGATCCCCTAGATATTGCCATAGCTTTCCCCCTTTTTCTCACGAATCCAACGCCATTTGATACGGCAAAATAATTTTCCCCCAATCTGATTTCTAGGGCTTCGGCCATTTTATTTTTGTTTTGTAACGAGAGAGTAAAAATGAAAACCGTGGCCACATCCTTCTTTTTTTTTTTATAATCCACTCACGACTAGGGTTTTAATAGATGGGAAATCACAAATTTACCCCCAAGTCCAAATGTGTGCACAAATATACTTCAATGCTTTATACTTGTTTGAATCACAATATCATAGTTGTGTGAATATTGTGGGTCATTACAATTGTACCCACCGTCCAGCGATGGAAATTGAAAACCAGCCATGATGATCTCGTTTTAGAGTAAAAATATACATGGCGGAAAAGCGAGGGGTAAAAAACTTCCGAGACCCGATTGAGATTCGGGTGGTCTTTTTTTGGGTATGAAACTTCCCAAAACACACAAAGAGCTTCGTTTTGACAGGTTATGGCTCCCGTAACTCTAAAAGAGCCAACAGTTATGGCCGTCAGAAGAATCGATATCTATGGGATGCAACTTCTATGGTGCAAGGTGCAACATCCATTCAAAATGCGAAAACAGTGTCGTACAACTTTTAGAAATGGATGCGTGGATTTGAAATGAAACGGAACCATGGTGCACCACCGTCCATAATGGAAAATCGAAGACTAGCCACGGTGATCCCGTTTTACCGTAAAATCCACGTGGCGAAAAAACACAGGGTAAAAAACTTCCGAGACCCGATTGTGATTCGGATGTTCTTTTTTTGGTTGTGAAACTGTCCATTGATGGCTTAAAGCTATCAAGCTGTAGAACTCACAAAGAGCTTGTTTAGACAGTTTATGGCTCCCGTAACTACAAACAAGCCAACAGTTATGGTCGTCCGAAGAATCCGTATCCAGAGGGTGCAACATCTACGGTGCAAGGTGCAACATCCATCCAAAATGCCGAAACAGTGCCGTACACTTTAGAAATAGGTGGATGGACTTGAAATGGAACGGTACCATGGTGTCCACCGTCCAGCGACGTAAAATCGAAGACCAGCCACGGTGATCCCATTTTACCGTAAAAATCCATATAGCGAAAAAACGAAGGGTAAAAAACTTCCAAGACCTTATTGACATTCGGATGGTCTTTTTTTGGGTATGAAACTATCCATTGACAGTTTGTAGCTGTCAACGCCGTAGAACTCACATAGAGATTTGTTTTGACAGGTTATGACTCCCGTAACTTTAAATGAGCCAACAGTTATGGCCATCCGAAGAATCGATACCCAAAGGGTGCAACATCTACGCAGCAAGGTGCAACATCTGTCCAAAATGCCAAAACAGTGTCGTACGACTTTTAGAAATGGGTGCATGGATTTGAAATGGAACAGTACCATGGTGCACAACCGTCCAGCAATGGAAATTCGAAGACTAGCCACGCTGATCCCGTTTTACCATAAAAATCCACATAGCGAAAAAACAAAGGGTAAAAACTTTCGAGACCCGATAGAGATTCGGGAGGTCTTTTTTTGGGTATGAAACTGTCCATTGATGGCTTAAAGTGGTAAATGCAGTAGAACTCAAAGAGAGCTTCGTTTTAACAGGTTATGGCTCCCGAAATTCTAAACGAACCAATGGTTATGGCCGTCCAAAGAATAGATATCCACAGGGTGCAACATCCGTCCAAAATGCCGAAACTGTGACGTACGACTTTTAGAAATGGGTGCATGGATTTGAAATGAAACAGTACCATGGAGCACTACCATCCGGCAATGGATAATCGAAGACCGGCCATGGTGATCCCGTTTTACCGCAAATATCCAAATGGCAAAAAAACAAAGGGTCAGAAACTTTCGAGATTCAATTGAGGTTCAGGTAGTCATTTTTGGGTATGAAATAGTCCATTGACGGCTTAAAGTGGTAAAAGCTGTAGAACTCAGAGATTGCTACATTTTGATAGGTTTTGCCTTCCGTAACTCCAAACGAGCCAACAGTTATGGCCGTCCGAAGAATAGTATCCACAGGGTGCAACATCTACGATGCAAGGTGCAACATCCGTCCAAAGTACCGAAACAGTGTCGTATGAATTTTAGAAATGGGTGTTGTTTGTGCCAAATTGGTCACAAATCCCAATATCGTGAAAGCACCAATATATGAATACAAATCAATAATATCCAAACACAAATCTCAGATCCAGATGAAATAATTGGAAAATAACAAACAGAAACACAAGGTTTATAGTGTTTTGGCTATCTCCGGCCTACACTCATTTTGAATGGTAATCTTTTATCGATATTCTTGCTAGTTACAGTGAATTATAGCAATTATATTCAACTAAAACAGCAAAGTTTAAATGCAATTGAAGTTTTGGCGGAGTCTGGACGTCGCTGGATCCAAAAGCCTCTTTCTGTAGGCTCTAGGGCTACTTATATGCGCTCCAAGCAAATATCTGGCTCAAACTTCGGGAGACTACTTTTGGCATGTGAGTGGGCCCACGCGATCGATCCCATGAAGTATCGACTCGATACGTGGTCGATACGAATGTTATTCGTATCGATCAAGATTTTGTCCAATGGAGTCGAAACTTAGCATGAAACCTTCTTTAGCATGTACACAAGCTCCTGTGAAAATTTCATAGCATTTGGACCTGTGAATTGCGAGATATGATCGACGCAGGATTATGTTTTTGTTAATGCTGCCGCATTGGGATCGATCCTTTGTATCGATCTATTCATATCAATCCAAGCTCGTGTTAGCATGTTGACGTGGCACGCACTCCTCAGATCGATCCACTTTTTATGCCGAGTTGATCGAGTCGTCCCAAGGTTTTCACCTCGTTGGCATGGTTCATGTTTTATTTCATAAAGATGAAAAGCATTGATTTTATATCGATCATCCGTTGCTCTATTCGCATCGATGTTTTTAGGTTACTTCGCATCATTGATTTGGGGTCATTTCGTACTGATATCTGGAGGTACTGCTTAATATCGATCGTTCGATGGTCCATTCGTGTCGATCGTTAATCAATCAATACGAACTGCTCTATTAGTACCGATACGAATTGACTCCAAGTGATGGATGCGAAGTAAAGCCAAGTTGAGTAGATAAAAAGCAGAGGGTCTGTGATGGATGCGAACGTATTGATACGAATGATGGACACAAATGCGAATGTATCCTTACAAACGATGGATATGAATAGGGTTTCACTCTGATCAATATGAACTCAAGGGATGCGAGGCAAAGCCACTCTGATCGATACGAACTCGAGCGATTCGAATAGCGCGACCGTGGAATGATTCGAACAAGATCGATTCGAAATCTGATGTCCCCTGATGGATACGAACGACGTGTCTTTCTCAACTTGTATCGATCATATCTCGATCATACGAGCTCCGATTGACCTGAAATTTGAAACGTCGGCTTTTATGGCTTTGCTTGTCATGTCTTGTCAATTGTAGCTCGATTCAGACTCGTACGAAATCCATCGATATCCATAGTGAACCTATGATATATAACCGATAACTGGGATGAGCAATCATTAATTTTCAACCAACTTCTTGATATCTCAGCCTTGCTAAAAGGTGGGATAACACTTTGCCCCCCAAAACATGCCTTTTGGTAAAAGGCATGTTTTGAATAGCTTCAAATCAAATGCCGTGAGTTCATGTTTTATTCATAGCGGTATTATTTTCAATCAAGTTTATGGCTGTTCGAAGCCGAATCAGTATCTATTTCCACATTCGGAAGCGAGTAATCAAATTCTACAGCCTCTCCGGACTATCAATGGTCACTCCTGACCCTTGCCAGGTCCATTCCAAACCTAGAAATCGAATGTAAAAATCTTGTTGCGTTCCGACGTTGCTTTCTATCCCTTGCACTTTGGCCCCCACGAGGGCGTATAGCGATGTCATTGCCTTTCTTGACCGATCATAGCATCTCTGGGCTCTTGCTGGATCCCATCCTGTCACTCTACGGTGAACGGGAAACAGCATCGAGTGAGCCGATCCACTCGCTCTCCGGCGAAGCGGCAACACCCCCTGCACTTCGGTTCAGTGTTTCTGAACATTAAGCAATGTCATGGCCTAAATCCTAGGCCAATCATAGCTACTCCAGGCTCTTATCGAACCCCGATCCACTCTGGGGAACGACGTTAAGTGAGTCGATCATGTCGCTCTCCGAAGAAGCAACTCACTTCCTGCACTACAGACCCCGCCTCTCCGGGTAGGATCATAAAGCAGTCATTTTCAAGCTGGTTTTCAATATTCATCCTTTAACTCTCCGGTCAAAGGTTTATTTCGAGAAATTCAAGTTCATTTATTATATTCAAATCCCAGATGTTCAATCTCAAACATCAGGAAAAACTAGACATTGCCTCTTCGGGCCTAGCGATCTATTACCATCTCAGAGCATGCCTGAGGATCGCTCTGGATCCCGTACATGTGTAAGTGGAATTGCCGTTTATTTTAAAATCAAATCTAAAGAATCTAATTAACCAAAGTCCAAATCCTGAACTTGGCCCTTGCCATCATAATCAACTGATGACGAGTCGTGATCCCGATCCAGGATCAGTTCTGTTAGGTGGAGGTGGCGGTTGCTCAGGTCTTACGACTGCCGTACGATCTCTGGTGTATTGTGGCAATCTACCACTTCTAGCATTCTGTTCCACCTCATCTTTCAAACAGTGGCATTCATCGGTAGTATGCCCTTCAAGCTCATGGAATAGGCAGTACTTTCCACTCCTACGTTCCTGCTCTATGGGATCTCTCCTGGGTGGTTTTCTATAGGGGATCTGCCCCCTAATCTCCATGTAAATCCGTTCCAGGCTTGCCGTCAAATCTGTGTATTGTCTGAATCTAGATTCTCGGAATTTCTACCGTTTATCAGGACCATCGTATCTATCGTCCTGCTTTCGCTTTCCTTTGTCCACTTCGGACTATTCTTTGGATGTTCCTTCGCCTTGCACAATGTTTGTTTTTCGTCTCTTGGCGCGTGAGTCTTCTAGCTGAATGAATCTCTTAGCCTCATGGTAGAATTCTCCAAGATCTTATGGTGGATCCCTTGCCAAAGAATCCTTAAACTCTATGCCTTTAGCAACTCCGGCTACCGCCGCCATCAAAATTATCGATGGATCTGGGAGATCCATTGAAGCCACCGTCGCATTGAATCGTAATAGAAAATCCATTATGGACTCTCTGGTCTTTCGCTTTATCGAAGCTAATGTCATCACACTCTTGGGTCGCGTCACGTGGACCCTAAACTGTCTCATGAAGCATTCCACTAGCTCGCCCAATGTTTTGATCGATTCATTCTCTAGCTGCCTAAACCAAAGCGCAGCCAAATCTGATAAAAATAAAGGGAAACATCATGCCATCACTTCCTCGAATGCTCCCAGCACTTCCATATGCTAGATATATCTGGTAATGTGCATGGTCGGGTCTGACTTCCCATCATAAGGGTCTAGTATGGGTAACTTGAACTTTGGAGGATTCCTCGCATTCCTGAAATTTGAAGTAAATAGACTCCGATTAACTTCCTCTAGGCCTCCGTTTGACAACCCTCCTCTCATAATTCGTCGCACTAATCCAGCCATTCTTTCATCTCCATCCAGGGGTTGTCCCCTCAACATGCCTCTATCCTACTCCCTAAGTCTCGAAGGTTATTCTGGGTAATATTTTCCATGTGGCTCATTCATGTTGGCGTTGGCTCTAGCCTGCTGAGCTCTATCTATGGGTCTTCCAGTGCCAGATCTCGAGGCTCTGCCCCCAGGTTCCTGTTGATTGCCTTCATATTCTTTATTCTAATCTCGAGTATGACCTCCATCGGCCTCTACGACTCTAGCTCCTTGTCATGTGTTTGCAGCAACTGTAGTCGGTCCAAGGTTCTGTGCTCCGGCTGCTCTCATCTGTTCAAAGAAGTTTTGCATCATATCTTGCTGACTCTTCAACAATCTTTCATGTATTGAATCTACCATAACCTCCATCTCATCCCTGGTGATGTAGATCGAAGCTTGTCCTTCTCCCACTCCAGAGGATGCCTCTTAACTTCCCCCTTGTTGGCTCCTATTGGCTCTTTGTCATCTACTTGTTTGTGACGTCATTGTCTTTCAAATATGAATTCTTAAAGCTTTCAAATCCAATATCTAAGCGGTAGGATTCCTGAGTTCAATTCTTAGTGAAAGCACCAAAGTATTACGTCAAAATCGGTCACAAACACCAATTTCACGAAAGCACCAATATATGAATACAAATCAACAATATCCAAACACAAATCTCAGATCTAGATGAAATGATTGAAAAATAACGAATAGAAACACAAGGTTTATAGTGGTTCGGCTATCTTGGGCTTGCGTCCACTATGAGTGATAATCTTTTATTAATGTTCTTGCTAGTTACAGTGAATATCAGCAGTTATATTCAAATATAACCGCGATGTAACGGCCCGTATTTCACGCGTCGACAAAAATCGTAAAATAGTTGCATTAAGTCGTTAGTAATGCTTGAGTCATTTGAACCTAAGTGGTAGGGTTTACGGCTTAAGGGGTTAGGCCGTGTAATAGCCAGCTCGTGGGAAGCCTAAGTCGTTCGGAGTTGAGTTGTATGGAGGCATGAGTCGTGACCGACTTAGTGCTTAGGTCGTGTGGAGAATAGCTCGTGTGAGCGACTCATAGGGGTGACCGGCTTAGCAGGAGTTAGACGACTCGTAGGTGTTGTCGACTTAGGGTGTGGCCGAGTCAAGGAGGTAGCCGACTTAGTGGTAGACCGGTTTAGGAGTTAAAAGACTTGACCGACCTATAGATAGAGCGATTTAAAGTAGGTAGCGACTTATAGGAGTTATCGGTTTAAGGATGGTTGCCGAGTTAGGGGGTGGCTAACGACTTAGGAGTTAGCGAGTTATTGGGTTGGTCCGACCTAGTGGTTAGCGGCTTAGGGAGTTAAGGCCTAGGTCATGTGTTGATGTTAAGTCGGCAGGGGCTTGAGTCGTGAGTCGGCATGTGTTCTGGGTTTAGATCGGCAGGAGATAGGTCATTAGGCCTGGAGTTTAGGTCGGTGAGTCGTTAGGTCGGAGGCTTTTTGAGTCGTGTGCAGTTGGGTCGGCACTTGTGTTCGGCCGGTTTAGAGTTAAGTCATGTGCCGCATATCTGTTGAGTCGTGGACGACTCATGGTGGTCTGTTGAGTCGTGGACGACTTTGGGGGGGGGGGCGGCCGACTCAGGGGGGGATTTCTGCCTATAAATAGAAGGGGTTCGCCTCACTTTTTGGCACCGGATTTTGAAGCGACGAAGTGCTGCCATTTTGAGAGCTCAACTACAACACTTCTTCACTTCTTTTCTCCACTCTAATCTAGTGATTCCTTCCATCTAAATTTAAGATCAAATCGAAGATCCAAGAGCCAAAGTTGAAGATCTTCATCCAACAAAGAGAGATTTCATCGATTGAAGCGAGATTTTGCTGGATCAAGCTTGATTCCTTGCTGTCCAGATCTGGAGTTGATTGTCTTTGAGTTGTTTAGGTGATTCGGTGAGTGGTAGTTATCTCTCACACGGACCCAAGGGAGTATATTGGATTGGTGGCTTGTTTATGTGTTAAAGATAGTGATTTCTTGCTTTTTCCTTAAGTTTGCATGTAGATCTATCACCTATGAAGTCTTGACACCTATTTTACTACATGTTCACTTATGCGAGTTCATTCATCAAGTTGTAGAGATATTGTTCATAATTCATGCTTGTTAGAACGCATGTTAGATTTGAACTCTTTATTTACGAAATTGCCATTATTGTTGTAATTGCTTATTAGATCTTGTTTGAATGATTGATTATTTGGATTGATGTTTGATTTGGTTGATTAGTTGATAGATAACTTGATTTGGACAAGTTGGTCAAAGATGATTCAAAAGTTAAGTGGAAAGGCTCTTGAATAAGGAAAGCTGCTTGTGGCATATGAAGCGGATGTGGAAACCCATATGGATAGATTTGATGATGTTGAGATGGGACTTTGCTATGATGCGATGAAGCAAAGTATGATGTGAGAAAGACTTGGTTTAATCCAGACGGAATCATCCCAAGCATGTTGATAACTCGATGATGCGATTCGAGTTGGTTGATAATGGTTAGCTTGAGAGGCGCTTGAGCTAGTATGGGAATGGTCGTCGAGGAGGATGACTAGAAGGCTGAGATTTTATCGTTATTGAAGGTTCTAGCATGCTCAAAGCAAGAGTACGTTGGAACGGGCTGCGACGACGTTCCAAGCACGGGCTGCGACGACGTGTTAGTACTCTGGTAGTTGCGAAAATTCCTAGGCACGGGCTGCGACGACGTGCGGAGTTATGTCTAGAACCGGGGTTACCATTAGCCCTTGACTGGCGGTCACTCAACTAACGATGATATCGAGGCAATGATAACAGTGATAGCCAGAGTCATGGATGTTTGATTGTATCATCATTCGATCTCAAGAGCGGTGTTTTCTGGGTGCTTATCTGATTTTGGTTTAGGCCTTGGGGGTTTGTGCTTGGAAAACATCGACCTTGACTCGAGTGATAATTACTTTACTTAAATTGTCTGCTTTGCTATGCTTGTTTATGCTTAGTGGGTCTGGGGGCTATCACTGTAGAATGAGGTGGAGTGGGATGGTTGAGTTCCTATTCCTTTTATCCTTTATGCTCTTTTGGTATGTTTGATAGTTAATTTACTGTTCACTAAGGCTGTTGTCTGACTCAAGGTTTTATGCTCAACTCTTATTACCTTGGGTTGTTCATCCATGTTGGGATGAGCAGACTAGGTAGCAGGTGACAGGTGTTGTTCTTGGCTATCAACGCTGTTGATGACGAAGACGAGCTGGAGGCTAGCATATTAGTTTTCTTACTATATGTACTGGATGTTCCACTGTTTGTATATGTTTTGAGTGTTATTTAGTGAGGCTTGATGTATTGATTGTTCAGATGCTTGTATCAAACCTTTATGAAGTCTATATGATGATATTCTGTTATGAGCTTCACTATATACATATATTTCTCTATTGTATTTTGTCCACGCGCTGTGAGTTGTACGATAGAGCTTCTGTTTTATCTTACCCTGACTATCGTCCATGGCTGCCTGGCACGTCTTTCAGCGCACCATTCTCTTGTTTTAGTGCTGGAGTCATGGGCGGTCGTCACATTTGGTATCAGAGCTTTGGTTAATCAATTTTAGCCAACGCTCGTTGACGTAACTATGTATGAGAGACGTAATTGTAATTTTTATGGATGATTACTATATATAATATAGTAGTTTAGAAGGATTTGAACTCCTTATGTAGTTGTTTCTCAAGGTGTTCTAAATCATCCTTTTTTGTAGATATTAAGGATGAGTCGAAGTGGGAGACAAGCTGCTAGGGAAAGCCGTGCTGCTGGGGGAGCTACTGACTATACTGCAATGTTCGAAGCTATGATGACTTCGATCATGAGAAGGATACCAACTTCAGGACCATCAGTAGATGTTGGAGTTCAAGTTCAAGCTCCAAGACCATTGGATTTTGCTAAGTTGTGTAAGGATTATACTGCTCTTGGAGGGAAGGTTTTCTTGGGGACAGAATCAACCATTGAAGTGCAGAGATGGATTGATGCTTGTAGAAGGATCTTTGGTGATTTGGGGATTGAGGATGCAACTAAGAGGAAGCTTGCATCAAGACAGCTTCAAGGGAGAGCTTCTGATTGGTGGAATTCTATCACCATTGATACTCCAGAGGAAGAGATTACTTGGGAACAATTCCAAGTTAGATTTGAAGCTAAGTTCATTTCTACGGTTCAGAAATCTGTTCTGTTTAAGAAGTTTGTGGAGCTCAAGCAAGGTGGGAGACCAGTTCTTGAGTATGTTTCTGAGTTTGAAGCTTTGTCCAAGTATGCTCGGTCGTATATTGAATCTCCCTATCAGAAGAATGAGAAGTTTGTGACAGGCTTGGACAGTTATCTTGGGAGACAGTTGGTGGATCATCTGGACGATCCATTTGAGAAGCTTGTGGAGAAACCTCTCAGGCACGAGAGTTTATTTCCTAAGGAAGGATCTGTTGTTGCTGTGACCATGGAAGAGTCCAAACCACAAGAGGGTGGAAACAAGAAGAGGAAGCAGCAACAGCAGAAGGGTAAGGATGGCCAGAAGAAGCCGAAGGGCGAAGTGACCTGCTACAACTGTCAGCAGAAGGGTCATCTCTCCAGGGATTGCAAGAAACCAAGAGTGCCGGCAAAGTGCCACAACTGTGACAAACCGGGGCATTTCAAGAGGGATTGTCCGGAACCGAGGAAAGATAAGCAGATTGTGCAAGCTTATGCTTTGGGGGCTGTTCCATCGTTTTCGAAAGCTCCTACTGTTGATGAGAAAGGGAAGAGTGTGGTGGTTCAAGGTACTCTTTCCATTTGTGGTGTTCCAGTTAGAGTGTTGTTTGATACTGGAGCGTCGCATTCGTTTGTTTGTGATGATCTTGTAGGCCGGTTGGGTTTGGAACCGGATATTGTTGATAGACCTTTGGTTGTGACTAATCCAGTTGGGGGTTCGTCTTGTTTGTGTATGGTATGCCGTGGTCTAGTTGTGTCGAGTCATGATTGCTCTTTTGTTTGTGATTGCTTTGTTCTGAACTTTGCGGGGTTCGGAATAATTTTGGGTATGGACTGGCTTAGGAAGTATGCGGCAAAGGTTGATTGTGAGAAACTGGAGGTGACAGTCGGGAATGTGGAAGGGCGAAAGGTTGTGATACGATGTAAGCATGAAGAAGGCGTCTTCATGGGCTTCATGTATTCGCTGGTTGTTCCACGGGATGGACTGTCATCGATGCCAGTTGTGAATGGATTTGAGGACGTCTTTGACGAGGTCAAAGGGTTACCGCCGCATATGGAGATCGAGTTTCGTATCAATCTAGTTGAGGGAGCCAGACCAGTTGTGATGCCTCTTAGACGGATGGCGCCTAGAGAACAACAAGAGCTGAAGGTGCAGGTTGATGACCTTTTTCGGAAAGGATTCATTCGGCGTAGTGTGTCCGAATGGGGTGCACCAGTTGTGTTCGCAACCAAAGCGGATGGATCGTTGAGGTTGTGTGTGGATTATCGTGAGCTGAATAAAGTGACTAGGAAGAACAAATATCCATTGCCGAGAATAGATGACTTGTTTGATCAGCTTCACGAAGCTAGGGTGTTTTCTCAGATGGATTTGGCGACGGGATTTCACCAGTTGAGAGTGGCTAAGGATAGTGTGCCAAAGACTGCTTTTAGGACACCATCCGGTTTTTATGAGTGGCTAGTAATGCCGTTTGGATTGACTAATGCACCATCATATTTTGTGGATCTTATGAATAGAGTGTTCAGAGATCAGTTGAACAAGTTCGTACTTGTGTTCGTGGATGATATTTTGGTTTACTCCAGAAATGAAGAAGAGCATAAGACGCACTTGCGTATTGTTTTGGAAATCTTGCGGAAACATCAGCCGAAGGCTAAGTTTTCGAAGTGTCACTTCTGGAAGAGTGAAGTGAGGTTCTTAGGCCATGTTATCTCTGGAGATGGAATAGCGGTTGATCCCGCTAAGGTGGCAGCGATCCAGGATTGGATTAGACCTAAGAATGCATCTGATGTGAGAAGTTTTCTTGGATTAGCAGGATATTATCGTCGGTTTATCAAAGACTTTTCCAAGATAGCTGCACCGTTGACAGGATTGACGAAAAAGAACCAAGTGTTCAGATGGGATGCTAAGTGTGAGCAAGCTTTCGTAATCCTGAAAGAGCGACTGACAAGTGCTCCTGTTTTGACTATTCCAAGTGGGAATGATGAGATGGTGGTTTACACCGATGCATGTGGTACTGGACTTGGAGCTGTACTGATGCAAAAGGATAAAGTTGTTGCGTATGCAAGTCGACAACTGAAGCCACATGAGAGGAATTACCCGACTCATGATTTGGAGTTAGCGGCGATTGTTTTTGCTCTGAAGATGTGGAAAAATTATCTTTTGGGAGTTCGATTCGAGTTGTTTACGGATCATAAGTCGTTGAAGTATCTGTTCTCCCAAAAGGATTTGAATCTTCGGCAGCAAAGGTGGCTAGAGTTTTTGGCATCATATGATTTTGATATAGCCTATACTCCGAGAAAAGGTAACGCAGTGGCCGATGCGTTAAGTCGAAGACATGCAGGATTGGGAGCCATGTTTTCGGAATGGAAGAGTCTTGAGTATTTGGCTGGATTTGACTTCAGGCCCAGATGTGAATTGGAACCTGAGATGTTGGCAAACTTATCGATAAGACCTACTCTTGTGGAAAGGATTGGCGAGAGCCAAAAGCGAGACGATAAGCTTGTCAAGATTATCCGTGATTTGGAATCGGGATTGAATCCAGAAAAGGATAAAGGATTTGAAGTCGATCGAGAGGGTTGGCTTCGGAAACAAGGACGACTAGTTGTTCCCGATATAGATGGATTGAGAGATGAAGTTCTTAGGGAAAGTCATCACTCGAAGTTGACGATTCATCCAGGTGGAAATAAGATGTATCGGGATATGAAGAGAACCTATTACTGGGAAGGTATGAAGAAGGATGTTGGAAATTTTATTTCCAAGTGTATGAACTGCCAGTTGGTAAAAGCCGAGCAGAAAAAGCCCAGTGGATTGCTTCAGCCATTAGAGGTTCCTACATGGAAGTGGGAGCAGTTATCGATGGATTTTATCGATGGTCTACCTAGAACCAGGGCAGGGAATGAAGGGATTTGGGTCATTGTAGATCGTTTGACTAAGAGTGCAAGATTTATTCCTGTTCGGTCAACTAGGACTGCATCGAAATTGGCTGAGTTGTATGTTAAGTGGATAGTTCGATTCCATGGTATTCCGAAGAGTATAGTGAGCGATCGAGACCCATTGTTCACTAGTGGATTTTGGAAGAGCTTCCAAAAAGTTTTGGGAACTGAGTTGTGTTTGAGTACAGCTTACCGTCCCCAAACAGATGGTCAGACTGAGAGGGTCAACCGAGTTTTGGAAGATCTCCTTAGAGCATGTGTTTTAGATTTCGGAGGATCATGGGAAGATCACCTTCATTTGGTGGAATTTGCATATAATAACAGTTATCAGACAAGTATTGGTATGGCACCATATGAGGCACTGTATGGAAGACCGTGTAACTCTCTGACATGTTGGTTGGAAACTGGAGAAAAGTTGATACTTGGGCCAGAGATGATTCGACAGACTACGGATTGTGTAGAGATCATTCGGCGACGAATGAAGGCAGCCAAAGACCGTCAGAAAAGTTATGCCGATAATCGTCGTAAGGATTTGGAATTCGACGTAGGCGATATGGTTTTTGTGAAGATTTCTCCACTGAAGAATGTTATTAGATTCGGGAACAAAGGGAAATTGACTCCGAGATTTGTTGGACCATTCCCGATTATCGAGCGAATTGGAAAACTCGCTTATAGATTGGAGTTACCGGAAAAGATGGCGGGTGTGCACAACGTTTTTCATGTATCTTATCTACGGAAGTATGTGCATGACTCGAATACGGTGGTTTCTGCTGATAGCTGTGAAGATTTGGAAGTTGATCCAGTTGTTACGAGACCTCGTAAGCCGCTTCATGTTGTTGAAACCGACACGAAACAGCATAGAAGGAAGACGATTACGTTGCTCAAGGTACAATGGAGTGATGATGTTAACGACTGTACGTGGGAGGAGAAAGATAGGATGAAGGCAGCTCATCCTGAACTCTTCGAGGTATGGCCCTAAGGTGTCGTGACATCTCACGAATTTGTAGCTTGTTCTAAGTCTTAGAATTCTGCATGCTAGGCTAGTAATTGGATGCATGGTTTGTTGATTGCTATGGATGGTAGGCATGTGGAATAATTTTGATTGCTCTTGTTTGTTTGGAATTTCGGGGGCGAAATTCTTAAGGGGGAGAGAATGTAACGACCCGTATTTTACGCGTCGATAAAAATCGTAAAATAGTTGCATTAAGTCGTTAGTAATGCTTGAGTCATTTGAACCTAAGTGGTAGGGTTTACGGCTTAAGGGGTTAGGCCGTGTAATAGCCAGCTCGTGGGAAGCATAAGTCGTTCGGAGTTGAGTTGTATGGAGGCATGAGTCGTGACCGACTTAGTGCTTAGGTCGTGTGGAGAATAGCTCGTGTGAGCGACTCATAGGGGATGACCGGCTTAGCAGGAGTTAGACGACTCGTAGGTGTTGTCGACTTAGGGTGTGGCCGAGTCAAGGAGGTAGCCGACTTAGTGGTAGATCGGTTTAGGAGTTAAAAGACTTGACCAACCTATAGATAGAGCGACTTAAAGTAGGTAGCGACTTATAGGAGTTATCGGTTTAAGGATGGTTGCCGAGTTAGGGGGGCTAACGACTTAGGAGTTAGCGAGTTATTGGGTTGGTCCGACCTAGTGGTTAGCGGCTTAGGGAGTTAAGGCCTAGGTCGTGTGTTGATGTTAAGTCGGTAGGGGCTTGAGTCGTGAGTCGGCATGTGTTCTGGGTTTAGATCGACAGAAGATAGGTCGTTAGGCTTGAGGTTAGGTCGGTGAGTCGTTAGGTCGGAGGCTTTTTGAGTCGTGTGCAGTTGGGTCGGCACTTGTGTTCGGCCGGTTTAGAGTTAAGTCGTGTGCCGCATATCTGTTGAGTCGTGGAAGACTCATGGTGGTCTGTTGAGTCGTGGACGACTTTGGGGGGGGGGGGGGGGGCGGCCGACTCAGGGGGGGATTTCGGCCTATAAATAGAAGGGGTTCGCCTCACTTTTTGGCACCGGATTTTGAAGCGACGAAGTGCTGCCATTTTGAGAGCTCAACTACAACACTTCTTCACTTCTTTTCTCCACTCTAATCTAGTGATTCCTTCCATCTAAATTTAAGATCAAATCGAAGATCCAAGAGCCAAAGTTGAAGATCTTCATCCAACAAAGAGAGATTTCATCGATTGAAGCGAGATTTTGCCGGATCAAGCTTGATTCCTTGCTGTCCAGATCTGGAGTTGGTTGTATTTGAGTTGTTTAGGTGATTCGGTGAGTGGTAGTTATCTCTCACACGGACCCAAGGGAGTATATTGGATTGGTGGCTTGTTTATGTGTTAAAGATAGTGATTTCTTGCTTTTTCCTTAAGTTTGCATGTAGATCTATCACCTATGAAGTCTTGACACCTATTTTAGTACATGTTCGCTTATTGGAGTTCATTCATCAAGTTGTAGAGATATTGTTCATAATTCATGCTTGTTAGAACGCATGTTAGATTTGAACTCTTTATTTACGAAATTGCCATTATTGTTGTAATTGCTTATTAGATCTTGTTTGAATGATTAATTATTTGGATTGATGTTTGATTTGGTTGATTAGTTGATAGATAACTTGATTTGGACAAGTTGGTCAAAGATGATTCAAAAGTTAAGTGGAAAGGCTCTTGAATAAGGAAAGCTGCTTGTGGCATATGAAGCGGATGTGGAAACTCATATGGATAGATTTGATGATGTTGAGATGGGACTTTGCTATGATGCGATGAAGCAAAGTATGATGTGAGAAAGCCTTGGTTTAATCCAGACGGAATCATCCCAAGCATGTTGATAACTCGATGATGCGATTCGAGTTGGTTGATAATGGTTAGCTTGAGAGGCGCTTGAGCTAGTATGGGAATGGTCGTCGAGGAGGATGACTAGAAGGCTGAGATTTTATCGTTATTGAAGGTTCTAGCATGCTCAAAGCAAGAGTACGTTGGAACGGGCTGCGACGACGTTCCAAGCACGGGCTGCGACGACGTGTTAGTACTCTGGGTAGTTGCGAAAATTCCTAGGCACGGGCTGCGATGACGTGCGGAGTTATGTCTAGAACCAGGGTTACCATTAGCCCTTGACTGGCGGTCACTCAACTAACGATGATATCGAGGCAATGATAACAGTGATAGCCAGAGTCATGGATGTTTGATTGTATCATCATTCGATCTCAAGAGCGGTGTTTTCTGGGTGCTTATCTGATTTTGGTTTAGGCCTTGGGGGTTTGTGCTTGGAAAACATCGACCTTAACTCGAGTGGTAATTACTTTACTTAAATTGTCTGCTTTGCTATGCTTGTTTATGCTTAGTGGGTCTAGGGGCTATCACTGTAGAATGAGGTGGAGTGGGATGGTTGAGTTCCTATTCCTTTTATCCTTTATGCTCTTTTGGTATGTTTGATAGTTAATTTACTGTTCACTAAGACTGTTGTCTGACTCAAGGTTTTATGCTCAACTCTTATTACCTTGGGTTGTTCATCCATGTTGGGATGAGCAGACTAGGTAGCAGGTGACAGGTGCTGTTCTTGGCTATCAACGCTGTTGATGACGAAGACGAGCTGGAGGCTAGCATATTAGTTTTCTTACTATATGTACTGGATGTTCCGCTGTTTGTATATGTTTTGAGTGTTATGTAGTGAGGCTTGATGTATTGATTGTTCAGATGCTTGTATCAAACCTTTATGAAGTCTATATGATGATATTCTGTTATGAGCTTCACTATATACATATATTTCTCTATTGTATTTTGTCCATGCGCTGTGAGTTGTACGATAGAGCTTCTGTTTTATCTTACCCTGACTATCGTCCATGGCTGCCTGGCACGTCTTTCAGCGCACCATTCTCTTGTTTTAGTGCGGGAGTCATGGGCGGTCGTCACACGCGAAGTTTGAGTGCAATAGAAGTTTTGGCTGAGTCTGGACATCGCTGGATCCAAAAGTCCTCTTTCTGTAGGCTCTAGGGGGCATTTTATAGGCGCTTCATGCAAATATCTGGCTCAATCTTTGGGAGACTCCTTCTGGCACGTGAATGGGCCCACGCGATCGATCCTATGAAGTTTTGACTCGATCCGTGATCGATACGAACGTAATTCGTATCGATCAAGATTTCGTCCAATGGAGTCGAAACTTGGCACAAACCTTCTTTAGCATGTACGCAAGCTCCTATGAAAATTTCATAGCATTTGAACCTATGGATTGTGAGATATGATCGACGCAAGATTGCATTTTTTTTAATGCTGTCGCGCTCGAATCGATCCTTCGTATCGATCTATTCGTATCGATCCAAGCTCATGTTAGCATGTTGACGTGGCACGCACTCCTCGGATTGATCCACTTTTTATGCTGTGTTGATCGAGTGGTTCCAATGCTTTCGCCTCATTTGATGGTTCGTGTTTTATTTCGTATCGATGTAAAGCATTGATTTTGTATCGATCATCTGTTGCTCTATTCGCATCGATGTTTTCAGGTTACTTCGCATCGTTTTGCAGGGGGTCATTTCGAACCGACATTTGAATGTACTGCTTCATATCGATCGTTCGGTGGTCCATTTGTATCGATCGTTAATCAATCAATAGGAACTGCTCTATTTGAAATGATACGAATTGACTCCAAGGGATGGGTGAAGTAAATCCAAGTTGAGTGGATACGAAGCAGAGGGTCTATGATGGATGCAAACGTATCGATACGAACAATGGACACGAATGCGAACATATCATTGCAAATGATGGATATGAATTGGGTTTCAGTCTGATTGATATGAACTCAAAGGACGCAAGGCGAAGTCACTCTGATCGATACGAACTCGATGGATTCGAACAACATGACCGTGGATTGATTCGAACATGATCGATTCGAAATCTGATGTCCCCTGATGGATACGAAAAGCGTGTCTTTCTCAACTTGTATCGATCATATCTCGATCATACGAACTCTGATTGACCTGAAATTTGAAATGTCGAGTTTTATGGCTTTGCTTATTATGTCTTGTCAATTGTAACTCGATCCAGACTTGGATAGAATCCATCGATATCCATAATGAACCTGTGATGTATAATCGATACTTGGGATGAGCAATTGTTAATTTTCAGTCAACTTCCTGGGCCTAGCTAAAAGGTGGGATAACAGGTGCATGGATTTGAAATGGAACAGTACCATGATGCACCACCATCCAGCGTTGGAGAATCGAAGACCAGCCACGGTGATCCTATTTTACCGTAAAAATCCACGTGGCGAAAAAATAAAGGGTAAAAAAGATTCGGATGGTTTTTTTAGTATAAAACTGTCCATTGATACCTTAAAGAAGTCAAAGCCATAGAACTCAAAGAGAGCTTCGTTTTGACAGGTTATGGCTCCTGTAATTCTAAACAAGCCAACATTTAAGGTCGTCCGAAGAATTGATGTCCACAGGGTGCAACATCAATGGTGCAAGGTGGAACATCCGTCCAAAATGCCGAAATAGAGCCGTACGACTTTAGAAATGAGTGCACGGATTTGAAATAGAACGGTACCAAGCTGCACCACCGTCCAACGATGGAAAATCGAAGACCAGCCACGTTGATCCCGTTTTAACGTAAAAATCCACATGCCGAAAAAACGAAGGGTAAAAAACTTCTGAATCTCGATTGAGATTTGGATGGTCTTTTTTTGGGTATGAAACTGTCCATTTACGGCCTAAAGTGGTAAAAGCTTTAGAACTCAAAGAGAACTTCGTATTTATAGCTTATGGCTCTCGTACATCCAAACGAGCCAACAATTATGGTCGTTTGAAGAATCGATATCCACATGGTGCAACATCTATGATGCAAGGTGCAACATCTATGGTGCAAGGTGCAACATCTGTCCAAAATGCCAAAATAGTGCCTTTCGACTTTTAGAAATGGGTGCACGGATTTGAAATGGAATAGTACAATGCTGCACCACCATCCAACGATGGGAAATGGAAGACCAGCCACGGTGATCCCGTTTTACCATAAAAATCACGTGGTGAAAAAAAGAAGGGTAAAAACTTTCAAGACCCGATTGAGATTCCAATGGTCTTTTTTGGGTATGAAGTTGTCCGTTGACAGCGTAAAGCTATCAAAGCCGTAGAACTCACAGAGAGCTTTGTTTTGATAGGTTATGGCTTCCGTAACTCTAAACGAGCCAATAGTTATGGCCGTCCAAAGAATCGATATCCATAGGGTGCAATATCTATGGTGCAAGGTGCAACATCCATCCAAAATGCCGAAACAGTGCCATACGACTTTTAGAAATGGGTGCATAGATTTTAAATGGAATGGTATCATGGCGCACCACCGTCAAGCGATTGAAAATCGAAGACCAGCCACGGTGATCCCGTTTTACCATAAAAATCCACATGGCGTAAGAATGAAGGGTGAAAAACTTCCGAGACACGATTGCGATTCGGATGGTCTTTTTTTGGGTATGAGACTATCCACAGACGGCTTAAAGTGATCAAAGCTGTAGAACTCACAAAGAGCTTCGTTTTGACAGTTTATGGCTCCCGTAACTCCAAACGAGCCAACAGTTATGGTCGTTCGATGAATCAATATCCACAAGGTGCAACATCTACGGTGCAAGAAGCAACATCCGTCTAAAATGCCGAAGCAGTGCCGTACGACTTTTAGAAATGTGTGCATGGATTTGAAATGGAACAGTACCATGGTGCCCACCATCCAACAATGTAAAATCGAAGACCAGCCACGTTGATCTAGTTTTACCGCAAAAATCCACGTAGCGAAAAAACGAAGGGTAAAAAACTTCCGAGACCCGATTGAGATTCAGATGGTCTTTTATGGTATGAAACTATCCAATGATGGTTTATAGCTGTCAAAGCCGTAGAACTTAGCTTCGTTGTGACAGGTTATGACTCCCGTAAGTCTAAACGAGCCAAAAGTTATGGCCGTCTGAAGAATCGATATCCATATGGTGCAACATCTACGCAGCAAGGTGCAACATCCGTCCAAAATGTCGAAACAATGTCGTACGACTTTTAGAAACGGGTTCTTGGGTTTGAAATGGAACAGTACTATGGTGCACCACCGTCCAGCGATGGAAAATCAAAGACTAGCAACGGTGATCCCGTTTTACAGTAAAAATCCACGTGGCGAAAAAATAAGGGTAAAAAACTTCCGAGACCCGATTGAGATTCGGATGGTCTTTTTTTTGGGTATGAAAATGTCCATTGATGGCTTAAAGCCGTAAAGCCCTAGAACTCACAGTGAGCTTCTTTTTGACAGGTTATGGCTGCCGTAACTCTAAACGAGCCAACAGTTATAGCCGTTTGAAGAATCGATATGCACAGTGTGCAATATCTATGGTGCAAGGTGCAACATCCGTCCAAAATGCTGAAACAGTGTCGTACGGCTTTTATAAATAGGTGCATGGATTTGAAATGGAACGGTATCATGGTGCACCACTGTCCAACGATGGTAAATCGAAGAACAGCCACGGTGATCCTATTTCACCATAAAAATCCACGTGATGAAAAAACGCAGGGTATAAAACTTTCAAGACCCTATTGAGGTTCACATGGTCTTCATTTCGGTATGAAACTGTCCGTTGATGGCTTAAAGAAATCAAAGTTGTAGAACTCACAGAGAGCTTTATTTTGACACGTTATGGCTCCTATAACTCTAAACGAGCCAACAGTTATGGAAGTCCGAAGAATCGATATCCACAGGGTGCAACACCTATGGTGCAAGGTGCAATCCATCCAAAATGCCGAAACAGTGTCGTACGACTTTTAGAAATGGGTGCATGGATTTGAAATGGAATGGTATCATGGTGCACCACTTTCAAACGATGGTAAATCGAAGACCAGCCATGGTGATCCCACTTTACTATAAAAATCCACGTGGTGAAAAAACACAGGGTATAAAAACTCCGAGACCCGATTGAGATTCGGATGGTTTTTTTGGTTATGAAACTGTCCATTGACAGCTTAAAGATATCAAAGCCGTAGAACTCACAGAGAGCTTTGTTTTGACAGTTAATGGCTCCAGTAACTCCAAACAAGCCAACGGTTATGGTTGTTCGAAGAATCAATATCCACAGGGTGCAACATCTACGGTGCAAGGTGCAACATCCGTCCAAAATGCCGAAACAGTGCCTTTTTTAGAAATGGGCACATGGATTTGAAATGGAACAGTACCATGGTTCCCATCGTCCAACGATGGGAAATCGAAAACTAGCCACGGTAATCCTGTTTTACCGCAAAATTCCACGTGGCGAAAAAAACGAAGGGTAAAAACTTCCGAGACCCGATTGAGATTCGGATGGTCTTTTTTGGGTATGAAACTGTCCATTGATGGCTTGAACAGTAAAAGCCGTAGAACTCACAGAGAGCTTCGTTTTGACAAGTTATAGCTCCCGTAACTCTAAACAAGCCAACCGTTATGTCCGTCCGAAGAATTGATACCCGCAAGGTGCAACATTTACGGTGCAAGGTGCAACATTTGTCCAAAATGCCGAAACAGTGTCGTACGACTTTTAGAAATGGGTGCATAGATTTGAAATGGAACAGTACCATGGTGCACAGCTGTCCAGCGATGTAAAATCGAAGGTTAGCCATGGTGGTCCCGTTTTACCGTTAAAATCCACACGGCGAAAAAATAAAAAGTAAAAAATTTCCGTGACCCGATTGAAATTTGGATGGTCTTTTTTGGGTATGAAATTTCCATTGAAGGTTTAAAGTAGTAAAAGCCGTGGAACTTACAAAGAGCTTTTTTGAATAGGTTATGGCTCCCGTAACTATAAACAATCCAACAGTTATGGTCGTATGAAGAATTGATATCCACAGGGTGCAACATCTACGGTGTAAGGTGCAACATCAGTCCAAAATGACGAAATAGTGCCATATGACTTTTAGAAAGGGTGCATGGGTTTGAAATGGAACAGCACCATAGTGCGCACCGTCCAGCGAAGGAAAATCGAAACCAGCCACGGTGATCCCATTTTACAGGAAAAATCCACGTGGCGAAAAAAGGAATGGTATAAAACTTCCGAGACATGATTGAGAATCGGATGGTCTTTTTTGGATGTGAAACTAGCCATTGATGGCTTAAAACCATCAAGGCCGTAGAACTCACATAGAGTTTCGTTTTGACAGGTTATGGATCCCGTAACTCCTAATGAGCCAACAATTATGGACGTCCGAAGAATCGATATCCATAGGGTGCAACATCCGTCCAAAATGCCGAAACAGTGTCGTACAACTTTTAGAAATGGGTGCATGGATTTGAAATGGAACTGTACCATGGTGCACCACCGTCCAGCGATGGAAAATCAAAGACCGGTCACGGTGATCCCATTTTACTGTAAAAATCCACTTGGCGAAAAAACGAAGGGTAAAAACTTCCAAGACCCGATTGAGTTTCGGATGGTCTTTTTTGGGTATGAGACTATCCATTGATAGCTAAAAGCGGTAAAAGTCGTAGAACTCACAGAGAGCTTTGTTTTGATAGGCTATGGCTCCCGTAACTCTAAACGAGTCAATAGTTATGGTCGTCCGAAAAATCGATATCCACAAGGTGCAACGTCTACGGTGCAAGGTGAGACATCCGTCCAAAATGCCGAAATAGTGCCATACGACTTTTAGAAATGGGTGCATGGATTTGAAATGGAACAATACCATGGTGCACCACTATTCAGCGATCGAAAATCGAAGGCCAGCCACGGTGATCCCATTTTACTGTAAAAATCCACGTAGCGAAAAAATGAAGGATAAAAAACATCCAAGACCCGATTGAGATTCTAATGGTCTTTTTTTGGGTATGAAATTGTCCATTGATGGCTTATAGCGATCAATGCCGTAGAACTCATACGGTGCTTCGTTTTGATAGATTACGGCTACCGTAACTCCAAATGAGCCAACAATCATGGTCGTTCGTAGAATCGATATCCACATGGTGCAATACCTACGGTGCAAGGTGCAATATCCATCCAAAATGACGAAACATAAATGTACAACTCTTAAAAATGGGGGAATGGATTTGGAATGGAACAGTACCATGGTGTCCACCAAACAGCGATGGAAAATCGAAAACTAGCTACGGTGATCCCGTTTTACAACAAAAATCCACGTGGCGAAAAAACGAAGGGCAAAATACTTCAATAGACCCGATTGAGATTCGGATGGTTTTTTGGGTATGAAACTGTCCATTGATAGCTTAAAATGGTAAAAGCCATAGAACTCACAGAGAGCTTCGTTTTGATAGGTTACGACACCCGTAACTCTAAACGAGCCAACAGTTATAGTCGTCCCAAGAATCAATATCCATAGGGTGCAACATCTACATTGAAAAGTCCAACATCCATCCAAAACGCTGAAACAGTGTCATACGACTTTTAGAAATGGGTGCATGGAAATGAACAGTATCATAGTGTGCCACCGTCTAGCAATGGAAAATCAAAGCCAATCAGGGTGATCCTGTTTTATCGTAAAAATCCACATGGCGAAAAAACAAGGGGTAAAAAACTTTCGAGACCCGATTGAGATTCGGATGGTCTTTTTTGAGTATGAAACTGTCCATTGATAGCTTAAAGCAGTCAAATCTGTAGAACTCACAAAGAGCTTCTTTTTGACAGGTTATGGCTCCGTAACTCTAAAAGAGTCAACAGTTACGGTTGTCTGAAGAATCGATATCCAAAGGGTGCAACATTTATGGTGCAAGGTGCAACATCCATCCAAAATGCTGAAACAGTACCTTACGACTTTTAGAAATGGGTGCAGGGATTTGAAATGGAATAGTGCCATGGCATACCACCATCCAGCGATGTAAAATCGAAGACCAGCCACGGTGATCCTGTTTTACCGTAAAAATCCACGTGGCGAAAAAACGAATGGTAAAAAACTTCCGAACCCGATTGAGAATCGGATGGTCTTTTTTTGAAACTGTCCATTGATGGCTTAAATCATCAAAGCCGTAGAACTCACAAAGAGGTTAATTTTGACAGGTTATGGCACACATAAATCTAAATGAGCCAAAAATTATGGTCGTCCGCAGATAAGATATCCACATGGTGCAACATCTATGGTGCAAGGTGCAACATCTGTCCAAAATCGCGAAACAGTGCCGTACAACTTTTAGAAATGAGAGCATAGATTTTAAATGGTATAGTATCATGGTGCACCACCATCTAGCGATGGAAAATCGAAGACCAGCCACGGTAATCCTATTTTAGCGTAAAATTCGACATGCCAAAAAAACGAAGGGTAAAAACTTCCGAGACCCGAAAGAGATTCGGATGGTCCTTTTTTGGGTATGAAACTTTCCAATGATGGCTTAAAGCAGTAAAAGCCGCAGAACTCACAAAGGGCTTCATTTTGACAAGTTATGGCTCACGTAACTCTAAACGAGACAACAGTAATGGCCGTCCGAAGAATCGATTCCCACGAGGTGCAACATTTACGTGCAAGGTGCAACATTCGTCCAAAATGCCAAAAAAGTATCGTACGACTTTTTGAAATAGGTGCATGGATTTGAAATGGAACAGTACATGGTGCACTATTGTCCAGTGATGGAAAATCGAAGGCCAGCCACAGTGATCCCGTTTTACCGTAAAAATACACGTGGTGAAAAAACAAAGGGTGAAAAACTTCCGAGACCCGATTGAGATTCGGATGGTCTTTTTTTTGGTATGAAATGTCCATTGATGGTTTAAAGCGGTAAAAGCCGTAGAACTTACAAGGAGCTTCGTTTTGACAGGTATGGCTCCCATAACTATAAAAGAGCCAACAGTTATGGTAGTCCTAAGAATCGATATCCACAGGGTGCAACATCTATGGTGCAAGGTGCAACATCCGTCCAAAATACCGAAACAGTGCCATATAACTTTTAGGAATGGACACGTGGGTTTGAAATGGAACAGTACCATGGTGCACCACCGTCCAGCGATGGAAAATTGAAGACCAGCCCGGTGATCCCGTTTTACCGTAAAAATCCACGTGGCGAGAAAATGAAGGGTAAAACTTCCGAGACCCGATTGAGATTCGGATGGTATTTTTTCGGGTAAGAAACTGTCCATTGATGGCTTAAAGCAGTAAAAGCCATAGAAGTCACAAAGAGCTTCGTTTTGCAAGGTTATGGCTCCCATAACTCTAAACGAGCCAACAGTTATGGCCGTTCGAAGAATCGATATCCACAATGTGCAACATCTATGGTGTAAGGTGCAGCATCCATCCAAAATGCCAAAACAGTTCCGTACGACTTTTAGAAATGGGTGCATGGATTTGAAGTGAAACAGTACCATGGTGCACCAATGTCCAGTGATAGAAAATCGAAGACCAGCTACGGTGATCCCGTTTTACCATAAAAATCCACGTGGCAAAAAAAACAAAGGGTAAAAACTTCCAAGACCCGATAGAGATTCGGGTGGTATTTTTTTGGGTATGAAATGTCCATTGATGGGTTGAAGCGGTAAAAGCCATAGAAATCACAGAGAGCTTCGTTTTGATAGGTTATGGCTTCTGTAACTAAAAACGAGCCAGCAGTTATGGCCGTCCGAAGATTCGATATCCACAGGGTGCAACATCTACGGTGCAAGGTGCAACATCCGTCCAAAATGCTGAAACAGTGTCATACGACTTTTAGAAATGGGTGCATGGATTTGAAATGGAACAGTACCATGGTGTACCACCGTCCAGCGTTGGAAAATTGAAGACCAACTACAGTGATCCCGTTTTACCATAAAAATCCACGTGGCGAAAAAGGGTAAAATGCTTCCGATACCCGATTGAGATTCAGATGGTCTTTTTTGGTATGAAATTATCCATTGACGGCTTAAAGCTATCAAAGCCGTAGAACTCACAGAGAACTTTGTTTTGACAGGTTATGGCGCATGTAACTCCAAACGATCCAATAGTTATGGTCGTCCGAAGAATCGACATACACAGGGTGCGACATCTACGGTTCTGGGTGCAACATCTATCCAGAATGTCGAAACAATGCCATACGACTTTTAGAAATGGGTGCATGGATTTGAAATGGAAGTACCAAGGTGCCCATTGTCCAGTGATGGAAAATCAAAAACCAGCCATCGTGACCTCATTACACGGTAAAAATCCACAAGGCAAAAAAACGAAGGGTAAAAAACTTTCGAGGCCCGATTGAGATTATGATGGTCTTCTTTTGGGTATGAAACTGTCCATTGACGGCTTAAAGCGGTAAAATCATAGAACTCACAAAGAGCTTCGTTTTGACAGGTTATAGCTCCCGAGCCACCAATTATGGTCGTTCGAAGAATCGATATCTATAGGGTGCAATATCTACGGTGCAAGGTGCAACATCCAAATGACGAAACAGTGCCGTACGACTTTTAAAAATTGGTGCATGGATTTGAAATGGAACAATACCATGGTGCACCACCGTTCAGTGATGGAACATCGAAGACCAGCCACGGTGATCCTGTTTTACCGTAAAAATCCACGTGGCGAAAAAATGAAGGATAAAAAAAACACTTCCGAGACCCGATTGAGATTCAGTGGTCTTTTTTGGGTATAAAACTGTCCATTGACGGCTTAAAGCTATCAAAGCCGTAGAACTCATATAAAGCTTCGTTTTGAAATTTTATGGCGCCCATAACTCCAAATGAGCCAACAATTATGGTCGTCCGAAGAATTGATATCCACAGGGTGCGACATCTACGGTGCAACGTGCAACATCCGTCCAAAATGCCGAAACAGTGCCGTACAACTTTTAGAAATGGGTGCACGGATGTGAAATGGGACAGTACCATAGCGCAACACTATCCAATGATGGAAAATTAAAGACCAACCGCAGTGATCCCGTTTTATCGAAAAAATCCACATGCGAAAAACGAAGGGTAAAAAACTTCCGAGACCTGATTAAGATTCGGATAGTCTTTTTTGGGTATGAAACTGTCTATTGACGGATTAAAGCCAAGCCGTAGAACTAACAAAGAGGTTTGTTTTAACAAGTTATGGCTCCCGTAACTCCAAACGAGCCAATAGTTATGGCCGTCTGAAGAATCAATATCCACAGGGTGCAACATCTAGGGTGCAAGGTGCAACATCCGTCCAAAATTCCGAAGCGGTGCCGTATGACTTTTAGAAATGGGTGCATGGACTTGAAATGGAACTGTACCATGGTGCCACCGTCTAGATCGAAGACCAGGCACGGTGATCCCATTTTACCGTAAAAATCCACGCGACGAAAAAACGAAGGGTAAAAAACTTCCGAGACTCGATTGAGTTCAGATGATCTTTTTTGGGTATGAAACTATCCATTGATAGATTAAAGCGGTAAAAGCCATAGAACTCACTGAGAGCTTCATTAAGACATGTTATGGCTCCCGTAACCCCAAAAAGTTATGGTCGTCCGAAGAATCGATATCCATATGGTGCAACATCTACGATGCAAGGTGCAACATCTGTCCAAAATGCGGAAGCAGTGCCGTACGACTTTTAGAAATGGGTGCGTGGATTTGAAATGGAACAGTACCATGGTGCAACACCGTCCAACGATGGAAAATCGTTAACTAGCCACGGTGGTCCCGTTTTACCGTAAAAATCCACGTGGCGAAAAAACAAAAGGTAAAAAACTTCTGAGACGCGATTGTGATTCAAATGGTTTTTTTTAGGTATGAACTGTCCAATGACGGTTTAAAACCATCAATGCCGTAGAACTCAGAGAGAGCTTCGTTTTGATAGGTTATGGCACCCATAACTCTAGACGAGCCAAAAGTTATGGCTGTCCGAAGAATCGATATCCATAGGGTGCAACATCTACAGTGCAAGGTGCAACATCCATCCAAAATGCCGAAATAGCGCTCACAGAGAGCTTCGTTTTGACAGGTTACGGATCCCGTAACTCCAAATGAGCCAACAGTTATGGTCGTTCGAAGAATCGATATCGATAGGGTGCAACATCTACGTTGCAAGGTGCAACATCCGTCCAAAATGCCAAAATAGCATCGTACGACTTTTAGAAATGGATGCATGGGTTCGAAATGGAACAGTTCTATGGTGCCCACTGTCCAGCGATGGAAAATCGAGAACCAACCACGGTGAACTCGTTTTACAGTAAAAATCCACATGGCGAAAAAACAAAGGTAAAAAACTTCCGACACTCGATTGAGATTCGGATGGTCTTTTTGTGGGTATGAAATTGTCCATTGAAAAGTGGTAAAAGCTGTAGAACTCATAGAGAGCTTCGTTTTGACAGGTTATGGCTCCCGTATCTCTAAACGAGCCAACAGTTAAGGTTATCCAAAGAATCAAAATCCACGCAACATCTATGATGCAAGGTGCAACATCAATCCAAAATGCCGAAATAGTGTCGTACGACCTTTAGAAATGGGTGCATGGATTTGAAATGGAACAGTACCATGGAGCACCACCGACCAGCGATGGAAAATCAAAGACCAGCCGTGATCCCGTTTTACCGTAAAAATCCACGTGGCGAAAAAACGAAGGGTAAAAAACTTTCGAGACACGAATTAGTTCGGATGGTCTTTTTTTGGTTATGAAACAGTCCATTGAGGGCTTAAATTGGTAAAAGCCGTAGAACTCACAAAGTGCTTCATTTTGATAGGCTATGGCTCCCGTAAATCCAAACGATCCTACAATTATGGCCATCTGAAGAACCAATATCGACAGGGTGCAACATCTATGGTGCAAGGTGCAGCATCCATCCAAAATGTCGAAACAGTGTCGTACGACTTTTAGAAATAGGTGCATGGATTTGAAATGGAACAGTACCAAGGTGCACCACCGACCAGCGATTGAAAATCGAGGACCAGCCACGGTAATCCCCTTTCACCGTAAAAATCCATGTGGCGAAAAAACGAAGGGTAAAAAAACTTCCGAGACCCGATTGAGTTCGGATGGTCTTTTTTTGGGTGTGAGGACTTAAAGCAGCAAAAGCTGTAGAACTCACAGAGACCTTCGTTTTGACAGGCTATGGCTCCCGTAAATCCAAACGAGCTAACAGTTATGACCGTCCAAAAAATCGATATCCACAGGGTGCAACATCTACGGTGAAAGGTGCAACATCAGTCCAAAATGCCGAAACAGTGCCTTATGACTTTTAGAAATGGTGCATGGATTTGAAATGGAATAGTACGACGGTGCACCACCATCCAGTGAAGGAAAATCAAAGACCAGCCACGATGATCCCATTTTACCGTAAAAATCCACGTGGCAAAAAAACGAAGGGTAAAAAACTTCCGATACCCGATTATGTTCGAAAGGCTTTTTTTGGGTATGAAACTGTCCATTGATGGCTTAAAGCGGTAAAACCTGTAGAACTAATAGAGAGCTTCGTTTTAATAGGTTATGGCTCCTGTAACTCTAAACGAGCCAACAGTTATGGGCGTCCGAAGAATCGATATCCATAGGGTGCAACATCTACGGTGCAAGGAGCAACATCCATCCAAAATGTAGAAACAGCGCCTTACGCCTTTTAGAAATAGGTGCAAGGATTTGAAATGGAACATTACTATGATGCACTACCTCCAAGCGATGTAAAATCAAAGACCAGCCACGGTGATCCAGTTTTGTCGTAAAAATCCACATGATGAAAAAACGATGGGTAAAAATCATCCGAGACCCGATTGAGATTCAAATGATCTTTTTTTGTGTATGAAACTTTCCATTGATGGCTCTAAGCTTTTAAAGCCGTAGAACTCACAAAGAGCTTCATTTTGACATGTTATGGCTCCCATAACCCCAAACGAGCCAACAGTTATGGCCGTCCGAAGAATCGATATCTACATGGTGCAACATCTATGGTGCAAGGGAAACATCTATCCAAAATGTCAAAAGTGCCTTACGCTTTTTGAAATGGGTGAAAGGTTATGAAATGGAACAGTACCGTGGTGCATCACCAGAAAGCGATGTAAAATCGAAGACCAGCCACTGCGATCCCGTTTTACCGTAAAAATCCACGTGGCGAAAAAACGAAGGGTAAAATACATCCGAGACTCGATTGGGATTCTGATGATCTTTTTTTGGGTATGAAACTGTCCACTGATGGCTTAAATCTATCAAAGCCGTAGAGCTCATAGAGAGCTTTGTTTTACCAAGTTATGGCTCCCATAACTCTAAACGAGCCAACAGTTATGGCCGTCCAGGGAATCGATATCCATAGGGTGCAACATCTATGGTGCAAGGTGCAACATCCGTCCAAAATGCAAAACAACGCCATATGACTTTTAGAAATGGGTGCATGGATTTGAAATGGAACAGTACCATGGTGTACCACCGTCCAACGATGTAAAATCGAAGATCAGAAACGGTGATCCCCTTTTACAGTAAAACTCCACGTGGCGAAAAAACGAAGGGTAAAAAAACTCCCGAGACCCGATTGAGATTCGAATGGTCTTTTTTTGGGTTTGAAACTGTCATTGATGTCTTAAAGCCATGAAAGCCATAGAACTCACAGAGAGCTTCGTTTTGACAGGATATGGCTCCCTAACTCTAAACGAGTCAACAGTTATGGTTGTCCGAAGAATTGATATCCACAGGGTGCAACATCTACGGTGCAAGGTGCTGCCAAAACAGTGCCGTTCGACTTTTAAAAATGGGTGCATGGATTTGAAATAGAACAATACCATGGTGCACCACCGTCTAGTGATGGAAAATCAAAGAACAGCCACGGTAATGAAGTTTTACCGTAAAAATCCACGTGGCGAAAAAACGAAGGGTAAAAAACTACCGAGATCCGACTGAGTTTGGATGGTCTTTTTATAGCGTATGAAACTATCCATTGATTGCTTAAAGTTGTCAAAGACGTAAGACTCACAGAGAGCTTCGTTTTGGTAGATTATGGCTCTTGTTACTCTAAACGAGCCAACAGTTACGGCCGTCCGAAGAATTGATATCCACAGGGTGCAACAACTACAGTGCAAGGTGTAACATCTATCCAAAATTCAGAAACAGTGTCGTACGACTTTTAGATATGCGTAAATGGATTTGAAATGGAATAGTACCATTGTGCACCACCGTCCAACGATGGAAAATCGAAGACCAGAAACGGCGATCCCGTTTTACAGTAAATTCAAGTGAAGAAAACATGAAGGGTAAAAAACTTCCGAGACCCTATTGAGATTCGAATGGTATTTCTTTGGGTATGAAACTATCCATTGATGGCTTAAAACCATAAAAGCCGTGAAACTCACAAAGAGCATCGTTTTGACAGGTTATGACACCCGTAACTCTAAACGAGCCAACATTTATGGCCATCCCAAGAATCGATATCCACAAGTTGCAAATCTACGGTGCAAGGTGCAACATCCGTCCAAAATGTTGAATCAGTGCCGTACAACTTTTAGAAATAGGTGCATAGATTTAAAATGGAATATTACCATGGTGCACCACCGTTCAGCAATGGAAAATCGAAGACCAGCCAAGGTGATCCCGTTTTACCATAAAAATCCACATGGCTAAAATACGAAAGGTAAAAATTTCTAAGTCCCGATTGAGATTCGAATGGTCTTTTTTTGGGTATGAAACTGTCCATTAATGGATTAAAGTGGTAAAAGCCGTAGAACTCATAGAGAGCTATGTTTTAACAGTTATGGCTCCCGTAACTCTAAACGAGCCAACAGTTATGGCCGTCCGAAGAACCAATATCCATGGGATGCAACATCTACGGTGCAAGGTGAAACAACCATCCAAAATGCCCGAACAACGATGTACAACTTTTAGAAATGGGTGCATGGATTTGAAATGGAAAAGTATCATGGTGCACCACCATATAGCGATGGAAAATCGAAGACCAGCCATGGTGATCCCGTTTTACCATAAAAATCCACGTGGTGAAAAAACGAAATGTAAAAAACTTCTGAGACCCGATTGAGATTCAGATGGTCTTTTTTGGGTATGAAACTATCCATTAACAGTTTAAACCCACCAAAGCTGTAGAAGTCAAAGAGAACTTCATTTTGACAGGTTATGGCTCCTGTAACTCCAAACGAGCTGACAGATATGGCCGTCCGAAGAATCGATATCCACAAGATGCATCATCTACGGTGCAAGGTGCAACATCCGTCCAAAATACCAAAACAGTGTCGTACAACATTTAGAAATGGGTGCATGGAATAGAAATGGAATAGTACCATGGTGCATCATCGTCCAGCGATGGAAAATCGAAGACCAGCCACGATGATCCCGTTTTACCGTAAAGATCTACCTGGCGAAAAAACAAAGGGTAAAAAACTTCTAAAACCCGATTGAGATTCGTATGGTCATTTTTTGGGTATGAAACTGTCCATCGATGGCTTAAAGCGATAAGCGTAGAACTCACAGAGAGCTTCGTTTTGACAGGTTATGGGACCCGTAACTCTAAACGAACCAATAGTTATGGCCATCCGAAGAATCGATATCCACAGGGTGCAATATCTACGGTGCAAGATGCAATATCCGTTCAAAATGCCGAAACAGTGTCGTACGACTTTTAGAAATGGACACATGGACTTGAAATGGTGCATCACCGTCCAGCAATGAAAAATCAAAGACCAGCCATGGTGATCCCCTTTTACCATAAAAATCCCAGTGGAAAAGAAACGAAGGGTAAAAAACTTCCGAGACCCGAATTGAGATTCGGATGGTCTTTTTTCGGTATGATACTATCCATTGACGGCTTAAAGCCGCCAAAGCCGTAGAACTAACAAAAAGCTTCGTTATACAGGTTATGGCTCCAGTAACTACAAACGAGCCAACAGTTATGGCCGAACGAAGAATCGATATCCACATGATGCAACATCTACGGTGTAATGTGCAACATGCGTCCAAAATGCCAAAACAGTGTCGTACGACTTTTAAAAATGGGTGCATGGATTTGAAATGGAACAGTACCATGGTGCCCACTGTCCTGCGATGGAAAATCGAAAACCAGCCACAGTGATCCCGTTTTATAGTGAAAATCTACGTGGCGAAAAAACGAAGGGTAAAAAACTTTCGAGACCCAATTGAGATTCGAATAGTCTTTTTTTTAGGTAAGAAACTGTCCATTGATAGCTTAAAGTGGTAAAAGCCGTATATTTCACAAAGAGCTTCGTTATGACAGATTATGGCTCCTGTAACTCTTAAACAAGCCAACAGTTATGGCCATCCGAAGAATCGATATCTACAGGGTGCAACATCTATGTTGCAAGGAGCAACATCCATCCAAATACTGAAACAGTGCCGTAGGACTTTTAGAAATGGATGTATGTATTTGAAATGGAACACTACCATGGTGCACCACCGTCCAGCGATGGAAAATCGAAGACCAGCCATGGTGATCCCTTATGTAAAAATCCACATGGCGAAAAAACGAAGGGTAAAATACTTCCCAGACCCAATTGAGTTCGGATGGTCTTTTTTTGGGTAAGAAAATGTCAATTGATGGCTTAAAGCTTTCAAAGTGGTAGAACTCACAGAGAGCTTCATTTTGACAGGTTATGGTTCCTATAACTCAAAACAAGCCAACAATTATGGCCGTCCGAAGAATTGATATCCACGGGGTGCAACATCTACGATGCAAGGTGCAACATCCGTCCAAAATGCCAAAACAGTACCACACGACTTTTAGAAATAAGAGCGTGGATTCGAAATAGAACAGTACCATGATGCACCACCGTTCAGCGATGGAAAATCAAAGACCAGAAATGGTGATCCCGTTTTACAGTAAAAATCCACATGGCGAAAAAACGAAGGGTAAAAAACTTTCGAGACCCGATTGAGATTCAGATGGTCTTTTTTTGGATATGAAACTGTCCATTGACAGCTTAAAGCCATAAAAGCCTTAGAACTCACAGAGAGCTTCGTTTTGACAGGTTATGGCTCCCGTAACTCTAAACAGGCAAATAGTTATGGCCGTCCGAAGAATCGATATCCACAGGGTGCAGCATCTACGATGCAAGGTGCAACATCCGCCCAAAATGACGAAATAGTGTCGTTCGACTTTTAAAAATGGATGCATGGTTTTGAAATGGAATGGCACCGTGGTTCACCACCGTCCAAAGATGGAAAATCGAAGACCAGCTACGGTAATCACGTTTTACCGTAAAAATCCACGAGGCGAAAAAAATGAAAGGTAAAAAACTTCCGAGACCCTATTGAGTTCGGATGGTCTTTTTCGTGGTATGAAACTTTCCATTGACGGTTTAAAACTGTCAAAGCCGTAGAACTCATAAAGAGATTCGTTTTGACAGGTTTAGACTCCTGTAACTCTAAACGAGCCCATAGTTATGACTATCCAAAGAATCGATGTCCACAGGGTGCAACATCTACGGTGCAAGGTGCAACATTCGTCCAAAACGCTGAAACAGTTTCGTACAACTTTTAGAAATGGGTGCGTGGATTTTAAATGGAATAGTACCAAGGTGCACCATTGCCTAGTGATGGAAAATCGAAGACCAGTCACGATGATCCTGTTTTAACGTAAAACTCCACATGGAGAAAAAACGAAGGGTAAAAAACTTCTTAGACCCGATTGAGATTCAGAAGGTCTTTTTTTGGGCATGAAACTGTCCATTGACGGCTTAAAGCCATCAAAGCTGTAAAACTCACAAAGAGCTTTATTTTGACAAGTTATGGCTCTCGTAACTCCAAACGAGCCAATAGTTATGGCCATCCGAAGAATCAATATCTACAGGTGCAACATCTACGGTGCGAGGTGCAACATCGGTCCAAAATGCCGAAACCGTGCCCTACAACTTTTAGAAATGAGTCATGGATTTGAAATGGAATAGTACCATGGTGCACCACCGTCCAGCGATGGAAAATCGAAGACCAGCCACGGTGATCCCGTTTTACCGTAAAAATCCACGTGGCAAAAAAACGAAGGGTAAAAAACTTCTGAGACCCGATTGAGATTCGGATGGTCTTTTTTTGATATGAAACTGTCCATTGACCATTTATAGTGATAAAAGACGTAGAACTCACATAGAGCTTTGTTTTGACAGGTTATGGCTCTCGTAACTCTAAACGAGCCAACAGTTGTGGCCGTCCGAAGAATCGATATCCATAGGGTCCAACATCTATGGTGCAAGGTGCAACATCCGTCCAAAATGCCGAAACAATGCCGCACGACTTTTACAAATGGGTGCGTGGATTTGAAATGGAACGGTACCATGGTGCATCGCCATCCAGCAATGGAAAATCAAAGACCAGCCATGGTTATCCCGTTTTACTGTAAAAATCAACGGGGCGAAAAAATGAAGGGTAAAAAACTTCCGAGACCCGAATTGAGATTCGGATGATCTTTTTTTGGTATGAAACTGTCCATTGATAGCTTAAAGCCATCAAAGCCATAGAACTCACAGAGAGCTTCCTTTTGACAGGTTATGGCTACCGTAACTCCAAACGTGCCAACGGTTATGGCCGTCCGAAGAATCGATATCCACAGGGTGCAACATCTACGGTGCAAGGTGCAACATCCATCCAAAATGCCAAAACATGCCATACGACTTTTAGAAATGGGTTTATTGATTTGAAATGGCACAATACCATTGTGCGCCACCGTCCAGCTATGGAAAATCGAAGACCAGCTGCGGTGATCCTCTTTTGCCGTAAAAATCCACGTGGCGAAAAAAAGAAGGGTAAAAAGCTTTCGAGACCCGATTGAGATTCAGAAGGTGTTTTTATGGGTAATAACTATCCATTGATGGCTTAAAGCGGTCAAAGCCACAGAACTCACAGAGAGCTTCGTTTTGAAGGTTATGACTCCCGTAACTCCAAAAGAGCCAACAGTTATGGTCATCCGAAGAATCGATATCCACACGGTGCAACGTCTACGATGCAAGGTGCAACATCCGTCCAAAATAGAAATACATTGTCGTCCGACTTTTAGAAATGGGTGCATGGATTTTAAATGGATCTGTACCATGGTGCACCACCGTCCAGCAGTGGAAAATCGGCAACCAGCCATGGTGATCCCGTTTTAACATAATAGTCCACGGGGCAAAAAAACAAAGGGCAAAAAACTTTCGAGACTCGAATTGAGATTCAGATGGTCTTTTTTTGGTTATGAAACTGTCCATTGACGGCTTAAAGCCTTCAAAACCGTACAACTCACAAAGAGCATCGTTTTGACAGATTATGGCTCCCGTAACTCCAAACGAGCCAATAATTATGGCCGTCCGAAGAATCGATATCCATTGGGTGCAACATCAACGGTGCAAGGTGCAACATCCATCCAAAATGCTGAAACAGTGCCATACGACTTTTAGAAATGGGTGCATAGATTTGAAATGGAAGAGTACCATGGTGCCCACCATCTAATGATAGAAAATCGAAAACCAGCCACGGTGATCCCGTTTTACAGTAAAAATCCACGTGGCGAAAAAACAAAGGGTAAAAAATTTCCGAGACCCGATTGAGATTCAGATGGTCTTTTTTGGGTATGAAATTGTTTGTTGATGGCTTAAAGCGGTAAAAGCCGTAAAACTCACAGAGATCTTTGTTTTGACAGGTTATGGCTCCCGTAAATCTAAACGAGCCAACAGTTATGGCCGTCCGAAGAATCGATATCCACAGGGTGCAACATCTACGGTACAAGGTGCAACATCCATCCAAATGTCGAAACAGTGCCATATGACTTTTAGAAATGGGTGCATGGATTTGAAATGGAACAGTAAAATGGTGTACCACCGTTCAGCAATGGAAAATCGAAGACCAGCCATGGTGATCTCGTTTTACCGTAAAAATACACGTGGCGAAAAAACGAAGCGTAAAAAACTTCTAAGACACGATTGAGTTCGGATGGTCTTTTTTTGGTATGAAACTTTCCATTGATAGCTTAAAGCTGTCATAGTCGTAGAACTCACAGAGACATTTTGACATGTTATGGCTCCCGTAACTCTAAATGGGCCAATAGTTATGGTCGTCCGAAGAATCAATATCTACAAGGTGCAACATCAACGGTGCAAGGTGAACATCCATTCGAAATTCCAAAACAGTGTCCTATGACTTTTAGAATTGGGTGCATGGATTTGAAATAGAGCAGTACCATGGCGCACCACCGTCCAACGATGGAAAATCGAAGACCAGCAACGGTGATCCTGTTTTACCATAAAAATCCATGTGGCGAAAAAACGAATGATTAAAAACTTTCGAGACCCGATTGAGATTCGGATGGTCTTTTTTGGGTATGAAACTGTCCATTGATGGCGTAAAGCGGTCATAGCCGTAGAACTCAGAGAAGGCTTCGTTTTGACATATTATGGCTCCCGTAACTCTAAACGAGCCAATAGTTATGGCCGTTCGAAGAATCGATATCTACAGGGTGCAACATCTATGGTACAAGGTGCAACATCCGTCCAAAATGCTGAAATAGTGTCGTACAACTTTTAAAAATGGGTGCATGGATATGAAATCAAACACTACTATTATCTCTCCATTTGGGAAGGCCATGACACCAAGAGAAGTTGGCTCGAAAATCTGTTATTCGCAAGCTCGCTATGGATGTCAATGAATTTTGTCCGATTCCGGATCAAGCTACAATTGACAAGACATGACAAGCAAAGCCATGAAAGCCAAAGTTCCAAATTTCAAGTCAATCCAAGTTCGTATGCTCAAGTTATGTTTGATATGAGTCAAGGAAATCAGCACAACCGTCTATTTCGTATCGATCATGTTCGTATCCATTGCGTCATGCTGTTCGAATCCATCGGGCAACCCGAGGAACTCCTTTGTATCAATCTGTCTCGCATCCATCAACTATGCCTAGTTTCGAATTGATTGGTAACAAGTGAATCCACTTCGCATCGATCAGTTCGTATCCATCAGACATCCATCGATTCACATCCATCATGAACACTCTGCTTCGTACCAACTCGGCTTGGTTTTACTTCGCATCCATCACATTTTCTCGACTTCGTATCCATCACTCAGGGTCGATTCGTATCGATTCCAATTGCGCAGTTCATATCAATTGATTAACGATTAATACGAATGGACCATCTAACAATCGATACGAAGTAGTATCTTCTATCGATATGAAGTAACCTCCAGATAATGATACAAAATGACCCTAGACAGTGATGCGAAGTGACCAGAGAACATCGATGCGAACGGAGCCAGTAATGATCGATGCAAAATCTATGCTTTCAATCAATGTGAAATGAAACACAAACTATCGATACGAATAAGGCGAGAATCCTGAGAGGACTCAGTCAACTCGGCGTCAAAAGTGGATCGATCCATAAATCACATGCCACATCATCACCTGAGCACGTGCATTGTTCGATTCAAATAGATTGATTCGAAGTCATCGATTCAAACCAAACAGCCTACCGAAAAACTTCAATTCATATCGGTCATAACTCGAGATCCACAAGTCCAAATGCTATGAAATTTTCACAGGAGCTTACGTACGAACTAAGGAAGGTTCATGCCAAGTTTCCATTCGATTGGATCAAATCTCGATCGATACGAAATTCATTCGTATCGATCATGGATCGAGCTGAAACTTCATGGGATCGATCGCGTAGGCCCACCCACGTGCCAGAAGAAGTCTCCCGAGATCTGAGCGAGATATCAGCCTCCTACGTCTATAAATAAAGCCCTAAGGCCTACAGAAGAGGGATATTTTTGTCTATCCAACGTCCAGACTCTACCGAATTTGTTTTTGCACACCATTGCCGCTGTTGTACTCGAATTTCAGAACTGTAATTCACTATAATCGATTGTAATCATCAGGAGAATATCAATAAAACCACCAAACTTCATAGTGGACGTAGGCAATATGCCGAACCACTCTAAAATGCTATGTTTTTGTGCGTTTTCATAGTTGCTTTTGGAATGTTTGTTAGATAATCCACATTTTACATTTCTATTCTTCATTTTCATCTCTTCATACACTTTCGAAGAGTGTTGTGCCCATTTTTGGTACAAACACTTTGGTGCTTTCACTGAGAAAACACAGCTTTTCTCCTGCTCTTTGGATCTGCTATCGATACCGGATTGCACAAATCCAAGAAGGTGATCCAGATCTTAGACTCAGAATCCTTCCAACCTATTCAGATTTGCATAAAATCTGGGAAAGGACTTTACTAATCACCATGGTTAACACAAGGACCGCCTCTACTACCGTAGACCAAGAAGGACGGGATAGACAGAATCCCGCGTAATTGTCTCCGTCCAACCAAAATGCTACCGGACCCTCAGATCCGCCAGGCCCGGTTACTAGACAAGAGTTCCAGATGCTGCTTCAGGAGTGACCCAGAGTTGACAACAGTTAACTGAGCAGCTGCGCGCCAATGTTGAGTTGACCAACCAGTTGAATCACCAAAGGCGCAGAAGATCTAGAAGAGATCACACCTCTTACTCCTCTGCCAAAAGTTCAGCCTCATCTGACTATCATCACCGATCTACACATCCCCAGTTAGACAGAAGTTATACATAAGCCACCGAACATCAACCTACAATGACCGTTGGACAACTGAAAGTTGGCCCATTGGCCAGCTTCCATACCGGACCCTCCTCTTGGGGAGATACTGTTTCCCACTACACGACAGATTACCGCGCTACTACCGCCGTGGTTGAATAAGTGGTTGATGCCCAGAATCAGTCAGATCCGAACCATCATCAGCATGGACATGCTCCTGAACCATACGTCCCTAAAGACTTGGAGCCATGGAGGCGAGACATGGACCGTCGACAGCGTCCGGTCCAGCCTCGCATTGTGAAACCCGACCACACTTTGCTCAACAGGCGCAGAACGTACAGATGCCGGATATTTCCACCATGATTCGGTACATGACTCGAGAAAGCCAAGCCTTCACAAATGACGACTGGGGAATCTTCCAAAGTCATACTCCCTTTACAGACGAGATACTTTATGTTGAACCCCCTTAATGATTCAGGATGGCGGCTCTACCAATGTATGAAGGAAATTCTGATCCCAATCAACATATTCTGAAGTATGAATGGTCGATGAGTGCTACGAGAGATAATGATGAAATGAAATGCCATAGTTTTCCCATTTCTTTGGGGGGGCATTGCTACTACGTGGTTCACACGATTGCCACCTCGGTCCATTTCTTCCTTCGACCAGTTGGCCACCAAGTTTGTAGAACAATTCTGAATGCATGTTGTGAGGCCAAAGGACGTTAACACTCTATCTAGTGTCAACCAAGCTCTTGGAGAGACTCAGACGCTATTTAGAGAGATTCTAGGCCACGTGTGCGGAGATTAGTAATCCCAATGATAACTCTACCTTAATGGCATTGACTAAGGGGATTGACCCTGATTTTGTATTCGAAAATTGGTTGGTTAGGAAGCCTCTCGCGTCATTGGACCGTTTCTACTCCAAAGATGCCCAATTCTTGAGAAGGGAGGATGCAAAATAGTCTAGGAAGCAGGATGATGCGGGGCCCAGTATGGAAGGGATACAAAGTAATGTTGCGGTTAAGTAGTCCAGGGAGATTTCTGGAAAAGTTCAGTTAAATATCCAAAACAAGCAAACTCAGTAAAGGAATAATGGCAATCAAAACAAGAAGCGAGATCAAAACCGTGGTCCACGACATAGGACTCCAATGTTAGATAATTACACTCTATTGAATACATCGTTAGAGAATGTGTATCTACAAACAAGCAACGCTATGCAATACAAGAAGCTTGCTCCGAAGCCATCATCGAAGAGGCAGATCCAGACAAGAAAGTTTGGTAGGTTTCATGAGAGTTATGGCCACAACACAAATGAGTGTCGTCATTTGCAGGATCTTATTGAGAAATTGATTAGAGAAAGGAAGTTGGATCAGTATGTGCGGGCGCTGCAATCAGGAGGTGCGGGCCCATCAAATCAGAATCGTGTATCAAACCAGGAAAGATAGGAGGAACTAACTCATACCGGCGGGAGGTTGGTAATAAACACAATAAGTGGTGGTCCTCATCAAGCAAACCGAAGATGGAGGGAAATGGAGTCATACGCCATCTATATCAGGCATACGGACTTCGAATATTGCAGTAGTTGTGATGATTGGGCTTCGGCTAAGCAATAGAAAACAATGACCGATGACATCGTGTTTCGAACCAAAGATGCTGATAAGGTCGAAGCCCTTACTATCGATCCATTAGTCCTATTTGCTCAAGTTGGTCCTGCTTGGATGAAGAGGATCTTGGTTGACAGTAGAAGCTCCGTGAATATATTTTTTAAGAGAGATTATGATTTGATGAAGATGGAAGCCAAATATTTGAAACCTTGCCAATCTTGAATTCATGACTTCAATGGAAGTGCTACTATGCCTACTGGAGTGGTGGAACTGCCAGTGGAGTTGGGAGTTGGAAAACGCCGAAGAGTCCAAATATTGCAGTTTGTTGTGTTAGACATAGACTCCCCTTATAATGCTTTTTTGGGCCAACCGGCCCTTGCTGAATTTGGGGCAGCTATTGACCCATTGTGCCCGACTTTGAATTCCCCACCGATCATGGGGTCAAAGTCGTTCATGGAGATTAGGCTGCTGGACGAGCATGTTATGTTGCTGAGCTGCATGGGGCCAGCGAAGGGAGAAAGGAAAGAGCATAGAGGAATCTCTCTGCGTCCGTTTTGCTGATAATTGACAATTGGTGCCTGGGCCCAGGCCTGAGCACCCCAACCAATTCCAGAAGGATCTTGACCCGAGAGAAACTGAAAGTAAATATGAAACTAAAGACAGTCAAGCTTCCCCGGCCGTACTGACAATCGATGTTCTGATTGATGATGATGATGATTCAAAGATGATAAAGATTGAATCTCAATTAAGCGAACAGACGCGATATGAATTGGTTGAATTTCTTCCGACGAATCACAACGTATTCACCTGGACGCATTCTTACATGAGTGGGATCTCACCGGACATCGCGAGCCACACCCTGAATATTGACCTATGGTGTATCCTGGTCAAGCAGAAAAGGCATGGTGTGGATCCAAAGGGATCTATCACCCTTAAAGAAGAGGTCGATAAGTTGAAATCGAATGGGTTTATCCGAGAAGGTTTATACCTGGAGTGGGTTTCCAATCCCGTACTTGTCTGAAATCCGAATGGGAGATGGAGGACGTGTGTTGATTATTCAGATTTGAACAAAGCTTGCCCAAAAGACAGTTTTCCACTTTCCCGAATTGATCAGCTCGTAGATTCAACGGCTGGGCACAAGTTATGGTCATCCGAAGAATCGATATCCATAGGGTGCAACATCTACGGTGCAAGGTGCAACATCCATCCAAAATGCCGAAACTGTGACGTACGACTTTTAGAAATAGGTGCATGGTTTTGAAATGGAACGGTACCATGGTGCACCACCATCCAACGATGGAAAATCGAAGACCAGCACGGTGATCCCATTTTAGCGTAAAAATTCGCATAGCGAAAAAACTATGGGTAAAAAAATTACGAGACCCGATTGAGATTCGGATGGTCTTTTTTTAGGCATGAAACTATCCATTGATGGCTTAGAGCGGTAAAAGCTGTAGAACTCAAAGAGATCTTCGTTTTGACAAGCTATCGATCTCGTACCTCTAAACAAGCCAACAGTTATAGCCGTTCGAAGAATAGATATCTACATGGTGCAACATCTACTGTGCAAGGTGAACATTCGTCCAAATGCCGAAACAGTGTCGTACGAGGTGCATGGATTTGAAATGGAACAGTACCATGGTGCGCCACCGTTCGGCGATGGAAAATCGAAGATCAGCCACAGTGATCCCATTTTACAGTAAAAATCCACATGGCGAAAAATGAAGGGTAAAAAACTTCTTAGACCCGATTGAGTTCAGATGGCTTTTTTTGGGTATGAAACTATCCATTGATGGATTAGAGTGGTAAAAGTCGTAGAACTCACAGAGAGATTCGTTTTGACAGGTTATGGCTCCTATAATTCTAAACGAGCCAATAGTTATGGCCATCCGAAGAATCGATATCCACAGGGTGCAACATCTACAGTGTAAGGTGCAACATCCATTCAATATGCCGGAATAGTGTCGTACGACTTTTAGAAATGAGTGCATGAATTTAAAATGGAATAGTACCATGGTGCACCACCATCCAGCGATGTAAAATCGAAGACCAGCCACATTATCCCGTTTTACCGTAATAATCCACGTAGGGAAAAAAGGAATGGTGAAAAACTTTCGAGACCCGATTGAGAATCAGATGGTCTTTTTTTGGGTATGAAACTATCCATTGATGGCTTAAGGCTATCAAATAGAACTCCCAGAGAGCTTCGTTTTGATAGATTATGGCTCCCGTAACTCCAAACGAGCCAACAGTTTTGGTCGTGCGATGAATCGATATCCATAGGATGAAACAACTACGGTGCAAGGTGCCACATCCGTCCAAAATGCCAAAATAGTGCCGTATGACTTTTAGAAATGGGTGCATGGATTAGAAATGGAACAGTACCATGGTTCCCATTGTCCAGCGATGGAAAATAAAAAACCAGCCACGTGATCCCGTTTTACTGTAAGAATCCACGTGGCGAAAAAACGAAGCGTAAAAAACTTCCGAGACCCGATTGAGTTCGGATGGTTATTTTTTTAGTATGAAACTGTCCATTAACCACTTAAAATTGTCAAAGCTGTAGAACTCACCGAGAGCTTCGTTTTAACAGGTTATGGCTCCCGTAACTACAAACGAGCCAATAATTATGGTCATTCGGAGAATCGATATCCACGGAGTGCAGCATCTATGGCCCAAGGTGCAACATCCATCTAAAATGCCAAAACAGTGCCGTACGACTTTTAGAAATGGGTGCATGGATTCAAAATGGAATAGCACCATGGTTCCCACCATCCCGCGATGTAAAATTAAAGACCAACCACGGTGATCCCGTTTTACCGTAAAAATACACGAGGCGAAAAAATAAAGGCTAAAAAACTTCCGAGACCCGATTGAGATTCATATGGTCTTTTTTTGAGTATGAGACTGTCCATTTACGGCTTAAAGTGGTCAAAGACGTAGGACTCATAGAGAGCTTCGTTTTGACAAGTTATGGCTTCCTAACTCTAAACGAACCAACAGTTATGGCTGTCCAAAGAATCGATATCCACAGGGTGCAACATCTACAGTGTAAGGTGCAATATCCATCCAAACTGCCAAAACAGTGTCATATGACTTTTAGAAATGGGTACATGAATTTAAAATGGAACAGATCTATAGTGCACCACCATCCAGCGATGGAAAATCAAAAACCAACCACGGTGATCCCGTTTTACAGGAAAAATCCATGTGGCGAAAAAATGAAGGGTAAAAAATTTTCGGGACCCGGTTGAGATTCGCATGGTTTAAGGTATGAAACAGTCCATGGATAGCTTAAGGTAGTAAAAGCTGTAGAACTCAAAGAGTGCTTCGTTTTGACAGATTACGGCTTCCGTACCTCTAAACGAGCCAACAGTTATGGTCGTTCGAAGAATCGATATCCACAGGGTGCAACATCTACGGTGCAAGGTGCAACATCCGTCCAAAATGCCAAAACAGTGCCGTACAACTTTTAGAAATGAGTGCATGGATTTGAACTGGAACAATACCATGGTGCACCACAGTCCGGCGATGGAAAATCGAAGAACATCCGCGGTGATCCGTTTTACTGCAAAAATCCACGTAGCGAAAAAACGAAGGGTAAAAAACATCCGAGACCCGGTTGAGTTCGGATGGTCTTTTTTTGGGTATAAACTGCCCATTGACGTCTTAAAGCGGTAAAAGCCATAGAAATCACAGAGAGCTTTGTTTTGACAGGCTATGGCTCTTGTAACTTTAAATGAGCCAATGGTTATGGTCGTCCGAATAATCGATATCCACAGTGTGCAACATCTATGGTGCAATGTACAACATCCGTCCAAAATGCCGAAAAAGTGTCTTACGACTTTTAGAAATGGGTGCATGGATTTGAGATGGAACAACTCCATGGCGCCCCACCATCCAGCAATGGAAAATTGAAGACCATCCACGGTGATCCTGTTTTACCGTAAAAATCCACGCGACGAAAAAACGAAGGGTAAAAAACTTCCGAGATCCGATTTAGATTCGGATGGTCCTTTTTTAGGTACGAAACTGTCCATTGACGGTTTAAAGCTATCAAAGCCGTAGAACTCACAGAGAGCTTCGTTTTGACAGGTTATAGCTCCAGTAACTCCAAACGAGCCAACAGTTATGGCCATCCGAAAAATCGATATCCACAGGGTGCAACATGTACGGTGCAAGGTTCAACATCCGTCCAGCATGCCGAAACAGTGCCGTACGACTTTTAGAAATGGATGCATGGATTTGAAATGGAACAGTACCATGGTGCCCACCGTCAAGCGATGGAAAATCGAAAACCAGCTACGGCGATCCCATTTTACAGTAAAAATCCACATGGCCAAAAAAAGAAGGGTAAAAGTCTTCCGAGACCCGATTGAGATTCAGATTGTCTTTTTTAGGTATGAAATTGTCCATTGATGGCTTTAATCAGTCAAAGGCGTAGAATTTATAGAGAGCTTCGTTTTGACAGGTCATGCCTCCCGCAACTCTAAACGAGCCAACAGTTATGGCCATCCGAATAATTGATATCCACATGTTGCAACATCTGTTCAAAATGTCGAAACAGTGCCATATGACTTGTAGAAATGAGTGCATGGATTTAAAAATGGAATAGTAACATGGTGCACCACCGTCCGGTGATGGAAAATCAAAGACCGGCCACGGTGATCCCATTTTACATTAAAAATCCACGTGGCGAAAAACGAAGGGTAAAAAACTTCCGAGACCCAATTGAGATTCGAAAGGTCCTTTTTTGGGTATGAAACCGCCCATTGATGGCTTAACGCGGTCAAACCTGTAGGACTCACAAAGAGCTTTGTTTTGACAGATTATGGCTCCCGTACCTCTAAACGAGCCAACAGCTTTAGCCATCCGAAGAAATGATATCCATAGGGTGCAACATCTACGGTGCAAGGTGTAACATCCGTCCAAAATGCCGAAAAGTGCCATACAATTTTTAGAAATGGGTGCATGGATTTGAAATGGAACAGTACCATGGTGCACCACAGTCCAACGATGGAAAATCGAAGACTAGCCACGGTGATCCCGTTTTACCGTAAAAGTCCACGTGGCGAAAAAACGAATGATAAAAAACTTCCGAGACCCGATTGAGTTCGGATGGTCTTTTTTTGGTATGAAACTATACATTGATGGCTTAAAGTGGTAAAAGCCATAGAGCTCACAAAGAGCTTCATTTTGGCAGGTTACGGCATCCATAACTTTAAACGAGCCAGCAGTTATGGCCGTCCGAAGAATCGATATCCACAGGGTGCAACATCTACTGTGCAAGGTGCAACATCCGTCCAAAATGCCGAAACGCCGTATGACTTTTAGAAATGGGTGTATGGATTTGAAATGGAACAGTACCATGGTGCACCACCGTTCAACGATGGAAAATCGAAGACTAGCCACGGTGATCCTGATTTACCGCAAAATCCATGTGGCGAAAAAACAAAAGGTAAAAAACTTCCGAGACCCGATTATGATTCGGATGTTCTTTTTTTGGGTATGAAACTATCCATTGACGGATTAAAGCTATCAAAGCCGTAGAACTCACAAAGAGCTTCTTTTTGACAGGTTATGACTCCCGTATCTCGTAACGAGCCTACAGTTATGCCCGTTCGAAGAATCGATATCCACATGGTGCAACATGTACGGTGCAAGGTGGAACATCCATCCAGAATGCCGAAACAGTGTCGTACGACATTTAGAAATGGGTGCATGGATTTGAAATGAAACAGTACCATGGTGCTCACCATCCGGCGTTGGAAAATCGAAAACCAGCCACGGTGATCCCATTTTATAGTAAAAATCCATGTGGCGAAAAAATGAAGGGTTAAAAACTTTCGACACCCGATTGAGATCCGTATGGTCTTTTTTGAGTATGAAACAGTCCATTAACGGTTTAAAGCGGTCAAAGTCGTAGAACTCACAGAGAGCTTCATTTTGACGGGTTATGGCTCCTGTAACTCTAAATGGGCTAGGAGTTATGGTCGTCCGAAGAATCGATATCCACAAGGTGCAACATCTACAGTGCAAGGTGCAACATTTGCAATGACCCATAATTTCTGTCATTTGAAATTGGTATATTTAATTAATTTTAAATATTTAAAAGTTAAGTTTATGAGCTGAATAAATAATATTTCGAATATAGTGATTTAATTGGATAATTAAATTGTTGATTTAATATTTGGAATTGCAGAAATAATTGAAATTTGGATTAAATGTGAATAAAAATGATTTATAAAGATGAGTTAAATTATATTTGAATTAGAATGATGATAGAAAACTTTTAAAATCGAATTAAAAGTTAATTTGCAGAAACTGAATATTATTTAATTGACGAGTTAAAATAGCCATTTTTCAAATAATCTATGATTTTGACAAAACTAGTTTCAACCGATCCGTAATGTTATATTATTGTAAGATTTCAAATTTCGTGTCAATCAAATTTACGGATTATCCGGGGCAAGCTAAAACACGTAGAAATCGATTTAAGAGAAATTTTAAATTTAAATAGTCGATTTGAAAACCTATCTTCCAAATACGATCGAATTGGCTCCTGATATATATTCCACTGCGTTCGGAATAGGGGTAAAACATTATAAATGCCAAGCGGCACGTTTGATTTCGAGTTCGAAAATTTTTGGGATGAATAGTGTCATCAAATTTTCTATAAAAGGCCATATTTCTTCCATTTTTTCACAACCCCGTCTCTCTAAACCCTAGCCGCCACTATCGAATACACGGCTAGAAAACACCATCATTCTTCCTCGATTTTCATCCAATCCATCAACAATTTTCAAAAACCTTCAATTACAAGATTGTAGAGCATCGTGTGATCTACAAATCTAATGGCTGTGATCAAGAATGGAGCCGCGAATCAACGGAAAATCGAGCTTGAATGGCTGATATTTGCATGCAATTTTCACGGCCAAGATGGGGCCAAGTTACATGTCGTTCAAGGTGGGGGTGAGGCACGTCACGAGCTTCGAAACCCTGGTCTTTGATCGTCGTCAAGTGGCGAGATGGGGGCGCGATAATTCATGGATGTTCGGCGGTTATGGGTCTCGTGCTCGCGTGTTTTACTAGGATGGAGAAGATGAAACAAGCGGCCCTGATCTCGTGTAGCAATTTGAACGCCCCAGATGAAAAGGGTTGAATAATAAATAAAATAGAAAGTGTAATTAATTTATATATTAATTCATTTAAAGTTTAAAAATACTATAACCTTTTGATATGAGGTCCGTTACGCACAAAACGAATTGCGTTGGGTCCGTATGGACGAGCACTACATTATGGAACTGGATTGGGTATTTGAGCTAGTGAAAATTTTGGTTGAAATTAAACGCTTGTTCAATTTTAATCGAAATAAATCGCTATCGTGACGACTAAAAGCAATGTGAGTACAAACTCACTCTTTCTGACTCATCGATATTTTTATATAAGTGAGAAATAAATATTATTTATGATGATCGATGATTGTTTGGATGATATATGATATATTGATTGATATTTGGATATATACCTGCCTAGTGGAGCAGATGACCCTATATGTTCCCGTGTATGAGCGGATGACCCTTTGTATGTGCGTCTGCCTCGAAGCGGACATTGTACACATATTATAATATGTATATTTGTTGCAGGTGACGGGTTGGAGGGATCCAACAGTATTGATTTATTTACAGATATTGTTATATATTCTGTTATCATATGATATATGATGTTTCGGATGCCGTAATTTCTGTATTTAGCGTTGTTGCAGCATTGGGCCTATTTTTGGAATTTTAAAAATGTTTAAGTGATGATTTCCAAATTTAAAAGGATTTTAAAGTGACTTTGGAAATAAACGTTTTATTGATTTTTGAATTGTTAAATTAATTGATTTATTTTATATGAATAAATGTGATAGTTTTTATGTTATAAAAATTATGATTTTAGTGAAATATAATCAGAATATGATTTTTTGGAGTTATATAAGTCTTAATAACGATTCGTAAATTATTAAAAGAAGAAGTTATTTAAATCGAGATTTTTGATTATTATAAATGGTTTATATATAAGATTTATAAAATTGATATTTTATAAATCAGAAATGATGGAATTATAAAGGAGTTTTATAAGTGTTAAAATGAGGTTATAAATGGATTTTATAAGTGAACGGATTTATAATTGTGAAGTTATAAAATGAATAATTTTGTAAAATAAATGATTTATAAAGTAATTAACTTATAAATTGGATTTGGCATATGAATGAGATGAATGGAATTAGTTAATAAAAAGAGACTTATAAATTGAAGTTTTTGTAAAATGTAAATGTGATTTGTAAACATTTTTTTATAAATCCGAAATCAATTGATTTTGATAAGTTAAAATATAGAAGTTTAATTAAAGGAATTTTATTCACAATTTTTGACAGTGAATTACCCTTTAAATTAAATGTTGAAGTAATATTGAATTTGGTAAATGACTTATATTCACGATTTTGGACAGTGAATAACATATTAAATAAATGTTTTGGAAGTAACCTTTTAAATGGAATAAAAAGATTTGAAGATGTTTTAAAATGTGTTAAATATCGAAATCATATATTTCAACATCCATTGTTGAAATAGACATTTTCGAGAAATAAGGAAATGATGGACTATAACACTGTTGTTATAGTAAATGATTTTCGAAAGGAATGTTTTTATATAGTATTGGGATTTACATATCTATCTTATTTTCGAATCCCTATACTAGTAATTTTGGGTTATCGTAACGATGGTTTACGCAACATTCGTTTTGACCCAAATAAATGTGTTTAATAGGAATTTTCCTTATGTAATAAAATATATACTAAATTGTGTTTTAAGTATATTGAATATTTTCTAAGTGTTGAAAATAAATTGATTTGGGAATTACTTATTATTGAATAAGTATTTGGAAATGTTTCCAGTATTGAAATGGTTTTGTGAATATATCTTTCTAAAGATAATTTGAAGTGAATATTTAGCAAGTGGTTTAATTAATAAAAGAATAATTAAAAGGGCCTAGTGATTGTTATGGTGTTGAATACTTGTTTGTATTTTTTGATAGTTAAATAACTGACTATCAAACATTAGCCAAATTTTAGTTTCTCGACTTGACGTGGGAACTATTTAGTCGTACACTTTGTACGTAGCCTTCTGTGTAGGCTTGATTATCGTTTGTGCTGAGCATGTTGATTTGTATAGGGCGGAGTATTACTCCAATCTATCGAGCTTCCTTCTTGGCCCGAAGGATAGCAAGTTGAAAGTTGGAGTTGTGATAAGTCTATGAGACTTAGTTTCTGTGTGAGGTTGAGAAACGCTTTTGCATTGTTGGTGCAAAAAGACCGGGATCGGTTTATCTGAAAACCACTTCAGACCAACGTATATGCGGCGATTGTGCAGGTTGCTTGTGATGATATTGATATTCCGCAGTTTCATTGTGGCGGGCTGCTTGTTGATCGTTTGGGGTTAAAATCCCAATATACATCCAGTAGCTATGGTCTTTTCATTTATGAAATATCCAATGCAAGGACTATTTGCTACTAATCCTAGGGATTTTCCGATAGGATGTGGTAGGAATGTACCTTCGGTTTGTCCTGTTCATGGACAACTTGTATGGATGTTTGTCTGACATTGCATTTCTAACGATTACGTACATCGATTTTGCTTGATTATGTTCAGCCTGATAGGGGGTTCTTGCTTCTTGTTAGGTAGCGAATGGATGACTCTTACCCCTACATGTCCCTTTAGTGAAAGGGTTGGTTGTAGTCGAGAGGCTGGCCGTAAAAGCAAAGCGCAAGGTATTAGTGTGAGCTACGGTGGGTATTACACACTGGTTGCATCCCGTCACACGTGGTATCAGAGCTTAGATTTTGTATATTCCTAAGCTTTATGTGTACTCATTATAGATGGGGACAGTAGCACCCTAGATTGAGTTTGAGTGTATTATATATATGAGCGTGTATTTGTTAGTGATATAAAATATTTTATGTTGTGTTTACTTATCCATTAAGTTGTTTGTGAATTCTGGTCGGTATGTGGGATGCCATGTTATTGATAGGGATTTCCAAATACTTAAATGAGGCAAGTCGACATAGTATCATTTTAAATTGGGTAAATGAAATAATTTTACCTCAATTATATTTTATATATAGGAATAATTTTTTAAGAATTATTAAATTGAATATAAATTGATTGTTTGGTTGTTTGAAAATGTAAATATATATCGATTAATAAAAGTTGTTTGAATAATCTAAATAAAAACAACAATTGTAAAAGAATAAATTATATAAGCAAATGAATTATAGAGTATGGAATAATAATTAAAGTGATTTACAATTGTGAAATAATCTTATATATAAGAAGTGAAACTATGTGAATATATTTACAAATATGAGTTATAAATAAAAATGAATTTAAACTAAAAATTTGAAAATTGTGATCCCGTTGATTTTGGAAGTTATTTTTCAAAAATTAAAGAGATTATATTGTTATAAATCTAGATAAGATAAACAAGTTGAAATAATCTTATATAAGTAGAGTAAAATAGTGAAATTATATAAGTAAAGATTTAATAAATGTGATTTATGAATAAAAAGAAATTTTTGAAAGAATATAAAGCACTGAGTTCGCTACTATTGCTAGAAAATAATAAGGGTGATGGCTGCAGCATCATCAGCATCATTTTCGAGTTTCTGTGTGATGGATTTGCTACCAATAGTAAATTGAAATTGAAGTTTTGTTTTGGATAAACAAATTTGATTTACAATCCAAGTTAAAATTGATAAAAATAAATGAAACGAGTTTTGAACTTATAATATGAAATGATAAAATTTTAGCTTTGGTAAAGTTGAAACAAATTTGAGTTAGTAAGTGAATTATATGATTTGAAATTTAACTAAAGGAAAGTTAATTATAATTGAATTGGATTTTAACTGGATTAGATAAGTTATTGAAATAGAAATTAAACTTTTGAATGATTATATAATTGAATTTGAAAGTTTAAATAAACCTAAGTTGTAAAGTTATTATATAATTATGATTTGAAATTATAAAATGAGTTTTGTGAACGGAAGTAAACTTAGGTAAATGTTCATGGAAGTGTAATTAGTAAATGAGTTGTATAACTTATAAAGTGATAAAATGTAAGTAAAACCAATTGTTAAAAATGGTTAAACACTTTTGGTTAGGCAAAACAAAATATGAATTTGAATAAGTGATATGAATTCGACTTAAGTAAAAGTTAAATAAAATATAATTTGAAATGAATTAGAGATGAACTTAAGTTGTACAGTGAAATTATGGATAAATGAAATTGAAATGAAACATAACTTAAGTAATGTTGAATGAAGTTGATTTTGGTATCGAAGTAAATTAATAAAGTGAATTAATAAAATGAAGTGATGAATATGAATTTGAGTTATATAAAGAAATTCAACTTTATTTGTAGTTTGAATTAGCAATTGAAATAATGAAATATGGATTGAATGTTAATCAATCGAATTTAAATGAATTGATGTGGAATAGTGGATGTAAGTGTTAATTCATTAAATCTAGTTTAAAGTAATAAACCAAATTTAATGTAGACGAAGTAAAGTAAATTAAATAAATATTGGTTATATATGGTTATTATTTGATTGAATAAAAATTCATATGGAATTGAATTAACGAAATTGAAAGCTAAATAATTGAATCCAAGTTGGAATTGGAAGTGAAGTAAATCTAAATAGAATTGAATTTGATTTAAATTAAAAGTAAACCAATTTGAATGTAAATTAGTGAATGTAAACTAATTGAATAAATGAATGATTAGTAAAATCCAATGTTAAAGAATCAAATGTGATTAAATTGAAAAGTCAATTCAATGAATATCAATGAAAAGTGAATGTATATTGATTTGGTTATGGATGTTTGTTGGATGATAGATGTTTGATGGTTGGATTTGTTTCTTTTGATTGCATTTGCTATATTGGCATATATAGTTGTTGGTATATGTTGTATATTGATATTACTTTCATATATACATGTTTCTCATTTGTTTATTGAGTGTTTAGTAGGTGTGGATGGCGCTTGCTTCACTTTTGAAGCTCACTTTCATGCTATATTAGCCATATATGCTTGCTAATAACATATAAGGTACATATCTCGGGTTACATATCGTACTTCTACACTTTTTTCCCGTCGGGATGCCTCATCCTCGATGATGAGATGTATATTTATGATATATATATATATTGCTATTTTTTGGGTTCAAACCGCGTAAAGGAGACGCTAGCCAAATTTTTTTGAAAATTTAAGGCGTTAGATTTGGGAAAATTGGAAAAATTTGTCAAAACTAAATTTTGATTTTGAGTTGAAAGTTAACGATATAGTGGGTTTTGAAAAGATAACTATAAATGGATTTGAAATTTAGAAAATCTTTTGTAAGAAGTTTAACTAATGGTTGGGAAAAGCTAAAAGTTTAAATAGACTTGGTAAATCTAATTTGAATGAATTGTTTTGAAAAGTAAATTTATTTTGTGACTTTTTCTTACTTAGTAATTTCGAGGATGAAATTATTTTAAGTAGGGGAGAATTTAACGACCCAGAATTTCTGTCATTTGAAATTCGTATATTTAATTAATTTTAAATATTTAAAAGTTAAGTTTATAAGCTGAATAAATAATATTTCGAATATAGCGATTTAATTGGATAATTAAATTGTTGATTTAATGTTTGGAATTGCATAAATAATTGAAATTTGGATTAAATGTGAATAAAAATGATTTATAAAGATGAATTACATTCTATTTGAAATAGAATGATGATAGAAAACTTTTCAAATCGAATTAAAAATTAATTCACAAAAATTGAATATTTTAATATTTAATTGATGATTTAAAATAGCCATTTTTCAAACATTCTAAAATTTTGACGAAACTAGTTTCATCGGATCCGTAATATTATATTATTTTAAGATTTCATATTTCGTGTCAATCAGATTTACGGTCTGTAAGGGGCAAGCTAAAACGCGTAGAAATCGGTTTAAGTGAAATTTTAAATTTAAATAGTCGATTTGAAAACCTATCTTCCAAATACGATCGAATTGGCTCCCGATTTATATTCCATTGCGTTTGAAATAGGAGTAAAACATTATGAACGCTAGGTGGCACGTTTGATTTCGAGTTCGAAAAATTTGGGGATGAATAGTGTCATCAAATTTTCTATAAAAGACCATATTTCTTTCATTTTTTCACAAACCTTATCTCTCTAAACCCTAGCCGCCACTATCGAATACACGGCCAGAAAACACCATCATTCTTCATCAATTTTCATCCAATCAATCAACAATTTTCAAAAACCTTCAACTAGAAGATTGTAGAGTATCGCGTGATCTACAAATCTAACGGCTGTGATCAAGAATGGAGCCGGGAATCAACGGAAAATCGAGCTTGAAATGATATTAGCATGCGAATTTCACGGCCAAGATGGGGCCGAGTTCCACGTCGGTCGAGGTGGGGGTGAGGCACGTCACGAGCTTCAAACCCTGGTCTTTGATCGTCGTCAAGTGGCGAGATGGTGGCATGATAATTCATGGATTTTCGATGGCCATGGGTCTCGTGCTCGCGTGTTTTACTCAGATGGATAAGATGAAACAAGCGGCCCTGATCTCGTGTAGCAATTTGAACGTCCCAGATGAAAAATGTTGAAAAATAAACAAATAAGAAAGTGTAATTAATTTATATATTAATTCGTTTAAAGTTTAAAATATTATAACTTTTAGATACGAGGTCCGTTTCACACGAAACGAATTGCGTTGGGTCCGTATGAACGAGCACTACGTTGCGGAGCTAGATTGGGATTTATTTGAGCTAGTGAAAATTTTGGTTGAAATTAAACGCTTGTTTAATTTTAATCGAAATAAATCGCTATTGTGACGACTACAAGCAATGTGAGTATAACTCACTCTTTCTGACTCACTAATATTTTTATATAAGTGGGAAATAATTATTATTTTTGATGATTGATGATTGATGATTGTTGGGATGATATATGATATATTGATTGATATTTGGATATATACCTGCCTAGTGGAGCAGATGACCCTATAAGTTCCCGTGTATGAGCGGATGACCCTTTGTACGCACGTCTGCCTCGAAGCGGACATTGTGCACATATTCTAATATGTATATTTGTTGCAGTTGACAGGTTGGACGGATCCAACTGGATTTCTCAATAGTATTGATTTATTTACAGATATTGTTATATATACTGTTATCATATGATATATGATGTTTTGGATGCCGTGATTTTTGTATTTAGCGTTGTTGCAGCATTGGGCCTATTTTCGAAATTTTAAAAATGTTTAAGTTATGATTTCCAAATTTAAAAGGATTTTAAAGTGATTTTGGAAATAAACGTTTTATTGATTTTTGAATTGTTAAATTAATTGATTTATTTTATATAAATAAATGTGATAATTTTTATGTTATAAAAATTATGATTTTGTGAAATATAATCATGATATGATTTTTTGGAGTTATATAAGTCTTGATAACGATTCGTAAATTATTAAAAGAATAAGTTGTTTAAATCGAGATTTTTGATTATTATAAGTGGTTTATATATAAGATTTATAAAATTGATATTTTATAAATCAGAAATAATAGAATTATAAAGGAATTTTATAAGTGTTAAAATGAGGTTGTAAATGGATTTTATAAGTGAACAGGATTTATAATTGTGAAGTTATAAAATGAATAATTTTGTAAAATAAATGATTTATAAGTAATTAACTTATAAAATGGATTTGGCATATGAATGAGATGAATGGAATTGGTTAATAAAAGAGATTTATAAATTGAAGTTTTTATAAAATATAAATGTGATTTATAAACATTGTTTTATAAATCCGAAATCAATTGATTTTGATAAGTTAAATATAGAAGTTTATTTAAAGGAATTTTATTCACAATTTTTGACAGTGAATTACCCTTTAAATTAAATGTTGAAGTAATATTGAATTTGGTAAATGACTTATATTCACGATTTTGGACAGTGAATAATATATTAAATAAATGTTTTGGAAGTAACCTTTTAAATGGAATAAAAAGATTTAAAGATGTTTTAAAATGTGTTAAATATCGAAATCATAGATTTCAACATCCATTGTTGAAATAGACATTTTCGAGAAATAAAGAAATGTTGGACTATAACACTGTTGTTAAAGTAAATGATTTTCGAAAGGAATGTTTTTATATAGTATTGGGATTTACATATCTATCTTATTTTCGAATCCCTATACTAGTAATTTTGGGTTATCGTAACGATGGTTTACGCAACATTCGTTTTGACCCAAATAAATGTGTTTAATAGGAATGTTTTCCTTATATAATAAAATATATACTTAATCGTGTTTAAAGTATATTGAATATTTTCTAAGTGTTGAAAATAAATTGATTTGGAAATGTTTTCCAGTACTGAAATGGTTTTGTGAATATATCTTTCTAAAGATAATTTGAAGTGAATATTTAGCAAGTGGTTTAATTAATAAAAGATTTATTAAAAGGGCCTAGTGATTGTTATGGTGTTGAATACTTGTTTGTTTGTTTTGACAGTTAAATAAATGACTATCAAACATTAGCCAAATTTTAGTTTCTCGACTTGACGTGGGAACTATTTAGTGGTACACTTAGTATGTAGCCTTTTGTGTAGGCTTGATTATCATTTGTGTTGAGCATGTTGATTCGTATAGTGCGGAGTATTACTCCAATCTATTGAGCTTCCTTCTTGGCCCGAAGGATAGCAAGTTGAAAGTTGGAGACGTGGTAAGTCTATGTTACTTAGTTTCTGTATGAGGTTGAGAAACGCTTTTGCGTTGTTGGTGCGAAGAGACCGGGATCGGTCTATCCGAAAATTACTTCAGACCAACGTATATGCGGCGATTGTGCAGGTTGCTTGTGATGATATTGATATTCCGCAGTTTCATAGTGGCGGGCTGCTTGTTGATCGTTTGGGGTTAAAATCCCAATATACATCCAGTAGCAGTGGTCTCTTCATTTATGAAATATCCAATGCAAAGACTATTCGCTACTAATCCTAGGGATTTTCCGACAGGATGTGGTAGGAAATTACCTACGGTTTGTCCTGTTCCTGAACAACTTGTATTGATGTTTGTCTGACATTGCATTTCTAAAGATTACGTACATTGGCTTTTACAAATGTACATCAGTGGTGGCGGAGAATGCAACTTCTCTTAGCTTAACACCCTCCTTGAGAGGTATGAGCTTAAGGGTTGTATTTTTGTGGAAGGCAATTAGTAGTCAATGGAAATGGCCATGTGGCATTCAAAGTGATGTGATATGTGATTGTGAAAGGTAATCGTTACTTCATCGGGCCTCATCAACCGGAAATGACCAAAACAGGGTTAGATGCGGCAAGGCTAAGTGGGTCATTCCCATTAGAATATGATTATCCTCTTCTAGATATATTTTTACACGCTATGATGTCTTGTATCTGATTATTGTGGTTTGTATGCTATGAAGGCCCTCGGTAAAGGTCGGTAACGACCGGAGGATGATATATTCGGTACCATCTAGTTATAGGGGTGGGTCGGTCTTGTGTTGGTAGAGGATCCTTACTAGTGGTCCTCGGTACATTTTTATCGAGATGTACTATAGAAAGGTAGTCCCTTCACCTGGTTATTTGTATGGAAATCCAAAACCCACTACGAGCTACGATTTTGTTTGTAAAGGCATAATGAATAGCCTCGAAATGCTATATGGGTAACCATTTTGACTATGATTAATATTATTTGTATATACAAGACACTAGTATAATATAATAGGATTTGATATGATAGAAATGTTTTAGTTATCGTAAGGTAAAAACATGTCCGTGTTTATGTGTGGACTTGTCTTACGAGATACTTTATTTTGAGAAAGGAAAAGTTTGGTAATTTAATAAATTCAGTTGAGTGTGTTTCTCACGATGGTTTACCACACTGATCCGGGCATTCTTCCCTTTCAATGCTCGGGTAAAACCGAGTATATTTACAGTTTAGATTTGGTGCTTTTGGAGCTTCAGCAGGAGAGCTGAAGATCTTCATTTCATATACGCGTATCTATGTTGATTATTGGTTATTCGCTGTACTTAGTTATTTATACTATCGGCAATTGTGAGGACAGGTTATTATAAATGTCCAAGCTGATAACTCTGATTGATTATTGAACTCTGATTTATGTATGTATATATACATTGTAAAGATCATTGATATATATTTTCCGCTGCGATGTTAGATTCTATATTGTTCTGTTTGGTTCTATGTTCTCTCTTTCTTCTCTTCTCTTCTTCTCTCTTCTTTTCTTTCTCTTGACTTTCCGTTAGTCTATGCTTTTTGGGTCGGACACGTGTGGATTATTGTCGATTCAAAGGGTACAGATTTGCGGGTCATCACAACATCCGTCCTAAATGCCAAAACAATGCCATACGACTTTTAGAAATGGGTGCATGGATTTGAAATGGAACAGTACCATGGTGCACCACCGTCTAGCGATGGAAAATCGAAGACCAGCCATGGTGATCCCATTTTACGTTAAAAATCCATGTGGCGAAAAAACGAAGGGTAAAAAATATCCAAGACCCGATTGAGATTCGAAAGGTCTTTTTTTGGGTATGAAACTGTCCATTGGCAGATTAAAGTAGTAAAAGCTGTAGAACTCAAAGAGTGTTTTGTTTTGACAAATTATGGCTCCCGTACCTCTAAACGAGCCAACAGTTATGGTTGTCCGAAGAATCAATATCTACAGGGTGCAACATCTGCGGCGCAAGGTGCAACATCCGTCCAAAATGCCGAAACAGTGCCATATGACTTTAAGAAATGAGTGCATGGATTTGAAATGGAGCAGTACCATGGTGCACCACCGTCCATCAATGGAAAATCGAAGATCAGCCACGGTTATCCCGTTTTACCGTAAAAATCCACATGGTGAAAAAACGAAGGGTAAAAAATTTCCGAGACCCGATTGAGATTCGGATGGTCTTTTTTTGGGTATGAAACTGTCCATCGACGGATTAAAGAGGTAAAAGCTGTAGAACTCAATTCGTTTTGACAAGTTATGGCTCATGTACCTTTAAACGAGCCAACAATTATGGCCGTCCAAAGATCGATATCCGCAGGGTGCAACATCTACAATGCAAGGTGCAACATCCATCCAAAATGCCGAAACATTATCGTATGACTTTTAGTAATGGGTGCATAGATTTAAAATGGAACAGTACCATGGTGCACCACCATCTAGGGATGGAAAATCGTAGACCAGCAACGGTGATCTCATTTTCCCGTAAAAATCCAAGTGGTGAAAAAACGAAGGGCAAAAAACTACCAAGATCCGATTTAGATTCGGGTGGTCTTTTTTGGGTATGAAACTATCCATTGATGGCTTAAAGCTATCAATGCCGTAGAACTCACAGCGAGCTTCGTTTTGACAAGTTATGGCTCCCGTAACTCCAAACGAGCCAATAGTCATTCCCGTCCGAAGAATTAATATCCACAGGGTGCAACATGCACGATGCAAGGTGCAACATCCGTAAAGAATGCCGAAACAGTGTCGTACTACCTTTAGAAACGGGTGCTTGGATTTGAAATGGAATAGTACCATGGTCCCCACCGTGCTGCGATGGAAAATAAAAAACCAGCCATGATGATCCCATTTTATAGTAAAAAACCACGTGGCGAAAAAAAGAAGGACAAAAAACTTTCGAGACCCGATTGAGATTCGGATGGTATTTTTTGGGTTTGAATCTGTCCATTGATGGCTTAAAGCAGTCAAAGCCGTAGAACTCACATAGAGATTTGTTTTGACAGGTTATGGCTCTCGTAACTCTAATGGATCCAACAGTTATGGCTGTCCGAAAATAGATGTCCACAAGGTACAACATCTACAGTGCAAGGTGCAACATCCATCCAAAATGCTGAAACACTACCGTAAGACTTTTATAAATGGGTGCATGGATTTGAAATGGAACAATACCATGGTGCACCACCGTCCAGCGATGGAAAATCGAAGACCGACCGTGGTGATCCCGTATTACATTAAAAATCCACGTGGAGAAAAAACGAAGGATAAAAACTTCCAAGACCCGATTGAGATTCGGAAGGTCGTTTTTTGGTATGAAATTGTCCATTGACGGTTTAAGGTTGTAAAAGATGTAGAACTCAAAGATAGCTTCGTCTGAACAGGTTATGGCTCCCGTACCTCTAAATGAGCCAACAGTTATGGCTGTCTGAAGGATCGATATCCACAGGGTGCAACATTTACGATGCAAGGTGCAACATCCGTCCAAAATGACAAAATAGTATTGTGTGACTATAAGAAATGGGTGCATGGATTTGAAATGGATTGGTACCATGGTGCACCACCGTTCAACGATGGAAAATCGAAGACCAGCCATGGTTATCTCGTTTTACCGTAAAAATCCACATAGCGAAAAAATGAAGGGTAAAAATTTTTCGACCCGATTGGGATTTGGATGGTTTTTTTGGGGTATGAAACTATCCAATTGACGGCTTAAAGCGGTAAAAGATGTATAACTCCAAGAGAGCTTCGTTTTGACAGGTTATGGCTCCCATACCTTTAACCAAGCAAACAGTTATGGCCGTCCAAAGAATCGATATCCACATGGTGCAACCTCTATGGTGCAAGGTGCAACATCCGTCCAAAATACCGAAACAGTGCCGTACGACTTTTAGAAATAGGTGCATGGATTTAAAATGGAACAGTACCATGGTGCACCACCTTCCAGCAATGGAAAATCGAAGACAACCCACGGTGATCCTGTTTTACCATAAAAATCCATGTGGCAAAAAAACGAAGGGTAAAAAACTTCCGAGACCCGGTTGAGATTCGGATGGTCTTTTTTGGGTATGATACTGTCCATTGATGGATTAAAGCGGTAAAATCTGTAGAACTCAAAGAGAGCTTCGTTTTGACAGGCTATAGCTCCCATACCTCTAAACAAGCCAACAATTACAACCTCCCGAAGAATCAATATCCACAAAGTGCAAAATCTACGGTGCAAGGTGCAACATCCATCCAAAATGCCGGAACAGTACCGTACGACTTTTAGAAATGGGTGCATGGATTTGAAATGGAATAGTATCTGGTGCACCACCCTCCAGCGATGGAAAATCGAAGACCAGTCAAGGTTATCTCGTTTTTTTTAAAAATTCACATGGCTAAAAACGAAGGGTAAAAAATTTCGAGACCCGATTGAGATTCGTATAGTTTTTTTGGCTATGAAACTGTCCATTGACGGCCTAAATGGTAAATGCTGTAGAACTCAAAGAGAGCTTTTTTTTGACAGGTTATGGCTCCATACCTTTTAACGAGCCAACAGTTATAGCTGTTCGAAGAATCGATATCAATAGGGTGCAACATCTACGGTGCAAGGTGCAACATCCATCCAAAATGCCGAAACAGTGCCGCATGACTTTTAGAAATGGGTGCATGGATTTGAATTGGAACAGTACCATGGCACACCACCGTCCAGCGATGGAAAATCGAATACCAGCCACGGTGATCCCGTTTTACTGTAAAAATCCACGTGGCAAAAAAAACGAAGGGTAAAAAACTTCCGAGACCCGATTGAGATTTGGATGGTCTTTTTTTGAGTATGAGACCTTCCATTGACGGCTAAAGTGGTAAAAGCTATAGAACTCAAAGAGAGCTTCGTTTTGACAGGCTATGACTCCTATACGTTTAAACAAGCCAACAGTTATAGTCGTCCAAAGAATCGATATCCACATGGTGCGAAATCTACGGTGCAAGGTGCAACATCCGTCCAAAATGCCAAAACATTGTCGTACGACTTTTAAAAATGGATGCATGGATGTGAAATGGAAGTTTACCATAGTGCACCAGCGTCCAGCAATGTAAAATCGAAGACCAGCCACGGTGATCCTATTTTACCGTAAAAATCCACATGGCAAAAAACGCAGGGTAAAGAACTTCCGAGCCCCGACTGAGTTCGGATGGCCTTTTTTTGGGGATGAAACTGTCAATTTATGGCTTAAAGTGGTAAAAGCCGTAGAAATCAAAGAGGGTTTCGTTTTGACAGGTTATGGCTCCCGTAACTTTAAACGAGCCAATAGTATGGGCATTTAAAGAATCGATATCCACAGGGTGCAACATCTACGGTGCATGGTGCAACATCCATCCAAAATGTCGAAACTGTGCTGTACGACTTTTAGAAATGGGTGCATGGATTTGAAATGGAACAGTACCATAGTGGACCACCGTCCAATGCTGGAAAATCGAAGACCAGCCACTGCGAGACCGTTTTACCGTTAAAATCCTTGTGGTGAAAAAAACGAAGGGTAAAAACTTTCAAGACCCGATTGAGATTCAGATGGTCTTTTCTTGGGTATGAAACTGTCCATTGATGATTAAAGCTTTCAAACCCGCAGAACTCAAAGAGAGCTTCCTTTTGAAATATTATGGCTCTCGTAACTCCAAACGAGCCAACAGTTATGGCCGTCCAATGAATCAATATCCATATGGTGCATCATCTACGATGCAAGGTGCAACATCCGTCCAAATTGCCGAAACAATGCCGTACGACTTTTAGAAATGAGTGCATGGATTTGAAATGGAATAGTACCTTGGTGCCCACTGTCCAGCGATGGAAAATCATAAACCAGCCATGGCGATCCCGTCTCACGGTAAAAATCCACGTGGCGAAAAACGAAGGGTAAAATTTTTTTGAGATCTTATTGAGACTCGGATGGTTTTTTTAGGTATGAAACTCTCCATTGATGGCGTAAGGCAGTAAAAGTCATAGAACTCACAGAGAGCTTCGTTTTGACAGGTTATGGCTTCCGTAAATCTAAACAAGCCAACAGTTATGGCCATCCGAAGAATCGATATCCACAGGAGGCAACATCTACGATGCAAGGTGGAAATCCTTCTAGAATGCCGAAATAGTGCAGTACGACTTTTAGAAATAGGTGCATGGATTTGAAATGGAACAATACCATGGTACCCACCATCCAGCGATGTAAAATTGAAGCCCAGCCACAGTGATCCCATTTTACCGTAAAAATCCACATGGCGAAAAAACAAAGGGTAAAAAACTTCCGAGAACCGACTGAGATTCGAATGGTCGGTCTTTTTTGGGTATGAACTGTCCATTGACGGCTTAAAGCGGTCAAAATCGTAGGACTCACAGAGTTCTTTGTTTTGACAGGTTATGGCTCCCGTAAGTCTAAAGAGCCAACAGTTATGGCCGTTCGAAGAATCAGAATCCACATGGTGCAACTTCTACTGTGCAAGGTGCGACATCCGTCCAAAATGCCGGAACAGTGCCGTACGACTTTTAGAAATGGGTGCATTGATGTGAAATGGAACGGTGCCATGGTGCACCACCGTCCAGTGATGGAAAATCAAAGACCGACTATGGTAATCCCGTTTTACAGTAAAAATCCTTGTGGCGAAAAAACGAAGGGTCAAAAACTTTCGGGACACGATTGAGATTCGGATGGTCTTTTTTTGGTTATGAAACTTTCCATTGATAGCTTAAAGTGGTAAAAGCTATTGAACTCAAAGAGAGCTTCGTTTTGACAGGTTATGGCTCCCGTATCCCTAAACGAGCCAATAGTTATGGTCGTCCGAAGAATCAATATCCATAGGGTGCAACATCTAAGGTGCAAGGTGCAACATATTTCCAAAATGCGGAAACAATGTCGTACGACTTTTAGAAATGAGTGCATGGATTTTTGGAATAGTACCATGGTGCACCATAGTCCAACGATGGAAAATCGAAGACCAATCACGGTGATCCCGTTTTACCTTAAAAATCCATGTGGCGAAAAAACGGAGGGCAAAAAACATCCAAGACCCGATTGAGATTTGGATGGCCTTTCTTTGGGTATAAAACTGTCCATTGATGGCTTAAAGTGGTAAAAGCTGTAGAACTCAAAGAGAGCTTCGTTTTGACAGGTTATGGCTCCCATACCTCTGAACGAGCCAACAGTTATGGCCGTCCTAAGAATTGAAATCCACGGGGTGCAACATCTACGGTGCAAGGTGCAACATCCGTCTAAAATGCCGAAATAGTGCCATACGACTTTTAGAAATGGGTGCATGGATTTGAAATGCAATACTACCATGGTGCACCACCGTCCAGCGATGTAAAATCGAAGACCAGCAACAGTGATCCCGTTTTACCGTAAAAATCCACGTGGTGAAAGAACAGAGGGTAAAAAAATTCCGAGACCCGATTGAGTTCGGAAGGTTTTTTTGGGTATGAAACTGTCCATTGATGGCTTAAAGCGGTAAGTGTCGTAGAACTTGCAGAGAGCTTCATTTTGACAGGTTATGGCTCCCGTTACTCTAAACGAGCCAACAGATATGGTCGTCCGAAGAATCGATATCAACAGGGTGCAACATCTACAGTGCAAGGTGCAATATCTGTCCAAAATGTCGAAACGTGCCATACGACTTTTAGAAATGGGTGCGTGGATTTGAAATGGAACGGTAACATGGTGCACCACCGTCCGGCGATGGAAAATCAAAGACCAGTCACAGTGATCCCGCTTTGCTGTAAAAATCCACGTGGTGAAAAAACGAAGGGTAAAAAACATCCGAGACCTGATCGAGATTCGGATGGCCTTTTTTAGGTATGAAACTATCCATTGATGGCTTAAAGCAGTAAAAGCTGCAGAACTCAAAGAGAGTGTCGGTTTTGATAGGTTATGGTTTCCGTAACTCTAAACGAGTCAACAGTTATGGTCATCCGAAGAATCGATATCCAAAGGGTGCAACATCTATGGTGCAACGTGCAACATCCATCCAAAATGCCGAAACAGTGCCTTACGACATTTAGAAATGGGTGCATGATTTGAAATGGAACAGTACCTGGTGCACTGCCATCCAGCGCTGTAAAATTGAAGACCGGTCACGGTGATACAGTTTTACCGTAAAAATCCATATGGCAAAAACGAAGGGAAAAAACTTCCGAGACCCGATTGAGTCTGAATGGTCTTATTTTGGGCATGAAACGGTCCATTAACGGCTTAAAGCTGCCAAAGCCAAAGAACTCATAGAGATCTTTGTTTTGACAGTTAATGGCTCCCGTAACTTCAAACGAGCCAATAGTTATGGTCGTCCGAAGAATCAATATCCACAAGGTGCAACATCTACGGTGCAAGGTGCAACATCCGTCCAAAACGCCGAAACATTGCCGTACGACTTTTAGAAATGGGTGCATGGATTGAAGTGGAATAGTACCATGGTCCCCACCGTCTAGCGGTGTAAAATCGAAGACCAGCCACGATGATCCCGTTTTACCGTAAAAATCCACGTTGCGAAAAAACAAAGGGTAAAAAACTTTTAAGACATGATTTAGATTCGTATGGTCATATTTTGGGTATGAAACTATCCATTGACGGCTTAAAACTATCAAAGCCATAGAACTCATACAGAGCTTCGTTTTGACAGGTTATGGCTTTCGTAACTCTAAACAAGCCAACAGTTAAGGTCGTCCGAAGAATCGATATCCACAGGGTGCAACATCTACGGTGCAAGGTGCAACATCCGTCCAAAATATTGAAACAGTGCCGTAAGACTTTTAGAAATGGGTGCATGAATTTGAAATTGAAATATACCATGATGCACCACAGTTCAGCGATGGAAAATCGAAGACTTGCCACGGTGATCCCGTTTTACAACAATAATCCATGTGGCGAAAAAACGAAGGGTAAAAAACTTCCTAGACTCGATTGAGATTCAAATGGTATTTTTTTGTATTTGAATATGTCCATTGATGGATTAAAGCCATCAACGCTGTAGAACTCGCAGAAAACTTCGTTTTAATAAGTTATGGCTCCCGTAACTCCAAACGAGCCAAAAGTTATGGTCGTTCAAAGAATCGACATCCACAGGGTGCAACATATGCGATGCAAGGTGCAACATCCGTCCAAAATGCCGAAACAGTGTCGAACAACTTTTAGAAATGGGTGCATGGATTTGAAATGGAAAACCATGGTGCACCATCATCTAGTGATGGAATATCGAAGACCATCCATGGTGATCCCGTTTTACCGTAAAAATCCACGTAGGAAAAAAACGAAGGGTAAAAAACTTCCAAGACCCGATTGAGATTCGGATGGTCTTTTTTTTGGGTATAAGACTATCCATTGACGGCTTAAAGCTATCAAAACTATAGAACTCATAGAGAACTTCGTTTTGATAAGTTATGGCTACCGTAACTCCAACGAGCCAACAGTTATGGTCATCTGAAGAATTGATATACACAGGGTGCGACATCTACGGTTCTAAGTGCAACATCCATCCAAAATGTCAAAACAATGCCGTACGACTTTTAGAAATGGATGCATGGATTTGAAATGGAATAGTTGTGACGACCCGCCCTTCTACTACCAGAAAGACGTATCATCATTAAGAAAGAAAGAGGTAGAAATATAAAAGGAAGAGAAGAAAGAACAACAACAACAGAATCTCACAGCGGACCGGAATAAAATATAATACATCACATAAAAATATCATAGTTTTACATATATCAGAGTTATACAATATTTTACACTTAACAATTTTATATACATCAGTCACTACATACATCTCAAAATACAACATACTCTAACCAACACAGCGGAACTAAATATATATCTACAACGCTGAAGCCTCCTGCTCCATTGCTCCTCCAGAATTCGTCAAAGCTAACCTGAATCCCTTGACTATCCGTAAAAATTTGGGTACCCGAGAGTTTATGAAAAGCAAAATATAAACTCCAGGTCAGACATGGGTCTGGTATGAGTAAACGGTTTAAATTGTTTAACTTTGAAAAAAACATTTGAAAATAAAGGTATCACGTAAGACTCCCCACAAATAAATACGGGTAAGTTTTTACCTTACGCTAACCAAAACATTTCATAGGAAATTCTGTGATATTATAATAGTGTCTAGGGTTTTCAAGTAAATAGAAAATAGCCGAAATTGTTACATTATTAAATTCCAGCTACCAGCCACAAAAGTGGGTAATACAATCAAAACCGTGGGCACTTACTGGAAAATGGATTCCATACAATGGCAGGGCTACTGGGGTACCGCCCGTCACAGTACGGGGCCTAGATCACCGTACCGAGGATTACTCCCTTCATCCCCTGCAACACAAGGCCGGAACCATTCCTTACTGAACAGTCCCGAACAAGATAAACCCCGCGGTTCTAGCTAGCAAACCGCCCACACAGCCGAAATAAAAAGGGACATCTAGATAGGGGAAATATCTTGTCCTGCTTGGGCATGACCCACCTAACCTTGCTGCATCTCCCCTGTTTTAGCCATTCCCGGTTGATGAGGCTTGAGGCTGCGATTACCTTTATAGAACAATATTCTTAGAATGCTCATCGCCCGCCTGACGATGTGTTGAAAGCATTCAATCCATACAAGTTCGTTCCGGGTTCGAACGAATCCGAAGGCATTATCTCGTTACACTCATTTTGGAATCACCCTCAGAGTTAACGACGACAACCCTTGCATTCTGAATCTTCGTCTTCTCATCAGATTCACGAACTAACGTTAATTTGGATCGATGTGGTTTTCGGATGTTCCAAATGCGGAAACCCGATCCCGGTCTCATCAAAATCCAAAACGTGTATTTTAGGGCCAAGTTGTTTTAAAGTTTATAAACAATTCAATTCCATTTATCCATATACACACAGATAGATAATTCACAGTATCACAATAGATAATCAACACTATCACCATAAACAGATAGGCAATATTATCATCACAACAGATAATCCATATTATTATCATACTATAATCAAGCATACATTTCACACTGCATCATTTATCTCAAACTAGAAATCTCAAACCATTCAAGGTAAACAATATCATTCATCCATATATGAACAATCATATCAGCTATAATTAATTTAAAATGAATTAAATTAATTACTTGCATCTCTAATTAATTTAATTTAAATTAAATTAATTACTTAACCATCATAAGTCTTGCTTATATAACTATTATCCAATTATCAAACAATTAATGAATTCATTACACCTAATCACACTTGATTAATTAACATTAAATTCAAGTAACCATCTTTAATTATCTTCCAAACTAATTATCTTATCCAAATATAGAAATTAACCTTCAATTACATACATTACTTTACTTCTTAATATCACCAATTAATTATTCTTTAATCTTTCATTATTAATTTCATTATGTAATGATTGCTAATTACATTTCATTTCATTATCTTGTATTAAATTAATTACCTTAAGTAATTAAATCTTCAATTAAACTATATTTATTAATCACTCCTGATTAATACTATTCAGTAATCAATCACCTTTAATTACTCTTATCACATCACTTAATTACTCCTCAACTGATTCCCTTTAATCAATCCCTTGATTAAATTGCACAAAGCAATTATACTCACATTACTTCCATTATCAAATCATCCTCATTCAATTATATCCAGTCATTATCATTAATTACTTCTCCAAGTAATTTTACTTATCACATCATCAATTAATTATTTAAATTAATTAAACTTGATTAATTAACTTAAACAATTCTCATTAAACTTTATTAATTACAATAAGTAATAAATTCCTTAATTGCTTAAATACTTAACTAGCTTTTCCTTAATCACTCAACCACTTAATCAATTTGTTTAACCTTAAATACTTAATGAACTATTCTTAATTATCCAATTATTAATCACTAATTATTTAGTTAATTTATTTATTTATTCTTAATTAGATTACTTAAGTAATTCATAAGTAGTTAATTACACTTTATTAATCACATAATCATTACCTAATCCTTAATTACACTTGTAAAGTAATTATTCTCAATTAACTATTTATTTATTTTATCTTTAAAATAGTTAATTGAAATTAATTTGCTCAAATTGATTAAACAATAAAAGTTTTCTTTAAAATTTTGAAAATAGAATGGACTACAAACTTTAATGTTAATCCATTTCATACTTAATTTAATTATTAGAAATAATAATTAAATGTGAAATACATTGTTACTTATTAACCTAATAACTTAAAACTGGTATTTAAATCTGTTAAACATTCTTCCAGGTTTACTGTTAAAACAAGATTCACATATCTTTATTATTATTATACTTCTTCCTGAGGATTATAAGAAACTCGAGTCTCCCCCTAAGAAATACCGTGTTTACTTCGAGTCGTTCTCACTTCTTCCCCGGGTCTTCCAATACGCTCCCCTTCTTCTTCTTATTTTTTTTTTACGTTTAAAAATAAGAAGACAACAAGCATCAGGTTCAACCCAGAAACACGCACTCAAACCCGAAGCCCCTACCCTATTCTCTCGTGCACGACTCGAGGGATCTCCATTGCCACAACGTACGATTTCCTCCTCCACGCTGTGCACGTGCACGGCAGCACCAAAGGCCTCTGGCGAACCTCCACGTCCCAGACACACCACAAATCACACGTATACCCTAAAACCTAGATCCAAAAGCGTTCAGGAATGTCGAAACGAAAAACAACAGGTTGGCCGAGATGCAGAGTTCAACCCTAACATCATAAACACCTCGCCACTGTCAAACACGCCGCCGGGGTTGCTGAAACTTCGCCCACACAACGTCACCACTCCAAGCAACTACCACCCCGAGTTTCGAACAACTCGATCACAAATAGACGAAGAACTCATCGCGTTTACAGGCATGTGAAATTTCAATCAAAAACCCTATATTTATCTCAATTCCTTAATTTACATAATATAAAAATTATTTGATAATTTTTATGTGATCCTCAATGTTTATATTTGCTTAACTATAAATTTGAACATTTATCATTGGATTGATAATTTATAATTGGTAAAAATGTCAATTTTGATAAACCTTGAACTGCCATTTCAATTCTACACTAAAAATTCTTATTTCTTCTCTAAAAATCCTATTTTGCAATTAAGATCTAGGTTATCAACTTGAATTTATAATTTGTAACAGACGAAGTTTTCAACATAATCTTTGTTACCTGAAAATAAGTTAGTTTACTGAGCATAGCTTCTTAATATGTTGTTAAATAAAATTTAATTTCCTGGCTTAAACTCAAACATATGATTTTGTTGGAAAATTAAAAACTCTCCTATGATCATATGAAGATAATATAAGATTCAACAGTTTTTCAACCCTGTAATTACCTAGCAGAATTAAACAACAAACTCACTTTCCAAATACAACCTATATATGTAACACGGATTTAAACAAAGATAAACACTTATATTTCCATGAAATCCACAAAACATTTCACTTTTTTTAATTAAACTAAAGCTTGAAATATTTAGGTTTACTCACCAGAAAACAAACTGTTGAACAGAGCCTGTGTTCCATCTGTGCTTGTGAGTTTAAACTTGGCTTTGCTTCTTTTATGCTTTCTCTTTATATTTTTTTTTTCTTTAAGTACACTTATGCTACTGACTAAATAAAGGATGCATTCACACATATATATAGAATATAAGAAGTTATGTATGGAAAAAAGATTTTAACCAGGTAGGTGTTATCTATAAGTACACTGTTTAATTTTGTTTTATCAGGAAAGCATCTTCTTCTCTTTTTTTCTTTTTTTAAAGCTGATAGGATACAACATTAAATGCTAATGTACTATTGTCTACCTTAATCCTATTAGTACACAAAATATCTTATTAACTTGCTTTACCACAGTCATTTGCAGCTTACAATATATTCAAACATGTTATATTATTTTATTTTTATCTTTATATACTTAACTCACTGCTATATAATTATGTTGATCAGATTCATCACTGCAAAATAAAGATTTGTATGTTATAAATGAACACAAAGATGTGCTCGAACAGAAGAGCATTAATTGATGTGTTGTTTAATTTGTTTACATAATTATAGTTATGTTGTGCTGTGAAAATATTGTATGTGTTTATATGAAGCTATATACCCAGTAAGTAGCATGCAGCTGAAAGTACTTGTATTAAGACAATTTGTCAGGTTCTTTATATATATATATATATATATATATATATATATCATAATTACGTTTGGCTGAGTTAATAAAAATTTATGTTTTGTTTGCCTAATATGTCTGCATAGCAAAAATCAAGATTTTCTAAATGTATATATATTTATATGAAAGCATGTACTTTGCAGGCAACATTTGAATTTATATATATATATATATATATATATATATAGTTAGTTAGTTACTTTCAGATATTTGTCTTGTTTTTATTTTTTAAATTGCATACTCACATGTGTCAGGTTTGTGTTTACACCTTTGGTTTGCTTTGAAAACATTTGTTTAATTATTTTATACTTTATGTTTAGATTTACATGCGAAGATACTGTGTAAAAAAATGTTTTATTAATTGCTTGTTTGAATAATGAATATATTTGGGTCTAATTTATTTTGACTTTGGTTTGGTTTGAAAATAATTTGTTTCATTACTTATAACTTGAATAATTGTCATATAGTTATTGTTATGAAAATATTTTGTTTTGCTGACTTAAAGTTTACATAATTATACACACAAATTTGAGTTTGGTTTTACATTATATTTGATTTCATTTTACTTTACTTTGTGTTTTTATCACTTATTCTTATTCTAACTTTGTTTACAAATTTATTAAGTTATGTTGTATAAAATCTTGATTAATTAATTCTTATTTTAAATTTTACATTAGTACGTTATATTTAACTATCAATGTTCAAATCATATTCAAAATGATTTCCTCACTTATATTTGTATTCATTTCCATTTGTACTTTACTATTACTTATTTAAATTAATTTATATACACATATTTGATTTATGTTTGACATTTATATTTTACATTATTAAAAATGGGATTCTGATTTAAACGTTATCATTTATATGTATATTTCCAAATATAAACAAAATACGGAATTTTAATTCAATTATATAAGGTCAATATTATAAAAAAATTCTATTTTAATATCCAAGATCAAATTTCCTTTAAAAATACAAATGTACATAAACAAATGGCAATTATTCCAAAATCATGTTCATTTGAAAAGAATAAGTTCATAAAATATATTTATTAAAATAAATGGGACCAAAATTTAGGGTCGTTACATTCCTCCCCCCTTAAAAGAATTTCGTCCCCGAAATTTAAAACAAAGATAATTTAAAAGCTGTTATACCAACCATTCACACATGCATATCATTCATACAATAGCAAACAATCAAACAGTTTATCCTAACAAGCAACACCAGCAATCCAAACACAAATCCGGATAAACTTCCCTAGAACTATCCAGAGTCTCCTAGGTGCAATCATTGGGATTCTCTCTCCACTGCACTCGACAAGCTTCACTACTAACTCCCGAGTTGCCTCTCATCCTGATCAACAATCCGAACAGGATTCCTGACTACAGTCAAACTTCGCTTGGCTTCCAAATCTCCCTGAACTACTAATTCTGCAACTAATGATGGATCCTAAACAAAATTCCAAGATGAGATGCATGGGATACATTATGAATTCCAGACATCCGTTCTGGCAATTCAATTTTGTAAGATACAACTCCAATCCAAGTTGAATTTTATATTCATACATAACTTGAGGTCTCAGCCTCCCATTCTTTTTAAATTTACAATCAAATTCATTAATTCACCATCCAACTTTATTTGACCAATCTTAATTTCATTTACATGCTTAATTTACTAATTTATTTCGTCTTAGTTTATTTCCACTTCAATATCTGATTTCATCACAAAATCACTTCATTATAGTTCTTGAGTTTATTTCTAGTTTGTAATTCTGGTTTGGATATCTATTTCATTTCCCAAGTACAAAATAATTTTATTTTGGCTTATAATTCCACTTTTAAATTTTAAACTTTATGAGCCACAAATTTATTTATTCTCTATACTACATTCAGTTACTCTTAATCACATTCATTTTCACTTTAAGCTCCAGATCTTACCTGTATCAAACAAGCATACTTTTTATTTCAAGCATTTAAATTCTTTTGATAAACCATCAGAGTTTATTTATACAAATTAAATTTCTTATCCAACTATTTCTATTCAAATAAAGATTTCATTCAACTTAAATTATTCAAGCTTTTACTAAATAAACTCTTACTTACCTCGAAGCTACGCTTCTATAAAGTTTAATCTTAGGTTAATTTATTTGTTTCAATTTCACACTTAAATTTATTTCCAATTTATGTGATACTCACAAGATCAACTTCCATTCATTTTGTTAAGATTAATTCCAAGGCCATACTTATTCCATCCATACTTGAATTGGATTTTATCTTCAAAAATCATCTTATTATTTTATCTGTGTTTAATTTTTATTTTATAATTCAAGTTTGGATTTTAATTTCATTTTCCAAATACAAAACAATCTTATTTTGTAAGGCTTACATTCATATCTCACATTTTACCCAATTTAAGTTTGAATATATTCATGTTTTATTTTAACTCGAGATTGAACACTCCACTACAGCCAAAATATTCTTAATCAGTGTGTTGCCAATTTCCCTTACAAGTAATCGGAACATATTTATTCCAATTCAACTTGTTTATCTTAACTTCCATTTAATTAAGCACCATACTATTCACTTCAATCTACCAACCTACTTGGATTTGATTAAATAAGAACTTAATTTTATTTAAAATCATCCATCTCTCAATTCATTTCTTAAATTGAAATCCAATTATTTAGCTTAAGTTAATCTCAACCAAAATTTTATTTCTATTAGATTTCCAAATCCAATTTATTCACACTCTAAATTTTGATTTACTTCCTTATTTTATTTACATCATTATTATTATTTTATCATTAGTTAAATTCCAAAGTTAAATTAAACTTTCAACTTAATCCAAAATAAATTCATTTTTAACTTCACTTTTAACTTTAACTCCAAATTCAATCTCATACTTCCCTTGGTTACACAAGCCATTGTAAAAAAAATTTATAATCCTATTTGTCTATCAACACTATCATCCAAATACTATAATTATATATATAATAATTACAAAAACAATTTTTTTTTATATATATACATCAAAATAGATTTTGGATGAGATTATTTAATTCACCCACCTTTGAAAACAATATCATGTCGAATTGTTCTATTCAAGTGTTTAGAAACCCCTTCGGTACAGTTGTTCGGACTGCACTGACAAAGGTTCATATACCACTCAATAAATCAATCAACATAATATAAAATCATTTAATATTCACTAACAAGTACGCACTCATATCTATTATTACGCTCTGACTCATTCTAGAGTACTACCGACTCTATCTCTAATGAGTAATCTCCACCAGAGCCAAGGTTCTCACTTAACCTTTCAGCTCTGATACCAACTGTGACGACCCGCCCTTCTACTACCAGAAAGACGTATCATCATTAAGAAAGAAAGAGGTAGAAATAGAAAAGGAAGAGAAGAAAGAACAACAACAACATAATCTCACAGCGGACCGGAATAAAATATAATACATCACATAACAATCTCGTAGTTTTACATTTATCAGAGTTATACAATATTTTACACTTGACAATTTTATATACATCAGTCACTACATACATCTCAAAATACAACTTACTCTAACTAACACAGCGGAACTAAATAGATATCTACAACGCTGAAGCCTCCTGCTCCATTGCTCCTCCAGAATTCGTCAAAGCTAACCTGAATCCCTTGACCACAAGTAAAAATTTGGGTACCCGAGAGTTTATGAAAAACAAAATATAAACTCCGGGTCGGACATGGGTCTGGTATGAGTAAACGGTTTAAATTGTTTAACTTCGAAAAAAAACATTTGAAAATAAAGGTATCACGTAAGACTCCACACAAATAAATACGGGTAAATTTTTACCTTATGCTAACCAAAACATTTCATAGGAAATTCTGTGATATTATAATAGTGTCTAGGGTTTTCAAGTAAATAGAAAATAGCCGAAATTGTTACATTATTAAATTCCAGCTACTAGCCACAAAAGTGGGTAATACAATCAAAACTGTGGGCACTTACTGGAAAATGGATTCCATACAATGGCAGGGCTACTGGGGTACCGCCCGTCACAGTACGGGGCCTAGATCACCGTACCGAGGATTACTCCCTTCATCCCCTGCAACACAAGGCCGGAACCATTCCTTACTGAACAGTCCCGAACAACATAAACCCCGCGGTTCTAGCTAGCAAACCGCCCACACAGCCGAAATAAAAAGGGACATCTAGACAGGGGAAATATCTTGTCCTACTTGGGCATGACCCACCTAACCTTGCTGCATCTCACCTGTTTTAGCCATTCCCAGTTGATGAGGCTTGAGGCTGCGATTACCTTTATAGAACAATATTCTTAGAATGCTCATCGCCCGCCTGAAGATGTGTCGAAAGCATTCAATCCATACAAGTTCGTTCTGGGTTCGAACGAATCCGAAGGCATTATCTCGTTACACTCATTTTGGAATCACCCTCAGAGTTAACGACGACAACCCTTGCATTTTGAATCTTCGTCTTCTCATCAGATTCACGACCTAACGTTAATTTGGATCGATGTGGTTTTCGGATGTTCCAAATGTGGAAACCCGATCCTGGTCTCATCGAAATCCAAAACGTGTCTTTTAGGGCCAAGTTGTTTTAAAGTTTATAAACAATTCAATTCCATTTATCCATATACACACAGATAGATAATTCACGGTATCACAATAGATAATCAACACTATCACCATAAACAGATAGGCAATATTATCATCACAACAGATAATCCATATTATTATCATACTATAATCAAGCATACATTTCACACTGCATCATTTATCTCAAACTAGAAATCTCAAACCATTCAAGGTAAACAATATCATTCATCCATATATGAACAATCATATCAGCTATAATTAATTTAAAATGAATTAAATTAATTACTTGCATCTCTAATTAATTTAAAGTAAATTAAATTAATTACTTAACCATTATAAGTCTTGCTTATATAACTATTATCCAATTATCAAACAATTAATGAATTCATTTCACCTAATCACACTTGACTAATTAACATTAAATTCAAGTAACCATCTTTAATTATCTTCCAAACTAATTATCTTATCCAAATATAGAAATTAACCTTCAATTACATACATTACTTTACTTTTTAATATCACCAATTAATTATTCTTTAATCTTTCATTATTAATTTCATTATTTAATGATTGCTAATTACATTTCATTTCATTATCTTGTATTAAATTAATTACCTTAAGTAATTAAATCTTCAATTAAACTATATTTATTAATCACTCCTGATTAATACTATTCAGTAATCAATCACCTTTAATTACTCTTATCACATCACTTAATTACTCCTCAACTGATTCCCTTTAATCAATCCCTTGATTAAATTGCACAAAGCAATTATACTCACATTACTTCCATTATCAAATCATCCTCATTCAATTATATCCAGTCATTATCATTAATTACTTCTCCAAGTAATTTTACTTATCACATCATCAATTAATTATTTAAATTAATTAAACTTGATTAATTAACTTAAACAATTCACATTAAACTTCATTAATTACAATAAGTAATAAATTCCTTAATTACTTAAATACTTAATTAGCTTTTCCTTAATCACTCAACCACTTAATCAATTTGTTTAACCTTAAATACTTAATGAACTATTCTTAATTATCCAATTATTAATCACTAATTATTTAGTTAATTTATTTATTTATTCTTAATTAGATTACTTAAGTAATTCATAAGTAGTTAATTACACTTTATTAATCACATAATCATTACCTAATCCTTAATTACACTTGTAAAGTAATTATTCTCAATTAAGTATTTATTTATTTTATCTTTAAAATAGTTTATTGACATTAATTTGCTCAAACTGATTAAACATTAAAAGTTTTCTTTAAAATTTTGAAAATAGAATGGACTACAAACTTTAATGTTAATCCATTTCATACTTAATTTAATTATTAGAAATAATAATTAAATGTGAAATACATTGTTACTTATTAACCTAATAACTTAAAACTGGTATTTAAATCTGTTAAACATTCTTCCAGGTTTACTGTTAAAACAAGATTCACATATCTTTATTATTATTATACTTCTTCCTGAGGATTATAAGAAACTCGAGTCTCCCCCTAAGAAATACCGTGTTTACTTCGAGTCGTTCTCACTTCTTCCCCGGGTCTTCCAATACGCTCCCCTTCTTCTTCTTCTTATTTTTTTTTAAGTTTAAAAATAAAAAGACAACAAGCATCAGGTTCAACCCAGAAACACGCAATCAAACACGAAGCCCCTACCCTATTCTCTCGTGCACGACTCGAGGGATCTCCATTGTCACAACGTACGACTTCCTCCTCCACGCTATGCACGTGCACGGCGGCACCAAAGGCCTCTGGCGAACCTCCACGTCCCAGACACACCACAAATCACACGTATACCCTAAAACCCAGATCCAAAAGCGTTCAGGAATGTCAAAAGGAAAAACAACAGGTTGGCCGAGATGCAGAGTTCAACCCCAACATCATAAACACCTCGCCGCTGTCAAACACGCCGCCGGGGTTGCTGAAACTTCACCCACACAACGTCACCACTCCAAGCAACCACCACCCCGAGTTTCGAACAACTCGATCACAAATAGAAGAAGAACTCATCGCGTTTACAGGCATGTGAAATTTCGATCAAAAACCCTATATTTATCTCAATTCCTTAATTTACTTAATATAAAAATTATTTGATAATTTTTGCGTGATCCTCAATGTTTATATTTGCTTAACTATAAATTTGAACAGTTATCATTGGATTGATAATTTATAATTGGTAAAAATGTCAATTTTGATAAACCTTGAACTGCCATTTCAATTCTACACTAAAAATTCTTATTTCTGCTCTAAAAATCCTATTTTGCAATTAAGATCTAGGTTATCAACTTGAATTTATAATTTGTAACAGACGAAGTTTTCAACATAATCTTTGTTACCTGAAAATAAGTTAGTTTACTGAGCATAGCTTTTTAATATGTTGTTAAATAAAATTTAGTTTCCTGGCTTAAACTCAAACATACGATTTTGTTGGAAAATTAAAAACTCTCCTATGATCATATGAAGATAATACAAGATTCAACAGTTTTTCAACCCGGTAATTACTTAGCAGAATTAAACAAGAAACTCACTTTCCAAATACAACCTATATATGTAACACAGATTTAAACTAAGATAAACACTTATATTTCCATGAAATCCACAAAACATTTCACTGTTTTTAATTAAATTAAAGCTTGAAATATTTAGGTTTACTCACCAGAAAACAAACTGTTGAACAGAGCCTGTGTTCCATCTGTGCTTGTGAGTTTAAACTTGGCTTTGCTTCTTTTATGCTTTCTCTTTATATTTTTTTTTCTTCTTCAAGTATACTTATGCTACCGACTAAATAAAGGATGCATTCACACATATATATAGAATATAAGAAGTTATGTATGGAAAAAAGATTTTAACCAGGTAGGTGTTATCTATAAGTACACTGTTTAATTTTGTTTTATCAGGCAAGCATCTTCTTCTCTTTTTTTTTTAAAGCTGATAGGATACAACATTAAATGCTAATGTACTATTGTCTACCTTAATCCTATTAGTACACAAAATATCTTATTAACTTGCTTTACCACAGTCATTTGCAGGTTACAATATATTCAAACATGTTATATTATTTTATTTTTATCTTTATATACTTAACTCACTGCTATATAATTATGTTGATCAAATTCATCACTGCAAAATAAAGATTTGTATGTTATAAATGAACACAAAGATGTGCTTGAAAAGAAGAGCATTAATTGATGTGTTGTTTAATTTGTTTACATAATTATAATTATGTTGTGCTGTGAAAATATTGTATGTGTTTATATGAAGCTATGTACCCAGTAAGTAGCATGCAGCTGAAAGTACTTGTATTAAGACAATTTGTCAGGTTCTTTATATATATATCATAATTACGTTTGGCTGAGTTAATAAAAATTTATGTTTTGTTTGCCTAATATGTCTGCATAGCAAAAATCAAGATTTGCTGAATGTATATATATTTATATGAAAGTATGTACTTTGCAGGCAACATTTGAATTTATATATATATATATATATATATACACACACATATATATATATAGTTAGTTACTTTCAGATATTTGTCTTGTTTTTATTTTTCAAATTGCATACTCACATGTGTCAGGTTTGTGTTTACACCTTTGGTTTGCTTTGAAAACATTTGTTTAATTATTTTATACTTTATGTTTAGATTTACATGTGAAGATACTGTGCAAAAAAATGCTTTATTAATTGCTTGTTTGAATAATGAATATATTTGGGTCTAATTTATTTTGACTTTGGTTTGGCTTGAAAATAATTTGTTTCATTACTTATAACTTGAATAATTGTCATATAGTTGTTGTTATGAAAATATTTTGTTTTGCTGACTTAAAGTTTACATAATTATACACACAAATTTGAGTTTGGTTTTACATTATATTTGATTTCATTTTACTTTACTTTGTGTATTTATCGCTTATTCTTATTCTAACTTTGTTTACAAATTTATTAAGTTATGTTGTATAAAATCTTAACTAATCAATTCTTATTTTAAATTTTACATTAGTACGTTATATTTAACTATCAATGTTCAAGTCATATTCAAAATGATTTCCTCACTTATATTTGTATTCATTTCCATTTGTACTTTACTATTACTTATTTAAATTAATTTATATACACATATTTGATTTATGTTTGACATTTATATTTTACATTATTAAAAATGGGATTCTGATTTAAACGTTATCATTTATATGTATATTTCCAAATATAAACAAAATACAGCATTTTAATTCAATTATATAAGGTCAATATTATAAAAAAAATTCTATTTTAATATCCAAGATCAAATTTCCTTTAAAAATACAAATGTACATAAACAAATGGAAATTATTCCAAAATCATGTTCATTTGAAAAGAATAAGTTCATATAATATATTTATTAAAATAAATGGGGCCAAAATTCAAGGTCGTTATAATAGTACCATGATGCCCACCGTCCAGCGATGGAAAATCGAAAACCAGCCATGGTGATCCCGTTTTACAGTAAAAATCCACGTGGCAAAAAAGCGAAGGGTAAAAGCTTCTAAGACCCCATTGAGATTCGAATGATCTTTTTTAGGTAGAAACTGTCCATTGATGGCTTAAAGTCGTAAATTCCTTAGAACACATAGAGAGCTTTGTTTTGACAGGTTAAGGCGCCCGTTACTTTAAACGAGCCAACAGTTATGGCCGTCCGAAGAATCGATATCAATAGGATGTAATATCTACGGTGTAAGGTGCAACATCCGTCCAAAATGCTGAAACACTGTCATACGACTTTTAGAAATGGGTGCATGAATTTGAAATGGAACAGTACCATGGTGCACCACCGTCCAGTGATGGAAAACCGAAGATCAGCCACGGTGATCCCGTTTTACCGTAAAAATCCACATGACGAAAAAACGAAGGGAAAAAACTTCCGAGGCCCGATTGAGAATCGGATGGTCTTTTTTTGGGTATTGTTATAATTTGAATTCAAGAACGGGAACGATCATAAAGCGAAGTGGCGGCAATTTTATTTCATAATACTGTGTATTAATGAATACACAGAGAACATTATTTAAATGAACGAAAAACAAAGAAGAATATGGGCCCAAGCTACTACACAGGCCCAAATACTACTAGCCAAGAATACAACTAAGAAGCTCAAGCACAATTCTCTCAACACTCCCCCTCAAGTTGGTATGTAAATATTTATAATACCCAACTTGTTACATAAGAATTGAATTCTTGGTCCAGGTAATACTTTTGTGAACAAGTATGCAATTTGATCACTAGTCTTCACATGCTCAGTCATCTCAATCCCTTGTTGAATCTTCTCTCTTGCAAAATGGCAATCCACCTCTATGTGCTTGGTCTTCTCGTGAAACACTGGGTTGTTAGAAATGTGCAGCGCTGCCTGATTGTCACACTTCAAACTAGCAGGCTTACTAATTTCAAAACCTATTTCATTCATGAAATTATTTATCCATGTGATCTCACACACAGCATTTGCCATGGCCCTATACTCTGATTCAGCACTTGATCGAGCAACTACATTTTGTTTCCTGCTCTTCAAGATACTAGATTACCTCCCAAAAACACACAATAACCAGATGTGGATCTCCTATCAGATTTGGAACCAGCCCAGTCAGCATCTGAATAGCATTCCATCTTCATACGATTATGATTTGAATATACTATTCCCTGACCCAACTGTCCTTTTTAAGTAGCCAAGAATCTGTTCCAAGTTCCTCCAGTGCTGCAATGAAGGTGATGCCATATGTTGACTTATTACACTCACTGAGTATGATAAATCTGGTCTAGTGATAGTTAGATAGTTTAACTTCCCTACCATCTCCTATATCTTTCGGAGTTATCAAACAGTTTACTACCCTCCTCATTATTACTGCCAGGTTGCATGGGAGTACTGCTAGGTTTCACTCAAGTTTTCCAATCTCAGCTAGTAAATCCAACACATACTTCCTTTGACATAGGAAAATGCCCTTACTACTCTTTGAGATTTCAATTCCCAGGAAATACTTCAAACACCCCAGATCTTTTGTATGAAATTGTGCATGAATAAAGGCTTTTAATAACATAATTCCAGTCTCATCATCCCCTGTTATTACTATGTCATCTACATAGACAACTAAAAGAATTACTCCTGCTTTTGACCTTTTATAAAACACTGAATGATCAAAAGAATTTTTCTTCATGCCGAAAACCTCCATTGCCTTGCTAAACTTTCCAAACCATGCCCTTGGACTCTGCTTCAATCCATATAATGTTTTCTTGAGCTTACACACCATATCACCCTCCCCCTGAGCAATGAATCCAGGAGGTTGGTGCATGTACACTTCTTCTTTCAAATCACCATGAAGAAAAGCATTTTTTATATCCAATTGATTGAGTTTCCAAGAGTGAGTAGCTGCCAAAGAGATAAATAATCTTATAGAGGTTAGTTTAGCTACTAAGGAAAAAGTTTCTGAATAATCAATCCCATATACTTGAGCAAAGCCTCTTGCTACCAACCGAGCGTTTAACCTTGCTATGGAGCCATCTGGATTTATCTTCACTGAGTATACCCACTTACAACTGATTGCCTTCTTTCCTTTGGGTAGTTGTACAAGATCCCATGTATTATTATGCTCTAGAGCATTTATCTCTTCTATCATAGCTTCATGCCACTCTGGTATAGACAGTGCTTCTCCTACACTTTTAGGTACACTTACCTTGTCTAATGATTTGAGAAACAAGCATGTGGAAGGTGGTATATGATCATAAGATACAAATGAGGAAATTGGACAAGTACATTGCCTTTTTCCATTTCTCAATGCAATAGGTAGGTCTAAAATAGGGTCATGATCAGGTTCAGGAATAGGACTTGGGACAGTGACAGTAGGGATATTGTCATCCTGGTTTGAGATAGGATTATAAGATCTATTATATATCATAAGTTCCCCATCTTCATCCTGGTTTTAGGTAGGGTCATCACTTTCAGGATATGTATTTATTGGTGGAGACTTATAATAAGGGATGTCTTCATAAAAGTTCACATCAATTGACACGATGTACTTATTCAAGCTAGGGCAATAGCATCTATAACTTTTTGTAAACATGAATAACCAACAAATACACACTTTACAGCCTTTGGATCTAGTTTAGACTTATGTGGTGTTATGTCCCTTGTAAAGCATGTACTGCCAAATACTTGGGACTCACAGGGAATAATGGTTTTTCTGGGAAAAGAACTTTATATGGGATATTACCATTCAATACTGAAGAAGGCATTCTATTGATAAGGAAGCATGACGTAGAAACAGCATCTGCCCAGAACATTTTGGGCATATTAGATTGAAAAAGTAAAGCTCGTGTTGTCTCCAATAGGTGTCTATTCTTTCTCTCTACAACACCATTTTGGGAAGCAGTATCTACACATGAATTTTCGTGGAGCATACCATTTTGATTCATAAAGGTCTGAAATGACTCAGACATATACTATTTTGCATTATCGCTACGGAGAGCTTTAATTGATGTATGAAATTGTGTCTTTATCTCAGCACAAAAAATTACTAAATATTGCAAATAACTCAGATCATTTTTTATCAAGAATAACCATGTAACACGAGAGAAATCATCAACAAAAGTTACAAAATATTGAAAACCTGGTTTAGAAATTACAGATGCAGGTCCCCATATGTCAGAATGTACAAGTTCAAATGGATTAGTAGCACGTTTATTTATTCTTGGATAAGAACTAAGTCGATGGTGTTTTGCAAACTGACATGACTCACATTCTAAAATTTGTAAAGAATGAAACTGTGGACAAATCTTCTTAAAATTCTGTAATGATGGATGACCTAACTGGCAGTGTAATTCACTTGAACAGGCAATCATTTGTGGTGTAGTATCAAGAATATAAAGTCCATTGGATTGAACTCCTTTACTAATAATCCTCTTCGTCATGAGATCCTGGAATATACAGTGATTTGGATAGAAAGTAATGCAGCAATTTAAACTTTGAGTTATATTACTAACTGAAAGTAAATTAAATGCAAAACTAGGTAGATGTAACACTGTCTTTAGCTGCAAATTAGGGGTAAGATTTATACTTCTAGATCCTTGTATATTTGCAGAAGATCCATCAGCTAATGTAACACCACTCATGTGTGTATTTGGTTGGTAATTTAAAAGACTATTTGATGTACCTGTCATGTTATCTGTTGCCCCTGAATCAATAACCCATTTATGCTTCCCAGATTGTGATTGTGATTGTGCAGCTGTAGATATGGAGTTAAAGTTGGATTGTTTCTTTACACTGTCTTGATATGCCTTGTATTTACTGAATTCCTCAGCAGAAATGCTCACTGTTTTATTTTCTGAATCTTCTGATTGAGCAACATTCATGCTTCCATGCTTGTGTTGTGATGGTTTACCAATCAAGAACCAACATCTATCTGCAGTATGCCCATCCTTTTTGCAGTTTGTACATTTGTATTTAGGATTCATTGGTCGATTTGAAGATTGGTTAGCATTTCCTTTATATCCACCTTGTTTCCATATTTGGTGCATTTTTATGTATCACTAGTGTACTATTTTGTGAGTTAACTGATGATTGTGCACTTGTGTTCTCTGATCTCATCAATCTCGTAAACACCTCATGTAAACTAGACACACTTGATCCAGATAAAATTTGAGATCTCGCAGGCTCGTATTCATGTGGTAACCCTGCCAGAAAACTCATCGCTGCCATCTCTTCACGTTGCTGCTGCTGTTTCTTCACATCAGGACTTAAAGGCAACAACATATTTAGTTCTTCATAAGTTTTCATCAGGACTTAAAGGCAACAGCATATTTAGTTCTTCATAAGTTTTCTTAAAATTCATAAAGTAATTCATCAAACTTTAATCATGTTTCTCAGCTCTGTAAAACGCCTTGCATACATCAAACATTTTACTCAAATTCCCTTTTCCAGAATACAAAAACTCCAAATATTCCATCAATTCTTTCACGAAACTACAGTGATTCACAAGACTGAGAACACTAGCATCGATTGTGTTTCGGATCTGGAGAAACAACCTAGCATCATCTCTAAGCCAAGTTTGATCTTCTCTCTTCTCAGAATCATCAGCAGGTAGATTTTGAGATAGATGACCATCCAATTCAATGCTTCGAAGATACAGTTTAATTATCTTGCTCCAATCCATATAATTTGATCCATTGAGTTTATGATCAGTAATCTTGGACATAATCGGGAGAACATCGACTTTGTTTTCCGCCATTAGCCCTAATCTCACTGAATTGCGGGAGATTTGAAATTTAGGAATCGTGCTCTGATACCATGTTATAATTTGAATTCAAGAACGGGAAAGATCATAAAGCAAAGTGGCGGCAATTTTATTTCATAATACTGTGTATTAATGAATACACAGAGAACATTATTTAAATGAACGAAAAACAAATAAGAATATGGGCCCAAGCTACTACACAGGCCTAAATACTACTAGCCAAGAATACAACTAAGAAGCTCAAGCACAATTCTCTCAACAGGTATGAAACTATCCATTGACGGCTTAAAGCTATCAAAGCCGTAGAAATCATAGAGAACTTCGTTTTGACAGGTTATAGCTTCCCTAACTCCAAACGAGCCAACAGTTATGGCCGTCCGAAGAATCGATATACACAAGGTGCAACATCTATGGTACAAGGTGCAACATCCGTCCAAAATGCCGAAACAATGTCGTACGAATTTTACAAATAGATGCATGACTTGAAATGGAACAGTACCATGGTGCCCACCATCCAGTGATGGAAAATCGAAAATCGACCACGGTGATGCCATATTACATTAAAAATGCACGTGGCGAAAAAATGGAGGGTAAAAACTTTCGAGGCCCGATTGAGATTCGGATGGTCTTTTTTGGGTGTGAAACTGTCCATTGATGGCTTAAAGCTATCAAATCCATAAACTCATAGGGAACTTCGTTTTGACATGTTATGGCTCCCGTAACTCCAAACGAGCCAACAGTTATAACTGTACGAAGAATCGATATACACATGGCGCAACATCTACGGTTCAAGGTGCAACATCCATCCAAAATGGCAAAACAATGCCGTATGACTTTTAGAAATGGGTGCATGGACTTGAAATGTAACAGTAGTATGGTGCCAACCATCCAGCGATGGAAAATCAAAAACCAACCACGGTGATCACGTTTTACAGTAAAAAAATCCAGGTGGCAAAAAAACGACAAGTAAAAAACTTCTAAGACCCATTAAGATTCGGATGGTCTTTTTGTGGGTATCAAACTGTCCATTGACGGCTAAGCGGTAAAAACCCGTAGAACTCACAGAGAGCTTCGTTGTAGCAAGTTATGGCTCCCGTAACTCAAAACGAACCAACAGTTATGACCATCCGAAGAATCGATATCCACAGGATGCAACATCTACGGTGCAAGGTTCAACATCCATCCAAAATGCCGAAATAGTGTCATACGACTTTTAGAAATGGGTGCATGGATTTGAATTGGAAGAGTACCCTGGTGTACTACCGTCCAGCGATGGAAAATTGTAGACCAGCCACAGTGATCCCGTTTTACCGTAAAAATCCACTTGTCGAAAAAAATGAAAGGTAAAAAACTTCCAAGACCCGATTGAGATTCGGATGGTCTTTTTTTGGGTATGAAACTGTTCATTGATGGCTTAAAGATGTCAAAGCCGTAGAACTCACAGAGAGCTTCGTTTTGACAGGTTATGGCTGCCTTAACTCTAAACGAGTCAATAGTTACGGCCGCCCGAAGAATCGATATCCAAAGGGTGCAACATATACGGTGCAAGGTGCAACATCCGTTCAAAATGCCGAAACAGTGCCTTATGACATTTAGCAATGGGTGCACGGATTTGAAATGAACAGTACCATGGCGTACCACCGTTCAGCGATGTAAAATCTAATACCATCCACGGTGATCCTGTCCTACCGTACAAATCCACATGGCGAAAAAACGAAGGGTAAAAAACTTCCGATACCCGATTGAGTTTGGATGGTCTTTTTGGGGTATGAAACTATCCACTGATGGCTTAAAGCTGTCAAAACCGTAGAACTCAAAGAGAGCTTCGTTTTGACAATTTATGGCTCCCGTAACTCCAAACGAGCCAATAGTTATGGTCGTCTGAAGAATCGGTACCCAATGGGTGCAACATCAACGGTGTAAGGTGCAACATCCGTCCAAAATGTCAAAACAGTGTCGTACGACTTTTAGAAATGGGTTCATGGATTTGAAATGGAATAGTACCTTGGTCCGGCAATACAGCGATGTAAAATCGACGACCAGCCATGATGATCCCGTTTTTCCATAAAAATCCACGTGGCAAAAAAAAGGGTAAAAAACTTCTGAGACCCGGTTGAGATTCGGATGGTCTTTTTTGGGTATGAAACTGTTCATTGACGGCTTAAAGTTGTCAAAGCCGTAGAACTCACAGAGAGCTTCGTTTTGACAGGTTATGCCTCCCATAAATCTAAACGAGCCAACAGTTATAGCCATCCGAAGAACCGATATCCATAGGATGCAACATCTATATTGCAAGGTGCAACATCTATCCAAAATGCCGAGACAGTGCCGTACGACTTTTGGAAATGGGTTCATGGATTTGAAGTGGAACAGTACCATGGTGCACCACCATCCAGCGATGGAAAATCGAAGATCGACTACGGTGATCCCGTTTTACAGTAATGCGTGGCGAAAAAATGAAGGGTAAAAAACTTCCGAGACCCGATTGAGATTCGGATGGTCTTTTTTAGGTATAAAACTATCCACTAACGGCTTAAAGCCATCAAAGCTGTAGAACTCACAGAGAGCTTCGTTTTGACAGGTTATGGCTCCCGTAAATCTAAACAAACCAAAAGTTATGGTTGTCCGAAGAATCGATATCCATAAGGTGCAACATCCGTCCAAAATGCCGAAACAGTACCATACAACTTTTAGAAATGGGTGCATGGATTTGAAATGGAACATCGCCATGGTGCATCACCGTCCAGCGATGGAAAATCGAAGACCAGCCAGGGTGATCCCGTGTTACAGTAAAAATCCACGTGGCAAAAAAACGAAGAGTAAAAACTTGCGAGACCCAACTGAGATTCGGATGATCTTTTTTGGGTACGAAACTATCTATTGATGTCTTAAAATAGTAAAATCCGTAGAAATCACAAAGAGCTTCGTTTTGACAGGTTATGGCTCCCGTAACTCTAAACGAGCCAACAGTTACGGCAATCCGGAGAATCGATATCCACAAGGTGCAACATCTACGGTGCAAGGCGCAACATCCGTCCAAAATTTTGAAATAGCACCGCGCGACTTTTAGAAATGGGTGCATGCATTTGAAATGGAACAGTACCATGATGAGCCACCGTCCACCGATGGGAAATCGAGGATCAGCCACGGTGATCCCGTTTTACCGTAAAAGTCCACGTGGCGAAAAAACGAAGGGTAAAAACTTCTGAGACCCGATTGAGATTCAGATGGTCTTTTTTGGGCATGAAACTGTCCATTGATGGATTAGAGCTATCAAAGGCGTAGAACTCACAGAGAGCTTCGTTTGACAGGTTATGGCTCCGTAACTCCAAACGAGCCAACGGTTATGGCCGTCCGAAGAATCGATATCCACAGGGTGCAACATCTAAGGTGCATGGTGCAACATCTGTCCATAATGCCAAAATAGTGTCGTATGACTTTTAGAAATGGGTGCATGGATTTGAAGTGGAACAGTACTATTGTGCCCACCGTCCAGCGATGGAAATTGAAAACCAGCCATGATGATCTCGTTTTAGAGTAAAAATATACATGGCGGAAAAGCGAGGGGTAAAAAACTTCCGAGACCCGATTGAGATTCGGGTGGTCTTTTTTTGGGTATGAAACTTCCCAAAACTCACAGAGAGCTTCGTTTTGACAGGTTATGGCTCCCGTAACTCTAAACGAGCCAACAGTTATGGCCGTCAGAAGAATCGATATCTATGGGATGCAACTTCTATGGTACAAGGTGCAACATCCATTCAAAATGTGAAAATAGTGTCGTACAACTTTTAGAAATGGATGCATGGATTTGAAATGAAACGGAACCATGGTGCACTACCGTCCACAATGGAAAATCGAAGACTAGCCACAGTGATCCCGTTTTACCGTAAAATCCACGTGGCGAAAAAACACAGGGTAAAAAACTTCCGAGACCCGATTGTGATTCGGATGTTCTTTTTTTTGGTTGTGAAACTGTCCATTGATGGCATCAAGCTATCAAGCTGTAGAACTCACAAAGAGCTTTGTTTAGACAGTTTATGGCTCCCGTAACTACAAACAAGCCAACAGTTATGGTCGTCCGAAGAATCCGTATCCAGAGGGTGCAACATCTACGGGGCAAGGTGCAACATCCATCCAAAATGCCAAAACAGTGCCGTATACTTTAGAAATAAGTGGATGGACTTGAAATGGAACGGTACCATGGTGCCCACCATCCAGCGATGTAAAATCGAAGACCAGCCACGGTGATCCCATTTTACCGTAAAAATCCATATAGCGAAAAAACGAAGGGTAAAAAACTTCCAAGACCTTATTGACATTAGGAAGGTCTTTTTTTGGGTATGAAACTATCGATTGACGGTTTGTAGCTGTCAACGCCGTAGAACTCACATAGAGATTCGTTTTGACAGGTTATGACTCCCGTAACTTTAAATGAGCCAACAGTTATGGCCATTCGAAGAATCGATACCTAAAGGGTGCAACATCTACGCAGCAAGGTGCAACATCTGTCCAAAATGCCAAAACAGTGTCGTACGACTTTTAGAAATGGGTGCATGGATTTGAAATGGAACAGTACCATGGTGCACAACCGTCCAGCAATGGAAATTCGAAGACTAGCCACGCTGATCCCGTTTTACCATAAAATCCACATAGCAAAAAAACGAAGGGTAAAAAACTTTCGAGACCCGATTGAGATTCGGGAGGTCTTTTTTTGGGTATGAAACTGTCCATTGATGGCTTAAAGTGGTAAATGCAGTAGAACTCAAAGAGAGCTTCGTTTTAACAGGTTATGGCTCTCGAAATTCTAAACGAACCAATGGTTATGGTCGTCCAAAGAATAGATATCCACAGGGTGCAACATCCGTCCAAAATGCCGAAACTGTGACGTACGACTATTAGAAATGGGTGCATGGATTTGAATTGAAACGGTACCATGGAGCACTACCATCCGGCAATGGATAATCGAAGACCGGCCATGGTGATCCCGTTTTACCGTAAAAATCCAAATGGCAAAAAAACAAAGGATCAGAAACTTTCGAGATTCAATTGAGATTCAGGTAGTCATTTTTGGGTATGAAATAGTCCATTGACGGTTAAAGTGGTAAAAGCTGTAGAACTCAGAGATTGCTACATTTTGACAGATTATGCCTTCCGTAACTCCAAACGAGCCAACAGTTATGGCCGTCCGAAGAATAGTATCCACAGGGTGCAACTTCTACGATGCAAGGTGCAACATCCGTCCAAAGTACCGAAACAGTGTCGTATGACTTTTAGAAATGGGTGTTGTTTGTGCCAAATTGGTCACAAACCCTAATATCCTGAAAGCACCAATATATGAATACAAATCAATAATATCCAAACACAAATCTCAGATCCAGATGAAATAATTGGAAAATAACGAACAGAAACACAAGGTTTATAGTGTTTTGGCTATCTTTGGCCTACATTCACTTTGAATGATAATCTTTTATCGACATTCTTGCTAGTTACAGTGAATTATAACAATTATATTCAACTAAAACAACGAAGTTTGAATGCAATCGAAGTTTTGGCGGAGTCTGGATGTCGCTGGATCCAAAACCCTCTTTCTGTAGGCTCTAGGGCTATTTATATGCGCTCCAAGCAAATATCTGGCTTAAACTTCGGGAGACTACTTTTGGCATGTGAGTGGGCCCACGCGATCGATCCCATGAAGTATCGACTAGATACGTGGTCGATACGAATGTAATTCGTATCGATCAAGATTTCGTCCAATGGAGTCGAAACTTGGCACGAAACCTTCTTTAGCATGTACGCAAGCTCCTGTGAAAATTTCATAGCATTTGGACCTGTGAATTGCGAGATATGATCGACGCAGGATTATGTTTTTGTTCATGCTGCCGCGTTGGGATCGATCCTTTGTATCGATCTATTCATATCAATCCAAGCTCGTGTTAGCATGTTGACGTGGCACGCACTCCTCGGATCGATCCACTTTTTATGCCGAGTTGATCGAGTCGTTCCTAGGTTTTCACCACGTTTGCATGGTTCATGTTTTATTTCATAAAGATGAAAAGCATTGATTTTGTATCGATCATCCGTTGCTCTATTCTCATCGATGTTTTTAGGTTACTTCGCATCATTGATTTGGGGTCATTTCGTACCTATATCTGGAGGTACTGCTTAATATCGATCGTTCGATGGTCCATTCGTGTCGATCGTTAATCAATCAATACGAACTGCTATATTGGTACCGATACGAATTGACTCCAAGTGATGGATGCGAAGTAAAGCCAAGTTGAGTGGATACAAAGCAGAGGGTCTGTGATGGATGCGAATGTATTGATACGAATGATGGACACAAATGCGAATGTATCGTTACAAACGATGGATATGAATAGGGTTTCACTCTGATCAATATAAACTCGAGGGATGCGAGGCAAAGCCAATCTGATCGATACGAACTCGAGTGATTCGAATAGCGCGACCGTGGAATGATTCGAACAAGATCGATTCGAAATCTGATGTCTCCTGATGGATACAAACAACGTGTCTTTCTCAACTTGTATCGATCATATCTCGATCATACGAGCTCCGATTGACCTGAAATTTGAAACGTCGGCTTTTATGGCTTTGCTTGTCATGTCTTGTCAATTGTAGCTCGATTCGAACTCGTACGAAATCCATCGATATCCATAGTGAACCTATGATATATAATCGATAACTGGGATGAGCAATCATTAATTTTCAGCCAACTTCTTGATATCTCAGCCTTGCTAAAAGGTGGGATAACACTTTGCCCCCCAAAACATGCCTTTTGGTAAAAGGCATGTTTTGAATAGCTTCAAATCAAATGCCGTGAGTTCATGTTTTATTCATAGCTATATTATTTTCAATCAAGTTTATGGTTGTTCGAAGCCGAATCAGTATCTATTACCATCTCAGAGCATGCCTGAGGATCGCTCTGGATCCCGTACATGTGTAAGTGGAATTGTCGTTTATTCTAAAATCAAATCTAAAGAATCTAATTAACCAAAGTCCAAATCCTGAACTTGGCCCTTGCCATCATAATCAACTGATGACGAGTCGTGATCCCGATCCAGGATCAATTCTGTTAGGTGGAGGTGGCGGTTGCTCAGGTCTTACGACTGCCGTACGATCTCTGGTGTATTGTGGCAATCTACCACTTCTAGCATTCTGTTCCACCTCATCTTTCAAACAGTGGCATTCATCGGTAGTATGCCCTTCAAGCTCATGGAATAGGCAGTACTTTCCACTCCTACGTTCCTGCTCTATGGGATCTCTCCTGGGTGGTTTTCTATAGGGGAGCTGCCCCCTAATATCCATGTAAATCCATTCCAGGCTTGCCGCCAAATCTGTGTATTGTCTTAATCTAGGTTCTCGGAATTTCTACCGTTTATCAGGACCATCGTATCTGTCGTCCTGCTTTCGCTTTCTTTTGTCCACTTTGGACTATCCTTTGGATGTTCCTTCGCCTTGCACAATGTTTGTTTCTCGTCTCTTGGCGCGTGAGTCTTCTAGCTGAATGAATCTCTTAGCCTCATGGTAGAATTCTCCAAGATCTTATGGTGGATCCCTTGCCAAAGAATCCTTAAACTCTATGCCTTTAGCAACTCCGGCTACCGCCGCCATCAAAATTATCGATGGATCTGGGAGATCCATTGAAGCCACCGTCGTATTGAATCGTAATGGAAAATCCATTATGGACTCTCCGGTCCTTCGCTTTATCGAAGCTAATGTCATCACACTCTTGGGTCGTGTCACGTGGACCCTAAACTGTCTCATGAAGCATTCCACTAGCTCGCCCTATGTTCTGATCGATCCATTCTCTAGCTGCCTAAACCAAAGCGCAGCTAAATCTGATAAAAATAAAGGAAAACATCATGCCATCACTTCCTCGAATGCTCCCAGCACTTCCATATGCTAGATATATCTGGTAATGTGCATGGTCGGGTCTGACTTCCCATCATAAGGGTCTAGTATGGGTAACTTGAACTTTGGAGGATTCCTCGCATTCCTGATATTTGAAGTAAACAGACTCTGATTAACTTCCTCTAGGCCTCCGTTTGACAACCCTCCTCTCATAATTCGTCGCACTAATCCAGCCATTCTTTCATCTCCATCCAGGGGTTGTCCCCTCAACATGCCTCTATCCTACCCCTTAAGTCACGAAGGTTATTCTGGGTAATATTTTCCATGTGGCTCATTCATGTTGGCGTTGGCTCTAGCCTGCTGAGCTCTATCTATGGGTCTTCCAGTGCCAGATCCCGAGGCTCTGCCCCCAGGTTCCTGTTGATTTCCTTCATATTCTTTATTCTAATCTCGAGTCTGACCTCCATCGGCCTCTACGACTCTAGCTCGTTGTCATGTGTTTGCAGCAACTGTAGCCTGTCCAAGGTTCTGTGCTCCGGCTGCTCTCATCTGTTCAAAGAAGTTTTGCATCATATCTTGCTGACTCTTCAACAATCTTTCATGTATTGAATCTACCATAACCTCCATCTCATCCCTGGTGATGTAGATCGAAGCTTGTCCTTCTCCCACTCCAGAGGATGCCTCTTAACTTCCCCCTTGTTGGCTCCTCTTGGCTCTTTGTCATCTACTTGTTTGTCGCGTCATTGTCTTTGAAATATAAATTCTTCAAGCTTTCAAATCCAATATCTAAGCGGTAGGATTCCTGAGTTCAATTCTCAGTGAAAGCACCAAAGTATTACGCCAAAATTGGTCACAAACCCCAATTTCACGAAAGCACCAATATATGAATACAAATCAACAATATCCAAACACAAATCTCAGATCTAGATGAAATAATTGAAAAATAACGAATAAAAAAACAAGGTTTATAGTGGTTCGGCTATCTCCGGCCTGCGTCCACTTTGAGTGATAATCTTTTATTAACGTTCTTGCTAGTTACAGTGAATTGCAGCAGTTATATTCAAATACAACCGCGAAGTATGAGTGCAATAGAAGTTTTGGCTGAGTCTGGACATCGCTGGATCCAAAAGTCCTCTTTTTGTAGGCTCTAGGGGGCAATTTATAGGCGCTTCATGCAAATATCTGGCTCAAACTTTGGGAGACTCCTTCTGGCACGTGAGTGGGCCCGCGCGATCGATCCTATGAAGTTTTGACTCGATCCGTGATCGATACGAACGTAATTCGTATCGATCAAGATTTCGTCCAATGGAGTCGAAACTTGGCACGAACCTTCTTTAGCATGTATGCAAGCTCCTATGAAAATTTCATAGCTTTTGAACCTATGGATTGCAAGATATGATCGATGCAAGATTGCATTTTTGTTAATGCTGTCGCGTTCGAATCGATCCTTCGTATCGATCTATTCGTATCGATCCAAGCTCATGTTAGCATGTTGACGTGGAACGCACTCCTCGGATTGATCCACTTTTTATGCCGTGTTGATCGAGTGGTTCCAATGCTTTCGCCTCATTTGATGGTTCGTTTTTTATTTCGTATCGATGAAAAGCATTGATTTTGTATCGATCATCTGTTGCTCTATTCGCATCGATGTTTTCAGGTTACTTCGCATCGTTTTGTTGGGGGTCATTTCGAACCGACATTTGAATGTACTGCTTCATATCGATCGTTCGGTGGTCCATTCGTATCGATCGTTAATCAATCAATAGGAACTGCTCTATTTGAAATGATACGAATTGACTCCAAGGGATGGATGTGAACTAAAGCCAAGTTGAGTGGATACGAAGCAGAGGGTCTATGATGGGTGCAAACGTATCGATACGAACGATGGACACGAATGCGAACATATCATTGCATATGATGGATATGAATTGGGTTTCACTCTGATTGATACGAACTCGAAGGACGCAAGGCGAAGTCACTCTGATCGATACGAACTCGATGGATTCGAACAACATGACCATGGATTGATTCGAACATGATCGATTCGAAATCTGATGTCCCCTGATGGATACGAAAAGCGTGTCTTTCTCAACTTGTATCGATCATATCTCGATCATACGAACTCTGATTGACCTGAAATTTGAAATGTCGAGTTTTATGGCTTTGCTTATTATGTCTTGTCAATTGTAAACTCGATCCAGACTTGGACAGAATCCATCGATATCCATAATGAACCTATGATGTATAATCGATACTTGGGATGATCAATTGTTAATTTTCAGTCAACTTCCTGGGCCTAGCTAAAAGGTGGGATAACAGGTGCATGGATTTGAAATGGAATAGTACCATGATGCACCACTATCCAGCGTTGGAAAATCGAAGACCAGCCACGGTGATCCTACCGTAAAAATCCACGTGGCGAAAAAATGAAGGGTAAAAAACATCCAAGACCTGATTGAGATTCGGATGGTTTTTTTAGTATAAAACTGTCCATTGATACCTTAAAGCAGTCAAAGCCATAGAAATCACAAAGAGCTTCGTTTTGACAGGTTATGGCTCCTGTAATTCTAAACGAGCCAACATTTAAGGTCGTCCGAAGAATTGATGTCCACAGGGTGCAACATCAACGGTGCAAGGTGGAACATCCGTCCAAAATGCCGAAATAGAGCCGTACGACTTTAGAAATGAGTGCACAGATTTGTAATAGAAAAGTACCAAGCTGCACCACCGTCCAACGATGGAAAATCGAAGACCAGCCACGTTGATCCCGTTTTAACGTAAAAATCCACATGCCGAAAAAACGAAGGGTAAAAAACTTATGAATCTCGATTGAGATTTGGATGGTCTTTTTTTGGGTATGAAACTGTCCGTTTACGGCCTAAAGTGGTAAAAGCTTTAGAACTCAAAGGGAACTTCGTATTTATAGCTTATAGCTCTCGTACCTCCAAACGAGCCAACAATTATGGCCGTTTGAAGAATCGATATCCACATGGTGCAACATCTATGGTGCAAGGTGCAACATCTATGGTGCAAGGTGCAACATCTATGGTGCAAGGTGCAACATCTGTCCAAAATGCCAAAATAGTGCCTTACGACTTTTAGAAATGGGTGCACGGATTTGAAATGGAATAGTACCATGCTGCACCACCGTCCAACGATGGGAAATGGAAGACCAGCCACGGTGATCCCGTTTTACCATAAAAATCACGTAGTGAAAAAAAGATGGGTAAAAACTTTCAAGACCCGATTGAGATTCCAATGGCATTTTTTGGGTATGAAGATGTCCGTTGACAGCTTAAAGCTATCAAAGCCGTAGAACTCACAAAGAGCTTTGTTTTGATAGGTTATGGCTTCCGTAACTCTAAACGAGCCAATAGTTATGGCTATCCAAAGAATCGATATCCATAGGGTGCAATATCTATGGTGCAAGGTGCAACATCCATCAGAAATGCCGAAACAGTGCCATACGACTTTTAGAAATGGGAGCATAGATCTGAAATGGAATGGTACCATGGCGCACCACCGTCAAGCGATGGAAAATCGAAGACCAGCCACGGTGATCCCGTTTTACCATAAAAATCCACATGGCGAAAGAATGAAGGGTGAAAAACTTCCGAGACACGATTGCGATTCGGATGGTCTTTTTTAGGTATGTGACTATCCACAGACGGCTTAAAGTTATCAAAGCTGTAGAACTCACAAAGAGCTTCGTTTTGACAGTTTATGGCTCCCGTAACTCCAAACGAGCCAACAGTTATGGTCGTTCGAAGAATCAATATCCACAAGGTGCAACATCTACGGTGCAAGAAGCAACATCCGTCTAAAATGCCGAAGCAGTGCTGTACGACTTTTAGAAATGTGTGTATGGATTTGAAATGGAACAGTACCATGGTGCCCACCATCCAACAATGTAAAATCGAAGACCAGCCACGTTGATCTAGTTTTACCGCAAAAATCCTCGTGGCTAAAAAATGAAGGGTAAAAAACTTTCGAGACCCGATTGAGATTCGGATGGTCTTTTTTGGTATGAAACTATCCATTGATGGTTTATAGCTGTCAAAGCCGCAGAACTTAGCTTCGTTTTGACAGGTTATGGCTCCCGTAAGTCTAAACGAGCCAAAAGTTATGGTCGTCTGAAGAATCGATATCCATATGGTGCAACATCTACGCAGCAAGGTGCAACATCCGTCCAAAATGTCGAAACAGTGTCATACGACTTTTAGAAATGGGTGCTTGGGTTTGAAATGGAACAGTACTATGGTGCACCTCCGTCCAGCGATGGAAAATCAAAGACTAGCAACGGTGATCCCGTTTTACAGTAAAAATCCACGTTGCGAAAAAATAAGGGTAAAAAACTTCCGAGACCCGATGGAGATTCGGATGGTCTTTTTTTTTGGGTATGAAAATTTCCATTGATGGCTTAAAGCAGTAAAGCCATAGAACTCACAGTGAGCTTCTTTTTGACAGGTTATGGCTCCCGTAACTCTAAACGAGCCAACAGTTATAGCCTTTTGAAGAATCGATATGCACAGTGTGCAATATCTATGCTGCAAGGTGCAACATCCGTCCAAAATGTTGAAACAGTGTCGTACGACTTTTAGAAATAGGTGCATGGATTTGAAATGGAACGGTATCATGGTGCACCACTGTCCAACGATGGTAAATCGAAGAACAGCCACGGTGATCCTATTTCACCATAAAAATCCACGTGGTGAAAAAACGCAGGGTATAAAACTTTCAAGACCCTATTGAGATTCACATGGTCTTCTTTTCGGTATGAAACTGTCCATTGATGGCTTAAAGAAATCAAAGTTGTAGAACTCACAGAGAGCTTTATTTTGACACGTTATGGCTCCTATAACTCTAAACGAGCCGATAGTTATGGAAGTCCGAAGAATCGATATCCACAGCGTGCGACACCTATGGTGTAAGGTGCAATCCATCCAAAATGCCGAAACAGTGTCATACGACTTTTAGAAATGGGTGCATGGATTTGAAATGGAACGGTATCATGGTGCACCACTTTCCAACGATGGTAAATCGAAGACCAGCCATGGTGATCCCATTTTACCATAAAAATCCACGTGGTGAAAAAACACAGGGTATAAAAACTCCGAGACCCGATTGAGATTCAGATGGTTTTTTGGTTATGAAACTATCCGTTGACAGCTTAAAGATATCAAAGCCGTAGAACTCACAGAGAGCTTCGTTTTGACAGTTAATGGCTCCAGTAACTCCAAACAAGCCAACGGTTATGGTTGTTCGAAGAATCAATATCCATGGGGTGCAACATCTACGGTGCAAGGTGCAACATCCGTCCAAAATGCCGAAACAGTGCCTTTTTTAGAAATGGATACATGGATTTGAAATGGAACAGTATCATGGTGCCCATCGTCGGGAAATCGAAAACTAGCCACGGTAATCCTGTTTTACCGCAAAATTCCACGTGGCGAAAAAAACGAAGGGTAAAAACTTCCGAGACCCGATTGAGATTCGGATGGTCTTTTTTGGGTATGAAACTGTCCATTGATGGCTTAAATAGTAAAAGCCGTAGAACTCACAGAGAGCTTCGTTTTGACAAGTTATAGCTCCCGTAACTCTAAACGAGCCAACCGTTATGTCCGTCCGAAGAATTGATACCCGCAAGGTGCAACATTTACGGTGCAAGGTGCAACATTTGTCCAAAATGCCGAAACAGTGCCGTACGACTTTGAAAAATGGGTGCATGGATTTGAAATGGAACAGTACCATGGTGCACAACTGTCCAGCGATGTAAAATCGAAGGTTAGCCATGGTGATCCCGTTTTACCGTTAAAATCCACACGGCGAAAAAACAAAAAGTAAAAAATTTCCGTGACCCGATTGAAATTTGGATGGTCTTTTTTTGGGTATGAAATTTCCATTGATGGTTTAAAGTAGTAAAAGCCGTGGAACTTACAAAGAACTTTTTTTATTAGGTTTTGGCTCCCGTAACTATAAACAATCCAACAGTTATGGTCGTATGAAGAATTGATATCCACAGGGTGCAACATCTACGGTGTAAGGTGCAACATCAGTCCAAAATGATGAAATAGTGTCGTACGACTTTTAGAAAGGGTGCATGGATTTGAAATGGAACAGCACCATAGTACGCACCGTCCAGTGATGGAAAACCGAAACCAGCCACGGTGATCCCATTTTACAGGAAAAATCCACGTGGCGAAAAAACGAATGGTATAAAACTTCCGAGACATGATTGAGAATCGGATGGTCTTTTTTGGATGTGAAACTAGCCATTGATGGCTTAAAACCGTCAAGGCCGTAGAACTCACATAGAGCTTCGTTTTGACAGGTTATGGCTCCCGTAACTCCTAACGAGCCAACAATTATGGACGTCCGAAGAATCAATATCCATAGGGTGCAACATCTGTCCAAAATGCCGAAACAGTGTCGTACAACTTTTAGAAATGGGTGCATGGATTTGAAATGGAACTGTACCATGGTGCACCACCGTCCAGCGATGGAAAATCGAAGACCGGTCACGGTGATCCCATTTTACTGTAAAAATCCACTTGGCAAAAAAACGAAGGGTAAAAACTTCCAAGACCCGATTGAGTTTCGGATGATCTTTTTTGGGTATGAGACTATCCATTGATAGCTAAAAGCGGTAAAAGTCGTAGAACTCACAGAGAGCTTTGTTTTGATAGGCTATGGCTCCCGGAACTCTAAACGAGTCAATAGTTATGGTCGTCCGAAAAATCGATATCCACGAGGTGCAACGTCTACAGTGCAAGGTGAGACATCCGTCCAAAATGCCGAAATAGTGCCATACGACTTTTAGAAATGGGTGCATGGATTTGAAATGGAACAATGCCATGGTGCACCACTATTCAGCGATGGAAAATCGAAGGCAAGCCACGGTGATCCCATTTTACTGTAAAAATCCACGTAGCGAAAAAACGAAGGATAAAAAACATCCAAGACCCGATTGAGATTCCAATGGTCTTTTTTTGGGTATGAAATTGTCCATTGATGGCTTATAGCAGTCAATGCCGTAGAACTCATACGGAGCTTCGTTTTGACAGATTACGGCTACCGTAACTCCAAATGAGCCAACAATCATGGTCGTTCGTAGAATCGATATCCACACGGTGCAACGCCTACGGTGCAAGGTGCAATATCCATCCAAAATGACGAAACATAAATGTACAACTCTTAGAAATGGGGGAATGGATTTGGAATGGAACAGTACCATGGTGTCCACCAACCAGCGATGGAAAATCGAAAACTAGCTACGGTGATCCCGTTTTACAGCAAAAATCCACGTGGTAAAAAAACGAAGGGGAAAATACTTCAGAGATCCGATTGAGATTCGGATGGTTTTTTGGGTATGAAACTGTCCATTGATAGCTTAAAATGATAAAAGCCATAGAACTCACAGAGAGCTTCGTTTTGATAGGTTAAGACACCCGTAACTCTAAACGAGCCAACAGTTATGGTCGTCCCAAGAATCAATATCCATAGGGTGCAACATCTACATTGAAAAGTGCAACATCCATCCAAAACGCTGAAACAGTGTCGTACGACTTTTAGAAATGGGTGCATGGAAATGAACAGTATCATAGTGTGCCACCGTCTAGCAATGGAAAATCGAAGCCAATCAGGGTGATCCTATTTTACCGTAAAAATCCACATGGCGAAAAAACAAGGGGTAAAAAACTTTCGAGACCCGATTGAGATTCGGATGGTCTTTTTTGAGTATGAAACCGTCCATTGATAGCTTAAAGCAGTCAAATTCGTAGAACTCACAGAGAGCTTCTTTTTGACAGGTTATGGCTCCGTAACTCTAAAAGAGTCAACAGTTACGGTTGTCTGAAGAATCGATATCCAAAGGGTGCAACATTTATGGTGCAAGGTGCAACATCCATCCAAAATGTTGAAACAATGCCTTACGACTTTTAGAAATGGGTGCAGGGATTTGAAATGGAATAGTCCCATGGCATACCACCGTCCAACGATGTAAAATCGAAGACCAGCCATGGTGATCCCGTTTTACCGTAAAAATCCACGTGGCGAAAAAACCAATGGTAAAAAACTTCCGAACCCGATTGAGAATCGGATGGTCTTTTTTTGAAACTGTCCATTAATGGCTTAAATCATCAAATCCGTAGAACTCACAAAGAGGTTAATTTTGACAGGTTATGGCACACGTAAATCTAAATGAGCCAAAAATTATGGTCGTCCGCAGATAAGATATCCACAGGGTGCAACATCTGTGGTGCAAGGTGCAACATCCGTCCAAAATCGCGAAACAGTGCCGTACAACTTTTAGAAATGGGAGCATAGATTTTAAATGGTATAGTATCATGGTGCACCACCATCCAGCAATGGAAAATCGAAGACCAGCCACGGTAATCCTATTTTACCGTAAAATTCGACATGCCAAAAAAACGAAGGGTAAAAACTTCCGAGACCCGAAAGAGATTCAGATGGTCCTTTTTTTGGTATGAAACTTTCCAATGATGGCTTAAAGTAGTAAAAGCCGTAGAACTCACAAAGAGCTTCGTTTTGACAAGTTATGGCTCATGTAACTCTAAACGAGCCAATAGTAATGGCCGTCCGAAGAATCGATTACCACAAGGTGCAACATTTACGTGCAAGGTGCAACATTCGTCCAAAATGCCAAAAAAGTATCGTACGACTTTTAGAAATAGGTGCATGGATTTGAAATGGAACAGTACATGGGGCACTATTGTCCAATGATGGAAAATCGAAGGCCAGCCACAGTGATCCCGTTTTACCATAAAAATACACATGGCGAAAAAACAAAGGGTAAAAAACTTCTGAGACCCGATTGAGATTCGGATGGTCTTTTTTTTGGTATGAAATGTCAATTGATGGTTTAAAGCGGTAAAAGCCGTAGAACTAACAAGGAGCTTCGTTTTGACAGGTATGGCTCCCATAACTATAAAAGAGCCAACACTTATGGTAGTCCTAAGAATCGATATCCACAGGGTGCAACATCTACGGTGCAAGGTGCAACATCCGTCCAAAATACCGAAACAGTGCCATATAACTTTTAGGAATGGGCACATGGATTTGAAATGGAACAGTACCATGGTGCACCACCGTCCAGCGATGGAAAATTGAAGACCAGCCCGGTGATCCCGTTTTACCGTAAAAATCCACGTGGCGAGAAAATGAAGGGTAAAACTTCCGAGACCCGATTGAGATTCGGATGGTATTTTTTCGGGTAAGAAACTGTCCACTGATGGCTTAAAACAGTAAAAGCCATAGAAGTCACAAAGAGCTTCGTTTTGCAAGGTTATGGCTCCCGTAACTCTAAACGAGCCAACAATTATGGCCGCCCGAAGAATCGATATCCACAATGTGCAACATCTATGGTGTAAGGTGCAGCATCCATCCAAAATGCCAAAACAGTTCCGTACGACTTTTAGAAATGGGTGCATAGATTTGAAATGAAACAGTACCATGGTGCACCACCATCCAGTGATAGAAAATCGAAGACCAGCTACGGTGATCCCGTTTTACCATAAAAATCCACGTGGCAAAAAAAACAAAGGGTAAAAACTTCCAAGACCCGATAGAGATTCGGGTGGTCTTTTTTTGGGTATGAAATGTCCATTGATGGGTTGAAGTGGTAAAAGCCATAGAAATCACAGAGAGCTTCGTTTTGATAGGTTATGGCTTCTGTAACTAAAAACGAGCCAGCAGTTATGGCCGTCTGAAGAATCGATATCTACAGGGTGCAACATCTACGGTGCAAGGTGCAACATCCGTCCAAAATGCCGAAACAGTGTCATACGACTTTTAGAAATGGGTGCATGGATTTGAAATGGAACAGTACCATGGTGTACCACCGTCCAGCGTTGGAAAATCGAAGACCAGCTACGGTGATCCCGTTTTACCGTAAAAATCCACGTTGCGAAAAAGGGTAAAATGCTTCCGATACCCGATTGAGATTCAGATGGCCTTTTTTGGTATGAAATTATACATTTATGGCTTAAAGCTATCAAAGCCGTAGAACTCACAGAGAACTTCGTTTTGACAGGTTATGGCTCATGTAACTCCAAATGATCCAATAGTTATGGTCGTCCGAAGAATCGACATACACAGGGTGCGAGATCTACGGTTCTGGGTGCAACATCTATCCAGAATGTCGAAACAATGCCATACGACTTTTAGAAATGGGTGCATGGATTTGAAATGGAAGTATCAAGGTGCCCACTATCCAGTGATGGAAAATCAAAAACCAGCCACGGTGGTCTCGTTACACGGTAAAAATCCACATGGCAAAAAAACGAAGGGTAAAAAACTTTCGAGGCCCGATTGAGATTATTATGGTCTTTTTTTGGGTATGAAACAGTCCATTGACGGCTTAAAGCGGTAAAATCATAGAACTCACAAAGAGCTTCGTTTTGACAGGTTATAGCTCCCAAGCCACCGATTATGGTCGTTCGAAGAATCGATATCTATAGGGTGCAATATCTACGGTGCAAGGTGCAACATCCAAATGACGAAACAGTGCCGTACGACTTTTAAAAATTGGTGCATGGATTTGAAATGGAACAATACCATGGTGCACCACCGTCTAGTGATGGAAAATCGAAGACCAGCCACGGTGATCCTGTTTTACCGTAAAAATCCACGTGGTGAAAAAATGAAGGATAAAAAACTTCCGAGACCCGATTGAGATTCGATGGTCTTTTTTGGGTATAAAACTGTCCATTGACGGCTTAAAGCTATCAAAGCCGTAGAACTCATATAAAGCTTCGTTTTGAAATTTTATGGCGCCCATAACTCCAAACGAGCGAACAATTATGGTCGTCCGAAGAATTGATATCCACAGGGTGCGACATCTACGATGCAACGTGCAACATCCGTCCAAAATGCCGAAACAGTGCCGTACAACTTTTAGAAATGGGTGCACGGATGTGAAATGGGACAGTACCATAGCACAACACTGTCCAGTGATGGAAAATTAAAGACCAACCGCGGTGATCCCGTTTTACCGTAAAAATCCACATGGCGAAAAACGAAGGGTAAAAAACTTCTGAGACCTGATTAAGATTCGAATAGTCTTTTTTGGGTATGAAATGTCTATTAACAGATTAAAGCCAAGCCGTAGAACTAACAAAGAGGTTTGTTTTGACAAGTTATGGCTCCCGTAACTCCAAACGAGCCAATAGTTATGGTCGTCTGAACAATCAATATCCACAGGGTGCAACATCTAGGGAGAAAGGTGCAACATCCGTCCAAAATTCCGAAGCGGTGCCGTATGACTTTTAGAAATGGGTGTATGGACTTGAAATGGAACTGTACCATGGTGCCCACCGTCCAGCGATGGAAAATCGAAGACTAGGCACGGTGATCCCGTTTTACCGTAAAAATCCACGTGACGAAAAAACGAAGGGTAAAAAACTTCCGAGAACCGATTGAGTTCAGATGATCTTTTTTGGGTATGAAACTATCCATTGATGGATTAAAGCGGTAAAAGCCATAGAACTCACCGAGAGCTTCATTAAGACATGTTATGGCTCCCGTAACCCCAAACGAGCCAACAGTTATGACCGTCCGAAGAATCGATATCCATATGGTGCAACATCTACGGTGCAAGGTGCAACATCTGTCCAAAATGCGGAAGCAGTGCCGTATGACTTTTAGAAATGGGTGCGTGGATTTGAAATGGAACAGTACCATGGTGCAACACCGTCCAGCGATGGAAAATCGTTGACTAGCCACGGTGGTCTCGTTTTACCGTAAAAATCCACATGGCGAAAATACAAAAGGTAAAAAACTTCTGAGATGCGATTGCGATTCAAATGGTCTTTTTTTAGGTATGAACTGTCCATTGACGGTTTAAAACCATCAATGCCGTAGAACTCAGAGAGAGCTTCGTTTTGATAGGTTATGACACCCATAACTCTAGACGAGCCAAAAGTTATGGCTGTCCGAAGAATCGATATCCACAGGGTGCAACATCTACAGTGCAAGGTGCAACATCCATCCAAAATGCCGAAATAGTGCTCACAGAGAGCTTCGTTTTGACAGATTATGGATCCCGTAACTCCAAATGAGCCAACAGTTATGGTCGTTTGAAGAATCGATATCGATAGGGTGCAACATCTACGTTGCAAGGTGCAACATCCGTCCAAAATGCCAAAATAGTATCGTACGACTTTTAGAAATGGATGCATGGGTTCGAAATGGAACAGTTCTATGGTGCCCACTGTCCAGCGATGGAAAATCGAGAACCAACCACGGTGAACCCGTTTTACAGTAAAAATCCACATGGCGAAAAAACAAAGGTAAAAAACTTCTGACACTCGATTGAGATTCGGATGGTCTTTTTATGGGTATGAAACTGTCCATTGAAAAGTGGTAAAAGCCGTAGAACTCATAGAGAGCTTCGTTTTGACAGGTTATGGCTCCCGTATCTCTAAACGAGCCAACAGTTAAGGCTATCCGAAGAATCAAAATCCACGCAACATCTACGATGCAAGGTGCAACATCAATCCAAAATGCCGAAATAGTGTCGTACGACCTTTAGAAATGGGTGCATGGATTTGAAATGGAACAGTACCATGGAGCACCACCGACCGGCGATGGAAAATCGAAGACCAGCCGTGATCCCGTTTTACCGTAAAAATCCACGTGGCGAAAAAACGAAGGGTAAAAACCTCTCGAGACCCGAATTAGTGCGGATGGTCTTTTTTTGGTTATGAAACAGTCCATTGAGGGCTTAAATTGGTAAAAGCCGTAGAACTCACAAAGTGCTTCATTTTGACAGGCTATGGCTCCCGTAAATCCAACGATCCTACAATTATGGCCATCTGAAGAACCAATATCGACGGGGTGCAACATCTATGGTGCAAGGTGCGGCATCCATCCAAAATGCCGAAACAGTGTCGTACGACTTTTAGAAATAGGTGCATGGATTTGAAATGGAACAGTACCATGGTGCACCACCGACCAGCGATTGAAATCGAAGACCGGCCACGCTAATCCCTTTTCACCGTAAAAACCCATGTGGCGAAAAAACGAAGGGTAAAATAACTTCCGAGACCCAATTGAGTTCGGATGGTCTTTTTTTGGGTGTGAAACTATCCATTGACGACTTAAAGCAGCAAAAGCCGTAGAACTCACAGAGACCTTCATTTTGACAGGCTATGGCTCCCGTAAATCCAAACGAGCTAACAGTTATGACCGTCCGAAAAATCGATATCCACAGGGTGCAACATCTACGGTGAAAGGTGGAACATCAGTCCAAATGCCGAAACAGTTCCTTATGACTTTTAGAAATGGTGCATGGATTTGAAATGGAATAGTACCACGGTGCACCACCATCCAGTGAAGGAAAAACAAAGACCAGCCACGATGATCCCGTTTTACCGTAAAAATCCACGTGGCAAAAAAACGAAGGGTAAAAAACTTCCGATACCCGATTATGTTCGAAAGGCTTTTTTTGGGTATGAAACTGTCCATTGATGGCTTAAAGCGGTAAAACCTGTAGAACTAATAGAGAGCTTCGTTTTGATAGGTTATGGCTCCTGTGACTCTAAACGAGCCAACAGTTATGGGCGTCCGAAGAATCGATATCCATAGGGTACAACATCTACGGTGCAAGGAGCAACATCCATCCAAAATGTAGAAACAGCGCCTTACGCCTTTTAGAAATAGGTGCAAGGATTTGAAATGGAATAGTACCATGATGCACCACCTCCAAGCGATGTAAAATCAAAGACCAGCCACGGTGATCCAGTTTTGCCGTAAAAATCCACAGGATGAAAAAACGATGGGTAAAAATCATCCGAGACCCGATTGAGATTCAAATGATCTTTTTTTGTGTATGAAACTTTCCATTGATGTCTCTAAGCTTTCAAAGCCGTAGAACTCACAGAGAGCTTCATTTTGACATGTTATGGCTCCCATAACTCCAAATGAGCCAACAGTTATGGCCGTCCGAAGAATCGATATCTGCATGGTGCAACATCTATGGTGCAAGGGCAACATCTGCCCAAAATGTCAAAAGTGCCTTACGACTTTTTGAAATGGGTGAAAGGTTATGAAATGGAACAGTACCGTGGTGCATCACCAAAAAGCGATGTAAAATCGAAGACCAGCCACTGCGATCCCGTTTTACCGTAAAAATCCACGTGGCGAAAAAACGAAGGGTAAAATACATCCGAGACTCGATTGGGATTCTGATGATCCTTTTTTGGGTATGAAACTGTCCACTGATGGCTTAAATCTATCAAAGCCATAGAGCTCATAGAGAGCTTTGTTTTACCAAGTTATGGCTCCCATAACTCTAAACGAGCCAACAGTTATGGCCGTCCAGGGAATCGATATCCATAGGGTGCAACATCTACGGTGCAAGGTGCAACATCCGTCCAAAATGCAAAATAACGCCATACGACTTTTAGAAATGGGTGCATGGATTTGAAATAGAACAGTACCATGGTGCACCACCGTCCAACGATGTAAAATCGAAGATTAGAAACGGTGATCCCCTTTTACAGTAAAACTCCACGTGGCGAAAAAACGAAGGATAAAAAACTCCCGAGACCCGATTGAGATTCGGATGGTCTTTTTTTGGGTTTGAAACTGTCATTGATGGCTTAAAGCCATGAAAGCCACAGAACTCACAGAGAGCTTCGTTTTGACAGGATATGGCTCCCTAACTCTAAACGAGTCAACAGTTATGGCTGTCCGAAGAATCGTTATCCATAGGGTGCAACATCTACGGTGCAAGGTACTGCCGAAACAGTGCCGTTCGACTTTTAAAAATGGGTGCATGGACTTGAAATAGAACAATACCATGGTGCACCACCGTCTAGTGATGGAAAATCAAAGAACAGCCACGATAATGAAGTTTTACCGTAAAAATCCACGTGGCGAAAAAACGAAGGGTAAAAAACTACTGAGATCCGACTGAGTTTGGATGGTCTTTTTATTGCGTATGAAACTATCCATTGATTGCTTAAAGTTGTCAAAGACGTAAAACTCACAGAGAGCTTCGTTTTGGAAGATTATGGCTCCTGTTACTCTAAACGAGCCAACAGTTACGGCCGCCCGAAGAATCGGTATCCACAAGGTGCAACAACTACAGTGCAAGGTGTAACATCTGTCCAAAATTCAGAAACAGTGTCGTACAACTTTTAGAAATGCGTAAATGGATTTGAAATGGAACAATACCATTGTGCACCACCGTCCAACGATGGAAAATCGAAGACCAGAAACGGCGATCCCGTTTTACAGTAAATTCAAGTGAAGAAAACATGAAGGGTAAAAAACTTCCGAGACCCTATTGAGATTCGAATGGTATTTCTTTGGGTATGAAACTATCCATTAATGGCTTAAAACCATAAAAGCCGTAAAACTCATAAAGAGCTTCGTTTTGACAAGTTATGACACCCGTAACTCTAAACGAGCCAACAGTTATGGCCATTCCAAGAATCGATATCCACAAGTTGCAAATCTACGGTGCAAGGTGCAACATCCGTCCAAAATGCTGAATCAGTGCCGTACAACTTTTAGAAATAGGTGCATAGATTTAAAATGGAATATTACCATGGTGCACCACCGTTCAGCGATGGAAAATCGAAGACCAGCCAAGGTGATCCCGTTTTACCATAAAAATCCACATGGCTAAAATACGAAAGGTAAAAATTTCTAAGTCCCAATTGAGATTCGGATGGTCTTTTTTTGGGTATGAAACTGTCCATTAACAGATTAAAGTGGTAAAAGCCGTAGAACTTACAGAGAGCTTCGTTTTAACAGGTTATAGCTCCCGTAACTCTAAACGAGCCAACAGTTATGGCCGTCCGAAGAACCAATATCCATGGGGTGCAACATCTACGGTGCAAGGTGAAACATCCATCCAAAATGCCCGAACAGCGACGTACAACTTTTAGAAATGGGTGCACGGATTTGAAATGGAAAAGTATCATGGTGCACCACCATATAGCGATGGAAAATCGAAGACCAGCCAAGGTAATCCTGTTTTACCATAAAAATCCACGTGGTGAAAAAACGAAAGATAAAAAACTTCTGAGACCCGATTGAGATTCAGATGGTCTTTTTTGGGTATGAAACTATCCATTAACAGTTTAAAGCCACCAAAGCTGTAGAAGTCACAGAGAACTTCATTTTGACAGGTTATGGCTCCTGTAACACCAAACGAGCTGACAGATATGGCCGTCCGAAGAATCGATATCCACGGGATGCATCATCTACGGTGCAAGGTGCAACATCCGTCCAAAATACCAAAACAGTGTCATACAACATTTAGAAATGGGTGCATGGAATAGTACCATGGTGCATCATCGTCCAGCGATGGAAAATCGAAGACCAGCCACGATGATCCCGTATTACCGTAAAGATCTACGTGGCGAAAAAACAAAGGGTAAAAAACTTCTAAAACCCGATTGAGATTCGGATGGTCTTTTTTTGGGTATGAAACTGTCCATCGATGGCTTAAAGCGGTAAAGCCGTAGAACTCACAAAGAGCTTCGTTTTGACAGGTTATGGGACCCGTAACTCTAAACGAACCAATAGTTATGGCCATCCGAAGAATCGATATCCACAGGGTGCAATATCTACGGTGCAAGATGCAATATCCGTTCAAAATGCCGAAACAGTGCCGTACGACTTTTAGAAATGGACGCATGGACTTGAAATGGTGCATCACCGTCCAGCAATGAAAATTCAAAGACCAGCCATGGTGATCCCGTTTTACCATAAAAATCCCAGTGGAAAAGAAACGAAGGGTAAAAAACTTCTGAGACCCGAATTGAGATTCGGATGGTCTTTTTTTGGTATGATACTATCCATTGATGGCTTAAAGCCTCCAAAGCCGTAGAACTGACAAAAAGCTTCGTTATACAGGTTATGGCTCTAGCAACTACAAACGAGCCAACAGTTATGGTCGTACGAAGAATCGATATCCACATGATGCAACATCTACGGTGTAATGTGCAACATGCGTCCAAAATGCCAAAACAGTGTCGTACGACTTTTAGAAATGGGCGCATGGATTTGAAATGGAACAGTACCATGGTGCCCACTGTCCTGCGATGGAAAATCGAAAACCAGCCACAGTAATCCCGTTTTATAGTGAAAATCTACGTGGCGAAAAAACGAAGGGTAAAAAACTTCCGAGACCCAATTGATATTCGAATAGTCTTTTTTTAGGTAAGAAACTGTCCATTGATAGCTTAAAGTGGTAAAAGCCGTATATTTCACAAAGAGCTTCGTTATGACAGATTATGGCTCCCGTAACTCTTAAACGAGCCAACAGTTATGGTCGTCCGAAGAATCGATATCTACAGGGTGCAACATCTATGTTGCAAGGAGCAACATCCATCCAAATACCGAAACAGTGCCATACGACTTTTAGAAATGGATGTATGCATTTGAAATGGAACACTACCATGGTGCACCACCGTCCAGCGATTGAAAATCGAAGACCAGCCATGGTGATCCCTTATGTAAAAATCCACATGGCGAAAAAACGAAGGGTAAAAAACTTCCCAGACCCAATTGAGTTCGGATGGTCGTTTTTTGGGTAAGAAACTGTCAATTGATGGCTTAAAGCTTTCAAAGTGGTTGAACTCACAGAGAGCTTCATTTTGACAGGTTATGGTTCCCATAACTCAAAACAAGCCAACAATTATGGCCGTCCGAAAAATTGATATCCACGGGGTGCAACATCTACGATGCAAGGTGCAACATCCGTCCAAAATGCCAAAACAGTACCACACGACTTTTAGAAATAAGAGCATGGATTCGAAATAGAACAGTACCATGACGCACCACCGTTTAGCGATGGAAAATCAAAGACCTGAAATGGTGATCCCATTTTACAGTAAAAATCCACATGGCGAAAAAACGAAGGGTAAAAAACTTCCGAGACCCGATTGAGATTCGGATGGTCTTTTTTTGGATATGAAACTGTCCATTGACAGCTTAAAGCCATAAAAGCCTTAGAACTCACAGAGAGCTTCATTTTGACAGGTTATGGCTCCTGTAACTCTAAACAAGAAAATAGTTATGGCCGTCCGAAGAATCGATATCCACAGGGTGCAACATCTACGATGCAAGGTGCAACATCCGCCTAAAATGCCGAAATAGTGTCGTCCGACTTTTAAAAATGGATGCATGGTTATGAAATGGAACGGCACCGTGGTTCACCACCGTCCAAAGATGGAAAATCGAAGACCAGCCACGGTAATCACGTTTTACCGTAAAAATCCACGAGGCAAAAAAAATGAAAGGTAAACTTTCGAGACTCGATTGAGTTCGGATGGTCCGTGGTATGGAACTTTCCATCGACGGCTTAAAACTGTCAAAGTCGTAGAACTCATAAAGAGATTCGTTTTGACAGGTTTAGTCTCCTGTAACTCTAAACGAGCCCATAGTTATGACTATCCGAAGAATCGATGTCCACAGGGTGCAACATCTACGGTGCAAGGTGCAACATTCGTCCAAAACGCTGAAACAGTTTCGTACAACTTTTAGAAATGGGTGCGTGGATTTTAAATGGAATAGTACCAAGGTGCACCATTGCCTAGTGATGGAAAATCGAAGACCAGTCACGGTGATCCTGTTTTAACGTAAAACTCCACATGGCGAAAAAACGAAGGGCAAAAAATTCTTAGACCCGATTGAGATTTAGATGGTCTTTTTTTGGGCATGAAACTGTCCATTGACGGCTTAAAGCCATCAAAGCTGTAGAACTCATAGAGAGTTTTATTTTGACAAGTTATGGCTCTCGTAACTCCAAACGAGCCAATAGTTATGGCCATTCGAAGAATCAATATCTACAGGTGCAACATCTACGGTGCGAGGTGCAACATCAGTCCAAAATGCCGAAACCGTGCCCTACAACTTTTAGAAATGAGTCATGGATTTGAAATGGAATAGTACCATGGTGCACCACCGTCCAGCGATGGAAAATCGAAGACCATCCACGGTGATCCCGTTTTACCGTAAAAATCCACGTGGCAAAAAAACGAAGGGTAAAAAACTTCTGAGACCCGATTGAGATTCGAATGGTCTTTTTTTGGTATGAAACTGTCCATTGACTATTTGTAGTGATAAAAGACGTAGAACTCACAGAGATATTTGTTTTGACAGATTATGGCTCTCGTAACTCTAAACGGGCCAACAGTTGTGGCCGTCCGAAGAATCGATATCCATAGGTTCCAACATCTATGGTGCAAGGTGCAACATCCGTCCAAAATGCCGAAACAATGCCGTACGACTTTTACAAATGGGTGTGTGGATTTGAAATGGAATGGTACCATGGTGCATCGCCATCCAGCAATGGAAAATTAAAGACCAGCCATGGTGATCCCGTTTTACCGTAAAAATCAACGGGGCGAAAAAATGATGGGTAAAAAACTTCTGAGACCCGAATTGAGATTCGGATGATCTTTTTTTGGTATGAAACTGTCCATTGATAGCTTAAAGCCATCAAAGCCGTAGACCTCACAAAGAGCTTCGTTTTGACAGGTTATGGCTACCGTAAGTCCAAACGTGCCAACGGTTATGGCCGTCCGAAGAATCGATATCCACAGGGTGCAACATCTACGGTGCAAGGTGCAACATCCATCCAAAATGCCAAAACATTGGCATACGACTTTTAGAAATGGGTTTATTGATTTGAAATGGCAAAAATACCATTGTGCGCCACTGTCCAGCTATGGAAGATCAAAGACCAGCTGCGGTGATCCCCTTTTGCCGTAAAAATCCACGTGGCGAAAAAAAGAAGGGTAAAAAGCTTCCGAGACCCGATTGAGATTCAGAAGGTGTTTTTATGGGTAATAACTATCCATTGATGGCTTAAATCATTCAAAGCCATAGAACTCACAGAGAGCTTCGTTTTGAAGGTTATGACTCCCATAACTCCAAAAGAGCCAACAGTTATGGTCATCCGAAGAATCAATATCCACAGGGTGCAACATCTACGATGCAAGGTGCAACATCCGTCCAAAATAGAAATACAGTGTCGTCCGACTTTTAGAAATGGGAGCATGGATTTTAAATGGATCTGTACCATGGTGCACCACCGTCCAGCCGTGGAAAATCGACGACCAGCCATGGTGATCCCGTTTTACTATAATAGTCCACGGGGCAAAAAAAGGAAGGGCAAAAAACTTTCGAGACTCGGATTGAGATTCAGATGGTCTTTTTTGGTTATGAAACTGTCCATTGACGGCTTAAAGCCTTCAAAACCGTACAACTCACAAAGAGCACCGTTTTGACAGATTATGGCTCGCGTAACTCCAAACAAGCCAATAGTTATGGCCGTCCGAAGAATCGATATCCATTGGGTGCAACATCAACGGTGCAAGGTGCAACATCCATCCAAAATGCCGAAACAGTGCCATACGACTTTTAGAAATGGGTGCGTAGATTTGAAATGGAAGAGTACCGTGGTTCCCACCGTCTGATGATAGAAAATCGAAAACCGACCACGGTGATCCCATTTTACAGTAAAAATCCATGTGGCGAAAAAACAAAGGGTAAAAAATTTCCGAGACCCGATTGAGATTCGGATGGTCTTTTTTGGGTATCAAACTGTTTATTGATAGCTTAAAGCGGTAAAAGCCGTAAAACTCACAGAGATCTTTGTTTTGACAGGTTATGGCTCCCGTAAATCTAAACGATCCAACAGTTATGGCCGTCCGAAGAATCGATATCCACAAGGTGCAACATCTACGGTATAAGGTGCAACATCCATCCAAATGCCGAAACAGTGTCGTACGACTTTTAGAAATGGGTGCATGGATTTGAAATGGAACAGTAAAATGGTGCACCACCGTTCAGCAATGGAAAATGGAAGACCAGCCATGGTGATCTCGTTTTACCGTAAAAATACACGTGGCGAAAAAACGAAGCGTAAAAAACTTCTAAGACACGATTGAGTTCGGTTGGTCTTTTTTTGGTATGAACCTTTCCATTGATAGCTTAAAGCTGTCATAGTCGTAGAACTCACATAGACATTTTGACAGGTTATGGCTCCCGTAACTCTAAATGGGCCAATAGTTATGGTCGTCCGAAGAATCAATATCTACAAGGTGCAACATATACGGTGCAAGGTGAACATCCATTCGAAATTCCAAAACAGTGTCCTATGACTTTTAGAATTGGGTGCATGGACTTGAAATAGAGCAGTACCATAGCGCACCACCGTCCAATGATGGAAAATCGAAGACCAGCAACGGTGATCCTGTTTTACCATAAAAATCCATGTGGCGAAAAAACGAATGATAAAAAACTTTCGAGACCCGATTGAGATTCGGATGGTCTTTTTTGGGTATGAAACTGTCCATTGATGGCGTAAAGCGGTCATAGCCGTAGAACTCAGAGAGGGCTTTGTTTTGACAGATTATAGCTCCCGTAACTCTAAACGAGCCAATAGTTATGGCCGTCCGAAGAATCGATATCTACAGGGTGCAACATCTATGGTACAAGGTGCAACATCCGTCCAAAATGCTGAAATAGTGTCGTACGACTTTTAAAAATGGGTGCATGGATATGAAATCGAACACTACTGTTATCTCTCCATTTGGGAAGGCCATGACACCTAGAGAAGTTTGTCTCGAAAATCTGTTATTCGCAAGCTCGCTATGGATGTCAGTCAATTTTGTCCGATTCCGGATCAAGCTACAATTGACAAGACATGACAAGCAAAGCCATGAAAGCCAAAGTTCCAAATTTCAAGTCAATCCAAGTTCGTATGCTCAAGTTATGTTCGATATGAGTCAAGGAAATCAGCACAACCGTCTATTTCGTATCGATCATGTTCGTATCCATTGCGTCATGCTGTTCGAATCCATCGGGCAACCCGAGGAACTCCTTTGTATCAATTTGTCTCGCATCCATCAACTATGCCTAGTTTCGAATCGATTGGTAACAAGTGAATCCACTTCGCATCGATCAGTTCGTATCCATCAGACATCCATCGATTCACGTCCATCATGAACATTCTGCTTCGTACCCACTCGGCTTGGTTTTACTTCGCATCCATCACATTTTCTCGACTTCGTATCCATCACTCAGGGTCGATTCGTATCGATTCCAATTGTGCAATTCATATCAATTGATTAACGATTAATACGAATGGACCATCTAACAATCGATACGAAGTAGTATCTTCTATCGATATGAAGTAACCTCCAGATAATGATACAAAATGATCCTAGACAGTGATGCGAAGTGACCAGAGAACATCGATGCAAACGGAGCCAAAAGTGGATCGATCCATAAATCACATGCCACATCATCACCAGAGCACGTGCATTGTTCGATTCGAATAGATTGATTCGAAGTCATCGATTCAAACCAAACAGCCTACCGAAAAACTTCAATTCATATCGATCATAACTCGAGATCCACAAGTCCAAATGCTATGAAATTTTCACAGGAGCTTACGTACGAACTAAGGAAGGTTCACGCTAAGTTTCCACTCGATTGGATCAAATCTCGATCGATACGAAATTCGTTCGTATCGATCATGGATCGAGCTGAAACTTCATGGGATCGATCGCGTAGGCCCACCCATGTGCCAGAAGAAGTCTCCTGAGATCTGAGTGAGATATCAGCCTCCTACGCCTATAAATAAAGCCCTAAGGCCTACAGAAGAGGGATATTTTTGTCTATCCAACGTCCAGACTCTACCGAATTTGTTTTTGCACACCATTGCCGCTGTTGTACTCGAATTTCAGAGCTGTATTTCACTGTAATTCACTATAATCGATTGTAATCATCAGGAGAATATCAATAAAACCATCAAACTTCATAGTGGACGTAGGCAATATGCCGAACCACTCTAAAATGCTATGTTTTTGTGCGTTTTCATAGTTGCTTTTGGAATGTTTGTTAGATAATCCACATTTTACATTTCTATTCTTCATTTTCATCTCTTCATACACTTTCTAAGAGTGTTGTGTCCATTTTTGGTACAAACACTTTGGTGCTTTCACTGAGAAAACACAGCTTTTCTCCTGCTCTTTGGATCTGCTATCGATACCGGATTGCACAAATCCAAGAAGGTGATCCAGATCTTAGACTCAGAATCCTTCCAACCTATTCAGATTTGCATAAAATCTGGGAAAGGACTTTACTAATCGCCGTGGTTAGCACAAGGACCGCCTCTACTACCGTAGACCAAGAAGGATGGGATAGACAGAATCCCGCGTAATTGTCTCCGTCTAACCAAAATGCTACCGGACCCTCAGATCCGCCAGGCCCGGTTACTAGACAAGAGTTCCAGATGCTGCTTCAGGAGTGACCCAGAGTTGACAACAGTTTACTGAGCAGTTGCGCGCCAATGTTGAGTTGACCAACCAGTTGAATCACCAAAGGCACAGAAGATCTAGAAGAGATCACACCTCTTACTCCTCTGCCAAAAGTTCAGCCTCATCTGACTATCATCACCGATCTACACATCCCCAGTTAGACAGAAGTTATACATAAGCCACCGAACATCAACCTACAATGACCGTTGGACAACTGAAAGTTGGCCCATTGGCCAGCTTCCATACCGGACCCTCCTCTTGGGGAGATACTGTTTCCCACTACACGACAGATTACCGCGCTACCACCGCCGTGGTTGAATAAGTGGTTGATGCCCAGAATCAGTCAGATCCGAACCATCATCAGCATGGACATACTCCTGAACCATACGTCCCTAAAGACTTGGAGCCATGGAGGCGAGACATTGACCGTCGACAGCGTCCGGTCCAGCCTCGCATTGTGAAACCCGACCACACTTTGCTCAACGGGCGCAGAACGTACAGATGCCGGATATTTCCACCATGATTCGGTAGATGACTCGAGAAAGCCAAGCCTTCACAAATGACGACTGGGGAATCTTCCAAAGTCATACTCCCTTTACAGACGAGATACTTTATGCTGAACCCCCTTGGTGATTCAGGATGGCGGCTCTACCAATGTATGAAGGAAATTCTGATCCCAATCAACATATTCTGAAGTATGAATGGTCGATGAGTGCTACGAGAGATAATGATGAAATGAAATGCCATAGTTTTCCCATTTCTTTGAGGGGGCATTGCTACTACATGGTTCACACGATTGCCACCTCGGTCCATTTCTTCCTTCGACCAGTTGGCCACCAAGTTTGTAGAACAATTCCGAATGCATGTTGTGAGGCCGAAGGACGTTAACACTCTATCTAGTGTCGCCCAAGCTCTTGGAGAGACTCAGACGCTATTTAGAGAGATTCTAGGCCATGTGTGCGGAGATTAGTAATCCCAATGATAACTCTACCTTAATGGCATTGACTAAGGGGATTGACCCTGATTTTGTATTCGAAAATTGGATGGTTGGGAAGCCTCTCGTGTCATTGGACCGTTTCTACTCCAAAGCTGCCCAATTCTTGAGAAGGGAGGATGCAAAATAGTCTAGGAAGCAGGATGATGCGGGACCCAGTATGGAAGGGATACAAAGTAATGTTGCGGTTAAGTAGTCCAGGGAGATTTCTGGAAAAGTTAAGTTAAATATCCAAAACAAGCAAACTCAGTAAAGGAATAATGGCAATCAAAACAAGAAGCGAGATCAAAACCGTGGTCCACACATAGGACTCCAATGTTAGATAATTGCACTCCGTTGAATACATCGCTAGAGAATGTGTATCTACAAACAAGCAACACTATGCAATACAAGAAGCTTGCTCCGAAGCCATCATCGAAGAGGCAGATCCAGACAAGAAAGTTTTGTAGGTTTCATAAGAGTTATGGCCATAACACAAATGAGTGTCGTCATTTGCAGGATCTCATTGAGAAATTGATTAGAGAACGGAAGTTGGATCAGTATGTGCGTGCGCCGCAATCAGGAGGTGCGGGCCCATCAAATCAGAATCGTGTATCAAACCAGGAAAGATAGGAGGAACTAACTCATACCGGCGGGAGGTTGGTAATAAACACAATAAGTGGTGGTCCTCATCAAGCAAACCGAAGCTGGAGGGAAATGGAGTCATATGCCATCTATATCAGGCATACGGACTTCGAATGTTGCAGTAGTTGTGATGATTGGGCTTCGGCCAAGCAATAGAAAACAATGACCGATGACATCGGGTTTCGAACCAAAGATGCTGATAAGGTTGAAGCCCTTACTATCGATCCACTAGTCCTATCTGCTCAAGTTGGTCCTGCTTGGATGAAGAGGATCTTGGTTGACAGTAGAAGCTCCGTGAATATATTTTTTAAGAGAGATTATGATTTGATGAAGATGGAAGCCAAAGATTTGAAACCTTGCCAATCTTGAATTCATGACTTCAATGGAAGTGCTACTATGCCTACTGGAGTGGTGGAACTGCCAGTGGAGTTGGGAGTTGGAAAACGCCGAAGAGTCCGAATATTGCAGTTTGTTGTGTTAGACATAGACTCCCCTTATAATGCTTTTTTGGGCCAACCGGCCCTTGCTGAATTTGGGGCAGCTATTGACCCATTATGCCCGACTTTGAATTCCCCACCGATCGTGGGGTTAAAGTCGTTCATGGAGATTAGGCTGCTGGACGAGCATGTTATGTTGCTGAGCTGCATGGGGCCAGCGAAGGGAGAAAGGAAAGGGCATAGAGGAATCTCTCTGCGTCCGTTTTGCTGATAATTGAGAATTGGTGCCTGGGCCCAGGCCCGGGCACCCCAACCAATTCCAGAAGGATCTTGACCCGAGAGAAACTGAAAGTAAATATGAAATTAAAGACAGTCAAGCTTCCCCGGCCTTATTGACAATCGATGTTCTGATTGATGATGATGATGATGATTCAAAGATGATAAAGATTGAATCTCAATTAAGCCAACAGACGCGATATGAATTGGTTGAATTTCTTCTGACGAATCACGACGTATTCACCTGGACGCATTCTTACATGAGTGGGATCTCACCGGACATCGCGAGCCACACCCTGAATATTGACCCGCGGTGTATCCCGGTCAAGCAGAAAAGGCATGGTGTGGATCCAAAGAGACCTGTCACCCTTAAAGAAGAGGTCGATGAGTCGAAATCGAATGGGTTTATCCGAGAAGGTTTATACCTGGAGTGGGTATCCAATCCCGTACTTGTCCGAAAGCCGAATGGGAGATGGAGGACGTGTGTTGATTATTCAGATTTGAACAAATCTTGCCCAAAAGACAGTTTTCCACTTCCCCGAATTGATCAGCTCGTAGATTCAACGGTTGGGCACGAGTTATTATCTTTCATGGATGCTTATTCCGGTTACAACCAAATACCTATGCACTTACCCAACCAAGAACATGCCAGCTTCGTGACCGATTTGGGACTCTACTGCTACAGATTCATGCCTTTCGGACTCAAGAACGCCGGAGCAATGTACCAACACCTCGTCAGCCGGATGTTCGCCAACCAGATCGGAAAGACAATGGAAGTATATGTGGACGACATGTTGGTAAAGTAGCGATTCTCCACTGATCATGTAAGAGACTTGGAAGCAATAATCAACATCCTTCGAGAATACAAGATGAAGCTCAAACCGCTGAAATGTCATTTTGGAGTTGCATCTGGAAAGTTCCTTGGGATCATTGTCAACGCTCGAGGAATAGAAGCGAATCCCGAAAAGATCTGGGCAATCAGAAATCTTCAAACTCTGAGAACCATAAAGCAAGTCCAGAGTCTCAACGGGAAGGTAGAAGCACTGAGCAGGTTCATTTTAAAGTCCACCGAAAAATTCATTCCCTTCTTCGATCAGATCCGAAAGGGAAAATGAAACTTTGATTGGACCATGGAGTGTGAAGGCGTATTCTGAGCACTGATTTAACATCTCTCCATGCTGCCGATCTTGTCAAAGCCTACCGATCATGAGCAATTGTACCTTTACCTAGTGTTATCAAAAAATGCAATCAGTGTTGCCTTAGTTCAGGAGGAAGACCGAGTGCAGAAACCAGTCTACGATGTTAGTAAACGGTAAACCGAAGCTGAGAGAAATTATCCAAAGTTAGAGAAATTGGCTTATTGTCTCATTATTGCCTCAAGGAAGCTCTGTCCCTGTTTCTAGGCTCGTCCAGTGACTGTATATACTAATCAGCCATTGGGACATGTCCTTATGCAGCCTAAGACATCTTGTAGGTTACTCAACTGAGCCAGTTCGACATTACCTATATTCCGAGGCGAGCTATTCAAGGACAAGTCCTGGCAAATTTAATAGCCAAATTTACCATCCCAGTGGACTTGCCCGAGACAAGTAAATCTTCCGAATACATCTGGAAGCTGCATACTAATGGTGCATCAAACGATCGGCGCTTGGGCGCTAGTGTAGTACTCGAAACTCCCATAGGTCGATCCATATGCTATGCTCTGAAATTTGATTTTCATGCAACCAATAATGAAGCTGAATATGAAGCGTTTCTTGCTAGATTGAAGCTTACTCGCGATTTAAGGATTATTGCTATGGAAAATTATTGTGATTCACGATTAGTCGTATGCCAAGTTCGAGGTGAATATCAAGCCAAAGATCGAAGACTAGTTTCCTATCTAGCTCGAGTCCAGAGAATACTTGATCAGTTTGATTATTATGCCATCTTCTACATACCTCGTGAGCACAATCAAGAGGCTGGTTCATTGGCAAAGTTAGCCAGCACGGGTGAAGCGCAGCAGATGGGACTCGTTCATGTTGAAACTTTATCCTCGCTAAGCATTGATCAGATGGAGACAGATTATGCACTTGAAATAACTCCCAGTAAGGAGTCGTGGATGACTCCGTACTGATATTTCATCGAGCATGGAATGCTGCCTGATCGCAAAAGTGAGAAAAGACAGATTCTTCGAAAAGCCTCAGGTTCACCATTCATAATGGAGTCACATATAGAAGAGGATATTTTGTTCCTCTCCTCCGATGTATAGCACGCAATGAAATTAGATGAGTGTTAAATGATGTACACAAAGGAGAATGCGGCGATCACACCGGACGGCAAGCCCTCGCTAAGAAAGTACTCCGATACGGGTATTACTGGCCAACTGTAAATGGTGATGCAGCAGACTATGCCAGGAAGTGTGATAGATGTCAAAAGCAAGCTCGGATTCCTAAACCCCACCTACTAAGATAACCCAAATGGTCATCCCATGGCCGTTTACAGTATGGGGCATTGATATCATTGGCTCTCTACCCCTGGCTAAAGGTGGTGCGAAGTACGCCATCGTCGCGGTTGATAACTTAACCAAGTGGGACGAAGCCGAACTCCCTTGCAACAATCATGACGAAGAAGGTGATCAACTTTGTAGTTCGCAACAATATCTTCCGATTTGGTCTCCTACATACCATCATCACTGATAACAGAGCCGAGTTCGACAATGTCGAATTCAAGGATTTCCCCCAACGATTTCATATCCACAAGAAATTCTCTACAGTTGCGCATCCTCAAGCAAATGGCCAAGTTGAAGCTGTTAATAAGGTTATCAATTTTATTCTGAAGAAGCAACTAGAAAAGGCCGGGGGCAAGTGGGTTGATGAACTTCCTATGGCTTTTTGGGCTTACCGGAAAACCCACAAGTCCGCGACCGGACACACTCCATTTTCTCTATCCTTTGGCTCAGAAGTCGTTATTCCAGTTGAAATGGAAGTACCTTCTCATTGTGTGACTTACTATGACCCGTAGATAAATGCCATATTACTTGTTGAATCCTTGGATTTGTTAGATGAGAAGCGTGAAGAGGCTGAATTGAGGGCAGCCGCATATTGAAGTCGAGCCTCACGATTATACAATGCCAAGGTCCGACCATGAACCTTTGAACTTGGCGATCTCGTCCTCAAGAGAATTTATCTGGCTCCTTCGCACATGAAACCAACTTAGGAAGGACCGTATTTGATTACATGAAAACTCGAAAATGGCACGTTTAATATCAACGTTAATGGTCTTACTTTGCCGAGAGCCTGAAACAGCGAGAGTCTCTGTCGCTACTACGCATAACAGGCTTTATTTATTTAGTTTATTCTTTCATTCACAATTTGTTTCTACATTTCAAAATGTGAATTTGTAATAAGGCAATTGACCCTTCCGTATTTTCTCATTTCAGCAATAAAATGCCATCTCTTCGAGCCAGAGCTGTGATTTTTATTAAGTATCACGTACAACATCACGATGCACGGAGAGCTAAATTCCATCATACGTTTGAATTTATTCAAATAGGGAGTGACTGCGATATGACCGCCACTCAGTAAGTGAAACCCAAGCTCGGGGGCAAGTCACTATACTAAAGTCAAAAAAGGATTGATACACGACAATCCTTTAACTAACTCCAAACTCCTAAAGTGCGAGTTGGAGCATAAACTCATAACTCCTAAAGTGCGAGTTGGAGCATAAACTCATAAATGCGGTCCTGAAGAGGGTGGACCCGTCCACCTAACGAATTCAATTGTATCCTAACAAAATTCGAGGAGGATGGATCCGTCCATCTAACAACCGCACTTGTTTACTCAAGGTGGATGTGAATCGACCATCCAAGATCCTGAAATATCCATCGTTCCTGGCTGCGAACGAAATTCTAAAAAAGCCCAAACAGATGTGACTGACCATTTATTGGCCAAATCCAAATTCCTAAAGTGTGAATTGGAGTATAAACACCAACTCCAAATTCACAAAGTGTGAACTGGAGTATAAACATCCACGCTAGGTTCCCGGAGTGTGAGCCAGAGTATAAGCACCAACTTCGAATTCCCAAAGTGCAAATTGGAGTATAAACGCCAAATCCGTGTTCTCGGAGTGTGAACTAGATTACAAACATTGATTTTCTCTAGATTCCCAGAGAGAGAACCAGATTATCGATTGCAAATAACTTTGAGTCCCTGGAGTGCGATCAGAGTACAAACACAACTCGAGTGCGAACGACCACTCATAAACTAACCTAAGTCCCCAGAGTGTAAACACATCATGAAAACCTAAACAGGCGTGATCGATCGCCGAAGTTAAAATGCAGGTCCCCGGAGTGTGGGCATGATCATTATTAAGTGAGAGAGTATAATTCGACCACTCAACTCTCACTTGTTTTAGCATCGATTCGACGATGTTGAGCCCAAAGTGATAAAAGAAAATTGCAATAGCTAGCCTATCTTTGTGATTCATCCCCGAAACTGAGGGCAGGGCTTAAGTGTCAACCATCAACTGAAGTAGTGCATTATGAAAGTTCAACGTAGTCTTCAAATATGACTCATGTTCGTGATCTATGGACTTAGCAAATAAAAACAAATTCGACTCAAAAGTTGAAACTCTGCAAGTGTACTAGACTGAAATTCAAACACTGGGACACTTAAGCATAAAAGATAGTGATAGAGTAAAAGCCAAAAACAAAATTTCATTTCAACTAACTGTAAATAAAGTTCATGTACAAGTTTTTCCAAAATTCCTACTAGTAAGGGTCAAACCCGCGTCTATACACGGCCTACGAAAGGAAAGCAAAAACAAGTTCCTATCTACCAAATAATGTGCCGAAGAGGCCTATCTACTCCTTTTTCTTTTTCGGCTTCTTCTTCGGCGTAGACCCGCTGGAGCTGCTAATGATTTTTCGCTTCGAGCTCTTGCCTTTTGGTGGACGGTCTCCAAACGGGAGCATGATTTCAACATCCTCCTCCAAATTCGAATGTACCGGAATGCTTCCTGCAGGAGGGGTTAGAGGAGTCAGATCTACGACAGGGGGCCAAATGGGCACACTGGTGTCATCAACTATACCTCCATATGATATCATTCTTAGTGGAGCTGGGTCAGGCGCCGCCATTCCACCTCCAGAACTACCACCGTGCATCGCTGCATCCATTTCGGCATTAATTTCAGCCAAGATTTCTTCTTCACGAAGCGATTGAGCTTCGTTGCGGGAAGTAGTGGTCTACATTGAAGAGCCAGGAGCAGACTTATGACAAATGGCAAGTCCACAAAGGGGTCACTATGTCAACTGAGGAGTTCATTCATGATCTGCCCGTCGGAAGAAAGTGAGCTCCCCTGCGTTCCATCGATCAGCGCAGTCGTTGCCGTGGTGGGCGCTTTAGTAATAATGGCCTCCTTCGCTTGGTGTAAATCTTAGGTTGCAGGAGGTGCTACCAATGTAACTCCAGTCAGTAGACAAAAGAAAAGAGAAACTATTAGCAAATGCTTCAAGGCAAGTTCTTTATTCTGAACGCACATGAGATTTGTTCAGAGCAGCTTCGGAGGTGTGCTCTTTAATAGGGAATAGCTGCGGCTACTCTGGATTGTAAGCAGGGACAGACTGGGGCTCAGCCGCTGGTCTAGGTTTAGAATAAGGTGGAACAGTAATCTCAAGACTTGTAGCATGATGCTCGACACCTGAGCCTTCCCCAATCTCCTGGTGCTGGGTGATGAGCTTCTCCCTTTCACGTGAGATCATTGACTCGTGGAGAATTTCCTTTCATCCTCAGTTAGCACGTGATTCTCAAGCGCGAACTCATCGAATGATTCATCTAGATGCACCGCCTTCTCCTCCTCAACCAACTGGCTTCAGGCATTATAAAGATCTGTAGAATAGATCTCAAGCCAGGCCAAATTTATGTATTTCAATACATTGGCATTATAGGTGACTAGAAGGTCTTCTATATCAGCCTTCAGCTTGGATTCCGCCGTCCAAACCTTTTTTTTCAACCTCAGCCTCCACTGCACGGACTTTCTCCACAGCCGCATCCCTTTTCTTTGAAGCACCACTCCTCGATCACATGCTTCTTGTGTTGATGTGTTAGCGTCATCCCTCTCCCTAATGATTTCAGAAAGTTGGACTTAAGCTTATTAAGCTCTTTGAGGGTTGCATCCTGCTCAGCAGTGACGGTGGTGTTCCTATGACCCATATCCTCCAATAGGGCGTAGTGTGACTGCCTCATCCTCTCCATGGCCGAGTTGGCATCATCGGCCTTTTTAAGGGCCTTCATTTCAGATTTCGGGAGGACTCAGCTTCAGTATTAAGCACCTGGATGATCTGGTCCTTCTAATCCTTCTCTAACCTTTCAATCATAGCTTCCCGCTCAAATGCCACCTTCGATGCTTTTTTCGCGGCCTTCCCCCACTCCTTGTATTTGGAGTAAATATCATGGACGTAGTCGTGCACCGTGTTCTCAACATCTGCTAGAATTCTCTTCAAGTGTGGAGGGAAAATATAACCATCAAAACAAATATCTAGGAAATCCTTCTTCAATTGAGCAAGTTTAATCAATCCTTCCCTCGGTGGCTCGGTAAGAACTTGCTCTACAATTATGGGGGCCGCTATTTCTGTTCTATGATGTTGAGTTTCAGGCCTTGAAACATGGGAAGGCGGCTTTTGCCGTGAAGTTTTCGAAGGACGTGAAACGTAAACAGGAGGCTGCATAAGGTTTCTAGGAGGGGGAGAATGAGATCGGGATCGGTGCCTGTACTCTCTATCTCTTTCATAACACTCCTGACTAGAGTACCCGTGGTCGTAGTCCCTATCTGTCTCTCTACTACGCGACTCATCATATGTATAGGATCGACGAGCTTTCTGGAAACTACCAAGCATCAAGTCTCGGCCAGACATTGTATCTGCAAAGTAAAAGAAGAGCAGAGTTTGTAATCTCCCAAAGCGATCAACTTACGGTCAGGAATTGTGAGGTGTCGTGAAGTGTGTATGTATGTGCAACCCCTCCACCAATTGGAAATGTCAGCCATGCTAGTTGGAAGAGACTCGCTTAAGTCTAAAGCCTGATGAAGCTCCTCCAATCCGGCATCATGTTCGAATGAAACATAATCCGGAATCGAAATATCGGTGAGCCCTTCAAAAAGGTTTCCCTCTTGCGAAGGAGGAGCCTCTGGAATGTTAATCCCGGGAACGGGCAAAGACACAACCAAATATTTCCGTCTACCGGATTTAGGACATTTAAAAGTTGTTGCCTTGCCTTTTCTCTTTCCTTCGGGATCCTGAACTACATCTGGAGGCTCGGCCAAAAGTTTATCATCAGTGGGTGTTCTCTCTGAATCAGCCCTTTCGGTTATAACAATTCCGGGAATCATACGCTCTCGTTTCTTCGAGACGGCCTTAGCGTTCCTTCAAGCCTTATACTCTGGTTTCACTCAATCAACCCAACAATTCTCAGATTCCTATCTGTCAGAACCAAGTCAATGTTCCTTTCTTCGCTCGGAACTTCTTGGAGGACCCAAACTATTTCTTTGAAGTGCACACCTTCGGGTCATGGAATTACAGCTGTAAAGAAAAAAAAGATATAAGTTTGGCATTAGTTATGGTTGTCTTATTAGCTACTTGAGAAGACTGCGATACTTACGTCTAAATAGCCATCGACTAGAAAATCCTAGGGGACATCGAACAAAGAACTATTCTGTTTTGAATAACTTAGCCTGGTCGAAGACCCCATAACTACTTGGCAGTTTCTGACTGCTTCTAGGAACGTGAAAGAAGGGCCATCTCCCCATCTCTCAATGTTGAATAGATATCTAATCTCGATCGGGATTGGTGGTCGAAAGAGATGCTCCATGAACACGATGAATAGGCTGTTCAACAACGCGTACCCATTGGGGTATAGGTGAGATGGGGCAATCCCAAGGAAAGATAGCACTTCCCTAATACACTGATTAAACGGAGGAAGCGTCCCGGCTGCGCATGCATGACAATTGAATGTGGTATACCCTTTCGGTGGATAGTGCGGTCTATCGTTCGGTCCCGAAAATAACACGTCATCCAATGAAAGACCATACCTTAAGCATATTCGTCCCAACATGTCTTCGGAAAGATTGGAAGGAAGGAGTCCGGCGGACTACCATGAAAGAAGCGCCAGGTAGATCGTCTGGGGCTAGATCTATGACTTCAGCCGTGATGGCCGGTATCTCGATTATCATAGGAAATGAACTCTGAACTTTCTGCTACTCTGAGCTTGAAGGTTCCATAACTAACTAACTTATGGAAAATCATCACTAGACGATAATAAGCCCATGCATTCCCAAGCGTGAAGTGTGTAAATGTGATGTGCAGTGCAGTGCTGTATATTACTTGAAAAAAATCCAACAGATTATGAATAGGCATGCAAATGACAAGAATTCGAAATTCAACTAGAGTAACTGTCATCGCAGACCATCACAACCATGCCATCCAGATGTTAGCGATCGATCCAAGTTAAAGTTCCTTATAATTTTGTTAAGCTACAGTTCCATCGATGAGCTTCGAAGGATAGTCAAATATGCAGTGAAACAGTGAAAGTCCAGTCATGCAAGGTTGAAGCTCGTCGGTGTTAAGTATCCAATTGTTCAAAAGTGTTCGTATCCATAACGGAAATGACATGAATCGGTCACCAGAGGTCTGATTCGTATCGATAACCTTGGCTGCAGTTCGTATCGATTATAACATTCAAATTTCGTATCGATTGCCGAGGTGGAAATTCGTATCGATCATATCGAATCTGAACATTTCGTATCGATCATCACCAGTGCCTCACATCATTCACTAGTTAAGGCTTCATATCCATCGATACGAAATCCTATTACTTAGATCGATGCAAAGCCGCTCCTCTTCATCCGTGATCTTCAGATCGACATGAATCTCTGTGCTTCCAGATCGATACCAGTTCTACATTCTAAGATCGATGCAAACAATTGCAACGTGCTACAATGTTCGCCTCGTATCCATCAGCATGCTTTCTTCCCTATACAGTTTAGAGGCCATTCCCTCCTTCCTCAACCTTAACCCTACCCAACTCTGGCATCGACATTAACACCGGAATTGGCTACGGCCATGGATGGTTTGGTGTTGGAAATTGACGTCTTATCATTTTGAAGCGATTTTGGTTAATCATTTACCTAGTTTAGAGATCTGGGTTAAGAAGATTAATGGGTTATCTGAACTGAGGACGAGCGTAATTTATTTTAAGTTCTTTTCACCCGGAGCGATACGAAGACGAAGCAGAGAATGAGAAAACAAGAAAAAATAGCTAAGTACAAGCGTATTTATATAGATTCAATTTCGAAGGGAAAAGACATTACGCCTCCCAGTAAAATCGACTGGCAACAATGGTTCCAACACCAAGTCGATACGAATAAGCCATTCGAATCCACAGACTCAGGTTTTATCGACACGAAATTTGTAGCACGGATTTTTATGACACCAAAGTCCATCGATACGAAATGCTTGTTCGTATCCATTGTTCTCAACTCCATCCACGGTGCATCAATGCGAACTACACTGTTCGAATCCATCAAGTCACAGCCGACAAAGGCACGTATCCATCGATGCGAATTGGCTATTTGTATCCAACAACACAGGGTTCATCGATACGAAGTGCATAACAAAGGCTGTTCTTAAAACATTAAACCCCATCGATACGAAATGCTTATCTCGTATCCATCTGCACTCAACCCATAAGAGCACAAGTTCATCGATACGAAATCGTAACCTAATACCAACTGCAATATACTCCATTGAAACTCATATCCATCGATGCGAACATTTATTTCGTATCTATCGTTGTGAATTACATCGATACGAAAACTACCTTTCAACCTTTTACATCGATCCACGAGAGGATCGATACGAAAGGACATCCAAAAACAACTGTCAAACATTGTTGCCACTCGAATTTTACATCGGTTCAGGAGAGGATCGATATGAATTCGATATGAGAGAACTGACAATGACTCGTGAACATGCGATTTTAACGAGAGTCAGGTTAACATATATGCGTATATGTCAGACTAATATTCGATTTTAAAAATGCATAGGTCGAATACCTACCTGATGATGATTACAACAGCAAACAGCCAATCGCTATCATGTAGCAATCAGTTACAACAATACAAGGTACAACAGTTGGCAATCAACAGTGCACATTACTGAGGAAATCAGTCAAAGATTACGACTTTCAACAACAAGACGATAACTGTTCAGAATGAAGATTACAGCTTTTCGAAGCACGTCGTGTTCACACAACACGTACTTTGGGGAGAAAATGTTATCCTGCCTTTTGGCAAGGCCGTGACACCAAGGACAGTTTGTCCCGAAAATCGATTATTTGCAAGCTCGCTATGGATGTCAGTGAATTTTGTCCGAGTCTGGATCAAGCTACAATTGAAAAGACATGACAAGCAAAGCCATGAAAGCAAACGTTCTAAATTTCAAATCAACCCGAGTTCGTATGCTCTAGTTATGATCGCTATGAGTCAAGAAAATCAGTACAACCGTCTATTTCGTATCGATCTCGTTCGTACCCATCGTGTCATGTTGTTCAAACCCATCGGGCAACCAGAGGAACTCCTTCTTTGTATCGTTCTGTCTTGCATCCATCAACTATGCCTAATTTCAAATCGATTGGCAACAAGTGAATCCACTTTGCATCGATCAGTTCGTATCCATCAGACATCCATCGATTTGCATCCATCATGAACACTCTGCTTCGTACCCACTCGGCTCGGCTTTACTTCCCATCCATCACATTTTGTCGGCTTCTTATCCATCACTCAGGGTTAGTTCCTATCGATTCCAATTGCGCATTTTGTATCGATTGATCAATGATCAATATGAATGGACCATCTAACTATCGATACGAAGTAGTATCTTCTATCGAGATATTGATACGAAATGACCCCAGACAATGATGCGAAGTGACCAGAGAACATCGATGCGAATGAAGCCACTAATGATTGATATGAAATCTATAATTTCCATCGATGTGAAATGAAACACAAACTATCGATACAAACAAAGTGAGAATCCTGGTATGACACGGTCAAATCGGCGTCGAAAGTGGATCGATCCATAAATCACACGCCATGTCATCACCTGAGCACGTGCCTTGATCGATTCGAATAGATCGATACGAAGTCATCGATTCGAACCAAACAGCCTACCGAAAAACTTTAATTCATATCGATCATAATTCGAGATCCATAAGTCCAAGTGCTATGAAATTTTCACAGAAGCTTACGTACGACCTAAGGAAGGTTCATGCCAAGTTTCGACTTGATTGGATCAAATCTCGATCGACGAAATTTGTTCGTATCAATCACAGATCGAGCCGAAATTTCATGGGATCGGTCTCCTGGGCCCACCCACATGCCAGAAAAAGTCTCCCGAGATTGAGCGAGCTATCAGCCTCCTACGCCTATAAATAGATCCCCAGGGCCTATAGAAGAGGGATCGTTTTGGCTATCCGACGTCCAGACTCTGCCGAATTTGATTTTGCACTCCATTGCCGCGGTTGTGCTCGAATTTCAGAAATGTAATTCGCTGTAATTCACTGTGATCGATTGTAATCATCAAGAGAACATCAATAAAGCCATCAAACTTCACAGTGGACGTAGGAAATATGTCAAACCACTCAAAATTGCTGTATTTTTGTACGTTTTCATACTTGTTTTTTGAGTGTTTGTTAGATAATCCACATTTTACATTTCTATTCTTCATTTTCATCTCTTCAAACACTTCCGTAGAATGTTGTTCCCATTTTTGGCAGAAACAACTACCATGGTGCACCATCATCCAGCGATGTAAAATCAAAGACCAACCACGGCGATCCCTTTTTGATGTAAAAATCCATGTGGCGAAAAAAAGAAGGGTAAAAAACTTTTGAGATTCGATTGAGATTCGGATGGTCTTTTTTTGGGTATGAAACTGTTCATTGACGGCTTAAAGCAGACAAAGTCGTAGAACTCACAAAGAGCTTCGTTTTGATAGATTATTGCTCCCGTAACTCCGAACGAGCCAATAGTTATGGTCGTTCGAAGAATCGATATCCACAGGGTGCAACATCTACGGTGCAAGGTGTAACATCCACCCAAAGTGCCAAAACTGTGCCTTACGCCTTTTAGAAATGGGTGCATGGATCTAAAATGGAAAGTACCATGGGGAGCCACCGTCCAGCGATGGAAAATCAAAGACCAGCCACGGTGATCCTGTTTTACCATAAAAATCCAGATGGCGAAAAAACAAAGTGTAAAAAACTTCTGAGACCCGATTGAGATTCAGATGATCTTTTTTTGGGTACGAAACTATCCATTGATGGCTTAAAAGCCGCAAAAGCATTACAACTCACAGAGGGCTTTATTTTGACATTTTATGGCTCTCATAACTCTAAACAAGCCAACAGTTATGGTCGTCCGAAGAATCAATATCTACAGGGTGCAACATCTACGGTGCAAGGTGCAACATCTGTCTAAAATGCTAAAACAGTACCGTACGACTTTTAGAAATGGGTGCATAGATTTGAAATGGAACAGTACCATGGTGCACCACCGTCCAACGATGGAAAATCGAAGACCAGCCACGGTGATCCCGTTTTACCGTAAAAAGCCATGCGGCGAAAAATGAATGGTAAAAAACTTTCGAGACCCGATTGAGTTTGGATTGTCTTTTTTTTGGGTATGAAGCTGTGCATTGACGGCTTAAAGATGTCAAAGCCATAGAACTCACAAAGAGCTTAATTTTTACAAGTTAAGGCTCCCTTAACACTAAATGAGCCAACAGTTATGGTCGTCCTAAGAATCTATATCCACTAAGTGCAACATCGATGGTGCAAGGTGCAACATCCATCCAAAATGCTAAAACAGCGTCGTAAAACTTTTAGAAATGGGTGCAAGAAGTTAAAATGGAACGGTACCATGGTGCACCACCGTCCAGCGATGGAAAATCGAAGACCAACCATGGTGATCCCGTTTTACCATAAAAATCCAAGTGGCGAAAAAATGAAGGGTAAAAAACTTTCGAGACCCGATTGAGATTCGAATGGTCTTTTTTAGGTATGAAACTGTCCACTGATGGCTTAAAAGCCGTGAAAGCAATAGAACTCAAAGAGGGATTCGTTTGGACAGGTTATGGCTCCCGTAACTCTAAACAAGCCAACAGTTATGGCCGTCCAAAGAATCGATATCTATAGGGTGCAACATCTGTGGTGCAAGGTGCAACATCCATCCAAAATGCCAAAACAGTGCCGTACGACTTTTAGAAATGGGTGCATGTATTTGAAGCGGAGCAGTAGCATGGTGCAGCACCGTCCAATGATGGAAAATCGAAGACCGGCCACGGTGATCCCGTTTTACCATAAAAAGCCACACGGCGAAAAAGCGAAGGGTAAAACATTTTCGAGATCCGATTGAGTTCCGATGGTCTTTTTTTGGGTATGACACTGTCCATTGACAGATTAAAGCTATCAATGCCGTAGAACTGACAGAGAGCTTCACTTTTATAGGTAAGGCTCCCTTAACTCTAAACGAGCCAACAGTTATGGCCGTCCGAAGAATGATATCCACTGGGTGCAACATCTACGGTGCATGGTGCAACATCCATCCAAAATGCCAAAACATTGTCGTACAACTTTTAGAAATGGGTGCATGAATTTAAAATGGAACAGTACCAAGGTACACCACCGTCCAGCAATGGAAAATCAAAGACCAGCCTTGGTGATCCCGTTTTACCACAAAAATCCAAGTGGCGAAAAAACGAAGGGTAAAAAACTTTCGAGACCCGATTGAGATTCGAATGGTCTTTTTTTGGGTATGAAACTGTCCATCGACGGCTTAAAGCAGTAAAAGCTATAGAACTCATAGAGAGCTTCGTTTTTGAAGGTTATAGCTACTGTAACTCTAAATGAGCCAATAGTTATGGCCGTCCGATGAATCGATATCCATAGAGTGCAACATCTATGGTACAAGGTGAACATTCGCCCAAAATGCCGAGCTGTACGACTTTTAAAAATGGGTGCATGGATTTGAAATGGAAATTTACCATGGTGCACTACCATCCAGCGATGTAAAATCGAAATCCAGCCACAGTGATCCTATTTTACCATAAAAATCCACAGGGCGAAAAAAATGATGGGTAAAAAACATCCGAGGCCAGATTGAGATTCGGATGGTCTTTTTTTAGATGTGAAACTGTCCATCGAGGGCTTAAAGTAGTCAAAGTCATAGAACTCACAGAAGGCATTGTTTTGACAGGTTGTGGCCTCCCGTATCTCCAAACGAGCCAACAATTATGGTCGTCTGAAGAATGGATATTCACAGAGTGCAACATCTACGGTGCAAGGTGCAACATCCATCCAAAATGCCGAAACAGTGCCATACGACATTTAGAAATGGGTGCATGGATTTGAAATGGAACAGTACCATGTTGCACCACTGTTCAGCTATGGAAAATCTTAGACCAGCCACGGTGATCCTGTTTTACAGTAATAATCCACGTGTTGAAAAAACGAAGGGTAAAAAACTTCTAAGACCCGATCGAGATTTGGATGGTCTTTTTTTGGGAATGAAACTATCCATTGACAGCATAAAGCGGTAAAAGCCGTGGAACACACACTGAACTTCGTTCAGGTTATAGCTTCCGTAACTCTAAACGAACCAACAGTTATGGCCGTTTGAAGAATCGATATCTATAGGGTGCAACATCTACGGCGCAAGGTGTAACATCCATCCAAATAACGAAATAGTGTCGTATTACTTTTAAAAATGGATGCATGGATTTGAAACGAAATAGTACCATGGTGCACCACCGTCCAGCGATGAAAAATCGAAGACCCTCCATGGTGATCCCGTTTTACCGCAAAAATCCACGTGGTGAAAAACGAAGGTTAAAAAACTTTCGAGAGCCGATTGAGTTCGGATGGTCTTTTTTGGGTATTCAACTGTCCATTGACGGCTTAAAGCTATGAAAGGTGCAGAACTCATAAATAGTTTCATTTTGAATGGTTATGGCTCCTGTAAATCTAAACGAGCCAACAGTTATGGCCATCCGAAGAATTGATATCCACAGGGTGCAACATCTACGATGCAAGGTGCAACATCCGTCCAAAATGCCGAAACAGTGTCGTACAACTCTTAGAAAAGGGTACATGGATTTGAAATAGAAAAGTACCATGGTGCACCACCGTCCAACGATGGAAAATCGAAGAACAGACATGGTGATCCCGTTTTACCGTAAAAATCCACGTGGTGAAAAAACGAATGGTAAAAAACTTTCGAGACCCGATTTAGATTCGGATGGTCTTTTCTTAGGTATGAAACTGTCCATTGACGGCTTAAAGCGGTCAAAGCCGTAGAACTCTGTAGAACTCATAGAGAGCTTCGTTTTGACAGGTTACGGCTTTGGTAACTCTAAATGATCCAACAATTATGGTCGTCCGAAGAAACGATATCCACTGGATGCAACATCTATGTGGCAAGGTGCAACATCCGTCCAAAATGCCAAAACAATGTCGTACGACTTTCAAAAATGGGTGCATGGATTTGAAACGGAAAACTTCCATGGTGATCCACCGTCCAGCGATGTAAATTCGAAGACCATCCACGGCGATTCTGTTTTACTGCAAAAATCCACATGGCGAAAAAACGAAGGGTCAAAAACTTCCCAGACCCGATTGAGATTCAGATGGTCTTTTTTTAGGTATGAAACTATCCATTCATGTCAACGCTGTAGAACTCACAAAGAGCTTCATATTGACAGGTTATGGCTCCTGTAACTCTAAACGAGCCAATTGTTACGGCCGTGCGAAGAATCGATATCCACAGGGTGAAACATCTATGGTGCAAGGTGCAACATCCATCAAAATACCAAAACAGTGTCGTACGATTTTTAGAAATGGATGCATGTATTTGAAATAGAACAGTACCATGGTGCATCACCGTCCAGCGATAGAAAATCGAAGACCAGCCAAGTTGATCTCGTTTTACCGTAAAAATCCACGTGGCGAAAAAACAAAGGGTAAAATACTTTCGAGACCCGGTTAAGATTCGGATGGTCTTTTTATGGGTATGAAATTGTCCATTGAGGGCTAAAATCGGTAAAAGCTGTAGAACTCATAGAGAGCTTCGTTTTGATTGGTTATGGCTCCCGTAACTCTAAACGAGCCAATAGTTATGACCATCCGAAGAATCGATATCCACATGGTGCAACATCTATGTTGCAAGGTGCAACATCCATACAAATGCTGAAACTGTGCCATATGACTTTTAGAAATAGGTGCATGGATTGAAATGGAATAGTACCATGGTGCACCAACGGGCAGTGATGGAAAATCGAAGACCAGCCATGGTGATACCATTTTACCGTTAAAATCCATGTGGCGCAAAAACGAAGGGTAAAAAACTTTCGAGACCCGATGAGTTCGGATGGTCTTTTTTTGGGTAGAAAATGTCCATTGATGGCTTAAAGCTATCAAAGCCGTAGAACTCACAGAGATCTTCATTTTGACATGTTATGGCTTCCGTAACTCTAAATAATGCAACAGCTATGGCTGCCCGAAGAATCGATATCCATAGGGTGCAACATCCACGGTGCAAGGTGCTATATCCATCCAAAATGCCGAAACAGTGCCGTAACACTTTTAAAAATGGATGCATGGATTTGAAATAGAACAGTATCATGGTGCATCACTTTGCAGCGATGGAAGATCGAAAACCAGCAATGGTGGTCCCGTTTTAGCGGTAAAAATCCATGTGGTGAAAAAACGAATGGCAAAAAACTTCCGAGACCCAATTGAGATTCTAATGGTCTTTTTTGGTGTGAAACTGTCCATTGACAGCTTAAAGCGGTCAATACTGTAGAACTCACAAAGAGCTTCATTTTGACAGGTTATGACTCCCATAATTCCAAATAAGCCAACAGTTATGGCCGTCGGAAGAATCGATATCCACAGGGTGCAACATCTACGGTGCAAGATGCAACATTCATCCAAAATGCCAAAACAGTGTTGTACCATTTTTAAAAATGGGTGCATGGATTTGAAATGAAACATTACCGTGGTGCACCATTATCCAGCGACGTAAAATCAAAGACCAGCCACGATGATCCTGTTTCACCATAAAAATCCACATGGCGAAAAAACGAAGGGTAAAAAACTACCGAGACCCGATTGAGATTCGAATGATCTTTTTTAGGTGTGAAACTGTCCATTAATGGGTTAAAGAAGTCAAAGCCGTAGTACTCACAGAGAGCTTCATTTTGACAGGTTATGGCTCCCGTATCTCCAAATGAGCCAACAGTTATGGTCCTCCGAAGAATCGATATCCATAGGGTGCAACATTTACGGTGCAAGGTGCAACATCCGTCCAAAATGCCGAAAAAGTGCCGTACGACTTTTAAAAATGGATGCGTGGATTTGAAATGGAACAGTACCATGGTGCACCACCATCCAGCGATGGAAAAACGAAGACCGGCCACGGTGATCCTGTTTCATAGTAAAAATCCACGTGGTGAAAAAACGAAGGGTAAAAAACTTCCAAGATTCGATGGAGATTCAGATAGCCTTTTTTGGGAATGAAACTGTCGATTGACGGCTTAAAGCGGTGAAAGCCATAGAACACACAGAGAGCTTCGTTTTGTTAGGTTATGGCTCATGTAACCCTAAACGAGACAACAGTTGTGGCCGTTCGAAGAATCGATATCTAAAGGGTGCAACATCTACAGTGCAAGGTGCAACATCCATCCAAATATCGAAACAGTGATGTATGACTTTTAGAAATGGGGAATGGATTTGAAATGGAATAGTACCATGGTGCACCAACATCCAATGATGGAAAATCAAAGACCATCCATGGTGATCCCGTTTTACCGTAAAAATCCACGTGGCGCAAAAAAGAAGGGTAAAAGCATCCGAGACCCGATTGAGTTCAGATGGTCATTTTTTGGGTATGAAACTGTCCATTAATGGTTTAAAGTTGTCAAAGCCGTAGAACTCATAGGGAGCTTCATTTTGAAAGGTTATGGCTCCCGTAACTCTAAATGAGCCAACAGTTATGGCCATTCGAAGAATCGATTCACAGGGTGCAACATCTAGGATGCATGTTGCAACATCCGTCCAAAATGCCAAAACAATGTCATACGACATTTAAAAAAAGGTGCATGGATTTGAAATAGAACCGTACCATAGTGCACCACCATCCAGCGATGGAAAATCGAAGACCAGCCACGGTGATCCCATTTGACCGTAAAAATCCACGTGGCGAAAAACGAATGGTAAAAAACTTCCCGGACCCGATTTAGATTCAGATGGTCTTTTTCGGGGTATGAAACTGTCCATTGATGGTTTAAAGTGGTAAAAACCGTAGAACTCACAAAGGGCTTCGTTTTGATAGGTTATGGCTCCCGTAACTCTGAACAAGACAAAGGTTATGGCCGTCCGAAAAATCGATATCCATAGGGTGTGACATCTACGGTGCAAGGTGCAACATCCGTCCAAAGTGCCGAAACAGTGACGTACGACTTTTAAAAATGGGTGGATGGATTTGAAATGGAACACTACCATGGTGCTCCACTATTCAGCGATGTAAACACGAAGACCGGCCATGGTGATCCCGTTTTACTATAAAAATCCGCGTTGCGAAAAAACGAAGGGTAAAAAACTTCCCAGACCTGATTGAGATTCGGATGGGCTTTTTTGGGTATGAAACTGTCCATTCAATGCTTAAAGCAGTCAATGTCATAGAACTCACAAAGAGCTTCATATTGATAGGTTATGGCTCCCGTAACTCTAAACGAGCCAACAGTTATGGTCGTCCGAAGAATCGATATCCACAAGGTGCAACATCTACGGTGCAAGGTATAACCTTCGTCCAAAATGCCGAACAGTGCCGTACGACTTTTAGAAATGGATGAATTGATTTGAAACGGAAAAGTATCATGGTGCACCACTGTCCGGCAATGGAAAGTTGAAGACCATCCACGGTGATCCCGTTTAACCATAAAAGTCCACGTGGCAAAAAAATGAAGGGCAAAAAACTTTCGAGACCCGATTGAGATTCGGATGGTTTTTTCTGGGTATGAAACTGTTCATTAACGGCTTAAAGCAGTAAAAGCCGTAGAACTCATAGAGAGCTTTGTTTTGACAAGTTATGGCTCCCGTAACTCTAAACGAGCCAACAGTTATGGCCTTCCGAAGACTCGATATCGACAGGGTGCAACATCTACGGTGCAAGGTGCGACATCCATCCAAATGCCGAAACTGTGCCGTATGACTTTTAGTAATAGGTGCATGGATTTGAAATGGAACAGTACCATGGTGCACCACCATGCAGCGATAGAAAATCGAAGGCCAGCCATGGTGATCCCATTTTACCATAAAAATCCACGTGGCGAAAAAACGAAGGGTAAAAAACTTCTAAGCCCAATTGAGTTCGTATGGCCTTTTCTTGGGTATGAAGCTGTCCATTGACATCTTAAAGCTATCAAAGCCGTAGAACCCACAGTGACTTCATTTTGACAGGTTATGGCACCCGCAACTTTAAACGAGCCAACAGTTATGGCTGTCCGAGAATTGATATCCACAGGGTGCAAATCTACAGTGCAAGATGCAACATCTGTCCAAATGCCGAAAAAGTGCCATACGACATTTAGAAATGGTTGCATGGATTTGAAATAGAGCAGTACGATGGTGCACCACCGTGCAGCGATGGAAAATCGAAGACCAGCAACAGTGATCCCGTTTTACCGTAAAAATCCGCGTTGCAAGAAAACGAATGGTATAAATCTTTCGAGACCCGATTGAGATTCGGATGGTCTTTTATTGATACGAAACTGTCCATTGATGGCTTAAAGTGTTCAGAGCCGTAGAACTCATAGAGAGCTTCATTTTGACAGGTTATGGCTCCCGTAACTCTAAACATTCCAACAGTCATGGCCGTCCGAAGAATCAATATCTGCATGGTGCAACATCTACGGTGCAAGGTGCAACATTCGTCCAAAATGCCGAAACGGTATCGTACGACTTTTAAAAATGGGTGCATGGATTTGAAATGGAACACTACCATGGTGCACCACCATCTAGCGATGTAAATCGAATACCAGCCACAGTGATCCTTTTTTACCGTAAAAATCAACATGGCGAAAAAACGAAAGGTAAAAAACTTTCGAGACCCGATCGAGATTCGGATGGTCTTTTTTTAGATGTGAAACTGTCCAAGGACGACTTAAAGTAGTCAAAACCGTAGAACTCACAGAAAGTTCGTTTTGATAGGTTATGGCCTGCAGTATCTCCAAACGAGCCAACAGTTATGGTCGTACGAAGAATCGATATCCACAGGGTGCAACATCTACAGTTCAAGGTGCAACATCTGTCCAAAATGCCGAAACAGTGTCGTACGTATTTTAGAAATAGGTGCTTGTATTTGAAATCAATGACTAGCCACGTGATCCCGTTTTTTACCGTAAAAATCCACATGGCGAAAAAACGAAGGGTAAAAAACTTCCGAAACCCGATTGAGATTTGGATGGTCTTTTCTTGGGTATGAAACTGTCCATTGACGACTTTAAGCTCCCAAAGCCGTAGAACTCATAGGGAGCTTCGTTTTGACAGGATATGGCTCCCGTAACTTCAATCAAGCCAACTGTTATGGTCGTCCAAAGAATCGATATCCACAGGGTGCAACATCTACGGTGCAAGGTGAAACATCCGTCCAAAATGCCGAAATGGTACGGACGATGTTTAAAAATGGACGCATGGATTTGAAATGGAACAGTACCATGGTGCCCACTTTCCAATGATGGAAAATCGAAAACCAGCCAAGGTGATCCTGTTTCACAGTAAAAATCCACGTGGTGAAAAAACGAAGGCTAAAGAACTTCTGAGACCGATTGAGATTCGGGTGGCCTTTTTTTAGTATGAAACTATCCATTGATGCTTTAAAGTGGCAAAAGTTACAAAACTCACAGAGAGCTTCGTTTTGACATGTTATGACTCCCGTTATTCTAAATGAGCCAACAGTTAAGGCCGTTCGAAGAATCGATATCCACAGGGTGCAACATCTACGGTGCAAGATGCAACATCCATCCAAATGTCAAAACAGTGTCATACGACTTTTGGAAATGGGTGCATGATGGTCTTTTTTTGGGAATGAAACTGTCCATTGACGGACTAAAGTGGTAAAAGTCGTAGAACACACAGAGAGCTTTGTTTAACAGATTATGGCTCCACTAACTCTAAACGAGCCAACAGTTATGACCGTTCGAAGAATTGATATCCGTAGGGTGCAACATCTATGGTTCAAGGTACAACATCCATCCAAATACTGAAATTGTTCCGTATGACTATTAAAAATAGGTGCATGGATTTGAAATGGAACGGTACCATGGTGCACCACCGTCCAGCGATTGAAAATCGAAGACCAGCCATGGTAATCCCGTTTTACCGTAAAAATCCACATGGCGAAAAAACGAAGGGTAAAAAACTTCTGAGACCCAATTGAGTTCGGATGGTTTTTTCTTGGGTATGAAACTGTCTACTGATGGCTTAAAGCTGTCAAAGCCCTAGAACTCAAAAGGAGCTTCATTTTAAAAGGTCATGGCTCCCATAATTCTAAACGAGCCAACAGTTATGGCCATCCGAAGAATTAATATCCATAGGGTGCAACATCTATGGTGCAAGGTGCAACATCCATCCAAAATGTCGAAACAGTGTCGTACGACTTTTAGAAAGGGGTGCATGGATTTGAAATAGAACAAATACCATGGTGCACCACCGTCTAATGATGGAAAATCGAAGATAAGCCATGGTGATCCAGTTTTACCGTAAAGATCCACGTGGTGAAAAAACGAATGGTAAAAAACTTTCGAGACCCGATTTAGATTCGGATGGTCTTTTTCTAGGTATGAAACTGTCTGTTGAATTCTTAAAGCAGTTAAATCCATAGAACTCACAGAGAGCTTCTTTTTGACAGGTTATGGCTCTCGTAACTCTAAACGAGCCAACAGTTATGGTCGTCCGAAAAATCGATATCCACAGGGTGCAACATCTAAGATGCAAGGTGCAACATCCGTCAAAAATGCCGAAACAATGTCGTACGACTTTTAAAAATGGGTGCATGGATTTGAAATGGAACGCTACCATGGTGCTCCACCATCCAGCGATGTAATATCGAAGGCCAGCCACGGTGATCCCGTTTTACTGTAAAAATCCACATGGCGAAAAAACGAAGGGTAAAAACTTCCCAAACCCGATTGAGATTCCGATGTTTAATTGGGTATGAAACTTTCCATTCATGGCTTGAAGCAGTCAATGCCGTAGAACTCACATAGAGACTCGTATTGACAGGGTATGGCTGCCGTAACTCTAAACGAGCCAACAGTTTTGGCCGTCCGAAAAATCAATATCTACAGAGTGCAACATCTACGGTGCAAGGTTTAACATCCGTCCAAAATGCCAAAACAATGCCGTACGACTTTTCAAATTGGGTACATGGATTTGAAATGGAAGAGCACCATGCTGCACCACTGTCCAGCGATGGAAAATCGAAGACCAGCCACGGTGATCCCGTTTTCCTGTAAAAATCCACGTGGAAAAAAATGAAGGGTAAAAAACTTCCGAGACTCGATTGAGTTCGGATAGTCGTTTTGGGTATGAAACTGTCCATTGATAGCTTAAAGCTGTCAAAACCATAGAACTCATAGAGAGCTTTTTTGACAAGTTAAGGCTCCCGTAACTCTCAAAGAGCCAGCAGTTATGGTCGTCCGAAGAATCGATATCCACATGGCGCAACATCTACTGCGCAAGGTGCAACATCCATCCAAAATGCCGAAACTGAGTCGCAAAACTTTTAGAAATGGGTGCATGGATTTGAAATGGAACAGCATCATGGTGCACCACCGTCCAGCGATGGAAAATCGAAGGCCAGCCACTGTGATCCCGTTTTACCGTAAAAATCTAGGTGGCAAAAAAATGAAGGGTAAAAAACTTCTAAGACCCAATTGAGATTCGGATTGCCTTTTTTTGGGTATGAAACTGTCCATCGATGGCTTAAAGCGGTAAAAGCTGTAGCACTCACAAAGAGCTTCGTTTTCATAGGTTATGGCTCTCGTAACTCTAAGCGACCCAACAGTTATGGCCGTTTGAAGAATCGATATCCAAAGGGTGCAACATCTACGGTGCAAGGTGCAACATCTGTCCAAAATGTCGAAACATTGTCGTACGACTTTTAGAAATGGGTGCATGGATTTGAAATGGAACAATACCATGGTGCACCACCATCCAGCGATGGAAAATTAAAGACCAGCCACGGTGATCCCCTTTTTTACCGTAAAAATCCACATGGCAAAAAACGAAGGGTAAAAAACTTCCGAGACCCGATTAAGATTTGGATGGTCTTTTATTGGGTATGAAACTAAACATTGATGGCTTTAAGCATAGAAGCCGTAGAACTCATAGGGAGCTTCGTTTTGACAAGTTATGGCTCCTATAACTTCAAATGAGTCAACAGTTATGACCGTCCAAAGAATCGATATCCACAGGATGCAACATCTACGGTGCAAGGTGCAACATCTGTCCAAAATGCCGAAATAGTACAGACGACTTTTAGAAATAGGTGCATGGATTTGAAATGGAATAGTGCCATGGTGCCCACTGTCCAGCGATGGAAAATCGAAAACCAGCCATGGTGATCCCGTTTCACAGTAAAAATCCACGTGGTGAAAAAATGAAGGGTAAAGAACTTTTGAGACCGATTGAGGTTCGGATGGCCTTTTTTTGGCATGAAACCGTCCATTGAAGGTTTAAAGTGGTAAAAGCTATAGAACTCACAGAGAGCTTCGTTTTGACAGCTTATGGCTCCCGTAATTTTAAACGAGCCAACAGTTATGGTCGTTCGAAGAATCGATATCTACGGGGTGCAACATCTACGGTGTAAGATGCAACATGCATCCAAATGCCAAAACAGTGTCGTACTACTTTTAGAATTGGGTTCATGGATTTGTAATGGAACAGTACCATGATGCACCACTATTTAGCGATGGAAAATCAAAGACCAGCCACGGTGATCCCGTTTTACCGTAAAAATCTACTTGGCGAAAAAATGAAGGGTAAAAAACTTCCTAGATCCGATTGTATTTGGATGGTCTTTTTTGCATATCAAACTGTCCATCGACGGCATAAAGCTTTCAAAGCCGTAGAACTCACAAAGAACTTCATTTTGACAGGTTATGGCTCTCGTATTTCTAAATAAGCGAACAGTTATGACCGTCTTAAAATTCGATATCCATAGGGTGCAACATATATTGTGAAAGGTGCAACATCCGTCCAAAATGCCAAAACTGTGCCGTATGACTTTAAAAATGGGTGCATGGATTTGAAATAGAACAGTACCATGGTGCACTACCATCCAACGTTGGAAAATTGAAGACCAACCATGGTGATTTTTTATTTTTACCGTAAAAATCCACGTGGCGAAAAAACGAATGGTAAAAAACTTTTGAGACCCGATTGAGATACGAATGGTTTTTTTGGGTATGAAACTGTCCATTGATGGCTTAAAGCAGTAAAATCCATAGAACTCATAGAGAGCTTCGTTTTGACAGGTTATGGCTCCCGCAACTCTAAACGAGCCAATAGTTATGGCCATTCGAAGAACCGATATTCACAGGGTGAAACATCTACGGTGCAAGGTGCAACATCCGTCCAAAATGGTGAAACAGTGTCGTACAACATTTAGAAATGGGTGCATGGATTTAAAATGGAACAGTACAACGGTGCACTACCGTCCAGTGATAGAAAATCGAAGACCAGCTATGGTGATCCCGTTTTATAGTAAAAATCCACGTGGCGAAAAACAAAGGGTAAAAAACTTCCGACACCCGATTGAGATTCGGATGGTATTTTTTGGGTATGAAACTGTCCGTTGACGGCTTCAATCCATCAAATCCATAAAACTCACAGAGAGCTTCGTTTTGACAAGTTATGGCTCCCGTATCTCTGAACGAGCCAACGGTTATAGTCGTCCGAAGAATCGATATCCACCGGGTGCAGCATCTACGATGCAAGGTGCAACATCCATCAGAAATGCCGAAATAGTGCTGTATGTCTTTTAGTAATGGGTGCAAGGATTTGAAATGGAATAGTACCATGGTGCACCACCGTCCAGTGATGGAAAATCGAAGACCAGCCACGTTGACCCCGTTTTACCATGAAAATCCATGTAGCGAAAAAACGAAGGGAAAAAACTTCCGAGACTCGATTGAGATTCAGGTTGTCTTTCTTTGGGTATGAAACTGTCCATTGTCGGCTTAAAGTTACTAAAGCCGTAGAACTCACGGAGAGCTTCGTTTTGACAGATTGTGGCTTCCGTAACTCCAAATGAGTCGACAGTTATGGACATCCGAAGAATCGATATCCATAGGGAGCTACAAGTATGGTGCAAGGTCCAACTTCATCTAAAATGCCAAAACTGTGTCGTACGACGTTTAGAAATGGGTGTATGGATTTGAAATGGAACAGTACCAAAGTGCACCACCGTCCAGTGATGGAAAATCAAAGACCAACCACGGTGATCCCGTTTTACTGCAAAAATCCACATGGCGAAAAAACGAAGGGTAAAAAGCTTCCGTAATTCTAGGTATGAAACTGATTGAGTTTGGATGGTCTTTTTTAGGTATGAAACTGTCCATTGATCGCTTAAAGCAGTCAAAGTCGTAGAAATCACAGAGAGCTTTATTTTGACAAGTTATGACTCCCGTAATTCTAAACGAGCCAATAATTATGGTCGTCCGAAGAATCGATATCCATAGGGTGCAAATCTACGGTGCAAGGTGCAAATCTGTCCAAAATGCCGAAATAGTGCCGTAAGACTTTTAGAAATAGGTGCATTGATTTGAAATGGAATAGTACCATAGTGCACCACCTTCCAGCGAAGGAGAATCGAGACCAGCCACGTTGATCCCGTTTTACCATAAAAATCCACGTGGCGAAATGAAGGGTAAAAAACTTCCGGGACTCGATTGAGATCGGATGGTCTTTTTTTGGGTATGAAACTGTCCATTGACGGTTTAAGGCTGTAAAAGCCGTAAAACTCACAGAGATCTTCGTTTTTATAGGTTATGGCTCCCGTAATTCTTAACGAGGCATCAGTTATGGTCGTCCGAAGAATCAATATCCATAGGGTGCAACATCTACGATGCAAGGTCTAACATCCGTCCAAATTGCCGAAACAGTGTCGTACCACATTTAGAAAGGGGTGCATGGATTTGAAATGGAAAAGTACCGTGGTGCACCACCGTCTAGCGATGGAAAGTCGAAGATCAGCCAAGGTAATCCCGTTTTACTATAAAAAAATCAACGTGGTGAAAAATCGAAGGTAAAAAACTTCCGAGACCCAATTGAGTTCGGATGGTCTTTTTTGGATATGAAACTGTCCATTGATAGCTTAAAGAGGCCAAAGCCGTAGAACTCACAGAGAGCTTTGTTCTGACAGGTTATGGCTCCCGTAACTCTAAACGAGCCAACAGTTATTGCCGTCTGAAAAATTGATATCCATAGGGTGCCACATCTACGGTGCAAGGTGCAACATCCGTCCAATATGCCGAAACAGTGCCGTACGACTTTTAGAAATGGATGCGTGGATTTGAGATGAAACAGTACCATGGTATACTGCCGTCCAATGATGGAAAATCGAAGACCAGCCACGGTGATCTCGTTTTACTATAAAAATCCACGTGGCGAAAAAACGAAGGATAAAAAACTTCTTGAGACCCAATTGAGGATTGGATGGTCCTTTTTTAGGAATGAAACAGTCCATTGACGGATTAAAGAGATCAAATTCGTAAAACTCATAGAGAGCTTCCTTTTGACAGGTTTTGGCTCCCGTAATTCTAAACGAGCCAACAGTTATGGTCGTCCGATGAATCGATATCTACAAGGGGCAACAACTACGGTGCAAGGTGCAACATCCATCAAAAATGCCAAAACAGTGTCGTACGACCTTTAAAAATGGGTGCATGGATTTGAAATGGAACACAACCATGGTGGTCCACCATCCAGCGATGTAAAATCGAAGACCAGCCACGGTGATCCCGTATTACTGTAAAAATCCAAGTGGCGAAAAAACGAAGGGAAAAAACTTCTAAGACCCGATTGAGACTCAATGGTCTTTTTTGCGTATCAAAATTTCCATCCTTGGCTTAAAGCAGTCAATGTCGTAGAACTCACAGAGTGCTTCATATTGACAGGTTGTGGCTCTCGTAACTCCAAACGAACCAGTTGTTTGGCCGTCTAAAGAATTGATATCCATGGGGTGCAACATCTACGGTGCAAGGTGCAACATCCATCCAAAATGCCAAAACTGTGCCATACGACTTTTAGAAATGGGTGCTTGGGTTTGAAATGGAACAGTACCATGGTGCGCCACCATCCAGCGATGGAAAATCGAAGACCAGCCACGGTGATCCCATTTTACCGTAAAAATCCACATGGCAAAAAAACGAAGGGTAAAAAACTTTCGAGACCCGATTGAGATTTGGACGGTCTTTTTTTTGGGTTTGATACTGTCCATTGATGGCTTAAAGGGGTAAAAGCCATAGAAATCATAAAGAGCTTCGTTTTGACAGGTTATAGCTCCCGTAACTCTAAACAAGCCAACAGTTATGACCGTCCGAAGAATCGATATCCACACGGTGCATCATCTACGGTGCAAGGTGCAACATCCATACAAATGCCGAAACTATGCTGTAAGACTTTTAGAGATGGATGCATGGATTTGAAATGGAACAATACCATGGTGCACCACCGTGCAGCGATAGAAAATTGAAGACCAGCCATGGTGATCCCGTTTTGCCGTAAAAATTCACATGGCGAAAAAACGAAGGGTAAAAAACTTCCGAGACCAACTGAGTTCAGATGTTCTTTTTTGGTTATGACTCCCGTAACTCTAAACGAGCCAGCAGTTATGGCCGTCCGAAGAATCGATATCCACAATGGGCAACATCTATGGTGCAAGGTGCTACATCCGTCCAAAATGTCGAAACAGTGTCATACGACTTTTAGAAATGGGTGCATGGATTTGAAATAGAACAGTACCATGGTTCACCACCGTGCAACGATGGAAAATCGAAAACAAGCAACGGTGGTCCTGTTTAACCGTAAAAATCTACTTGGTGAAAAAATGAATGGTAAAAAACTTCCAAGACCCGATTGAGATTCGGATGGTCTTTTTTTGGTATGAAACTGTCCATTAACATCTTAAAGTGGTCAAAGCCGTAGAACTCATAGAGAGCTTCTTTTTAATTAGTTATGGCTCCCGTAACCCTAAACGAGCCAATAGCTATGGCTGCCCGAAGAATCAATATCCACAGTGTGCAACATCTACGGTGCAAGGTGCAACATTCGTCCAAAATGCCGAAACAGTTCTGCACGACTTTTAAAAATGGATGCATGGATTTAAAACGGAACACTACTATGATGCACCACCAGCCAGCGATGTAAAATTGAAGACCAGCCACGGTGATCCGGTTTTACCGTAAAAATCCACGTGGAGAAAAAACAAAGGGTAAAAAACTTCCGTGACCTGATTGAGAATCGGATGGTCTTTTTTTTGGTTTGAAACTGTCCAATGATGGCTTGAAGTAGTCAAAGCTGTAGAACTTATAGAGAGCATCGTTTTGCAAGGTTATGGCCTCCTGTATCTCCAAACGGGCCAACAGTTATGGTCGTTCGAAGAATCAATATCCACATGGTGCAACATCTACAGTGCAAGGTGTGACATCCATCCAAAATGTCGAAACAGTGTCGTACGACTTTTAGAAATAGGTTCATGTATTTGAAATGGAATAGTACAATGGTTCACCATCGACCAGCGATGGAAAACTGAAGACCAGCCACGGTGATCCTATTTTACATTAAAAGTCCACGCGGTGAAAAAACAAAGTAAAAAACTTCCGAGACCTGATTGAGATTTGGATGGTCTTTTTTTAGGAATGAAACTATCCATTGATGGATTAAAGTGGTAAAAGTCGTAGAGAAAGCTTCGTTTTGATAGGTTATGGTTCCCGTAACTCTAAACGAGTCAACAGTTATGGCCGTTCGAAGAATTGATATCTATAGGGTGCAACATCTACGGTTCAAGGTGCAACATCCATCCAAATACCGAAACAGTGCAGTACACTTTTAGAATTGGGTACATGGATTTGAAATGAAACAGTACATTGTGCACCACCATTGAATGTTGGAAAATCGAAGACCAGCCATGGTGATCCCGTTTTACCGTAAAATTCCACGTGGCGAAAAAACAAAGGGTAAAAAACTTCCGAGACCCGATTGAGTTCGAATGGTCTTTTTTTGGGTATGAAACTGTCCATTGATGGCTTAAATCTGTTAAAGACGTAAAACTCATAGGGAGCTTCATTTTGAAAGGTCGTGGCACCCGTAGCTCTAAATGAACCAACAGTTATGGCCATCTGAAGAAATGATATCCACAGGGTGCAACATCTACGGTGCAAGGTACAACATCTGTCCAAAATGCTGAAACAGTGTCGTATGACTTTTAGAAAAGGGTGCATGGATTTGGAAAAGAACAATGACATGGTGCACCACCGTCCAGCGATGGAAAATCGAAGACCAGCCACGGTGATCCAGTTTTACCATAAAAATCCCCATAGAAAAAAACGAATGGTAAAAAAATTCCGAGATCCGATTTAGATTAGGATGGTCTTCTTTTGGATAACAAACTGTCCACTGACATCTTAAAGTGGACAAAGCTATAGAGCTCATAGAGAGCTTCGTTTTGACAGGTTACGACTACGGTAACTCTAAACGAGCCAACATTTATGGGTGTCTGAAGAATCGATATCCACAAGGTGCAACATCTACGGTGCAAAGTGCAACATCCTTCCAAAATCTCGAAACAGTGTCGTACGACTTTTAAAAATGGGTGCATAGATTTGAAATGGAACACTACCATGGTGCTCCACATCCAGCGATATAAAATCGAAGACCAGTGACGATGACCCCGTTTTAATATAAAAATCCATGGCGAAAAAACGATGGGTAAAAAACTTTACAGTCCCGATTGAGATTCGGATAGTCTTTTTGTGGGTGTGAAACTGTCCAATCACGGCTTAAAGCAGTCAATGTCATAGAACTCACAGAGATATTCATACTGACAGGTTATGGCTCCCATAACTCTAAACGAGCCAACAGTTATGGTCGTCCGAAGAATCGATATCCACAGGGTGCAACAACTACGGTGCAAGGTGCAACATCCGTCCAAAATGCCAAAATAGTGTCGTACGACCTTTTGAAATGGGTGCATGTATTTGAAATGGAACAGCACTTTGGCGCACCACCGTCCAGCGATGGAAAATCGAAGACCAGCCATGGTGATCCCATTTTACCATAAAAATCCACGTGGCGAAAACACAAAGGGTAAAAAACTTTCGAGACCCGATTGAGTTTGGATGGTCTTTTTTGGGTATGAAACTGTCCATTGATGGCTTAAAGCTGTCGAAACCGTAGAACTCACAAAGAGCTTCTTTTTGACAAGTTAAGGCTCCTGTAACTCTCAACGAGCCAACAGTTATGGCCATCCAAAGAATCAATATCCACAGGGCGCAACATCTAAGGTGCAAGGTGCAACATCCATCCTAAATGCCAAAACAGTGTCGTACAACTTTTAGCAATGGGTGCATGGATTTGAATGGAACAGTACCATGGTTCACCACCGTCCAGTGATGGAAAATCGAAGACCATCCACAGTGATCCTGTTTTACCGTAAAAATCTAGGTGGCGAAAAACGAAGGGTGAAAAAAATTCCATGACCCGATTGAGATTCGGATGGTCTTATTTTGGTATGAAATTGTCCATTAGTGGCGTGAAGCGATCAAAGTCGTAGAAATCACAAAGAGCATCATTCTGAAAGATTATGGCTCCCGTTACTCCAAACGAGCCAAGAGTTATGGTCGTCCAAAGAATCGATATCCACGGGGTGCAACATCTACGGTGCAAGGTGCAACATCCATCCAAAATGCAAAAACATTGTCGTACGACTTTTAAAAATGGGTGCATGGATTTGAAATGGAACGGTACCATGGTTCACCACCGTCCAGCGACGGAAAATCGAGGACCAGCCATGGTGATCCCGTTTTACGGTAAAAATCCACATGGCGAAAAAATGAAGGGTAAAAAACTTCCAAGACTCGATAGAGATTCGGATGGCCTTTTTTGGGTATGAAACTGTCCATTGATGGCTTTAAGTGCACAAGGCCATAGAACTCACAGAGAACTTCGTTTTGATAGGTTATGGCTCCCGTAACTCCAAACAAGCCAACAGTTATGGCCGTCCGAAGAATCGATATCCACAGGGTGCAACATCCACGGTGCAAGGTGCAATATCCGTCCAAAATGTCGAAATAGTACGTACGACTTTTAGAAATGGGTGCATGGATTTGACATGGAACAATACCATGGTGCCCACCGTCCAATGATGGAAAATCAAAAACCAGCCACGGTGATCCCGTTTTACAGTAGAAATCCATGTGGCGAAAAAATGAAGGGTAAAAAATTTCCAAGGCCGATTGAGGTTTGAATAGTCTTTTTTGGATATGAAACTGTCTATTGATGGCTTAAAGTGGTAAAAGACGTAAAACTCACAGAGAGCTTCGTTTTGACAGGTTGTGGCTCCCATAACTCTAAACAATCCAATAGTTATGGCCGTTCGAAGAATCGACATCCACAGGGTGCAACATCTATGGTGCAAGGTGCAACATCCATCCAAATGCCGAAACAATGCCGCAAGACTTTTAGAAATTGGTGCATGGATTTTAAATGGAACAGTACCATGGTGCACCACCGTCTAGCGATGGAAAATCGAAGATCAACCACGGTGATTCCGTTTTACCGTAAAAATCTACGTGGCGAAAAAACAAAGGGTCAAAAACTTCCTACATCCGATTGAGTTCGGATGGTCATTTTTTGGGTATGAAATGGTCCATCAACGGCATAAAGCTATCAAATTCGTAGAACTCACAAAGAGCCTCATTTTGACAGGTTATGGCTCCCATAATTCTAAACGAGCCAACAGTTATGGCCGTCCGAAAAATCGATATCCACAGGGTGCAACATCTACAGTGCAAGGCGCAACATCCGTCCAAAATGCCGAAACAGTGTCGTACGACTTTTAGAAATAGGTGAATGGATTGGAAATAGAACAGTACCACATTGCACCACCATTCAACGATGGAAAATCAAAGACCAGCGACGGAGATCCCGTTTTACCGTAAAAATCCACGTGGCGAAAAAACGTATGGTAAAAAACATTCGAGACCCAGTTGAGATTTAGATGGTCTTTTTTTGGTATGAAACTACCTATTGACGGCTTGAAGTTGTCAAAGCCGTAGAACTCATAGAGAGCTTCATTTTGACAGGTCATGGCTCTTGTAACTCTAAACGAGCCAACAGTTATGGTCGTTCGAAGAACCGATATCCACTGGGTGCAACATTTACGGTGCAAGGTGCAACATCCGTCCAAAATGCTTAAACAGTGTCGTACAACTTTAAGAAATTGGTGCATGAATTTGACATGGAACAATACAATGGTGCACCACCGTCCAGCGATGTAAAATCGAAGACCAGCCATGGTGATCCTGTTTTACCGTAAAAATCCACGTGCCAAAAAAACGAAGGGTAAAAACTTTCGAGACCTGATTGAGATTCGGGTGGTATTTTTTGCGTATGAAACTGTCCATTAACGGATTAAAGCAAAAAAAAGCCGTAGAACTCATAGAGAGCTTCGTTTTGACAGGTTATTGCTCCCGTAACTCTAAACGAGCCAATAGTTATGGCAGTCCGAAGAATCGATACCATAGGTGCAACATCTACGGTGCAAGGTGCAGCATCCATCTAAATGTCGAATCAGTACCGCACGACTTTGAGAAATGGGTGCATATATTTGAAATGGAACACTACCATGGTGCACCATCGTCCAACAATGAAAATTCGAAAACCTGCCACGATGATCCTGTTTTACCGTAAAAATCCCTCTGGCGAAAAAACGAAGGGTAAAAACCATCGTAGATCCGATTGAGTTCACTTGGTCTTTTTTTGGGTATGAAACTGTCCATTGATGGCTTAAAGCTGTAAAAGCCGTAGAACTCACATAGTGCTTCATTTTGACAGGTTATGGCTCAAGTAACTCTAAACGAGCCAACAGTTATGGCCGTCCTAAGAATCGATATCCACAAGGTGCAACATCTACGGTGCAAGGTGCAACATCCGTCCAAAATGCCGAAACAGTGCCGTATGAATTTTAGAAATGAGTTCATGGATTTGAAATAGAGCAGTACCTTGGTGCACCACCGTCTAGTTATGGAAAATCAAAGACCCGCCATGGTGATCCCATTTTACCATAAAAATCCACGTGGCGAAAAAACGAATGGTAAAAAACTAATGAGACTTGATTGAGATTTGGATGGTCCTTTCTGGGTATGAAACTGTCCATTGACAGCTTAAAGTAATCAAAACAATAGAACTCAGAAAGAGCTAAGTTTTGACAGATTATGCCTCCTGTAACTCTAAACGAGCCAACAGTTATGGTCGTCCGAAGAATCGATATCCATAGGATGCAACATCTACGATGCAAGGTGCAACATCCGTCCAAAATGCCGAAACAGTGTCGTATGGCTTTTAAAAATGGGTGCATGGACTTGAAACGGAACACTGCCTTGGTGCACCACCATCCAACGATGTAAAATCGAAGACCAACCACGATGATCCTGTTTACCGTAAAAGTCGACGTGGCGAAAAAACGAAGGGTTAAAAACTTCTGAAACCCGATTGAGATTCAGATTGTCTTTTTTGGGTATGAAACTGTCCATTGATGGCTTAAAGCAGTCAAAGCCGTAGAAGTCACAGAGAGCTTTGTTTTGACAGGTTATGTCTTCCGCAACTCTAAACGGACCAACCGTTATGGCCATCCGAAGAATCGATGTCCACAGGGCGCAACATCTACAGTGCATGGTGTAACATCCGCTGAAAATGCCGAAACAGTGTCGTACGACTTTTAAAAATGGGTGCTTGGATTTTAAATGGAACAGTGCCGTGGTGCACCACCATCCAGCGATGGAAAATCGAAGACCAGCTACGGTGATCCCATTTTACCATAAAAATCCATGTGGCGAAAAAAGGAAGGGTAAAAAACTTCTGAGACACTATTGAGATTCTGATTGTCTCTTTTAGGTAAGAAACTGTCCATTGACGGCTTAAAGCAGTCGAAGCTATAGAACTCAAAGAGAGCATCGTTTTGACAGGTTATGGCTCCCGTAACTCTAAACGAGCCAACAGTGATGGCCGTCCGAAGAATCGATATTCACAGGGTGAAACATCTACGGTGCAAGATACAACACCCATCTAAAATTCTAAAACATTTCCATACGAATTTTAGAAATGGGTGCATGAATTTCAAATGGAACAATACCATGGTGCACCACCGTCTAGCGATGGAAAATCGAAGACCAGCCAAGGTGATCTTGTTTTACCGTAAAAATCCACGTGGCGAAAAAACGAAGGGTAAAAAAGGTCGGAGACCCGATTGAGATTTGAAGGGTCTTTTTTTGGGCGTGAAACTATCCATCAATGGCTTAAAGTAGCAAAAGCCGTAGAACTCAAAGAGAGCTTCGTTTTGATAGGTTATGGCACCAGTAACTCTAAACGAGCCAATAGTTATGGCCGTCTGAAGAATCGATATCAATAGGGTGCAACATCTACGATGCAAGATGCAACATCCATCCAAAATGCCAAATAGTGCCGTACGACTTTTAGAAATGGGTGCATGGATTTCAAATGGAACAGTACCATAGTGCACTACTGTCCAGCGATGAAAAATCGAAGACCAGCCACGGTGATCCCGTTTTACCGTTAAAATCCACGTGGCTAAAAAACGAAGGGTAAAAAACATCCGAGACCCGATTGAGTTCGGATGGTCTTTTTTGGGTATGATACTTTCTATTGATGGCTTAAAGCTATCGAAGCCATAGAACTCATAGAGAGCTTTGTTTTGACAGGTTATGGGTCTCGTTACTCTAAACGAGTCAACAGTTATGGCCGTCTGAAGAAAAGATATCCAAAGGGTGCAACATCTGTGGTGCAAGGTGCAACATCCATCCAAATGCTGAAAGAGTGTCGTACGACTTTTAGAAATGGGTGCTTGGATTTGAAATGGAATAGTACTATGGTGTACCATCGTCCAACGATGGAAAATCGAAGACCAGTCATGGTGTTCCCATTTTACCATAAAAATCCACATGGCGAAAAAACGAAGGGTGGAAAAATTTCCGAGACCCGATTGTGTTCGGATGGTCTTTTTTTGGGTATGAATCATTCCATTGATGGCTTAAAGCTATCAAAGCCGTAGAACTCATAAAGAGCTTCATTTTAACATGTTACGGCCCCCGTAACTCTAAACGAGCCAACTGTTATGGTCGTCCGAAGAATCGATATCCATAGGATGCAACATCTACGGTGCAAGGTACAGCATCCGTCCAAAATGCCGAAACAGTGTCGTACGACTTTTAGGAATGGGTGCATGGATTTGAAATAGAACAGTACCACGGTGCATCACCATGCAACGATGGAAAATCGAAGACCGGCTACGATAATCCCGCTTTACCGTAAAAATCCACATGGCAAAAAAGGAATGGTAAAAAACTTTCGAGACCCGATTGAGATTCGGATGGTCATTTTTTGGATATGAAACTATCCATTGATGGCTTAAAGCGGTCAATACCGTTGAACTCACAGAGAGCTTCGTTGTGACGATCCGACTTCCTACGCCCAGAAAGACGTTCCGTCATGCAGAAAGAAAGGGATGAGAAAATAGAAAAGATAGAGAAGAAAGAACCACAACATCAGAATCTCACAGCGGAACGAATAAATTATAATAATCACATAAATATTTACATATTATACAACCTCAATCAGAGTTATACAGAAATACATCATATACTAGACAGTTATAAACACCTGTCTAGTTAATACACCTCAATACAATACAGAGATACCAACACAATGGAACTATATATATATATCTACAACGCTGAAGCCACCTGCTCCATTGCTCCTCCAGAATTCGTCAAAGCCAACCTGAATCCCTTGGCTACCCGTAAAAAATTTGGGTACCCGAGAGTTTATGAAAAACAAAAATAAACTTCGGGTCAGACATGGGTCTGGTATGAGTAACAGGTTAAAGTTGCTTAACTTTAAAAATCTTTTGAAAACAAAAGGTATCACGTAAGACTTCCCACACATAAACATGGGTAAGTTTTTACCTTACGCTAACCAAAACATTTTATAGGAAATTCTGTGATATTATAATAGGTCTAGGGTTTTCAAGTAAATAGAAAATAGCTGAAATTGTTACATTCATTAAATTCCAGCTACTAGCCATAAAAGTGGGTAATACAATCAAAACCGTGGGCACTTATTGGATTGTGGATTCCATACAATGGCAGGGCTACTGGGGTACCGCCCGTCACAGTACGTGGCCTAGATCAACGTACCGAGGATTACTCCCTTCATCCCCTGCAACACAAGGCCGGAACCATTCCTTACTGAACAGTCCCGAACAAGATACACCCCACAGTTGTTTGCAACCAACTGCCCACACAGCCGAATAAAAAGGGACATCTAGACAGGGGAATATCCTTGTCCTGCATGGGTATGACCCGCCTAGCCTTGCTGCATCTCCCCTGTTTTAGCCATTCCCGGTTGATGAGGCTTGAGGTTACGATTACCTTTAGAGAACATATTTCTTAGAATGCTCATCGCCCGCCTGACGATGTGTTGAAAACATTCAATCCATACAAGTTCGTTCCGGGTTCGAACGAAACCGAAGGCATTATCTCGTTACACTCATTTTGGAATCACCCTCAGAGTTAACGACGATAACCCATGCATTCTGAGTCTTCATCTTCACTTCAGATTCACGACCTATCGTTAATTTGGAGTCGATGTGGTTTTCGGATATTCCTAATGCGGAAACCCGATCCCGGTCTCATCGAAATCCAAAGCGTGTCTTTTAAGGCCAAGTTGTCTATTTAGTCTTAACAGTTTAATTCAATATAATCAACATACACACAGATGGATAATTCATAATATCACGGTAAATAATCACAGATAATCTCATAAACAAAGAATAAATATTATTATCTAAACAGATAACCAAATATTATCATATTTAAATCAAGCATCCATGACACATAGATATTATTCATGCCAGATCACAACCATCAAATGAAATATCAATATCATTCATCCATAAGCAATGATTTATAATCATACCATTTGTAATTAATTTCAAATGAATTAAATTAACTACTTCAATCTCTAATTAATTTAAAATAAATTAAATTAATTACCTCATCTGTAAATCCTGCTTATACAACCATTAATTAATTACAAATCAAATTAATTAATCATCCTCTAAATATCTGTCTTGATTAAACACCTTTGCTTAATCATTTTCTAATTACATTAAGTAATTAGTCTTAATTAGTTTTACAAATTAATTATCCTAAATCATTTATAGTAAATAACATTTTCTTACCTTATTTATAAATTTAATTAATTACATTTATTGTTGATTAATTACATAAATTAATCACCACATTATTAAATTTCTTAATTAATCAATTCTTAATTTCATCATTAATTAAATTAATTAATGACCTTTAATTTAGATTTAAATTAATTTGCTTTGAGTAAATTAATTACATTAAGTAATCGATTTTTAATTAAACATAATTATTAATCACCCTTGATTAATATCATTCCAGTAATTACTATCCTTGATTACTCATATAATTTAATTAATTATCCCATAATTAATTATCTCCACTAATTAATCCCAAGATTAATTATAAAAGTAATTATCCAAATTACTTTATTAACACATTATTTTCATTAATTACATTCAATAATTAACGTTCATTACTTCTTAAGTAAATTCTGCTCCATTGAATACACTAAGTAATTATACTTATCAATTTATCAAATGATTTCCTTAAATTAATTAACCAAAATAAATTAACTTAAAATTAATCACTTATCTCAATTAATTACAATAAGTAATTAATCCCTTAATTACTTTCACCAAGTAATTTCATTTAACAAATTACAATAGATTATCTAAATTAATTAATCTAATTAATTATCAAAATTAATCGCATTAATTAATTATTTAATAATCATTAGTTAATTATCTCAATTAACTAATCACATTTATTTAATTACTTCCTTAATTAATTTCTAATTCTAATTCATTAATTTCAAATTAGATAAATGAGTCATTCTTTAATTAACTTACTTATTAAATTACTTCAATATCTTAATTATCTATAAGATAATCCATTCCTTTATAAATGATTTCATTATCATTAAAGTGTAAAACATTTCGCATTTGAATCTAAATTTTAAATTACATTTTGAATTTAAGATTCAAAATGGTTATTCTTTTAAACATTTATCCAATTTAAAGTTCAATTATTTATTTGAAACCAATTCCTGTTAACAACTATTTGATTTATACTTGTTTTTACAATATTCAGATTTAAAACTGATTTAGTTTTCAGATTTGAATACAAGAAGAACTTGAATCCAATAATTTAACTTTGATTTAAAATTTTGATTTAAACTTCCCTTTAAAACTTGAATTAAAACTTGATCTTCAAATCCAAATCTATTTTAAAACCTTAAGATTCAAATGTTCATTTGAATTTATACTGTTTTCAATTTAAATTACAGTTTAAATTCTGTTTTTTTTTCAAACCTTAAATTAATTAAAATTTTGAAAACCTGTCAGGTTTTTAAACCTGAAAACCCACCTTTAAACACTTAAAACTTTAATTTCATTTCAAATTTGAATTTAAAAATAAACTTAAATTCAAATTGCAAACTGAATTTAAACTTGAATTTATACTTGGCTTTTAGTTGAACTTAGTTCAACTTTGTTATAATTTAAAGTTAAGCTTCAGGAAATTGATCAGGTTCTGGAACCTGTAACAAGTATTTATTCGAGTCTCCCACCTTGCTTCGAGTCTCAACCCCAAAAACTTCGAGTAAAAATATGATTCAACCCGAGTAAAACTCGAGTTCAAAAACCCCACAAACATCCCAACCTTCACCGGTTTCAAGTCCTTCCACCAGAAAACAAAAGTACACGGTGCACATGCACCGTGACTCTGATCAACTCCGACCTCCCACCAGACCTCCATCTCATCGGCAACCATCTCCAGATGACTTCACGATCATCCAAAACCATTGCTACATCCCGAATCAAAATCGAGTTAGTTGCCCAAACCTGGAAACGCGATCAGGTCTCCACCCAAACCTGGAAACTCAAGCCGCACTTCAAACTCCGACCACCATATCATCAGAGACTCCGGCCATAGCTTCATCAATACTTCAACGACCATTCCCCAAACCCCCATGGCACTCGATGCTCCAGTGACCTCACAATGCACTTGTTTCTCCAGCACGGCTAAACTAGGTTTAGCAACAAAACTCAACCACCACAGTCACCACCATGGCCGTGACCACCTCCTACTATTTTTCCCATCACCTCGGCAAGCTTCTCCACCCCCTCGCACAACCTCAACCCCTCTGATCAACGAGACCGACTCCGGCGACTTGAAAAGAAAAAATAGAACAAACCCAAACTGCACCTTCAATGCTTTATTAAAAATAGTGACTTTAATTTTAAAAATCAAGTTTTTGTTTAGTGTTTTAGTTTATATGCCTGAACTAAGTAATTATGAAGTTTGAGTTTCATCAAATCTTGAGTTTATACTGTCTTACTATCTTTCCAGAGCAAAGTTTGAATTTTGTTTAGCTTAATAAAATTTTAACATCACCTTTATAACCAAACAATCAAGTTTTATCTTGATTCTGAGTCCTAACGATAATGGATCAGACAGTAAAGATTTTTAAACTAATCTGGTTTTGAAATTTTAGAACAGAGATGATCCTTAGGTATTTACAAACACATATACATCATACATCCCAAAAATACACAGAGATATTCCCAAATATATACACATGCAAACTTATTTCAGATATAAATAAAGCAACCATATTAATATTTGAGTTTAACAAAAAATGTTACTCACCTGATAGATGATGAACAGAGATTTTGAAAACTTGAAAACAGATTTGAACTTGAAATCTGTAAACTGAAACCTTTTGCTTTGGAACTGAGATGCTGAATTGTTTGGAAATGATTACAGGTTTGGCTTTGAAGATGTTAAACTGGAATGCAAACTTTGATTTGAAAACCTTAAACTTGAATTGCTGTAGCTTAAAAACTGATTTTTAAAAAGAACTTCATGTATGCTGGCTTTGATCTTCCTACTAATCTTCTAGCTTTTGTTGTTGTATGTTGTTTATTTGAATGATGTTTGAGTTTATAAAAGTGGGAATTCTACTTGTATATTTTCAGGTTTGAAATGAACGAACTAAAAACAGTATGCATATATAAAGAAGTTTTACAGGGGTAGGTACTAACTGGGTTTAGGCTTTTCTTTACTTTTGTTTGTATCAGGTAAACGCTTAATTTTGGAGGCTGAAAGATTTTTATACAAATTTCGAAATGACATGTTTGTATGCTAGAGATGAAAGCTTTAAATGTTAATGTACTTTTATGTTTACAGCTAACCTTGTTTTTATGCTTAGATATTTTTGTTTATACTTTGTTTTATTCTTTTTGTTTCATATTTTGTTCTTGTCTGCATCTTTTACAAGCAACATTCCTACAAAGCCTGGTACAAATCTCTATTATTTTGTTTCTTAACTTGATGTTTTGTACTTGTCTGAATCTTAATTCACAAGCTACTAATATTTTATTTTATGTTTTCATACTTGTCTTCTTTTCTACTCTTCATACTTACTGTACTTTGCATTTTTTTTCCTTATCCTGCATATTTCTATACTTCTCTTTGTATTTCATCTTACATGTTTATATTCTTGCCTGCATATATTTTATTTTGTTTTATACTTGATGTTTATATTCTTTGCCTTGTATATTTTCTTTACAGGCTGCAATTATATTTATACAAAGCCTTTTGATTTATTATCACTTCAAGTACAAATATATTTTGTTTTATTTACTCTTTAGCCTGCATAATTTTGTTGTACTTAACTTTATTTCTTCATTTTTCTTACCTGCCTCATATTTGATGTTCAGATATTTAATTTTTTTAATATTACCTGGCAGCTTTTATCCCTTCTATATGTACATATATAAGGTTGTTGTAGCAAATGTTATAACATTTTAACCTAAGTATAAATACATACCTTTATACTTAAACAAATTTTACACTTCTACTTTTCTTTTATCTTAAACATTCTTGAAAGATGTTATTATAAATTCCAAATCATGGCTTCATATGCATACGTAATTAGACTTATGTTTAATATGTATAAGGTTTATTTTATTTTTAAATAGTCTTGAAAGACTTATTTCTAAACCTTTCAAATTATAGCTTCCCTCAAAATACACATACATGTATTTAAATAATTTTAAAATAATTATTTTTATTTGTATTGAAACCCATTTGTAAAAATATTACATTATTTAGATTGTTTTAAAATAACTAGTTATTAAATTAAAATAATGAAATTATCACTACCTAAGTATATTACTTATTTTATTAACCACATTTAAAATCAAACGACCTTTGTTAAGTTTAAATTTAAGTTAAATCATTTAAACAAATTTTAATCTTATCTTGAGTATCTTTAAACCATATTATTATTTATTCAATATTAAATTTCCAAATTATCAAAAATAATAGAATTAGAAACCATAACTTTATTTATTAAATTTAAAACAAAAACTTATCTATTTATAATATATATCAATATACATATATACATTACAAATAGAAATAATTTAAATTAGCTTTTAAAAAGAAAATTTATCAGTGAAATATTTATTTAAACAAAGATTATTAATTCAAATTTAAATTATTATCAAATCAATTTAATTTTTAATGCAGATTATTAAATTGATATTGCCCCAAATTTTCGGGATATAACATTCTTCCCCCCTTAAAAGAATTTCGTCCCCGAAATTTAAAACAAAGGTAATTTAATAATCTAGTTAAAGATTTAAAATTTGAACACAAGCATATATCCATCATAAGCTAACAATCATAGCAACAAATTTATCCAAACAAACAAGTCTAATTATCCAGATAAGATTCCGGATAGAATTTGCTCGAGTTTCCCCAAGTATAAATACCGGGTTACTCGCTCTATAGAATCCAAACAAACAATATTACTAAGCTACAGAACTTCTACTCGTCTAGATCTACCAACAAGACAGGATATCAGACTACAGACAAGTCTGACACAACAACCAAAACTCCATGAACTGCTGATTCTACAACCAGAGATAGATCTTACACGTACTCCCTCAGAGATACGTGAACACAACGAATTCCAGTTATCCAAACTGACAATCCAATCCTGAAGACTAAACACTTATCCAAAATCAAATCTCCGACTTCGAAATCCAAATTCCTTCGTATCTTATCCATAAAACTCCTCGGACGATCCTGGGCTTCCTTCATCTTTCCCGATCAGCTCAACTCTTGCTGATGCTCCTAGAAATAAACTGGACCAATCACAATCCAACAAAATGATCTCCCCAAGATCAACCAAACTCAGAACACAAACTCTACTCCAAATTAGAAAACAGAACTCACTTCTCTCATCTGGAAGAGATAAAACAGGTGCACTCCAATCTGGCCTCAGATTCTGAAAAATTTCCTGTAGGACTCTCTAATCCAAACATTGCAATATCCAGTTGCTCCCAAACTAAAACAGCTACCACCATGCTTCCACCGCGCAACTCTGACTAAACAGATAAAAGTGCTAAAGATGAACTCAAGCACAGACTGGTCAACACATTCCCAAAGATAAAGCTCACATATCCAAAAAGAAAACTCCGAAGTTTCTCCAAAACCTGAGCTACTTCCACAACTCAAAAAAAATCATCCTATTACTAAGCTGATCCATCAGTACCACTCTTGGAAATCCAGTCGATACCAAACTCAATCTCCAGATGCTAACACAACTCTGACTCCTTGAAGACATCCAGAAAAATTCTGAAACACAAAAGAACACTCAAACTATCGCAATTCATTTTTGCGATCAATCCAGCCAAATTCCAAAGACACTGCTCTCTCTTTACCAAACAGAACAGCTCACACCTATGTGGCCAATCCATCAAAGAAATGGAACTACTCTACTACTTCTGAATTTACCTCAAGAAAAACTGCTAAGCCAGAAGACCTCCTAATCCAAAGCTCTTCGAGAAACTCGGACTCCAAAGCAAACAGGAACACCCAACTGAACACAGCGACAACATCGAACAGATACACTTCATTAACTTGTCCTAAAGAAACATCTTCGGAGACATCCATAGTCACTGTGTCTCATCACACAGCTACTACACCTTGATATATCAAGATATCATGACCGGTTTCTGTCCAGCCGACAGATCCAAACTCTGGCTCAATCAAATCACACTTCAAGAATGAACTCCGAGCCTTAACAGGTTTCCTTCAAAGATCAATGAAATCCTTACACCGTCCAAAGTTTACTCGAGACGGTACTAGGTCTACAGTCTCGACAATTACACTTCCAACCTCAAATATACAAACTCCAACCATTGGTAGTTGTGTTACACACACCACCACCCTATCTACCTTTATAGCTCGTTGGAAAACCCGAACAGGTAACCCAACAATATGTAGAAATAAATATATATATATTATATATCAAAATTACAAATACGCTCTCTAAAAAAGAAATCACTCAAGAGCCTACGTATTCACTCAACCTGGCGCTCTGATACCAACTGTGACGACCCGACTTCCTATGCCCAGAAAGACGTTCCGTCATGAAGAAAGAAAGGGATGAGAAAATAGAAAAGATAGAGAAGAAAGAACCACAACATCAGAATCTCACAGCGGAACGAATAAATTATAATAATCACATAAATATTTACATATTATACAACCTCAATCAGAGTTATACAGACAATACATCATATACTAGACAGTTATAAACACCTGTCTAGTTAATACACCTCAATACAATACAGAGATACCAACACAACGGAACTATATATATATCTACAACGCTGAAGCCACCTGCTCCATTGCTCCTCCAGAATTCGTCAAAGCCAACCTGAATCCCTTGGCTACCCATAAAAAATTTGGGTACCCGAGAGTTTATGAAAAACAAAAATAAACTTCGGGTCAGACATGGGTCTGGTATGAGTAACAGGTTAAAGTTGCTTAACTTTAAAAATCTTTTGAAAACAAAAGGTATCACGTAAGACTTCCCACACATAAACATGGGTAAGTTTTTACCTTACGCTAACCAAAACATTTGATAGGAAATTCGGTGATATTATAATAGGTCTAGGGTTTTCAAGTAAATAGAAAATAGCCGAAATTGTTACATTCATTAAATTCCAGCTACTAGCCACAAAAGTGGGTAATACAATCAAAACCGTGGGCACTTATTGGATTGTGGATTCCATACAATGGCAGGGCTACTAGGGTACCGCCCGTCACAGTACGTGGCCTAGATCAACGTACCGAGGATTACTCCCTTCATCCCCTGCAACACAAGGCCGGAACCATTCCTTACTGAACAGTCCCGAACAAGATACACCCCGCAGTTGTTTGCAACCAACTGCCCACACAGCCGAATAAAAAGGGACATCTAGACAGGGGAATATCCTTGTCCTGCTTGGGCATGACCCACCTAGCCTTGCTGCATCTCCCCTGTTTTAGCCATTCCCGGTTGATGAGGCTTGAGGTTACGATTACCTTTAGAGAACATATTTCTTAGAATGCTCATCGCCCGCCTGACGATGTGTTGAAAACATTCAATCCATACAAGTTCGTTCTGGGTTCGAATGAAACCGAAGGCATTATCTTGTTACACTCATTTTGGAATCACCCTCAGAGTTAACGACGATAACCCTTGCATTCTGAGTCTTCATCTTCACTTCAGATTCACGACCTATCGTTAATTTGGAATCGATGTGGTTTTCGGATATTCCTAATGCAGAAACCCGATCCCGGTCTCATCGAAATCCAAAGCGTGTCTTTTAAGGCCAAGTTGTCTATTTAGTCTTAACAGTTTAATTTAATATAATCAACATACACACAGATGGATAATTCATAATATCACGGTAAATAATCACAGATAATCTCATAAACAGAGAATAAATATTATTATCTAAACAGATAACCAAATATTATCATATTTAAATCAAGCATCCATGACACATAGATATTATTCATGCCAGATCACAACCATCAAATGAAATATCAATATCATTCATCCATAAGCAATGATTTATAATCATACCATTTGTAATTAATTTAAAATGAAATAAATTAACTACTTCAATCTCTAATTAATTTAAAATAAATTAAATTAATTACCTCATCTATAAATCCTGCTTATACAACCATTAATTAATTACAAATCAAATTAATTAATCATCCTCTAAATATCCGTCTTGATTAAACACCTTTGCTTAATCATTTTCTAATTACATTAAGTAATTAGTCTTAATTAGTTTTACAAATTAATTATCCTAAATCATTTATAGTAAATAACATTTTCTTACCTTATTTATAAATTTAATTAACTACATTTATTGTTGATTAATTAGATAAATTAATCACCACATTATTAAATTTCTTAATTAATCAATTCTTAATTTCATCATTAATTAAATTAATTAATGACCTTTAATTTAGATTTAAATTAATTTGCTTTGAGTAAATTAATTACATTAAGTAATCGATTTTTAATTAAAAATAATTATTAATTACCCTTGATTAATATCATTCCAGTAATTACTATCCTTAATTACTCATATAATTTAATTAATTATCCCATAATTAATTATCTCCACTAATTAATCCCAAGATTAATTATAAAAGTAATTATCCAAATTACTTTATTAACACATTATTTTCATTAATTACATTCAGTAATTAACGCTCATTACTTCTTGAGTAAATTCTGCTCCATTGAATACATTAAGTAATTATACTTATCAATTTATCAAATGATTTCCTTAAATTAATTAACTAAATTAATTAACTTAAAATTAATCACTTATCTCAATTAATTACAATAAGTAATTAATCCCTTAATTACTTTCACCAAGTGATTTCATTTAACAAATTACAATAGATTATCTAAATTAATTAATCTAATTAATCATCAAAATTAATCGCATTAATTAATTATTTAATAATCGTTAGTTAATTGTCTCAATTAACTAATCACATTTCTTTAATTACTTCCTTAATTAATTTCTAATTCTAATTCATTAATTTCAAATTAGATAAATGAGTCATTCTTTAATTAACTTACTTATTAAATTACTTCAATATCTTAATTATCTATAAGATAATCCATTCCTTTATAAATGATTTCATTATCATTAAAGTGTAAAACATTTCGCATTTGAATCTAAATTTTAAATTACATTTTGAATTTAAGATTCAAAATGGTTATTCTCTTAAACATTTATCAAATTTAAAGTTCAATTATTTATTTGAAACCAATTCCTGTTAACAACTATTTGATTTATGCTTGTTTTTACAATATTCAGATTTAAAACTGATTTAGTTTTCAGATTTGAATACAAGAAGAACTTGAATCCAATAATTTAACTTCGATTTAAAATTTTGATTTAAACTTCCCTTTAAAACTTGAATTAAAACTTGATCTTCAAATCCAAATCTATTTTAAAACCTTAAGATTCAAATGTTCATCTGAATTTATACTGTAAATTTTTGAATTTAAATCACAGTTTAAATTCTGTTTTTTTTTTCAAACCTTAAATTAATTAAAATTTTGAAAACCTGTCAGGTTTTTAAACCTGAAAACCCACCTTTAAACACTTAAAACTTTTATTTCATTTCAAATTTGAATTTAAAAATAAACTTAAATTCAAATTGCAAACTGAATTTAAACTTGAATTTATACTTGACTTTTAGTTTAACTTAGTTCAACTTTGTTATAATTTAAAGTTAAGCTTCAGGAAATTGATCAGGTTCTGGAACCTGTAACAAGTATTTATTCGAGTCTCCCACCTTGCTTCGAGTCTCAACCCCAAAAACTTCGAGTAAAAATATGATTCAACCCGAGTAAAACTCGAGTTCAAAAACCCCACAAACAACCCAACCTTCACCGGTTTCAAGTCCTTCCACCAGAAAACAAAAGTACACGGTGCACATGCACCGTGACTTTGATCAACTCCGACCTCCCACCAGACCTCCATCTCATCGGCAACCATCTCCAGATGACTTCACGATCATCCAAAACCATTGCTACATCCCGAATCAAAATCGAGTTAGTTGCCCAAACCTGGAAACGCGATCAGGTCTCCACCCAAACCTGGAAACTCATGCCGCACTTCAAACTCCGACCACCATATCATCAGAGACTCCGGCCATAGCTTCATCAATACTTCAACGACAATTCCCCAAACCCCCATGGCACTCGATGCTCCAGTGACCTCACAATGCACTTGTTTCTCCAGCACGGCTAAACTAGGTTTAGCAACAAAACTCAACCACCACAGTCACCACCGTAGCCGTGACCACCTCCTACTATTTTTCCCATCACCTCGGCAAGCTTCTCCACCCCCTCGCACAACCTCAACCCCTCTGATCAACGAGACCGACTCCGGCGACTTGAAAAGCAAAAATAGAACAAACCCAAACTGCACCTTCAATGCTTTATTAAAAATAATGACTTTAATTTTAAAAATCAAGTTTTTGTTTAGTGTTTTAGTTTATATGCCTGAACTAAGTAATTATGAAGTTTGAGTTTCATCAAATCTTGAGTTTATACTTTCTTACTATCTTTCCAGAGCAAAGTTTGAATTTTGTTTAGCTTAATAAAATTTTAACATCACCTTTATAACCAAACAATCAAGTTTTATCTTGATTCTGAGTCCTAACGATAATGGATCAGACAGTAAATATTTTTAAACTAATCTGGTTTTGAAATTTTAGAACAGAGATGATCCTTAGGTATTTACAAACACATATACATCATACATCCCAAAAATACACAGAGATATTCCCAAATATATACACATGCAAACTTATTTCAGATATAAATAAAGCAACCATATTAATATTTGAGTTTAACAAAAAATGTTACTCACCTGATAGATGATGAACAGAGCTTTTGAAAACTTGAAAACAGATTTGAACTTGAAATCTGTAAACTGAAACCTTTTGCTTTGGAACTGAGATGCTGAATTGTTTGGAAATGATTACAGGTTTGGCTTTGAAGATGTTAAACTGGAATGCAAACTTTGATTTGAAAACCTTAAACTTGAATTGCTGTAGCTTAAAAACTGATTTTTAAAAAGAACTTCATGTATGCTGGCTTTGATCTTCCTACTAATCTTCTAGCTTTTTTTGTTGTATGTTGTTTATTTGAATGATGTTTGAGTTTATAAAAGTGGGAATTCTACTTGTATATTTTCAGGTTTGAAATGAACGAACTAAAAACAGTATGCATATATAAAGAAGTTTTACAGGGGTAGGTACTAACTGGGTTTAGGCTTTTCTTTACTTTTGTTTGTATCAGGTAAACGCTTAATTTTGGAGGCTGAAAGATTTTTATACAAATTTCGAAATGACATGTTTGTATGCTAGAGATGAAAGCTTTAAATGTTAATGTACTTTTATGTTTACAGCTAACCTTGTTTTTATGCTTAGATATTTTTGTTTATACTTTGTTTTATTCTCTTTTTTTCATATTTTGTTCTTGTCTGCATCTTTTACAGGCAACATTCCTACAAAGCCTGGTACAAATCTCTATTATTTTGTTTCTTAACTTGATGTTTTGTACTTGTCTGAATCTTAATTCACAAGCTACTGACATTTTATTTTATGTTTTCATACTTGTCTTCTTTTCTACTCTTCATACTTACTGTACTTTGCATTTTTTTTCCATATCCTGCATATTTCTATACTTTGCTTTGTATTTCATCTTACATGTTTATATTCTTGCCTGCATATATTTTTTTTTTTTTTATACTTGATGTTTATATTCTTTGCCTTGTATATTTTCTTTACAGGCTGCAATTATATTTATACAAAGCCTTTTGATTTATTATCACTTCAAGTACAAATATATTTTGTTTTATTTACTCTTTAGCCTGCATAATTTTGTTGTACTTAACTTTATTTCTTCATTTTTCTTACCTGCCTCATATTTGATGTTCAGATATTTTTTTTTTAATATTACCTGGCAGCTTTTATCCCTTCTATATGTACATATATAAGGTTGTTGTAGCAAATGTTATAAAATTTTAACCTAAGTATAAATACATACCTTTATACTTAAACAAATTTTACACTTCTACTTTTCTTTTATCTTAAACATTCTTGAAAGATGTTATTATAAATTCCAAATCATAGCTTCATATGCATACGTAATTAGACTTATGTTTAATATGTGTAAGGTTTATTTTATTTTTAAATAGTCTTGAAAGACTTATTTCTAAACCTTTCAAATTATAGCTTCCCTCAAAATACACATACATGTATTTAAATAATTTTAAAATAACTATTTTTATTTGTATTGAAACCCATTTGTAAAAATATTACATTATTTAGATTGTTTTAAAATAACTAGTTATTAAATTAAAATAATGAAATTATCACTACCTAAGTATATTACTTATTTTATTAACCACATTTAAAATCAAACGACCTTTGTTAAGTTTAAATTTAAGTTAAATCATTTAAACAAATTTTAATCTTATCTTGAGTATCTTTAAACCATATTATTATTTATTCAATATTAAATTTCCAAATTATCAAAAATAATAGAATTAGAAACCATAACTTTATTTATTAAATTTAAAACAAAAACTTATCTATTTATAATATATATCAATATACATATATACATTACAAATAGAAATAATTTAAATTAGCTTTTAAAAAGAAAATTTATCAGTGAAATATTTATTTAAACAAAGATTATTAATTCAAATTTAAATTATTATCAAATCAATTTAATTTTTACTGCAGATTATTAAATTGATATTGCCCCAAATTTTCGGGATATCACATTCTTCCGCCCTTAAAAGAATTTCGTCCCCGAAATTTAAAACAAAGGTAATTTAATAATGTAGTTAAAGATTTAAAATTTGAACACAAGCATATATCCATCATAAGCTAACAATCATAGTAACAAATTTATCCAAACAAACAAGTCTAATTATCCAGATAAGATTCCAGATAGAATTTGCTCGAGTTTCCCCAAGTATAAATACCGGGTTACTCGCTCTATAGAATCCAAACAAACAATATTACTAAGCTACAGAACTTCTACTCGTCTAGATCTACCAACAAGAAAGGATATCAGACTACAGACAAGTCTGACACAACAACCAAAACTCCATGAACTGCTGATTCTACAACCAGAGATAGATCTTACACGTACTCCCTCAGAGATACGTGAACACAACGAATTCCAGTTATCCAAACTGACAATCCAATCCTGAAGACTAAACACTTATCCAAAATCAAATCTCTGACTTCGAAATCCAAATTCCTTCGTATCTTATCCACAAAACTCCTCGGACGATCTTGGGCTTCCTTCATCTTTTCCGATCAGCTCAACTCTTGCTGATGCTCCTAGAAATAAACTGGACCAATCACAATCCAACAAAATATTCTCCCCAAGATCAACCAAACTCAGAACACAAACTCTACTCCAAATTAGAAACCAGAACTCACTTCTCTCATCTGGAAGAGATAAAACAAGTGCACTCCAATCTGGTCTCAGATTCTGAAAAATTTCCTGTAGAACTCTCTAATCCAAACATTGCAATATCCAATTGCTCCCAAACTAAAACAGCTACCACCATGCTTCCACTGCGCAACTCTGACTAAACAGATAAAAGTGCTAAAGATGAACTCAAGCACAGACTGGTCAACACATTCCCAAAGATAAAGTTCACATATCCAAAAAGAAAACTCTGAAGTTTCTCCAAAACCTGAGCTACTTCCACAACTCAAAAAAAAAATCATTCTATTACTAAGCTGATCCATCAGTACCACTCTTGGAAATCCAGTCGATACCAAACTCAATCTCCAGATGCTAACACAACTCTGACTCCTTGAAGACATCCAGAAAAATTCTGAAACACAAAAGAACACTCAAACTATCGCAAGTCATTTTTGCGATCAATCCAGCCAAATTCCAAAGATACTGCTCTCTCTTTACCAAACAGAACAGCTCACACCTATGTGGCCAATCCATCAAAGAAATGGAACTACTCTACTACTTCTGAAGTTACCTCAAGAAAAACTGCTAAGCCAGAAGACCTCCTAATCCAAAGCTCTTCGAGAAACTCGAACTCCAAAGCAAACAGGAACACCCAACTGAACACAGCGACAACATCGAACAGATACACTTCATTAACTTGTCCTAAAGAAACATCTTCGGAGACATCCATAGTCACTGTGTCTCATCACACAGCTACTACACCTTGATATATCAAGATATCATGACCGGTTTCTGTCCAGCCGACAGATCCAAACTCTGGCTCAATCAAATCACACTTCAAGAATGAACTCCGAGCCTTAACAGGTTTCCTTCAGAGATCAATGAAATCCTTACACCGTCCAAAGTTTACTCGAGACGGTACTAGGTCTACAGTCTCGACAATTACACTTCCAACCTCAAATATACAAACTCCAACCATTGGTAGTTGTGTTACACACACCACCACCCTATCTACCTTTATAGATCGTTGGAAAACCCGAACAGGTAACCCAACAATAGGTAGAAATAAATATATATATATATTATATATCAAAATTACAAATACGCTCTCTCAAGAAGAAATCACTCAAGAGCCTAGGTATTCACTCAACCTAGCGCTCTGATACCAACTGTGACGACCCGACTTCCTACGCCTAGAAAGACGTTCCGTCATGAAGAAAGAAAGGGATGAGAAAATAGAAAAGATAGAGAAGAAAGAACCACAACATCAGAATCTCACAGCGGAACGAATAAATTATAATAATCACATAAATATTTACATATTATACAACCTCAATCAGAGTTATACAGACAATACATCATATACTAGACAGTTATAAACACCTGTCTAGTTAATACACCTCAATACAATACAGAGATACCAACACAACGGAACTATATATATATCTACAATGCTGAAGCCACCTGCTCCATTGCTCCTCCAGAATTCATCAAAGCCAATCTGAATCCCTTGGCTACCCGTAAAAAATTTGGGTACCCGAGAGTTTATGAAAAACAAAAATAAACTTCGGGTCAGACATGGGTCTGGTATGAATAACAGGTTAAAGTTGCTTAACTTTAAAAATCTTTTGAAAACAAAAGGTATCACGTAAGACTTCCCACACATAAACATGGGTAAGTTTTTACCTTACGCTAACCAAAACATTTGATAGGAAATTCTGTGATATTATAACAGATCTAGGGTTTTCAAGTAAATAGAAAATAGCCGAAATTGTTACATTTATTAAATTCCAGCTACAAGCCACAAAAGTGGGTAATACAATCAAAACCGTAGGCACTTATTGGATTGTGGATTCCATACAATGGCAGGGCTACTAGGGTACCGCCCGTCACAGTACGTGGCCTAGATCAACGTACCGAGGATTGCTCCCTTCATCCCCTGCAACACAAGGCCGGAACCATTCCTTACTGAACAGTCCCGAACAAGATACACCCCGCAGTTGTTTGCAACCAACTTCCCACACAGCCGAATAAAAAGGGACATCTAGACAGGGGAATATCCTTGTCCTGCTTGGGCATGACCCACCTAGCCTTGCTGCATCTCCCCTGTTTTAGCCATTCCCGGTTGATGAGGCTTGAGGTTACGATTACCTTTAGAGAACATATTTCTTAGAATGTTCATCGCCCACCTGACGATGTGTTGAAAACATTCAATCCATACAAGTTCGTTCCGGGTTCGAACGAAACCGAAGGCATTATCTCGTTGCACTCATTTTGGAATCACCCTCAGAGTTAACGACGATAACCCTTGCATTCTGAGTCTTCATCTTCACTTCAGATTCACGACCAATCGTTAATTTGGAATCGATGTGGTTTTCGGATATTCCTAATGCGGAAACCCGATCCCGGTCTCATCGAAATCCAAAGCGTGTCTTTTAAGGCCAAGTTGTCTATTTAGTCTTAACAGTTTAATTCAATATAATCAACATACACACAGATGGATAATTCATAATATCATGGTAAATAATCACAGATAATCTCATAAACAGAGAATAAATATTATTATCTAAACAGATAACCAAATATTATCATATTTAAATCAAGCATCCATGACACATAGATATTATTCATGCCAGATCACAACCATCAAATGAAATATCAATATCATTCATCCATAAGCAATGATTTATAATCATACCATTTATAATTAATTTAAAATGTAATAAATTAACTACTTCAATCTCTAATTAATTTAAAATAAATTAAATTAATTACCTCATCTATAAATCCTGCTTATACAACCATTAATTAATTACAAATCAAATTAATTAATCATCCTCTAAATATCCGTCTTGATTAAACACCTTTTCTTAATCATTTTCTAATTACGTTAAGTAATTAGTCTTAATTAGTTTTACAAATTAATTATCCTAAATCATTTATAGTAAATAACATTTTCTTACCTTATTTATAAATTTAATTAATTACATTTATTGTTGATTAATTACATAAATTAATCACCACATTATTAAATTTCTTAATTAATCAATTCTTAATTTCATCATTAATTAAATTAATTAATGACCTTTAATTTAGATTTAAATTAATTTGCTTTGAGTAAATTAATTACATTAAGTAATCTATTTTTAATTAAACATAATTATTAATCACCCTTGATTAATATCATTCCAGTAATTACTATCCTTGATTACTCATATAATTTAATTAATTATCCCATAATTAATTATCTCCACTAATTAATCCCAAGATTAATTATAAAAGTAATTATCCAAATTACTTTATTAACACATTATTTTCATTAATTACATTCAGTAATTAACATTCATTACTTCTTGAGTAAATTCTGCTCCATTGAATACGCTAAGTAATTATACTTATCAATTTATCAAATGATTTTCTTAAATTAATTAACTAAATTAATTAACTTAAAATTAATCACTTATCTTAATTAATTACAATAAGTAATTAATCCCTTAATTACTTTCACCAAGTAATTTCATTTAACAAATTACAATAGATTATCTAAATTAATTAATCTAATTAATTATCAAAATTAATCGCATTAATTAATTATTTAATATTCATTAGTTAATTGTCTCAATTAACTAATCACATTTCTTTAATTACTTCCTTAATTAATTTCTAATTCTAATTCATTAATTTCAAATTAGATAAATGAGTCATTCTTTAATTAACTTACTTATTAAATTACTTCAATATCTTAATTATCTATAAGATAATCCATTCCTTTATAAATGATTTCATTATCATTAAAGTGTAAAACATTTCGCATTTGAATCTAAATTTTAAATTACATTTTGAATTTAAGATTCAAAATGGTTATTCTCTTAAACATTTATCAAATTTAATGTTCAATTATTTATTTGAAACCAATTCCTGTTAACAACTATTTGATTTATACTTGTTTTTACAATATTCAGATTTAAAACTGATTTAGTTTTCAAATTTGAATACAAGAAGAACTTGAATCCAATAATTTAACTTCGATTTAAAATTTTGATTTAAACTTCCCTTTAAAACTTGAATTAAAACTTGATCTTCAAATCCAAATCTATTTTAAAACCTTAAGATTCAAATGTTCATCTGAATTTATACTGTAAATTTTTGAATTTAAATCACAGTTTAAATTCTGTTTTTTTTTCAAACCTTAAATTAATTAAAATTTTGAAAACCTGTCAGGTTTTTAAACTTGAAAACCCACCTTTAAACACTTAAAACTTTTATTTCATTTCGAATTTGAATTTAAAAATAAACTTAAATTCAAATTGCAAACTGAATTTAAACTTGAATTTATACTTGACTTTTAGTTCAACTTAGTTCAACTTTGTTATAATTTAAAGTTAAGCTTCAGGAAATTGATCAGGTTCTGGAACCTGTAACAAGTATTTATTCGAGTCTCCCACCTTGCTTCGAGTCTCAACCCAAAAACTTCGAGTAAAAATATGATTCAACCCGAGTAAAACTCGAGTTCAAAAACCCCACAAACATCCCAACCTTCATCGGTTTCAAGTCCTTCCACCAGAAAACAAAAGTACACGGTGCACATGCACCGTGACTTTGATCAACTCCGACCTCCCACAAGACCTCCATCTCATCGGCAACCATCTCCAGATGACTTCACGGTCATCCAAAACCATTGCTACATCCCGAATCAAAATCGAGTTAGTTGCCCAAACCTGGAAACGCGATCAGGTCTCCACCCAAACCTGGAAACTCACGCCGCACTTCAAACTCCGACCACCATATCATCAGAGACTCCGGCCATAGATTCATCAATACTTCAACGACCATTCCCCAAACCCCCATGGCACTCGATGCTCCAGTGACCTCACAATGCACTTGTTTCTCCAGCACGGCTAAACTAGGTTTAGCAACAAAACTCAACCACCACAGTCGCCACCGTGGCCGTGACCACCTCCTACTATTTTTCCCATCACCTCGGCAAGCTTCTCCACCCCCTCGCACAACCTCAACCCCTCTGATCAACGAGACCGACTCCGGCGACTAGAAAAGCAAAAATAGAACAAACCCAAACTGCACCTTCAATGCTTTATTAAAAAAAGTGACTTTAATTTTAAAAATCAAGTTTTTGTTTAGTGTTTTAGTTTATATGCCTAAACTAAGTAATTATGAAGTTTGAGTTTCATCAAATCTTGAGTATATACTGTCTTACTATCTTTCCAGAGCAAAGTTTGAATTTTGTTTAGCTTAATAAAATTTTAACATCACCTTTATAACCAAACAATCAAGTTTTATCTTGATTCTAAGTCCTAACAGTAATGGATCAGACAGTAAAGATTTTTAAACTAATCTGGTTTTGAAATTTTAGAACAGAGATGATCCTTAGGTATTTACAAACACATATACATCATACATCCCAAAAATACACAGAGATATTCCCAAATATATACACATGCAAACTTATTTCAGATATAAATAAAGCAACCATATTAATATTTGAGTTTAACAAAAAATGTTACTCACCTGATAGCTAGATGATGAACAGGGCTTTTGAAAACTTGAAAACAGATTTGAACTTGAAATCTGTAAACTGAAATCTTTTGCTTTGGAACTGAGATGCTGAATTGTTTGGAAATGATTACAGGTTTGGCTTTGAAGATGTTAAACTGGAATGCAAACTTTGATTTGAAAACCTTAAACTTGAATTGCTGTAGCTTAAAAACTGATTTTTAAAAAGAACTTCATGTATGCTGGCTTTGATCTTCCTACTAATCTTCTAGCTTTTGTTGTTGTATGTTGTTTATTTGAATGATGTTTGAGTTTATAAAAGTGGGAATTCTACTTGTATATTTTCAGGTTTGAAATGAACGAACTAAAAACAGTATGCATATATAAAGAAGTTTTACAGGGGTAGGTACTAACTGGGTTTAGGCTTTTCTTTACTTTTGTTTGTATCAGGTAAATGCTTAATTTTGGAGGCTGAAAGATTTTTATACAAATTTCGAAATGACATGTTTGTATGCTAGAGATGAAAATTTTAAATGTTAACGTACTTTTATGTTTACAGCTAACCTTGTTTTTATGCTTAGATATTTTTGTTTATACTTTGTTTTATTCTTTTTTTTTCATATTTTGTTCTTGTCTGCATCTTTTACAGGCAACATTCCTACAAAGCCTGGTACAAATCTCTATTATTTTGTTTCTTAACTCGATGTTTTGTACTTGTCTGAATCTTAATTCACAAGCTACTAACATTTTATTTTATGTTTTCATACTTGTCTTCTTTTCTACTCTTCATACTTACTGCACTTTGCATTTTATTTCTTTATCCTGCATATTTATATACTTTGCTTTGTATTTCATCTTACATGTTTATATTCTTGCCTGCATATATTTTATTTTGTTTTATACTTGATGTTTAAATTCTTTGCCTTGTATATTTTCTTTACAGGCTGCAATTATATTTATACAAAGCCTTTTGATTTATTATCACTTCAAGTACAAATATATTTTGTTTTATTTACTCTTTAGCCTGCATAATTTTGTTGTACTTAACTTTATTTCTTCATTTTTCTTACCTGCCTCATATTTGATGTTCAAATATATTTTTTTAATATTACCCGGCAGCTTTTATCCCTTCTATATTTACATATATAAGGTTGTTGTAGCAAATGTTATAAAATTTTAACCTAAGTATAAATACATACCTTTATACTTAAACAAATTTTACACTTCTACTTTTCTTTTATCTTAAACATTCTTGAAAGATGTTATTATAAATTCCAAATCATAGCTTCATATGCATACGTAATTAGACTTATGTTTAATATGTGTAAGGTTTATTTTATTTTTAAATAGTCTTGAAAGACTTATTTCTAAACCTTTCAAATTATAGCTTCCCTCAAAATACACATACATGTATTTAAATAATTTTAAAATAACTATTTTTATTTGTATTGAAACCCATTTGTAAAAATATTACATTATTTAGATTGTTTTAAAATAACTAGTTATTAAATTAAAATAATGAAATTATCACTACCTAAGTATATTACTTATTTTATTAACCACATTTAAAATCAAACGACCTTTGTTAAGTTTAAATTTAAGTTAAATCATTTAAACAAATTTTAATCTTATCTTGAGTATCTTTAAACCATATTATTATTTATTCAATATTAAATTTCCAAATTATCAAAAATAATAGAGTTAGAAACCATAACTTTATTTATTAAATTTAAAACAAAAACTTATCTATTTATAATATATATCAATATACATATATACATTACAAATAGAAATAATTTAAATTAGCTTTTAAAAAGAAAATTTATCAGTGAAATATTTATTTAAACAAAGATTATTAATTCAAATTTAAATTATTATCAAATCAATTTAATTTTTAATGCAGATTATTAAATTTATATTGCCCTAAATTTTCGGGATATCACATTCGTTTTGAAAGGTTATGGCTCCTGTAACTCTAAAAGAGCCAACAGTTATGGTCGTCCCAAGAATAGATTTCCACAGGGTGCAGCATCTACGGTGCGAGGTGCAACATCCGTCCAAAATGCCAAAACAGTGTCGTACGACTTTTAGAAATGGGTGCATAGATTTGAAATGGAACGCTACCTTGGTACACCAACATCCCGCAATGTAAAATCGAAGACCATGCAAGGTGATCCCGTTTAATCGCAAAAATCCACATGGCGAAAAAACGAAGGGTAAAAAACTTCCGTGACTCGATTAAGATTCGAATGGTCTTTTTTCGGATATGAAACTGTCCATTGACGGCTTAAAGCAGTCAAAGCCGTAGAACTCACAGAGAGCTTCATTTTAGCAGGTTATGGCCTCCCGTAACTCCAAGCGAACCAACAGTTATGGTCGTCCAAAGAATCAATATCCACAGGGTGCAACATCTACGGTGCAAGGTGCAACATCTGTCCAAAATGCCGAAACAGTGCCGTACGACTTTCAGAAATGGGTGCATGGATTTGAAATGGAAAAAAACCATGGTGCACCACCGTCCAGCGATGGAAAATCAAAGACCAGCTATGGCGATCCCGTTTTATAGTAAAAATCCACGTGGCGAAAAAATGGAGCGGAAAAAACTTCCAAGGCCCAATTGACATCCGGATGGTCTTTTTTTGAAATGAAACTGTCCATTGATGACTTAAAGCGGTAAAAGACATAAAACTCACATAGACCTTCGTTTTGACAGGTTATAGCTCCCGTAACTCCAAACGAGCCAACAGTTATGGCCGTCCGAAGAATCGATATCCATAAGGTGCAATATCCACGGTACAAGGTACAACATCCATCCAAATGCTGAAACAATGCCGTACGACTTTTAGAAATGGATGCATGGATTTGAAATGGAAAAATACCATGGTCCACCACCGTCCAGCGATGGAAAATCGAAGACCATCCATGGTGATCCCGTTTTGCCGTAAAAATCCATGTGGCGAAAAAAAGAAGGGTAAAAAACTTCTGATACCCGATTGAGTTCGGATGGTCTTTTTTTGGTTATGAAACTGTCCGTTGATGTCTTAAAGCTATAAAAGCCGTAGAAATCACAGAGAGTTTCATTTTGACTGGCTATGGATCTCGTAACTCTAAACGAGCCAACAATTATGGCCGTCCGAAGAACCGATATCCACAGGGTGCAACATCAACGGTGCAAGGTACAACATCCATCCAAAATTGTAAAACAGTGCCGTATGACTTTTAGAAATTGGTGCATGGATTTGAAATAGAACAGTACCATGGTGCACCACCGTCCAGCGATGGAAAATTGAAGACTAGCCACGGTGATCCCATTTAACCATAAAAACCCATGTGGCGAAAAAACAAATGGTAAAAAACTTCCGAGACCCGATTAAGATTCGGATGGTCATTTTTTGGGAATGAAACTGTCCATTGACGGCGTAAAGTAGTCAAAGCCGTAGAAATCACAAAGGGATTCGTTTTGACAGGTTATGGCTCCCGTAACTCTAAACGAGCCAATAGTTATGGTCGTCCGAAATATCAATATCCATAGAGTGCAACATCTACAGTGCAAGGTAAAACATCCATCTAAAATGTCGAAACAGTGCCATACAACTTTTAGAAATGAGTGCATGGATTTGAAATGGAAAAGTACCATGGTGCACCACTGTCTAGCGATAGAAAATCAAATACCAGCCACGGTGATCCCATTTTACCGTAAAAATCCCCGTGACGAAAAAACGAACGGTAAAAAACTTCCAAGACCCGATTGAGAATCGAATGCTCTTTTTTTCGTATGAAACTGTCCATCGACGGCTTAAAGTGGTAAAAGCCGTAGAACTCACAGAGAACTTCATTTTGAAAGATTATGGCTGCCGTAACTTGTAACGACCCAGAATTTTTAGAAATTAAAATTTGAATATTTAATTTATTTTAAATATTAAAAAGTGAATTTATAAGTCAAATAAATTTTTATTTGAATTTTTGGATTTAATTGGATAATTTAATCGATAATTTAATACGTTAAATTATGGAAATAATTGATAATTGAGTTAAATATGATTGAAAATAATTTGTAAAATTTTATTTTATCATATGGAAGTTAGAATGATATTTTAGAACTTTTAAAATCGATTTAAAAGTTAATTTGTGAAAATTGAATATTTTAATATTTAAATCGACTAGTGAAAATAGTCAATTTTTGAACAGTCTCAGAATTGAACGAAACCAGTTCCATTGGATCCGTAATAGTTAGTTATTACCGGATTTCAAATTTCGTGTCAATCGGAGCTATCGTTTGATCGTGGCAGCTCGAAACGCATCGATTTATTTTTAATTTAAATTTGACGAGCTAAAATAGCCATTTTTCAAAAAGTCTCGGATTTTAACGAAACCAGTTTCATCGGATCCGTAATGTGATATTATTGTAAGGTTTCAAATTTCAAGTCAATTGGATTTACCGTTTGTCCGGTACGAATTAAAACGCCTAGAAATCGACTTAAATCGGTTTAATTCAAATTGAGCGTTTATAGCCATAACTCGCACATACTTCCGAATTAGCTTCCGAAACCTATTCCATTGTGTCCGGAACGCGGGGTAAACCCTAGAAACGCTGGTTACGGCGCCTAAATCGGAGTTCGGAATTTCCGGGTGAATAGTGTCGAACGAAACTCTATAAATAGACCCACCTCTTCATAATTTGATAAAAAAAATAACCCTAACCCTAATTTTATAACCCTAGCCGCCACCCTAACATTCAATGGCCAGAAATCACTCTCACTTCTTCATCAATCTCTCTCAATCCGTAAGGAATTACGCGAAGTGTTCAACACGGAAGTCGTAGAGCACGACGAGAGCTTCGATTCCATACGGTGATGATCGGAAATGGTGCAACGGAGAGGGAGCTATGGGGGGCCGTTCCCTACAGGTCACGCACGACTTTCCATGCAAGGTTGGAGGCCGAGTTTGCTCTTGTTGAAGCTGAGCATGGTGCTTGGGGAGGCGCTTCCAGTGGTGGCTCTTGATCGAGTTCAAGTTCAAGGAGGTGATCGATAAATTAAACCCTAATATCTAAGTTTGGGTTCATGTATACTGTAACATGTGCGTGCGTGAAGAAGATGGGAAGAAGATGCGTGCGGCCTGATGTAGTTAGGGGTTGAGATGGAGGGCCATGATTTAAAGAGAGGTTAAAAATAGTTAAAGTTATGTTGAATTGTTTATATAAAATTGTGTACAAACTTGTAAAATCAATAACTTTTTCATACGAGGTCGAAAAAATGCAAACTCAGTTGCGTTGGAATCGTATGGACGAGAACTACGCGATGGAGTTGGTTTGGAGTCGTTTGGAGTTAGTGAGAATTTTGGGTAAAATTAAACGTCCGTTTAATTTTATTCGAAATAAAAGCTGAAACGGAATTTGAAATCAAGGTGAGAACTTCTCACTCAATCGAATAGGTTTCGATTTTATTTTAAATAGTTAGATTTAAAATATTTAAATGCATGTTTGAATGTTGATTGATATCTATTGATTGTTAAAATAGACATTATACGCCGTTAGTAAGCGGATGTTATTTATTAAAAACATATACCGCGAATATTTCATAAACAGTGAAATTGGTATTATATATAATATCAATATATATATATTGGCATATGTATATATTGGAGTTATTGATTTCCCGCATTTTTTTTTAGCGGATGAGACCCTATTACGCCGTTATTAAGCGGATAATATTTAATAAGAACATATACCGCGATAATTTCGTACTGGAGCGAAATTGGTATTGTGCTAATGTTTGTGGATGCAGGAAAACAGGTTGGAGGGATCCAACTGGATTCCTCAACAGTATTTATTTGATTTCAGATATTTTGATATTTGATGGATTATCATATCGATATATGATGGATCGTTGTAGTCGTGATTGACTATTTGGTATGTAGCATCATTGGACCCAAATTTTGGGATTTTAAAAGGGTTTTTAAAGTGATTTTTGAAAAGATAAAATATTTTTGGAATTGATCCATTTTAAATAAATAAACATTATAATTTTTAAAGTTATAAAAATTATGATTTTTGAGAATATAGTTAAAAGCTGATTTTTGAGAAATATGAACTAATGATTTTATAAAATAGTTTAGATTGGATTTTTGAATATATTATAAAAGTTTAAATATAGGATTTATAAAATTTGATTATTTTATAAATCGAAGTGGTGAAATTTTAAAGGAATTTAAAGATGTTTTAAAGAATAATATAAATTGATTTATATTAAGGGATTTATAAATGGATATTTATAAATTGAAATGTTGACATTATAAAACGAGTTTTTATAAGTGTTTGAATGAAGTGGAAATGAATTTCATAAATGAATGAAATTTATGGAATTATAAACTGTGAAGTTATAAAAGAAATTTATAAATAGTAAGATTTATAAATTTGGTGAAATTATTTGAAGAATAGATTGGTTAAATAAATGGATCTTATAAGTTATAAGATTTATAAATTGGAAAGTCTTTAAAAGAACGATTTGTAAAATAATCGTTTTATAAGCATTTAACTTATAATGTGAACTTTTGGTTTATAATTGAGTTATAAATCGAATAGATTAATAAAAGAGATTTATAAAAAGGAGTTATAAAATAAATAGAAATGGAATTTATAAACGTTGTTTTATAAATCCGCAAACCACTTATTTTGATAAGTTAATTGTCATAACTTATTTAATGGAGTTATATTCACATTTTTGAATAGTGAATAATCCTTTGAATTGAAATGAATAAAAGGATGAAATTTGTTAACGAAGTTTATTCACGTTTTTGAATAGTGAATAATACGTTAAAGAAATTGTTTTAGATTTGGTGTTTTAAACAGAATTAAAACGATCTAACGATGTTTTAAAAGATGTTGAGATTCGAAACCATAGATTTCAACATTTATTGTTGAAATAGACGTTTTCGAGAAATAGAAGGAGATGGTGGACTATAACACTGTTGTTATAGTAAATGATTTTCGAAAGGAAATGTTTTGTATAGTATTGGGATTTATATATCTATTTTAATTTCGAATCCCTATACTAGTGATTTTGGGTTGTCGTAACGATGTTTTACGCAACATTCGTTTTGACCCAAATAAATATGTTTAAGTGAATGATTTCCTTAATAGAATGAAATATATACTTAATTCGATTTAAGTATATTGAATATTTTCCAAGGTCGAAAATAAAAAGATTTGTGAATTACTTATGAATAAATAAGTATGGAATTGTTTTCCAATATGAAGTGAATAATTAGAATTTATCTTTTTGAAGATAAATTGAAAATGGATAATTGAAATCGTATATGCATGAATATTTGAGGATATAAATTCATTATGGAATTTATAAATGAAAAGTGGAATTGGTTTAGAAAAATAAATATTGATTTATTTTTGAAGTGTTGAAATTATATATCTTGTAAAGATATTTTGGAAAGTAAATTATTTGGAAAATTATTTGGAATCTGGTGATGTATGCATATCAATTGATAGTTCAATAACCGACTATCAATATTTCCCTTTGAATGGGTATTTGATGTGATTTGTTTGAATGTGAATGCTACACTTATTTTTAAATAAGCGCTCACTATTCGGGTTAACCGGGAAAGGACCATGGGGTCGTATAACCCATTCCGAATATGTGATACGTCGTTGTGAATTGCATTGAAGATCGGTGTTGAAGACCGAGTATTTGCGAAAGCGATAGGATGACCTATCGATTGTCTCTGCACTGGGTAGCTCCTGGTATTGAGATCTCCTAAGTGATGGGAAATTCGATCGGGATTGTGAATACCCGTATTGCAAGGGCTTCGTAAGAAGTGCCTTCGGTTTTGTTCGAGCCCGGAACAGACTTGTATGGATTGTATGTCTGACATTACAAGTTGAGATATAAAGCCGATTTCTTTCAAATATATTTCTGTTGGTGGCGGAGAATTTATTCTTTTAGCTTAACACCCTTCTCTGAGACGTACGTGCTCAGAGGTTATGTAGTTGAATGTTATCAGCGATATATTCCCAATTTGGTAATGTGACATGCTGAGTGATGCTGAAATGATCATTGTGTTGATTATTTGTGATAGGATCGTTTATTTGATCGTCTATCCTTGTGATCATTGTGTTGATCATTTGTTGACCCAAAGCATGGCTTTTGTATAAAGTATGTTTTTGTGGACGTGACTTCGTCGAGCCTCACACCCCGTGAATGGTCAAAACAGGAAAGAAGCAGCAAGGTTATGAGGGGTAGCACCCTTTAGGATGTGTCCATTTCCTTCTGGAAAAGGGTGGTATCATGGTATGGAGCCCAGATACTTACTCATGTTGAAAACACTTTGTTATGATTGTGTGAATTGATTACGAGCGCTCGGTGATAAAGGTCCCAAAGGACCGGGGGATGGCATATTCGGTCAGTTGTTACTCAGTTAGGGGTAACCCGGCCTTGTGTTGGTAGAGATCCGGTTTGGTTCTCGGGGATGTCCATCCAGAGGCATTCTCATGTGGCAATGGGAAGTTCCTTGGCCTGATCATTCGTTGGAAATCCAAAGAAACAATACGTGACTTGTACGGTTTTAGTTGTATAACCTGCTATGGAATGTGGCGGTAACCTGCTATTGAACATAGTTAGCTATAGTAGGCATACGATAATGGTCGTATGTTGGCTAAGATTTATATTCTACTTTCGAAATGAATTTTTCCTACACTATACACTAATAATAATATCAAATGTTATTTTAAATGCGTAGCAAGCATCTTTGACTATCATAAGGAGAAATCTCCTCCGATTCTGCGTTTGCATTGTGTGTGTGTGCGGGAGGCCTTATGGTAGTCTCATTTTTAAAAGCATTGCGAATTGACTTTAAAAATATTCCTCTATTTTGATTTTAAAGATAAATAAACTGTTTTGAGTTTTCACACCAGTCACATGACTGACTCGGAGTTTATTGTTTTCCTTCCTAAACTCTGGGTGCCCACCAATTTCCACACGGGCAGTTAAGAGTTTAAGGTTTATCAGGATATTCTGGATATTCTGGAGTTGCTGGAGGCAAGCTGGATGGCATGACGTATTACTACTATATAGTATTTCTTTTTCCGCTGCATTATTTGATGTTGTATGTTGTACACTCTGATGATTTGATGTAATGTAATATAATGTAATGTAATAACTGATATAGTTCTTTGTTTAAAGATTATTCATTTATTATTATATGTTGTTCCGCTGCGAATTGTGAGATTCTGTTGTTGTTCTGTTGTTTTCTATTCCGTCCTATTTTCTTCTGTTTTTCTTTTTCCTCTATATTCTATTTTCTTCTATTTTAAAATTTTCTGTTCTCTTTTCTATTTTCTTTTCTCTCTATTTTCTATCTTCTCTCTTCTTCTCTTTTCTTTTCTTAAATTCTTTTTAAAAATCCATAACATTCCGGTTTTTGGCCTTCGATTTCTCGACAGTCGATAAAGTGAGTGTCGATGTTGAATTTTCGAAAGTAGAAAACTTTCGGGGCGTTACATTTGGTATCAGAGCTTATGGTTAAGCGACAACCATGGTTCTGTTGGGTATTACTCATTAGAGATAGAGTCAGCAGTACTCTAGAATGAATTTGAGTGTAATAATAGCTATGAGAGCGTATTTGTTAGTGAATATATAAAATTGTTTTATATTGTGATGGTTGGTTTATTGAGTGGCATATGAACCTTCGTCAGCACGGTATGTACAACTATGCCGAAGGGGTTTCTAAACACTTGAATAGAACAATTCGACACAGTATTGATTTTAAATTGGGTGAATGAAATAATTTTACCTTGATTATATTTTATATATAAAAGGAATAATTTTTCAGAATTATTAAAGGTATATAAGTTGATTGTTAGGTTGTTTGAATAGTCTAAATTGAAGAATAATGGTATAAGCAAAAGAATTATAGGAATTGAATTATAATTAATGTGATTTACAATTGTGAAATAAACTTATATATATAAGAAGTGAAACTATATGAATATATTTATGAATATGAGTGGTAAATAAAAGTGAATTCAAAGATAAATGAAATTCAACTTTTGAAATTGAATTGAATTAATGAAATGAATGTTAATCAATTGAATGTGAAAAAAATTGATAAGAAATAATGAATATAAGTGCAATTCATTAAAATCTAATGTTATTGAAAGTTGAATAATTGAATGAAAATCAATTTGATTAAACCAATTGAAAACAAAAGAATTTGGTTGTATTTAATATACATTGGTTGTTATATGATTGTTAGTTGATTGATTGTATATAATTCATTAAGTGTTAATGAAATTGAAAGCTATGTAATTGAATTCAAATTGAAAGTAAATAAATTTGAATAGAATTGAACGTGAATTGGATTTAATTAGTGAATGCAAACTAATTAAAATTGAATGAGAATGAATGTTAGTAAGAAAATCCAATGTTGATAAATCAAATGTGATTAAACTGAGAAAACCAATTCATTGTATATTAATGAGAATATGAATGAGTATTTAGTTGGTTGATGGTTGAATATATATTGCATTTGCTATATTATGTAGTTGTTATGGAGATATATGTTGTATATTGAGATTATTTCCATATATGCATGATTCTCATGTTGTTTGTTGAGTGTTTAGTAGGTGCGGATCGCGTTTGCTTCGCATTTGGAGCTCGCTTTAGCGCTATATTAGCCGTATACGCTCGCTAATAAAATATAAGGTACATATCTCGGATTACATACCGTACTTTTACATTTTTTTCCCTTCGGGATGCCTCATTACTTGATGAGATGTATATTTGTGATATATATACTGTCATTTTTTTTTCGGATCGAGCCGCGCAAAGGAGACTATGGCGAATTTTTCCGAAAATTTAAGGCGTTAGAAAAATTTGAGAAAATTGGAAAATTTTGAAAACTTTAACTTTGATTTTAGAATTGAAAGTTAAACAATAGTAATTGTTTTTGAAAAGATAACTAAGTATGATTTGGAAAACTTAGTAAAGATTGTAAGAAGTTTAACTATGGATTTATGGAAAATTAATAAATTCTATAACTTTTCTTACTTGTAATTTCGAGGACGAAATTCTTTTAAGTGGGGAAGATTGTAACGACCCAGAATTTTTAGAAATTAAAATTTGAATATTTAATTTATTTTAAATATTAAAAAGTGAATTTATAAGTCAAATAAATTTTTATTTGAATTTTTGGATTTAATTGGATAATTTAATCGATAATTTAATACGTTAAATTATGGAAATAATTGATAATTGAGTTAAATATGATTGAAAATAATTTGTAAAATTTTATTTTATCATATGGAAGTTAGAATGATATTTTAGAACTTTTAAAATCGATTTAAAAGTTAATTTGTGAAAATTGAATATTTTAATATTTAAATCGACTAGTGAAAATAGTCAATTTTTGAACAGTCTCAGAATTGAACGAAACCAGTTCCATTGGATCCGTAATAGTTAGTTATTACCGGATTTCAAATTTCGTGTCAATCGGAGCTATCGTTTGATCGTGGCAGCTCGAAACGCATCGATTTATTTTTAATTTAAATTTGACGAGCTAAAATAGCCATTTTTCAAAAAGTCTCGGATTTTAACGAAACAAGTTTCATCGGATCCGTAATGTGATATTATTGTAAGGTTTCAAATTTCAAGTCAATTGGATTTACCGTTTGTCCGGTACGAATTAAAACGCCTAGAAATCGACTTAAATCGGTTTAATTCAAATTGAGCGTTTATAGCCATAACTCGCACATACTTCCGAATTAGCTTCCGAAACCTATTCCATTGTGTCCGGAACGCGGGGTAAACCCTAGAAACGCTGGTTATGGCGCCTAAATCGGAGTTCGGAATTTCCGGGTGAATAGTGTCGAACGAAACTCTATAAATAGACCCACCTCTTCATAATTTGATAAAAAAAATAACCCTAACCCTAATTTTATAACCCTAGCCGCCACCCTAACATTCAATGGCCAGAAATCACTCTCACTTCTTCATCAATCTCTCTCAATCCGTAAGGAATTACGCGAAGTGTTCAACACGGAAGTCGTAGAGCACGACGAGAGCTTCGATTCCATACGGTGATGATCGGAAATGGTGCAACGGATAGGGAGCTATGGGGGGCCGTTCCCTACAGGTCACGCACGACTTTCCATGCAAGGTTGGAGGCCGAGTTTGCTCTTGTTGAAGCTGAGCATGGTGCTTGGGGAGGCGCTTCCAGTGGTGGCTCTTGATCGAGTTCAAGTTCAAGGAGGTGATCGATAAATTAAACCCTAATATCTAAGTTTGGGTTCATGTATACTGTAACATGTGCGTGCGTGAAGAAGATGGGAAGAAGATGCGTGCGGCCTGATGTAGTTAGGGGTTGAGATGGAGGGCCATGATTTAAAGAGAGGTTAAAAATAGTTAAAGTTATGTTGAATTGTTTATATAAAATTGTGTACAAACTTGTAAAATCAATAACTTTTTCATACGAGGTCGAAAAAATGCAAACTCAGTTGCGTTGGAATCGTATGGACGAGAACTACGCGATGGAGTTGGTTTGGAGTCGTTTGGAGTTAGTGAGAATTTTGGGTAAAATTAAACGTCCGTTTAATTTTATTCGAAATAAAAGCTGAAACGGAATTTGAAATCAAGGTGAGAACTTCTCACTCAATCGAATAGGTTTCGATTTTATTTTAAATAGTTAGATTTAAAATATTTAAATGCATGTTTGAATGTTGATTGATATCTATTGATTGTTAAAATAGACATTATACGCCGTTAGTAAGCGGATGTTATTTATTAAAAACATATACCGCGAATATTTCATAAACAGTGAAATTGGTATTATATATAATATCAATATATATATATTGGCATATGTATATATTGGAGTTATTGATTTCCCGCATTTTTTTTTAGCGGATGAGACCCTATTACGCCGTTATTAAGCGGATAATATTTAATAAGAACATATACCGCGATAATTTCGTACTGGAGCGAAATTGGTATTGTGCTAATGTTTGTGGATGCAGGAAAACAGGTTGGAGGGATCCAACTGGATTCCTCAACAGTATTTATTTGATTTCAGATATTTTGATATTTGATGGATTATCATATCGATATATGATGGATCGTTGTAGTCGTGATTGACTATTTGGTATGTAGCATCATTGGACCCAAATTTTGGGATTTTAAAAGGGTTTTTAAAGTGATTTTTGAAAAGATAAAATATTTTTGGAATTGATCCATTTTAAATAAATAAACATTATAATTTTTAAAGTTATAAAAATTATGATTTTTGAGAATATAGTTAAAAGCTGATTTTTGAGAAATATGAACTAATGATTTTATAAAATAGTTTAGATTGGATTTTTGAATATATTATAAAAGTTTAAATATAGGATTTATAAAATTTGATTATTTTATAAATCGAAGTGGTGAAATTTTAAAGGAATTTAAAGATGTTTTAAAGAATAATATAAATTGATTTATATTAAGGGATTTATAAATGGATATTTATAAATTGAAATGTTGACATTATAAAACGAGTTTTTATAAGTGTTTGAATGAAGTGGAAATGAATTTCATAAATGAATGAAATTTATGGAATTATAAACTGTGAAGTTATAAAAGAAATTTATAAATAGTAAGATTTATAAATTTGGTGAAATTATTTGAAGAATAGATTGGTTAAATAAATGGATCTTATAAGTTATAAGATTTATAAATTGGAAAGTCTTTAAAAGAACGATTTGTAAAATAATCGTTTTATAAGCATTTAACTTATAATGTGAACTTTTGGTTTATAATTGAGTTATAAATCGAATAGATTAATAAAAGAGATTTATAAAAAGGAGTTATAAAATAAATAGAAATGGAATTTATAAACGTTGTTTTATAAATCTGCAAACCACTTATTTTGATAAGTTAATTGTCATAACTTATTTAATGGAGTTATATTCACATTTTTGAATAGTGAATAATCCTTTGAATTGAAATGAATAAAAGGATGAAATTTGTTAACGAAGTTTATTCACGTTTTTGAATAGTGAATAATACGTTAAAGAAATTGTTTTAGATTTGGTGTTTTAAACAGAATTAAAACGATCTAACGATGTTTTAAAAGATGTTGAGATTCGAAACCATAGATTTCAACATTTATTGTTGAAATAGACGTTTTCGAGAAATAGAAGGAGATGATGGACTATAACACTGTTGTTATAGTAAATGATTTTCGAAAGGAAATGTTTTGTATAGTATTGGGATTTATATATCTATTTTAATTTCGAATCCCTATACTAGTGATTTTGGGTTGTCGTAACGATGTTTTACGCAACATTCGTTTTGACCCAAATAAATATGTTTAAGTGAATGATTTCCTTAATAGAATGAAATATATACTTAATTCGATTTAAGTATATTGAATATTTTCCAAGGTCGAAAATAAAAAGATTTGTGAATTACTTATGAATAAATAAGTATGGAATTGTTTTCCAATATGAAGTGAATAATTAGAATTTATCTTTTTGAAGATAAATTGAAAATGGATAATTGAAATCGTATATGCATGAATATTTGAGGATATAAATTCATTATGGAATTTATAAATGAAAAGTGGAATTGGTTTAGAAAAATAAATATTGATTTATTTTTGAAGTGTTGAAATTATATATCTTGTAAAGATATTTTGGAAAGTAAATTATTTGGAAAATTATTTGGAATCTGGTGATGTATGCATATCAATTGATAGTTCAATAACCGACTATCAATATTTCCCTTTGAATGGGTATTTGATGTGATTTGTTTGAATGTGAATGCTACACTTATTTTTAAATAAGCGCTCACTATTCGGGTTAACCGGGAAAGGACCATGGGGTCGTATAACCCATTCCGAATATGTGATACGTCGTTGTGAATTGCATTGAAGATCGGTGTTGAAGACCGAGTATTTGCGAAAGCGATAGGATGACCTATCGATTGTCTCTGCACTGGGTAGCTCCTGGTATTGAGATCTCCTAAGTGATGGGAAATTCGATCGGGATTGTGAATACCCGTATTGCAAGGGCTTCGTAAGAAGTGCCTTCGGTTTTGTTCGAGCCCGGAACAGACTTGTATGGATTGTATGTCTGACATTACAAGTTGAGATATAAAGCCGATTTCTTTCAAATATATTTCTGTTGGTGGCGGAGAATTTATTCTTTTAGCTTAACACCCTTCTCTGAGACGTACGTGCTCAGAGATTATGTAGTTGAATGTTATCAGCGATATATTCCCAATTTGGTAATGTGACATGCTGAGTGATGCTGAAATGATCATTGTGTTGATTATTTGTGATAGGATCGTTTATTTGATCGTCTATCCTTGTGATCATTGTGTTGATCATTTGTTGACCCAAAGCATGGCTTTTGTATAAAGTATGTTTTTGTGGACGTGACTTCGTCGAGCCTCACACCCCGTGAATGGTCAAAACAGGAAAGAAGCAGCAAGGTTATGAGGGGTAGCACCCTTTAGGATGTGTCCATTTCCTTCTGGAAAAGGGTGGTATCATGGTATGGAGCCCAGATACTTACTCATGTTGAAAACACTTTGTTATGATTGTGTGAATTGATTACGAGCGCTCGGTGATAAAGGTCCCAAAGGACCGGGGGATGGCATATTCGGTCAGTTGTTACTCAGTTAGGGGTAACCCGGCCTTGTGTTGGTAGAGATCCGGTTTGGTTCTTGGGGATGTCCATCCAGAGGCATTCTCATGTGGCAATGGGAAGTTCCTTGGCCTGATCATTCGTTGGAAATCCAAAGAAACAATACGTGACTTGTACGGTTTTAGTTGTATAACCTGCTATGGAATGTGGCGGTAACCTGCTATTGAACATAGTTAGCTATAGTAGGCATACGATAATGGTCGTATGTTGGCTAAGATTTATATTCTACTTTCGAAATGAATTTTTCCTACACTATACACTAATAATAATATCAAATGTTATTTTAAATGCGTAGCAAGCATCTTTGACTATCATAAGGAGAAATCTCCTTCGATTCTGCGTTTGCATTGTGTGTGTGTGCGGGAGGCCTTATGGTAGTCTCATTTTTAAAAGCATTGCGAATTGACTTTAAAAATATTCCTCTATTTTGATTTTAAAGATAAATAAACTGTTTTGAGTTCTCACACCAGTCACATGACTGACTCGGAGTTTATTGTTTTCCTTCCTAAACTCTGGGTGCCCACCAATTTCCACACGGGCAGTTAAGAGTTTAAGGTTTATCAGGATATTCTGGATATTCTGGAGTTGCTGGAGGCAAGCTGGATGGCATGACGTATTACTACTATATAGTATTTCTTTTTCCGCTGCATTGTTTGATGTTGTATGTTGTACACTCTGATGATTTGATGTAATGTAATATAATGTAATGTAATAACTGATATAGTTCTTTGTTTAAAGATTATTCATTTATTATTATATGTTGTTCCGCTGCGAATTGTGAGATTCTGTTGTTGTTCTGTTGTTTTCTATTCCGTCCTATTTTCTTCTGTTTTTTTTTCCTCTATATTCTATTTTCTTCTATTTTAAAATTTTATGTTCTCTTTTCTATTTTCTTTTCTCTCTATTTTCTATCTTCTCTCTTCTTCTCTTTTCTTTTCTTAAATTCTTTTTAAAAATCCATAACATTCCGGTTTTTGGCCTTCGATTTCTCGACAGTCGATAAAGTGAGTGTCGATGTTGAATTTTCGAAAGTAGAAAACTTTTGGGGCGTTACATAACTCTAAATGAGCCAACAGCTATGGTCATTCGAAGAATCGATATCCACAGGGTGCAACATCTACGGTGCAAGGTGCAACATCCGTCCAAAATGCCGAACAGTGTCATACGACTTTTAGAAATGGGTGAATGGATTTGAAATGGAATAGTACCGTGGAGCACCACCGTCCAATGATGGAAAATCGAAGACAGCGACGGTGATCTTGTTTTAACGCAAAAATCCACATGGCGAAAAAATGAGTGGTAAAAAACTTCCAAGACCCATTTGATATTCAGATGGTCTTTATTGGATGCGAAACTGTCCATTGACGGCTTAAAGCGGCCAAAGCCATAGAAGTAACAGAGAGATTCGTTTTGACAGGTTATGGCTCTCGTAACTTTAAACGAGCCAACAGTTATGGTCGTCCGAAGAATCGATATCCATAGGGTGCAACATCTACGATGCAAGGCGCAACATCCCTCCAAAATGCCGAAACAGTGTCATACGACTATTATAAATGGGTGCATGGATTTGAAATGGAACACTACCATGGTGCACCACCATCCAGCGATGTAAAATCGAAGACCAGCCACGGTTATCTCGTTTTACCACAATAATCCAGTGGCGAAAAAACAAATGTTAAAAAACTTTCGAGACCCGATTGAGATTCAATGGTTTTTTTGGGTATGAAACTGTCCACCGAAGGCTTAAAGTGATAAAAGCTATACAACTCATAGAGAGCTTCGTTTTTACAGGTTATGGCTCCCGTAACTCAAAACAGCCAAAAGTTATGGTCGTCCGAAGAATCGATATCCACTGGGTGCAACATCTACGATGCAAGGTGCAACATCCATCCAAAATGCCAAAACAGTGCTGTAAGATTTTTAGAAATGGGTGCATGGATTTGAAATGGAACATACCATAATGCGCCACCGTCCAGCGATGGAAAGTCGAAGACTCGTCACGGTTATCCCGTTTTACTATAAAAATCCACGTAACGAAAAAACGAAGGGTAAAAAACTTTCAAGACCTGATTGAGATTCGGATGGTTATTTTTTGGAATGAAACTGACCATTGACGGCTTAAAGCAGTACCAGCTGTAGAACACACACAAAGATTTGTTTTGACAGGTTATGGATCCCGTAAATCTAAACGAGCCAACAGTTATGGCCGTTCGAAGAATCGATATCCACTGGGTGAAACATCTACGGTGCAAGGTGCAACATCCATCGAAATGCCGAAACATTGTCCTACGACTTTTAAAAATAGGTGCATGTATTTGAAATGGAACAATACCATGGTGCACCACCATCCAGCAATGGAAAATCGAAGACCAGCCATGGTGATCCCATTTTACCATAAAATTCTAGTGGCGAAAAAACGAAGGGTAAAATACTTCTAAGATCCGATTGAGTTCGGATGGTCTTTTTTTAGGTGTGAACGTACATTGACGGCTTAAAGCTATCAAAGCCGTAGAACTCATAGAGAGCTTCATTTTGGCAGGTTATGGCTCCCGTAAATCTAAAGGAACCAATAGTTATGGTCGTCCGAAGAATCGATATCCATAGGGTGCTACATATCTAGGTGCAACATCCGTCCAAAATGCTGAACAGTGTCGTACGACTTTTAAAAATGGGTACATGGATTTGAAATGGAACACCACGTGGTGCACCACCATCCAGCGATGTAAAATCGAAGACCAGCCACGGTGATCCCGTTTTACCGTAAAAATTCACGTGGCGAAAAAACGAAGGGTAAAAAACTTCCAAGACCCGATTGAGATTCGGATGGTCTGTTTTGGGTATGAAACTGTCCATTGATGGCTTAAAGCAGTTAAAGCCATAGAACTCACAGAGAGCAACATTTTGATAGGTTATGGCCTCCCATATCTTCAAACGAGCCAATAGTTATGGTCGTCCGAAGAATCGATATCCACATGGTGCAACATCTATGGTGCAAGGTGCAACATTCGTCCAAAATGCCGAAATAGTGCGGTACAATTTTTAGAAATGGGTGTATGGATTTGAAATGGAACAGTATCATGGTGCACTACCATCCACCGATGGAAAATCAAAGACTAGCCACGGTGATCCCGTTTTACAGTAAAAATCCACATGGCGAAAAAACGAAGGGTAAAAAACTTCCAAGGCCCAACTGAGATTCGGATGGTCTCATTTTTTGAATGAAACTGTCCGTTGATGGCTTAAAGCGGTAAAAGCCGTAGAACTCACAAAGAGTTCCTTTCTGACAGGTTATGGCTCCCGCAAATTTGAACGAGCCAACAGTTATGACCATCCGAATAATCGATATCCACAGGGTGCAACATCTACAGTGCAAGGTGCAACATCCATCCAAATACCAAAACAGTGTCATACGACTTTTAGAAATGGGTGCATAGATTTGAATGGAACAGTACCATGGTGCACCACCGTCCAGGAATGGAAAATCTAAGACTAGCCACGGTAATCCCGTTTTACCATAAAAATCCACGTGGCGAAAAAACGAAGGGTGAAAAACTTCTGAGACCCGATTGAGTTCAAATGGTCTTTTTTTGGGTATAAATTGTCTGTTACCTGCTTAAAGTGGTCGTAGCCGTAGAACTCACAAAGAGCTTCATTTTGACAGGTTATGGCTCCCTTAACTCTAAACAAGCCAACTGTTATGGCTGTCCGAAGAATCAACATCCACATGGTGCAACATCTACGGTGCAAGGTGCAACATCCATCCAAAATGCCAAAACTGTGTCGTAAGACTTTTAGAAATGGGTGTATTTATTTGAAATTGAATAGTACAATGGCGCACCACCGTCCAGCGATGGCAAATCAAAGACCAGCCACGCTGATCCCATTTTACCGTAAAAATCCACGTGGCGAAAAAACGAATGGTAAAAAACTTTCGAGACCCGATTGAGATTCCGATGGTCTTTTTTTGGGTAGTTATTGACGGCTTAAAGTGGTCAAAGCCGTAAAACTCACAGAGAGCTTCGTTTTGACAAATTATGGCTCCTGTAATTCTAAGCGAGCAAATAGTTATGACCGCCCGAAGAATTGATATCCACAGGGTGCAACATCTCCGGTGCAAGGTGCAACATCCGTCCAAAATGCCGAAACAGTGTCGTAGGACTTTTAAAAATGAGTGCATAGATTTGAAATGTAACACTGTCATGGTGCACCACTATCCAGCGATGCAAAATCGAAGACCAGCCGTGGTGATCCCGTTTTACCGTAAAAATCCACGTTGACCCGATTGAGATTCGGATGGTCTTTTTTTGGGTATGAAACTGTCTATTGATGGATTAAAACAGTCAATGCCATAGAACACAAAGACAGCTTCGTTTTGACAGGTTATGGCCCCCTGTAACTCCAAACGAGCCAATAGTCATGGTCGTTCGAAGAATCGTTATTCATAGGGTGCAACATCTACGGCGCAAGGTGCAACATCCACCCAAAATGCCAAGACTGTGTCGTAAGACTTTTCGAAATAGGTGAATGGATTTGAAATGGAACAGTAACATGGTGCACCACCATCCAGCGATGGAAAATCGAAGACCAACCACGGTGATCCCGTTTTACAGGAAAAATCCACGTGGCGAAAAAACGAAGGGTAAAAACCTTCGGAGACCCGATTGCGATTCGGATGGTCTTTTTTAGGAATGAAACTATCCGTTGACGGCTTGAATCCATATGAGTCGTAGAACTCATAGAGAGCTTCATTTTGACAGGTTATGCCTCCCGTAATTCTAAACGAGCCAACAATTATGGCCGTCCGAAGAATCGATATCCATAGGGTGCAACATCTACGGTGCAAGGTGCAACATCCATCCAAAATGCCAAAACAGTGTCGTACGACTTTTAAAAATGGGTGCATGGATTTGAAATTGAACAGTATCCTGGTGCACAACCGTCCAGCGATGGAATATCGAAGACTAGCCACGGTGATCTCGTTTTACCGTAAAAATCCACGTGGCGAAAAAACTAAGGGTAAAAAACTTTCGAGACCCGATTGAGTTCGGATGGTCTTTTTTTGGTTATGAAACTATCCATTGATGGTCTAAAGTTGTCAAAGCAGTAGAACTCCTAGAGAGCTTTGTTTTGACAGGTTAAGGCTCACGTAACTCTAAAAGAGCCAATCGTTATGGCCGTTCGAAGAATCGATATCCATAGGGTGCAATATCTATGGTGCAATGTGCAACATCCATCCAAAATGCCAAAATAGTGTTGTACAACTTTTAGAAAAGGCGGTATGGATTTCAAATGGAATAGTACCATGATGCACCACTGCCCAGCGATGGAATATCGAAGACCAGCCATAATGGTTCTGTTTTACCGTAAAAATCCAAGTGGCGAAAAAACGAAAGGTGAAAAACTTTCGAGACCCGATTGAGATACGGATGGTCATTTTTTGGTTATGAAACTTTCCATCGACGACTTAAAGCAGTAAAACCCATAGAACTCACACAGAGCTTCGTTTTTACAGGTTATGGCTCCCGTAACTCCAAACAAGCCAACAGTTATGGTCGTCCGAAGAATCGATATCCACATGGTGCAACATCTACGGTGCAAGGTGCAACATCCGTCCAAAATGACAAAATAGTGACGTACGACTTTTAAAAATGGGTGCATGGATTTTAAATGGAGTACCATGGTACACCACCGTCCAACGATGGAAAATCGATGAGCAGCCATGGTGGTCCCGTTTTATAGTAAAAATCGACGTGGCAAAAAAACGAAGGGTAAAAAACTTTCGAGACCCGATTGAGATTCGGATGATCTTTTTTTAGGTATGAAACTGTCTATTGACGGCTTAAAGCAGACAAAACCGTAGAACTAACAGAGTGCTTCGTTTTTATAGTTTATGGCTCCCGTAATTCTAAGCAAGCCAACAATATAGCTGTCCGAAGAATCGATATCCATAGGATGCAACATCTGCGGTGCAAGGTGCAACATCCGTCTAAAATTCCAAAACAATGTCGTACGACTTTTAGAAATGGATGCATGGATTTGAAATGGAATAGTACCATGGTGCATGACAGTGCATCGATGGAAAATCGAAGATCAGCCACGGTGATCCCATTTTACCGTAAAAATCCACGTCGTAGAAAAACAAAGTGTAAACAATATCCAAGACCCGATTGTGATTCGGATGGCCTATTTTTGGGTATGAAACTATCCATTGATGGCTTAAAGAAGTCAAATCCATAGAACTCACAGAGAGCTTCGTTTTGATAGGTTATGGCTTCCATAACTCAACACGAGCCAACAATTATGGCCGTCCGAAGAATCGATGTCCACAGGGTGCAACATCTATGGTGCAAGGTGCAACATCCGTCCAAAATGGAGAAACAGTGTCGTACGACTTTTAAAAATGGGTGCATGGATTTTAAAAGGAACACTACCATGGTGCACAACCATCTAGCGATGCCAAATCGACAATCAGCCACGGTGATCCCGTTTTACCGTAAAAATCCACGTGGTGAAAAACATAGGGTAAAAAACTGTCGAGATCCAGGTTAGTTCGGATGGTCTTTTTTTAGGATATGAAACTATTCATTGATGGCTTAAAGCTGGCAAAGCTGTAGAAATCACAGAGAGCTTCATTTTGATAGATTATGGCTCCCGTAACTCTAAACGTGCCAACTATTATGGTCGTCCAAAGAATCGATATCCATAAGGTGCAACTTCTACGGAGCAATGTGCAACATCCATCTAAAATGCGAAACACTTTTGAAAATGGGTGCACAGATTTGAAATAGAATAGTACCATAGTGCACCACCATCTAGCAATGTAAAATCGAAGACCAGCCTCGGTGATCCCGTTTTACCATTAAAATCCACATGACGAAAAAACGAAGGGTAAAAAACTTTCGAGGCCCGATTGAGGTTCGGATGGTCTTTTTTGGGTATGAAGTTGTCGATTGATGTCTTAAAGCATTCAAAGCCGTTGAACTCACAGTGAGCTTGGTTTTGACAGGTTATGGCTTTCATAATTCTAAACGAGCCAACAGTTATGGTCGTCCGAAGAATCGATATCCACAAGGTGCAACATCTACGGCGCAAAGTGGAACATCGTCCAAAATATCGGAACAGTGTCGTATGACTTTTAGAAATGGGTGTGTGGAATTGAAATGGAACGGTACCATGGTGCACCACCGTCCAGCGATGGAAAATCGAAGATCAGCTACGGTGATCCAATTTTACAGTAAAAATCCATGTGGCGGAAAAACAAAGGTAAAAAACTTCTGAGGTCCGATTGAAATTCGGATGGACTTCTTTTGGATCTGAAACTGTCCATTGATGGCTTAAAGCCATTAAAGCCGTAGAAATTACAGAGAGCTTCATTTTGATAAGTAATGGCTCCTGTAACTCTAAATGAGCCAACAGTTACGGCCGTCCGAAGAATCGACATCCACAGGGTGCAGCATCTACGGTGCAAGTTGCAACATCCGTCCAAAATGCCGAAACAGTGTCGTACGACTATAAGAAATGGGTGTACGGATTTGAAATGGAACAGTACCATGGTGCACCACCGTTCAGCGATGGAAATTGAAGACCAGCCACGGTGTTCCCCTTTTGCAGTAAAAATCCACGCAAAAACTTACGAGAACCGATTGAGATTCAGATAGTCTTTTTTGGTATGAAACTATCCATTGATGATTTAAAGCCATCACAGCCGTAGAACTCATAGAGAGCTTCGTTTTGATAGGTTATGACTCCTGTAACTCTAAACGAGCCAACAGTTATGGCCGTCAGAAGAATCGATATATACAAGGTGCAGCATCTACGATGCAAGGTGCAACATCCGTCCAAAATGTTGAAACAGTGTCGTACGACTTTTAGAAATAAGTGCATGGATTTGAAATGGAACAGTACCATGGTGCACCACCGTCCAGCGATGGAAAACCGAAGACCGGCTACGATGATCTCGTTTTACCGTAAAAATCCACATGGCGAAAAAACGAAGGGTAAAAATCTTCCGAGACCCGAATGAGATTCGGATGGTCTTTTTTTGGGTATGAAACTCTCCATTGATGGCTTAAAGTGGTCAAAACCGTAGAACTAATAGAGAGCTTCGTTTTGACTGGTTATGGCTCCTATTACTCTAAACGAGCCAACAGTTAGGGTTGTCCGAAGAATCAATATCCATAGGGTGCAACATCTATGGTGCATGGTGCAACATCCGTCCAAAATGCCAAACAGTGCCGTACGACTTTTAGAAATGGATGCATGGATTTGAAATGGAACAGTACCATGGTGCACCACCATCAAGCGATGGAAAATCAAAGAGCAGCCACAGTGATCCCGTTTTACCGTGTAAATCCACGTGGCGAAAAAACGAAGGGTAAAAAACATCTGAGACCCGATTGAGATTCGGATGGTCTTTTTTGGGTATTGAACTATCCACTGACGGTTTAAAGCAGTTAAATCCATAGAACTCACAGAGAGCTTCGTTTTGACAAGTTATGGCTCCCGTAACTCCAGATGAGCCAACAGTTATGGTCGTCCGAAGAATCGATATCCATAGTGTGAAACCTACGGTGCAAGGTGCAACATCCATCCAAAATGGTGAAACCGTGCCGTACGATATTTAGAAATGGGTGCATGGATTTGAAATGGAACAATACCATGGTGCACCATCATCTAGCGATGGAAAATCGAAGAACAACTATGGTGATCCTGTTTTACCGGTAAAATCCACATGGCGAAAAAATGAAGGGTAAAAAACTTTCGAGATCCAATTGAGTTCGGATGGTCTTTTTTAGCTATGAAACTGTCCATTGATGACTTAAAGCAATCAAAGCTATAGAACTCATAAAGAACTTCGTTTTGACAGGTTATGGCTCTCGTTACTCTAAACAAGCTAATAGTTATGGCAGTACGAAGAATCGATATCCACAGGGTGCAGCATCTACGGTGCAAGGTGCAACATCCGTCCAAAACGCCGAAACTGTACCGTAAGACTTTTAGAAATGGGTGTATGAATTTGAAATGGAACAGTGCCCTAGTGCACCACCGTCCAGCGATGTAAAATCGAAGACTAGCCACGGTGATCCCGTTTTACCGTAAAAATCCACATGGCAAAAAAACGAAGGGTAAAAACCTTACGAGACCAGATTGAGATTCGGATGGTTTTTTTGGGGTTTCAAACTGCCCATTAATACCTTAAGGCAGTCAAAGCCGTAGAACTCACAAAGAGCTTCGTTTTGACAGGTTATGGCTCCCGTAACACTAAACGAGCCAACAGTTATGGCCATCCGAAGAATCGATATCCACAGGGTGCGACATTTACGATGCAAGGTGCAAGATCTCTTTAAAATGCCGAAACAGTGTCGTACGACTTTAAGAAATGGGTGCATTGATTTGAACAGTACCATGGTGCACCACCGTCCAGTGATGGAAAATCAAAAACCGGCCACGGTGATCCCGTTTTACCGTAAAAATCCATGTGGCGAAAAACAAAGGATAAAAAACTTTGGAGACCCAATTGAGATTCGGATGGTCTTTTTTGGGCTATGAAACTGTCCATTGAAGGCTTAATGCCGTCAAAACCAGAGAACTAACAGAGAGATACGTTTTGATAGGTTATGGCCTGTAACTCTAAACGAGCAAACAGTTATGGCCGTTTGAAGAATCGATATCCACAGGGTGCAACATCTAGGTGCAAGGTGCAACATCCATCCAAAATGCCGAAACAATGCTGTACGACTTCTAAAAATGGATGCATGGATTTGAAATTGAACAATACCATGATGCACAACCATCTAGCGATGTAAAATCGAAGACCATCCACGGTGATCCCATTTTACCGTAAATATCCTCGTGGTGAAAAAACGAAGGGTAAAAAACTTCCGAGACCCGATTGAGATTCAGATGGTCTTTTTGGGTATGAGACTATCCATTGATGGCTTAATCAGTTAAAGCCGTAGAAATCATGGGGAGCTTTATTTTGACTGGTTATGGCTCCCGTAACTCTAATCGAGCCAACAGTAATGGCCATTCGAAAAATCGATATCCATAGGGTGCAACATCTATGGTGCAAGGTGCAACATCCGTCCAAACTGTCGAAATAGTGCCGTACGACTTTTAGAAATAGGTGCATGGATTTAAAATGGAACAGTACCATGGTGCACCACTGTCCAGTGATGGAAAATCGAAGACCAGCCAAAGATGATCCCTTTTTACCGTAAAAATCCACGTGGCGAGAAAACGAAAGGTACAAAAATTTCACGGCCCGATTAAGATTTGGATGGTCTTTTTTGGGTATAAAACTGTCTATTGATGGCTTAAAGTGGTAAAAGCTGTAGAAATCACAGAGAGCTTCATTCTGACAGTTTATGGCTCCCGTAATTCTAAACGAGCCCACAGTTATGGCCGTCCAAAAAATTGATATCCATGTGGCGCAACATCTACGGTGCAAGGTGCAACATCCATCCAAAATACTAAAACAGTGCCTTATGATTTTTGAAAATGGGTGCATAGATTTGAATGGAACAGTACCATGGTGCACCACCATCTAGCGATGTAAAATGGAAGACCAGCCATATTGATCCCATTTTGTTGTAAAAATCCACTGCGAAAAAACGAAGGGTAAAAAATTTTCGAGACCCGAATGAGATTCGGATGGTATTTTTTTGGGTATGAAACTGTCCATTGACAGCTTAAAATAGTCAAAGCGTAGAACTCACAAAGTGCTTCGTTTTAACTGGTTATGGCTCCCGTAACTCTAAATGAGCCAATAGTTATGGTCGTCCGAAGAATCGATATCCATAGGGTGCAACATCTATGGTGCAAGGTGCAACATCCGTCCAGAATGCCAAAACAATGCCGTACGACTTTTAATAATGGATGCATGGAATTAAAATGGAACAGTACCATGGTGGACCACCGTCTAGCAATGGAAAATCAAAGACCAGCCACTGTGATCCCACTTTACCGTAAAAATCTACGTGGTGCAAAAACGAAGGGTAAAAAACTTCCGAGACCCGATTAAGATTCAGATGGTCTATTTTTGGGTATAAAACTATCCACTGATGGCTTAAAGCAGTCAAAGTCATAGAACTCACAGAGAGCTTCATTTTGACTGGTTACGACTCCCGTAACTCTAAACAAGCCAACAGTTATAGCCGTTCGAAGAATAGATATCCACAGGGTGCAGCATCTACGGTGCAAGGTGCAACATCCGTCCAAAATGCCGAAACAGTTATGTACAACTTTTAGAAATGGGTGCGTAGATTTGAAATTGAACACTACCATGGTGCACCACCATCCGGCGATGGAAAATAGAAGACCAGCAACAGTGAAACCATTTTACCGTAAAAATCCACGTGGCGAAAAAACGAAGAGTAAAAAACTTTCGTGACCCGATGATGATTCGGATGGTCTTTTCTAGGTATGAAACTATCCACTGATGGATTAAAGTAGTCAAAACCGTAGTACTAATAGATAGCTTCGTTTTGATAGGTTATGGCTCCCATAACTCTAAATGAGCCAACAGTTATGGCCGTCTGAAGAATCGATATCCCTTGGGTGCAACATCTACGGTGCAAGGTGCAACATCCGTCCAAAATGTCGAAACAGTGCCGTACAACTTTTAGAAATAAGTGCATGGATTTTAAATGGAATAATGCACCACCGTCCAACGATGGAAAATCGAGGACTAGCCACGGTGATCCAGTTTTACCGTAAAAATCCACGTGGCGAAAAAACGAAGGGTAAAAAAAATCCGAGACCCGATTGAGATTCGGATGGTCTTTTTTTGAGTATGAAACCGTACATTGACCGCTTAAAGCGGTCTAAGCCAAAGAACTCATAGAGAGCTTCGTTTTGACAGGATATGGCGTCTGTAACTCCAACCGAGCGAATATTATGGCCGTCCGAAGAATCGATATCCACATGGTGCAACATCAACGAAGAAAGGTGCAAGGTGCAACATCCATCCAAAATTGCGAAACAGTGCCTTACACCTTTTAGAAATGGGTGCATGTATTTGAAATGGAACACCAATGCACCAACATCCAGCTGTGGAAAATCGAAGACCAGTCATGGTGATCCCGTTGTACCGAAAAATCCATGTGACGAAAAAATGAAGGGTAAAAAACTTAAGAGACCCGATTGAGATTCGGATGGTTTTTTTTGGGGTATGAAACTGTCCATTGACGCCTTAAAGCGATCAAAGCCGTAGAACTCACAGAGAGCTTCGTTTTGATAGATTATGGCTCCCGTAACTCTAAACAAGCCAACAGCTATGGCTGTCCGAAGAATCGATATCCACAGGGTGCAACATCTACGGTGCAAGGTGAAACATCTGTCCAAAATGCCAAAACATTGCCGTACGACGTTTAGAAATGGTTGCATGGCTTTAAAATGGAACAGTACCATTGTGCACCACCATCCGACGATGGAAAATCGAAGTCCAGTCACGGTGATCCCATTTTACTGCAAAAATCCACGTGGCGAAAAAACAAAGGGTAAAAAACTTCCGAGACCTTACTGAATTCGGATGGTCTTTTTTTGGGTATGAAACTATCTTCAAGTGGTCAAAGCCGTAAAAATCACAAAGAGCTTTGTTTTGATAGGATATGGCTTCCGTAACTCTAAATGAGCCAATAGTTATGACCGTCCGAAGAATCGATATCCATACAGTGCAACATCTATGGTGCAAGATGCAACATCCATCCAAAATGCCGAAACAGTGTCATATGAATTTTATAAATGGGTGCATGGATTTGAAATGGAACGGTACCATGGTGCACCACCATTCAGCGATGGAAAATCGAAGACCAGCCACGGTTACCCCGTTTTACCGTAAAAATCCACGTGGCAAAAAAACAAAGGGTAAAAAGCTTTCGAGACTCGATTGAGATTCGGATGGTCTTTTTTTGGTATTAAACAGTTCATTGACGGATTAAAGCTGTCAAAGCCGTAAAACTCACAGAGAGCTTCGTTTTGACATGTTATGGCTCTCATATCTCTAAACAAGCCAGTTACGGCCGTCCGAAGAATCGATATTCGCAGGATGCAATATCTTCCAAAATGCTGAAATAGTGCCGTACGACGTTTAGAAATGAGTGCATGGATTTGAAATGGAAAAGTACCATGGTGCATCACCCTCCAGCGATGGAAAATCGAAGACTAGCCACGGTGATCACGTTTTACTGTAAAAATCCACGTGGCGAAAAAACGAAGGGTAAAAAACTTCGAGACCCAATTGAGTTTAGATGGTATATTTTTGGGTATGAAACAGTCCACTGATGGCTCAAAGTGGTCAATACCGTAGAACTCACAGAGAGCTTTGTTTTGACAGGTTATGGCTCTCGTAACTCTAATCGAGCCAACAATTATGGCCATCCGAAGTATCAATATCCATAGGGTGCAACATCTACGGTGCAAGGTGCAACATCCGTCCAAAATGCTGAAACAGTGTCGTACGACTTTTAGAAATGGGTGCATGGATTTGAAATGGAACAGTACCATGGTGCACCATCCGTCCAGTGATGGAAAATCGAAGACTAGCCATGTTGATCCCATTTTACCATAAAAATTCACGTGGCCAAAAAAACGAAGAGTAAAAAACAACCGAGACCGATTGAGAATCGGATGGTCTTTTTTTGGGTATGAAACTGTCTATTGACGACTTAAAAGCTGTCAAAGCCGTAGAACTCACAGAGAGCTTATTTTGACAGATTATGGCTCCCGTAACTCTTAACGAGCCAACAGTTATGGTCGTCCGAAGAATCGATATCCATAGGGTGCAACATCTACAGTGCAAGGTGCAATATCCGTCGAAAATGCCAAAACAGTGTTGTACGACATTTAGAACTGGATGCATGGATTTGAAATGGAACGGTACCATAGTGCACCACCGTCTAGCGTTGGAAAATCGAAGAATAGCCACTTGATCCCGTTTTACTGTAAAAATCCACGTGGAGAAAAAACGAAGGGTAAAAGACTTTTGAGACCCGATTGAGTTCGGATGGTCTTTTTTTGGGTATGAAACTGTCCATTAACGACTTAAAGCGGTCTAAGCTAAAAAAACTCACAGAGAGCTTTGTTTTGAAACGTATGGCGCCCATAACTCCAAACGAGCCAACAGTTATGGTCGTTCGAAGAATCGAGATCCACATGGTGCAACATCTATGGTGCAAGGTGCAACATCCGTCCAAAATTGTGAAACAGTGCCGTAAGAATTTTAGAAATAGGTGCATGGATTTGAAATGGAACACTACCAAGGTGCACCATCGTCCAGCGATGAAAAATCGAAGACCAGCCACGGTGATCCATTTTACCGTAAATCCACGAGACGAAAAAACGAAGGGTAAAAACTTTCGAGACCCAATTGAGATTCGGATGGTCTTTTTTGCGGAATGAAACTATCCATTGACGCCTTAAAGTTGTCAATCCCATAAAATTCACAGAGAGCTATGTTTTGATAGATTATGGCTCCCGTAATTCTAAACGAGCCAACAGTTATGGCGGTCCGAAGAATCGATATCCATAGGGTGCAACATCTACCGTGCAAGGTGCAACATCCGTCCAAAATGTCAAAACAGTACCGTACGACGCTTAGAAATGGGTGCATGGATTTGAAATGGAACGGTACCATAGCGTACCACCGTCCAACGCTGGAAAATCGAAGATCAGCCAAGATGATCCCCTTTTACTATAAAAATCCACGTGGCGAAAAAACGAAGAGTAAAGAACTTCCAAGACCTGATTGAGTTCGGATGGTCTTTTTTGGGTATGAAACTATCCATTGACGGCTTAAAGCGGTCAAAGCTGTAGAACCCACAGAGAGCTTTGTTTTGACAGATTATGGCTCCCGTAACCCTAAACGAGCCAACAATTATGGCCATCCGAAGAATCGATATCCATAGGGTGCAACATCTATGGTACAAGGTGCAACATCCGTCGAAAATGTCGAAACGGTGCCAGACAACTTTTAGAAATGAGTGCAGAATTTGAAATGGAACAGTACCATGGTGCACCACCATCTAGTGATGGGAAATCGAAGACCAGCCACGGTGATCCCGTTTTACCGTAAAAATCCACAAGGCGAAAAAAAAAGGGTAAAAAACTTATGAGACTTGATTGAGAATCAGATGGTCTTTTTTAGGTATGAAACTGTCCATTGACGGCTTAAAATGGTCAAAGCCGTAGAACTTACAGAGAGCTTCGTTTTGACAGGTTATGGCTGCCGTAACTCTAAACGAGCCAACTGTTATTGTCGTCCGAAGAATCGATATCCACATGGGGAACATCTACGGTGCAAGGTGCAGGTGAAACTTCCATCCAAAATGCTGAAACAGTGTCGTATGACTTTTAGAAATGGGTGCATAGATTTATGGAACAGTACCATGGTGCACCACCATCCAACGATGGAAAATCGAAGACCCTCCACAGTGATCCTGTTTTAAAGTAAAAATCCACGTGATGAAAAAACGAAGGGAAAAAACTTCCGAGAATCGATTGAAATTAGGATGGTTGTTTTTTAAAGGTTTGAAACTGTCCATTGACGGCTCAAAGCTGACAAAGCCGTAGAACTCACAGAGGCTTTGTTTTGACTATTTATGGCTCCCGTAATTCTAAAATAGCCAGCATGTTATAGCCGTCCGAAGAATCGATATCCACATGGTGCAACATCTATAGTGCAAGGTGCAACATCCGTCCAAAATGCCGAAATGGTGTCATACGACATTTAGAAATGAATGCATGGACTTGAAATGGAATAGTATCATGATGCACCACTATCAAGCGATGGAAAATCGAAGACTGGCCACGGTGATCCCCTTTTACCGTAAAAATCCACATGACGAAAAAACGAAGGGTAAAAATACTTGCAAGACCCGATTGAGAATCGGATGGTTGTTTTTGGGTATGAAACTGTCCACTGACGGGTTAAAGCAATCAATGCCGTAGAACTCGCAGAGAGCTTCATTTTGACAGGTTATGGCGCTCGAAGCTCTAAACGAGCCAACAGTTATGGTTGTCCGAAGAATTAATATCCACATGGTGCAACATCTATGGTGCAAGGTGCAACATCCGTCCAAAATGCCGAAACAATGTCGTACGACTTTCAGAAATGGGTGCATGGATTTGAAATTGGATAGTACCAGTTGTTGTTAAACTCTGATAATGTGATGTATAAACTAGTATAGTGCTTTTGTTTTAAAGATTATTCATTTATCTATTATATTTGTTTCGAAATGTGAGATTCTGTTGTTGTTCTGTTTCTTCTTCTATCTTCTTCTTCTTAACCCTAATGGTTCGGTTTTTCGGCATTCGATTGTGCAGTAATTGATATAATGGACGTATGAATTTGACTTTCGAGCGTCGAAATATTGGGTCGTTATAAAGTGGTGGTGCACCACCGTCCAGCGATGGAAAATCGAAGACTAGGCACGGTGATCCCGTTTTACCGTAAAAATCCACGTGGTTACAAAACGAAGGGTAAAAATTTACAAGACCCGATTGAGTTCGGATGGCCTTTTTGAGTATGAAACTGCCCATTGATGGCTTAAAGCATTCAAAGCTATAGAACTCACAAAGGGATTCGTTTTGACAGATTATGGCTCCCGTAACTCCAAATGAGCCAACAGTTATGGTCGTTCGAATAATCGATATCCACAGGGTGCAACATTTATGGTGCAAGGTGCAACATCCGTCCAAAATGCTGAAATAGTGTCGTATGGCATTTAGAAATGGGTGCATGGATTTGAAATGGAACGGTACCATAGTGCACCACCGTCCAGCGTTGGTAAATCGAAGACCAGCCACGGTGATTCAGTTTTACAGTAAAAATACACGTGGCGAAAAAACGAAAGGTAAAAAGCTTTCGTGACCCGATTGAGATTCGAATTATTTTTTTGGGGTATGAAACTTCCCATTGATAGCTTAAAGCGGTCGAAGCCGTCGAACTCACATAGAGCTTCGTTTTAACCGATTATGGCTCCTGTAACTCCAAACGAGCCAACAGTTATGGCCGTTTGAAGAATCGTATCCATAGGGTGCAACATCTACGGTGCAAGGTGCAACATCCGTCCAAAAGGCCGAACAGTGCCGTACGACTTTTAGAAATGGATGTATGGATTTGAAATGGAACAATACCATGGTGAAACACCATCCAGCGATGGTAAATCAAAGACCAGCCACGGTGATCCCGTTTTACAGTAAAAATCCACGTGGCGAAAAAACGAAGGGTAAAAAACTTTCGAGACCCGATTGAGATTTGGATGGTCTTTTTTTGGTATGAAACTGTACATTGATAGGTTAAAGCGGTTAAAGCCGTAGAACTAACAGAGAGCTGTGTTTTGACAAGTTGGGGCTCCCATAACTCCGAACGAGCCAATAATTATGGCCGTCCGAAGAATCGATATCCACCGAGTGCAACATCAACGGTGCAAGGTGAAACATCCGTCCAAAATGCCGAAACAATGTCGTACGACCTTAAGAAATGGGTGCATGGATTTGCAATGGAATAGTACCATAGTTCCCACCGTTCAGCGATGGAAAATCGAAGATCGGCCACGGTGATCCCATTTTACAGTAAAAATCCAAGTGGCGAAAAAACGAAGGGTAAAAAACTTCTGAGACCTGATTGAGATTCAGATGATCTTTTACAAGTTATGAAACCGTTCATTGACGACTTAAAGCGGTCAAAGCCATAGAACTCACAGAGAGCTTCGTTTTGACAAGTTAATGATCTTGTAACTCTGAACAAGCTAAAAGTTATGGTCGTCCGAAGAATCGATATCCACATGGTGCAACATCTACAGTGCAAGGTGCAACATCCGTCCAAAATGTCGAAACAGTGCCGTATGACTTTTAGAAATGAGTGTATAGATTTAAAATGGAACGATACCATGGTGCACCACCGTCTAGCGATGGAAAATCAAAGATCAGCCACGGTGATCCCATTTTACAGTAAAAATCCACGTGGCGGAAAAACAAAGGGAAAAAAACTTCTAAGACCCGATTGAAATTAAGATGGTCTTTTTGGGTATGAAACTGTCCATTGAAAGCTCAAAGCTGTCAAAGCCATAGAACTCACAGAGATCTTCGTTTAGAAAGGTTATGGCTCCCTTAACTCTAAACGAGCCAACAGTTATGGCCATCCGAAGAATCAATATCCAAAGAGTGCAACATCTATGGTGCAAGGTGCAACATCCGTCCAAAATGCCGAAATGGTGCCATACGACATTTAGAAATGGGTGCATGGATTTGAAATGGAATAGTACCATGGTGCACTACCATTCGGCGATGGAAAACCGAAGACCAACCACGGTGATCTCGTTTTACTGTAAAATTCCACATGGAAAAAAACGAAGGGTAAAAAAATTTCGAGATCCAATTGAGATTCGGATGGTCTTTTTTGGGTATGAAATTGTCCATTGACATTTAATGCAATCAACACCGTCGAACTCACAGAGATCTTCATTTTGACATGTTATGGCTCCCGTTACTCTAAACGGGCCAACAGTTATGGCTGTCGGAAGAATCGGAAGAATCGATATCCAAGGGTGCAACATCTATGGTGCAAGGTGCATTATCCGCCCAAAATGCCGAAACAGTGCTGTACGACTTTTGGAAGTGGGTGCATGGATTTGAAATGGAACTGTACCAGTTGTTGTAAAACTCTGATAATGTGATGTATAAACTGATATAGTGCTTTTGTTTTAAATATTATTCATTTGTCTATTATATTTGTTCCGCTGCGAAATTTGAGATTCTGTTGTTGTTCTGTTTCTTCTTCTATCTTCTTCTTCGAACTTCTACTTCTTAACCCTAACGGTTCGGTTTTTTGTCATTCAATTTTGCGGCAATTAATATAGTGTACGTATAAATGTCGACTTTCGGGCGTCGAAAAATTAGGTCGCTACAAAGTGGTGGTGCACCACCGTCCAACGATGGAAAATCGAAGACCAGCCAAGGTGATCCTGTTTTACCTTAAAAATCCATGTGGCTAAAAAACGATGGGTGAAAAACATCCGAGACCCGATTGAGATTTGGATGGTCTTTATTTGGGTATGAAACTGTCCATTGACAGCTTAAAGCGGTCAAAGACATAGAACTCACGAAAAGCTTCGTTTTGACAGGTTATGACCCCCATAACTCCAAATGAGCCAACAGTTATGGTCGTCCGAATAATCGATATCCATAGCGTGCAACATCTACGGTGCAAGGTGCAACATCCATACAAAATGCTGAAACAATGCAGTACGACTTTTAGAAATTGGTGGATGTAGTTGAAATGGAACAGTACCATGGTGCCCACCGTCCAGGATGGAAAATCGAAGACCAGCCTTGGTGATCCCGTTTTACAGTAAAAATCCACATGGCGAAAAACCGAAGGGTAAAAAACTTCCGAGACCTAATTGAGATTCGAATTGTCTTTTTTGGGTATGAAACCATCCATTGATGGCTTAAAGCGGTCAAAGCCATAGAACTCACAGAGAGCTTCGTTTTGACAGGTTATAGCTCCTGTAACTCCAAATGAACCAACAGTTATGGCCGTCCGAAGAATCGATATCCACAAGGTGCAACATCTATGGTGCAAGGTGCAACATCCGTCCAAAATCCCAAAACAGTGTCGTACGACTTTTAGAAATGGGTGCGTGGATTTAAAATGGAACAGTACCATGGTGCACGACCGTCCGACGATGGAAAATCGAAGATCAGCCACGGTGATCCTCTTTTACCGTCAAAATCCACGTGGCGAAAAAGCAAAGGGTAAAAAACTTGCAAGACCCGATTGAGATTCGGATGGTCTTTTTGGATATAAAGCTGTCCATTGATGGCTTAAATCTGCGAAAGCCGTAAAACCCATAAAGAGCTTTGTTTTGACAGGTTATGGCTCCCGTAACTCTAGACGACCAACAGTTTGTCCGTCCGAAGAATCGATATCCACGGCGTTCAACATCTACGGTGCAAGGTGCAACATACGTCCAAAATGTCGAAACAGTGTCGTATGACTTTTAGGAATGGGTGCATGGATTGAAATGGAACAGTGCCATGGTGTCCGCCATCAGCGATGGAAAATCTAAGTCCACCACGGTGATCCCATTTTACAGTTAAAATCTACGTGGCGAAAAAACGAAGGATAAAAAACTCCGAGACCCGAATGAGATTCGGATGGTCTTTTTTTGGGTATAAAACTGTCCATTGATGGCTTAAAGAGGACAAAGCCATAAAACTCACAAAGAGCTTCGTTATGACAGGTTATGGCTCTGGTAACTCCGAACAAGCCAACAGTTATGACCGTCCGAAGAATCGATATACACAGGGTGCAACATCTACGGTGTAAGGTGCAACATCCGTCCAAAATGCTGAATTGTGCCGTATGACGTTTAGAAATGAGTTCATGGATTTGAAATGGAATAATGCCATGATGCAGGACCGTCCAGCGATGAAAAATCGAAGGCCATCCACAGAGATCCAGTTTTACCGTAAAAATCCACGTGGCGAAAAAACGAAGAGTAAAAAACTTCTGAGACCCGATTGAAATTCGGATGATCTTTTTTTGGTATGAAACTGTCCATTGATGGCTTAAAGCCGTCAAAGCCATAGAACTCACATAGAGCTTCGTTTTGACAGGTTATGGCTCCAGTAATTCCAAACGAGCCAATAGTTATGGCCATCCGAAGAATCAATATCCACAAGGTGCAACATCTAGGGTGCAAGGTGCAACATCCGTCGAAAATGCCAAAACAGTACCGTACGACTTTTAGAAATGGGTGCATGCATTTGAAATGGAACAGTACCATGGTGCACCACCGTCCAACGATGGAAAATCGAAGACCAGCCACGGTGATCCCGTTTTACCTTGTAAAAAACCACGTGGTGAAAACCGAAGGGTAAAAAAAACTTTCGAAACCTAATTGAGATTCAAATGGTCTTTTTTTGAATTTGAAACATTCCATTGATGAATTAAAGTCGTCAAAATCATAGAACTCGCAAAGAGCTTCATTTTGACAGGTTATGGCTCCCGTAACTCTAAACGAGCCAACAGTTATGGCCGTCCAAAGAATCGATATCCACAGGATGCAACATCTACGGTGCAAGGTGCAACATCCATCCAAAATGGGGAAACAGTGCCGTATGACTTTTAGAAATGTGTGCACGGATTGGAAATGGAACAGTACCATGGTGCCCACGTCCAGCGATGGAAAATCGAAGACCAGCCATGGTTATCCCGTTTTACAGATAAAATCCACGTGGCAAAAAAACAAATGGTAAAAAATTTCCAAGACCCGATTGAGATTCAGATAGTCTTTTATTGGGTATGAAACTGTCCATTCATGGCTTAAAGCGGTCAAATCCGTACAACTCACAGAGAGCTTCGTTATGACAGGTTATGGCTCCCGTAATTGAAAACGAGCTAACATTCATGGTCATTCGAAGAATCGATATACACAGGGTGCAACATCTACGGTGCAAGGTGCAACATCCGTCCAAAATGCCAAAATAGTATATTACGACTTTTTGAAATGGTCGCATGGATTTGAAACATGGTGCACCACCATTCAAGGATGGAAAATCGAAGACCAGCCATGATGATACCGTTTTACAGTAAAAATCCATGTGGCGAAAAAACGAAGGATAAAAAACTTCCAAGACCCGACTGAGATTCGGTTGGTATTTTTTGGGTATAAAACTATCCATTGATGGTTTAAGCCGTCAAAGCCATAGAACTCATAGAGAGCTTCGTTTTAATAGGTTATGGCTCCCGTAACTCCAAACGAGCAACAGTAATTGCTGTCCGAAGAATCGATATCCGCAAGGTGCAAAATCTACGGTGCAAGGTGCAACATCCATCCAAAATGCCGAAACAGCTCCGTAAGACTTTTAGAAATGGGTGCATGGATATGAAATGGAATAGCACCATGGTGCACCACCGTCCAGCAATGGAAAATCGAAGACCAGCCATGGTGATCCCGTTTTACCGTAAAAATCCACGTGGCGAAAAAACGAAGGGTAAAAAACTTTCGAGAATCGATTGAGATTCGGATGGTCTTTCTTTGGGTGTGAAACTGTCCATTGTTGGCTTAAATCCGTCACAGCCATAGAACTCACAAAGAACTTCATTTTGACAGGTTGTGGCTCTAGTTACTCCAAACGAGCCAACAGTTATGCTCATCCGAAGAATCGATATCCACAGGGTGCAACATCTACGGTGCAAGGTGCAACATCCGTCCATAATGCCGAAATAGTGCCATACAACTTTTAGAAATGGGTGCATTGATTTGAAATGAAATAGTATCATGGTGCACCACCGTCCAACGATGGAAAATCGAAGACCAGCCACGGTGATCCCGTTTTACGATAAAAATCCAAATGGCGAAAAAACGAAGAGTAAAAAACTTCCAAGACTCGATTGAGATTCGAATGGTCTTTTTTGTGTATGAAACTGTCCATCGATGGTTTAAAATCATCAAAACCGTAGAATTCGCAAAGAGCTTCATTTTGACAGGTTATGGCTCTCGTAACTCTAAACGAACCAACAGTTATGGCTGTCTTAAGAATCGATATCCACAGAGTGCAACCTACGGTGCATCGTGCAACATCCGTCCAAAATGCCGAAACAGTGTCGTACGACTTTTAAAAATAGGTACATGGATTTGAAATGGAATAGTACCACGGTGCACCACTGTCCAGCAATGGAAAATTGAAGATAGCCACATTGATCTCGTTTTATAGTAAAAATCCGCGTGGCAAAAAAACGAAGGGTAAAAAACTTTCGAGACATGTTTGAGATTCTGATGGTCTTTTTCTGGGTATGAAACTGTCGATTGACGGCTTAAAGCGGTCAACGCCGCAGAACTCACAGAGAGCTTCGTTATGACAGGTTATGGCTCCCGTAACTCTAAACGAGCCAACAGTTATGGCCATCCGAAGAGTCGATATCCATAGGGTGCAACATCTATGGTGCAAGGTGCAACACTCGTCCAAAATGCCGAAACAGTGCCTATGACTTTTAGAAATGGGTGCATGTTTTTGAAATGGAACCCAAGGTGCACCTTCGTCCAGTGATGGAAAATCAAAGACCAGCCAAGGTGATCCCGTTTTATACTAAAAATCCACGTGGCGAAAAGACGAAGGGTAAAAAACTTTCGAGACGCGATTGAGATTCGGATGGTCTTTTTTTGGTATGAAACTGTACATTGACGGCTTAAAGCGGTTAAAGCCGTAGAACTAACAAAGAGCTTTTTTTGACAAGTTAGGGCTCCCATAACTCCAAACGAGCAAATAGTTATGACCGTCCGAAGAATCGATATCCACAGGGTACGACATATACGTTGCAAGGTACAAAATCCATCCAAAATGCCGAAACAGTACCATATGACTTTTATAAATGGTTGTATGGATTAGAAATGGAAGCTTACCATGATGCACCACTGTCCAGCGATGGAAAATAGAAGACCAGCCACGGTGATCCCGTTTTACCGTAAAATTCCACGTTGCAAAAAACCGAAGGGTAAAGAACTTTCGAGACTCGATTGAGAATCGGATGTTGTTTCTTTAGGTATGAAACTGTCCAATGTCGACTTAAAGCCATCAAAGCCGTAGAACTCACAAAGAACTTCATTTTGATAGGTTGTGGCTTACATAACTCTAAACGAGCCAACAGTTATGGTTGTCTGAAGAATCGATATCCACAGGGTGCAACATCCATCCAAAATGCCGAAACCGTAGTACTTACAGAGAGCTTTGTTTTGACAGCTTATGGCTCTCATAACACTTAACGAGCCAACAGTTATGGTCGTCCGAAGAATTGATCTCCACAGGGTGCAACATCTACGGTGCAAGGTGCAACATTCGTCCAAAATGCCGAAACAGTGCCGGTCGACTTCCAGAAATGGGTGCATGGATTTTAATTAGAACAGTACCACAGTGCACCACTGTCCAGCGATGGAAAATCGAAGACCAGCCACGGTGATCCCGTTTTAGCGTAAAAATCCACATGGCGAAAAAACGAATGGTAAAAAACATCCGAGACCCGATTGAGATTCGGATGGTGTTTTTTTGGGTATGAAACTGTCCATTGACGGCTTAATGCTGTCATAGCTGTAAAACTCACAGGTTATGGCTCCCGTAACTCTAAACGAGCCAACAGTTTAGGCCGTCCGAAGAATCGATATCCACAGTGCAACATCTACGGTGCAAGGTGCAACATCCGTCCAAAATGTCGAAACAGTGTCGAACGACTTTTAGAAATGGGCACATGGATTTGAAATGGAATAGTACCATGGTGCGCGACCGTCCAGCGATGAGAAATCGAAGACCAGCCACGTTGATCCCGTTTTACCATAAAAATCCACGTGGCGAAAAAACGAAGGGTAAAATACTTCCGATACCCGATTGGGATTTGGATGGTCTTTTTTGGGTATGAAACTGTCTATTGACGGATTAAAGCCGTCAAAGCCTTAGAATTCACAGAAAGTTTCATTTTGAAAGGTTATTGCTCTCGTAACTCAAAATGAGCCAACAGTTAGGCCGTCCGGAGAATCGATATCCACGGGGTGCAACATCTACGGGTGCAACATTTGTCCAAAATGCCAAAACAGTGTTGTACTACTTTTAGAAATAGGAGCATGGATTTGAAATGGAACGGTGCCATGGTGCACCACCATTCAGTGAAGGAAAATCGAAGACCAGCCACGGTGATCCCGTTTTACCGTGAAAAACCACGTGGTGAAAAAATAAAGGTTAAAAAACTGCTGAGACCTAAGTGAGATTCGGTTGGTCTTTTTTTATGTAAGAAACAGTCCATTAATGGTTTAAAGCCGTCAAACCCGTAGAACTCACAGAGGGCTTCGTTTTGACAGGTTATGGCTCCCGTAACTCTAAACGAGCCAACAGTTATGGCCGCCCGAAGAATCGATATTCACAGGGTGCAACATCTACGATGCAAGGTGCAACATCCGTCCAAAATGCCGAAACAGTGTCGTATGACCTTTAGAAATGGGTGCATGGATTTGAAATGGAACCGTGCCTTGGTGCCCACCGTCCAACGATGGAAAATTGAAGATCGGCCAAGGTGATCCCATTTTACATTTAAAATCCACATGGCGAAAAAACGAAGGATAAAAAACTTTCAAAACCTGATTGATATTCGGATGATCTTTTTTTTGGGTATGAAACTGTCCATTGATGGCTTAAAGCACTCAAAGCCGTAGAAATCACAGAGAGCTTCGTTATGGCAGGTTATGGCTCCCAGAACTCTAAACGAGCCAATAACTATGGCCATCCAAAGAATCGATATCCACAGGGTGCAACATCTACGGTGCTAGGTGAAACATCCATCCCAAATGCCAAAACAGTGTCGTACAACTTTTAGAAATAGTTGCATGGATTCGAAATGAAATAGTACCATGATGCACCACCGTCAAACGATGAAAAATCGAAGAACAGCCACGGTGATCCCGTTTTACAGCAAAAATCCACGTGGCAAAAAAACGAAGGGTAAAAATCTTTCGAGACCCCATTAAGATTCGGATGGTCTTTTTTGGGTATGAAACTATCTATTGACGGCTTAAAGCCGTCAAAGCTGTAGAAATCACAGAGAGCTTCGTTTTGACAGGTTATGGCTCCCATATCTCCAAACGAACCATCAGTTATTGTCGTACGAAGAATCGATATCCACAAGGTGCAACATCTACGGTGCAAGGTGCAACATCCGTCCAAAATGCCGAAACGGTGTCATACGACTTTTAGAAACGGGTGCATGGATTTGAAATGGAATAGTACCATGGTGCACCAGCATCCATCGATGGAAAATCGAAGATCAGCCACAATGATCCCATTTTATCGTAAAAATCCATGTGGAAAAAAACAAAGGGTAAAAAACTTCCGAGACTCGATTGAGATTCGGATGGTCTTTCTTTGGGTATGAAACTATCCGTTGTCGGCTTAAAGCCGTCAAAGCCATAGAAATCACAGAGAGCTTCGTTTTGACAGGTTGCGGCTCCCGTAAAACCAAACGAGCCAACCGTTATGGTCGTTCGAAGAATCGATATCCACATGGTGCAACATCTACGTTGCAAGGTGCAACATTTGTCCAAAATGCAAAAATGGTGCCGTACAACTTTTAGTAATGGATGCATGGATTTGTGTAACGACCCGTATTTTACGTGTCGACATATTGTAAAATAAGTTGCCATTAAGTCGTTAATGTTGTTAAGCCGTGTGGAGCTTAGGTTGTATAAGGGATTTGAGTTGAGAGACTTATAGGTTTGGAACGACCTAGGAGTTAGGTCGTGTAGGGGTTAAGTCGTATAGGATTTAGGTCGTGTGGAAGTTAGGTCGGTTGAGCGACCTAAGGGGTGAGCGACCTAAGGAAGAAGTGCGACTTAAGACGGTATGACCTAGTAGTTAGCGAGTTAGTATGTTAGAACTAGTTAACGAATTATTAGTTAGAGTGGGTTAGCGAGTTACGACTTATAGGATGTTAGCGACCTAAGATGGTGAGCGACCTATAAGATAGTGGTTTAGGTCGGTGGAGCGACCTAAGGGTTAGGCGACCTAAGGGGTTAGGTCGTGTGGAAGATAAGTCGTGAGCGACTTATGGTTAAGATAGGTCGTGAGCGACCTATATCAGGTTGCTGTGTATTAGTTAGGCCTCATGAACGTTAAGTCGTCAAGTCGCATAAGTGATAGGTCGATAGGTCATGGGTGTGTTGAGCCGTTAGGTCGTAGGGATGTTAAGTCGCGGCCTTTGTTAGGTCTTAAGCTGTTAGGTCGCGTGAAGGCATATTCGCTAGGTTGTATCCTGGTTAGGTCGTGTGACCCTGATGAGTCGTTAGGCCGGCAAAACTTTAGGTCGTAGGTTGTTGAGGTTATAGGTCGTGGGTCTTAGGTCGTGGACGACTTATGGGGGGGCGGCGACTTAAGGAATTCAGCCTATAAATAGAGGGGTTTGGTTCACTTTTTGGCACCGGATTTTGAAGCGACGAAGTGCTGCCATTTTGAGAGCTCGACTTCTTCACTTTTTTTCTCCACTCTAATCTAGTGATTCCTTCCATCTAAATTGAAGATCAAATCGAAGATCCAAGAGCCAAAGTTGAAGATCTCCATCCATCAAAGAGAGATTTCATCGTTTGAAGCGGAGCTTTGGAGGATCAAGCTTGATTCTTGCTGTCCAGATCTGGAGTTGGTTGTTTTTGAGGTGTTTAGGTGATTCGGTGAGTGGTGGTTATCTCTCACACGGACCCAAAGGAGTATATTGGATCGGTGGTTTGTTTATGTGTTAAAGAGAGTGATTTCGTGCATTTTTCTCAAGTCTGCATGTAGATCTATTGTTCATGATGATTTGACATCTATTTTACTACATGTTTACTTATGCAAGTTCATTCATCAAGTTGTAGAGATATTGTTCATAATTCATGCTTGTTAGAATGCATGTTAGATTTGGACTCTTTATTTACGAAATTGCCATTATTGTTGTAATTGTTTATTTAGATTTTGTTTGAATGATAGATTACTTGGATTAACGTTTGATTTGATGGATTAGTTGATTGATAACTTGATTTGGACAAGTTGGTCGAAGATGATTCAAAAGCTAAGTGGAAAGGCTCTTGAATAAGGAAAGCTGTTTGTGGCATATGAAGCGGATGTTGAAGCTCATATGGATATATTTGATGATGATGTTGAGATGGGACTTTGCCATGATGGGATGAGGCAAACCATGATGTTGAGATAGGACTTTACTATGATGCAATGAAGCAAAGTATGATGTGAGAAAGCCTTGGTTTAATCCAGAGGGGATCATCCCAAGCATGTTGATAACTCGGTGATGTGGTCCGGGTTTGTGGATAATGGTTAGCTTGAGAGGCGCTTGAGCTAGTATGGGAATAGTCGTCGAGGAGGATGACTAGAAGGATGAGATTTCATCGTTGTTGAAGGTTCTAGCATGCTCAAAGCAAGAGTACGTTGGGACGGGTCACGATGATGTTCCAAGCACGGGTCACGATGACGTGCTAGTACTCTGGGCAGATGCGATAGTCCTAGGCACGGGTCACGACGACGTGCGGAGCTATGTCTAGAACCGGGGTTACCATTAGCCCTTGGTAGGCGGTCATTCAACTAACGGGGAAATCAAGGCAGTGATAACAGTTATAGTCAGAGTCATGGATGTTTGGATGTTTGGTTGTATCGTCACTTGGGTCAAGAGCGATGTTTTCAAGGTGCTTATCTGATCTTGGTTTAGGCCTTGGGGGTTTGTACTTGGAAAACGCCGACCTTGACTCGAGTGATAATTACTTTGCTTTGAATGTCTGAATTGATATGTTTACTTCTGCTTAGTGTGTCTGGGGGCTATCACTGTAGAAAGAGGTGGAGTGGGATGGTTGGGTTCCTATTCCTTTTACCCTTTATGCTCTTTTGGTATGTTTGATAGTTGATTTACTGCTCACTAAGACTTTTGTCTGACTCAAGATTTTATGTTTAACTCTTATTACCTTGGGTTGTTCATCCATGTTGGGATGGGCAGACTAGGTAGCAGGTGACAGGTGTTGTTCATAGTGGCCAACGCTGTTGATGACGAAGACGAGCTGGAGGCTTTTGCATATTGTTTCCTTACTATATGTACTGGGTGTTCCGCTGTTTGTATATTCTCTGAGTGATATGTAGTGAGGCTTGATGTATTGACTTTGCTGATTGTTGTATCAAACTATTAGAGTTTATATGATGAGATTCTGTTATATGGAGCTTCACTATGTATATTTTCTATTGTATTTTGTCCATGCGCTGTGAGTAATACGATAGAGTTTTCTGTTTTATCTTACCCTGACTATCGTCCATGGCTGCCTGGCACACTTTTCAGCGCACCATTTCCCTGTTTTAGTGCGGGAGTCATGGGCGGCCATCACATTTGGTATCAGAGCTTTGGTTAATTGATTTTAGCCAACGCTCGCTGACATTACTACGTATGAGAGACGTAATTGTATTTCGATGGATAATTACTATATATAATATAGTAGCTTAGAAGGATTTGAACTCCTTATGTAGTTGTTTCTCAAGGTGTTTTAATCATTCTTCTTTTTATAGATATTAAGAATGAGTCGAAGAGAGAGACAAGCTGCTAGGGAAGGCCGCGCTTCCGAGGGAGTTGCTGATTATGCTGCTATGTTTGAGGCCATGATGACTTCAATCATGAGAAGGATACCAACTCCAGGGCCATCAGTAGATGTTGGGGTTCAAGTTCAAGTTCCAAAACCAGTGGATTTTGCTAAGTTGTGTAAAGACTATACTGCTCTTGGAGGAAAGGTTTTCTTGGGAACAGAATCAGCCATAGAAGTCGAGAGATGGATAGATGCTTGTAGAAGGATCTTTGGTGATTTGGGAATTGAGGATGCAACTAAGAGGAAGCTTGCATCAAGACAGCTTCAGGGAAGAGCTTCTGATTGGTGGAACTGTATCACCATTGATACTCCAGAGGAAGAGATTACTTGGGAGCAATTCCAAGCTAGATTTGAAGCTAAGTTCATTTCTACAGCTCAGAAATCTGTTCTGTTTAAGAAGTTTGTGGAACTCAAGCAAGGTGGAAGACCAGTTCTTGAGTATGTTTCTGAGTTTGAAGCTTTGTCTAAGTATGCTCGGTCATATATTGAATTCCCCTATCAGAAGAATGAGAAGTTTGTGACAGGCTTGGACAATTATCTTGGGAGGCAGTTGGTGGATCATTTGGATGACCCATTTGAGAAGCTTGTGGAGAAAGCTCTCAGGCATGAGAATTTGTTTCCTAAAGAAGGACCTGTTGTTGCTGTGGCCAAGGAGCATGGTGGAAACAAGAAGAGAAAGCAGTAGCAGCAGAAGGGTAAGGATGGCCAGAAGAAGCCGAAGGGCGAAGTGATCTGCTACAATTGTCGGTAGAAGGGTCATCTCTCCAGAGATTGCAAGAATCCGAAAGTGCCGGTGAAGTGCCACAACTGTGACAAGCTGGGGCATATTAAGAGGAATTGTCCGGAACCGAGGAAGGATAAGAAGATTGTGCAAGCTTATGCTTTGGGGGCTATGCCATCGTCTTTGAAAGCTCCTACTGTAGATGAGAAAGCGAAGAGCGTGGTGGTTCAAGATACTCTTTCCATTTGTGGTGTTCCAGTTAGAGTATTGTTTGATACTGGAGCGTCGCATTCCTTTGTTTGTAATGAACTTGTAGGCCGGTTGGGTTTGGAACCGGATATTGTTGATATACCATTGGTTGTGACTAATCCAGTTGGGGGTTCGTCTTGTTTGTGTATGGTATGCTGTGGTCTAGTTGTATCAAGTCATGATTGCTCTTTTGTTTGTGATTGTTTTGTTCTGAACTTTGCGGGGCTCAGAATTATTTTGGGTATGGACTGGCTCAGGAAATATGCGGCAAAGGTTGATTGTGAGAGGCTTGAGGTGACAGTCGAGAATGTGGAGGGGCAAAAGGTTGTGATACGATGTAAGCATGAGGAAGGCGTCTTCATGAGCTTCATGTATTCGCTGGTTGTTCCACGGGATGGACTGTCATCGGTGCCTGTTGTGAATGGATTTGAGGATGCCTTTGACGAGGTCAAAGGATTACCGCCGCATAGGGAGATCGAGTTTCATATCGATCTAGTTGAGGGAGCCAGACCTGTTGTGATGCCTCTTAGGCGAATGGCGCCTAGGGAACAGCAAGAGTTGAAGGTGCAAGTTGATGACCTTTTGCAGAAAGGATTCATTCGGCGTAGTGTGTCCGAATGGGGTGCACTAGTTGTGTTTGCAACCAAAGCGGATGGATCGTTGAGGTTGTGTGTGGATTATCGTGAGCTGAATAAAGTGACTAAGAAGAACAAGTATCTATTGCCGAGAATAGATGACTTGTTTGATCAGCTTCACGAAGCTAGGGTGTTTTCTCAGATGGATTTGGCAACGAGATTTCACCAGTTAAGAGTGGCAAAGGATAGTGTGCCGAAGACTGCTTTCAGGACACCATCTGGTTTCTATGAGTGGTTGGTAATGCAGTTTGGATTGACCAATGCACCAGCATATTTTGTGGATCTTATGAATAGGGTGTTCAGAGATCAGTTGAACAAGTTTGTACTTGTGTTCGTGGATGATATTTTGGTTTACTCCAAAAATGAAGAGGAACACAAGACACACTTGCGGATTGTTTTGGAAATCTTACGGAAACATCAGCTGAAGGCTAAGTTTTCGAAGTGTCACTTCTGGAAGAGTGAAGTGAGGTTCTTAGGTCATGTTATCTCTAGAAATGGAATAGCGGTTGATCCCACTAAGGTGGCAGCGATCCAGGATTGGGTTAGACCTAAGAATGCATCTGATGTGAGAAGTTTTCTTGGATTAGCAGGATATTATCGATGGTTTATCAAAGACTTTTCCAAGGTAGCTGCACCATTAACAGGATTGACGAAAAAGAACCAAGTGTTCAGATGGGATACTAAGTGTGAGCAAGCTTTCGGAATCCTGAAAGAGCGATTGACAAGTGCTCCTGTTTTGGCTATTCCAAGTGGGAATGATGAGATGGTGGTTTACACCGATGCATGTGGCACTGGACTTGGGGCAGTGCTAATGCAGAAGGATAAAGTTGTTGCGTATGCAAGTCGATAATTGAAGCCGCATGAAAGGAATTATCCAACTCATGATTTGGAGTTAGCGGCGATTGTTTTTGCTTTGAAGATGTGGAGACATTACCTATTGGGAGTTCGATTCGAGTTGTTTACAGACCATAAGTCGTCGAAGTATCTTTTCTCCCAAAAAGATTTGAATATGCGGCAGCAACGATGGCTAGAGTTTTTAGCATCATATGATTTTGGTATAGCCTATACTCCGGGAAAGGGTAACGCAGTGGCTGATGCATTAAGTCGAAGACATTCAGGATTGGGAGCCATGTTTTCGGAATGGAGGAGTCTTAAGTATTTGGCTGGATTTGACTTCAGGCCTAGATGTGAATTAGAACCTGAGATGTTGGCAAACTTATTGATAAGACCTACTCTAGTGGAAAGAATTGGCGAGGGCCAAAAGCGAGACGATAAGCTTGTCAAGATTATCCGTGATTTGGAATCTGGATTGGATCCAGAAAAGGATAAAGGATTCGAGGTCGATCGAGAGGGTTGGCTTCGGAAACGAGGACGACTGGTTGTTCCCGACATAGATGAATTGAGAGATGAAGTTCTGAAGGAAAGTCATCACTCGAAATTGACAATTCATCCAGGAGGAAATAAGATGTATCGGGACATGAAGAGAACCTATTACTGGGAAGGCATGAAAAAGGATGTTGGAAATTTTATTTCCAAATGTATGAACTGCCAGTTGGTAAAAGCTGAACAGAAGAAGCCAAGTGGATTGCTTCAACCGTTATAAGTTCCTACATGGAAGTGGGAGCAAATATCAATGGATTTTATCGATGTCTACCTAGAACCAGAGCAGGAAATGAAGGTATTTGGGTCATCGTAGATCGTTTGACAAAGAGTGCAAGGTTCATTCCTGTTCGATCAACTAGGACTGCATCGAAGTTGGCTGAGTTGTATGTCAAGTGGATAGTACGATTCCATGGTATTCCGAAGAGTATAGTGAGCGATCGAGACCCATTGTTCACTAGTGGATTTTGGAAGAGATTCCAAGAAGTTTTGGGAACCGAGCTGTGTTTGAGTACGGCTTATCATCCCCAAACGGATGGTCAGACCGAGAGAGTCAACCGAGTTTTGGAAGATCTACTCAGAGCATGTGTTTTGGATTTCGGAGGATCATGGGAAGATCATCTTCATTTGGTGGAATTTGCGTATAATAATAGTTATCAGACAAGTATTGGTATGGCACCATATGAGGCATTGTATGGAAGACCGTGTAACTCTCCGACATGTTGGTTGGAAACTGGAGAAAAGTTGATACTTGGGCCAGAAATGATTCGACAGACTTCGGACTGTATAGAGATCATTCGGCGACGAATGAAGGCAGCCCAAGACCGACAGAAAAGTTATGCCGATAAGCGTCGTAAGGATTTGGAATTCGACGTAGGAGATATGGTTTTTGTGAAGATTTCTCCTTTGAAGAATGTTATTCGATTCGGGAAGAAAGGAAAGATGACTCCGAGATTTGTTGGACCATTCCCGATCATCGAGCGAATTGGAAAGCTCGCATATAAATTGGAGTTACCAGAAAAGATGGCGGGTGTGCACAATGTTTTTCATGTATCTTATCTACGGAAGTATGTGCACGAATCGAATACGGTGGTTTCTTCTGATAGCTGTAAAGATTTAGAGGTTGATCTAAGCCGCTTCGTGTTGTGGAAACCGACGCGAAACAGCTTAGGAGGAAGACGATTACGTTGCTCAAGATACAATGGAGTGATGATGTTAACGACTGTACATGGGAGGAGGAAGAGAGGATGAAAGCAGCTCATCCTGAACTCTTCGAGGTATGGTCCTAAGGTGTCGTGGCATCTCATGAATTTGTAACTTGATTCTAATCTTAGAATTCTGCATGCTAGGTTAGTAATTGGATGTATGGTTTGATGATTGCTATGGATGGTAGGCATGCAGAATAGTTTTGATTGCTCTTGTTTGTTTGGAATTTCAGGGACGAAATTCCTAAGGGGGAGAGAATGTAACGACCCGTATTTTACGTGTCGACATATTGTAAAATAAGTTGCCATTAAGTCGTTGATGTTGTTAAGCCGTGTGGAGCTTAGGTTGTATAAGGGATTTGAGTTGAGCGACTTATAGGTTTGGAACGACCTAGGAGTTAGGTTGTGTAGGGGTTAAGTCGTATAGGATTTAGGTCATGTGGAAGTTAGGTCGGTTGAGCGACCTAAGGGGTGAGCGACCTAAGGCAGAAGAGCGACTTAAGACAGTATGACCTAGTAGTTAGCGAGTTAGTATGTTAGAACTAGTTAACGAGTTATTAGTTAGAGTGGGTTAGCGAGTTACGACTTATAGGATGTTAGCGACCTAAGATAGTGAGCGACCTATAAGATAGTGGTTTAGGTCGGTGGAGCGACCTAAGGGTTAGGCGACCTAAGGGGTTAGGTCGTGTGGAAGATAAGTCGTGAGCGACTTATGGTTAAGATAGGTCGTGAGTGACCTATATCAGGTTGCTGTGTATTAGTTAGGCCGCATGAACATTAAGTCGTCAAGTCGCATAAGTGATAGGTTGATAGGTCATGGGTGTGTTAAGCCGTTAGGTCGTAGGGATGTTAAGTCGCGGCCTTTGTTAGGTCTTAAGCTGTTAGGTCGCGTGAAGGCATATTCGCTAGGTTGTATCCTGGTTAGGTCATGTGACCCTGATGAGTCGTTAGGTCGGCAGAACTTTAGGTCGTAGGTTGTTGAGGTTATAGGTCGTGGGTCTTAGGTCGTGGACGACTTATGGGGGGCGGCGACTTAAGGAATTCAGCCTATAAATAGAGGGGTTTGGTTCACTTTTTGGCACCGGATTTTGAAGCGACGAAGTGCTGCCATTTTGAGAGCTCGACTTCTTCACTTCTTTTCTCCACTCTAATCTAGTGATTCCTTCCATCTAAATTGAAGATCAAATCGAAGATCCAAGAGCCAAAGTTGAAGATCTTCATCCATCGAAGAGAGATTTCATCGTTTGAAGCGGAGCTTTGGAAGATCAAGCTTGATTCTTGCTGTCCAGATCTGGAGTTGGTTGTTTTTGAGGTGTTTAGGTGATTCGGTGAGTGGTGGTTATCTCTCACACGGACCCAAAGGAGTATATTGGATCGGTGGTTTGTTTATGTGTTAAAGAGAGTGATTTCGTGCATTTTTCTCAAGTCTGCATGTAGATCTATTGTTCATGATGATTTGACATCTATTTTACTACATGTTTACTTATGCAAGTTCATTCATCAAGTTGTAGAGATATTGTTCATAATTCATGCTTGTTAGAATGCATGTTAGATTTGGACTCTTTATTTACGAAATTGCCATTATTGTTGTAATTGTTTATTTAGATTTTGTTTGAATGATAGATTACTTGGATTAATGTTTGATTTGATGGATTAGTTGATTGATAACTTGATTTGGACAAGTTGGTCGAAGATGATTCAAAAGCTAAGTGGAAAGGCTCTTGAATAAGGAAAGCTGCTTGTGGCATATGAAGCGGATGTTGAAGCTCAAATGGATAGATTTGATGATGATGTTGAGATGGGACTTTGCCATGATGCGATGAGGCAAACCATGATGTTGAGATAGGACTTTGCTATGATGCGATGAAGCAAAGTATGATGTGAGAAAGCCTTGGTTTAATCCAGACGGGATCATCCCAAGCATGTTGATAACTCGGTGATGTGGTCCGGGTTTGTGGATAATGGTTAGCTTAAGAGGCGCTTGAGCTAGTATGGGAATAGTCGTCGAGGAGGATGACTAGAAGGATGAGATTTCATCGTTGTTGAAGGTTCTAGCATGCTCAAAGCAAGAGTACGTTGGGACGGGTCACGATGACGTTCCAAGCACGGGTCACGATGACGTGCTAGTACTCTGGGCAGATGCGATAGTCCTAGGCACGGGTCACGACGACGTGCGGAGCTATGTCTAGAACCGGGGTTACCATTAGCCCTTGGCAGGCGGTCATTCAACTAACGGGGAAATCAAGGCAATGATAACAGTGATAGTCAGAGTCATGGATGTTTGGATGTTTGGTTGCATCGTCACTTAGGTCAAGAGCGATGTTTTCAGGGTGCTTATCTGATCTTGGTTTAGGCCTTGGGGGTTTGTACTTGGAAAACGCCGACCTTGACTCGAGTGATAATTACTTTGCTTTGAATGTCTGAATTGCTATGTTTACTTCTGCTTAGTGTGTCTGGGGGCTATCACTGTAGAAAGAGGTGGAGTGGGATGGTTGGGTTCCTATTCCTTTTACCCTTTATGCTCTTTTGGTATGTTTGATAGTTGATTTACTGCTCACTAAGACTTTTGTCTGACTCAAGGTTTTATGTTTAACTCTTATTACCTTAGGCTGTTCATCCATGTTGGGATGGGTAGACTAGGTAGCATGTGACAGTTGCTGTTCATAGTGGCCAACGCTGTTGATGACGAAGACGAGCTGGAGGCTTTTGCATATTGTTTCCTTACTATATGTACTGGGTGTTCCGCTGTTTGTATATTCTTTGAGTGATATGTAGTGAGGCTTGATGTATTGACTTTGCTGATTGTTGTATCAAACTACTAGAGTTTATATGATGAGATTCTGTTATATGGAGCTTCACTATGTATATTTTCTATTGTATTTTGTCCATGCGCTGTGAGTAATACGATAGAGTTTTTTGTTTTATCTTACCCTGACTATCGTCCATGGCTGCCTGGCACACCTTTCAGCGCACCATTTCCCTATTTTAGTGCGGGAGTCATGGGCGGCCGTCACAATTTGAAATGGAACAGTACCATGGTGCACCACCATCCAGCGATGGAAAATCGAAGACCAGCCACGGTGATCCTGTTTTACCGGTAAAATTCAAGTGGCGAAAAAATAAAGGGTAAAGAACTTCCGAGACTCAATTGAGATTCGGATGGTCTTTTTTTGGGTATGAAGCTGTCCATTGACGGCTTAAAGCCATCAAAACTGTAGAACTCACAGAGAGCTTCGTTTTGCAAGTTATGGCTCCCGTAACTCTAATTGAGCCAACAGTAATAGCCGTCCAAAGAATCGATATCCACAGGGTGCAACATCTACGGTGCAAGGTTCAACATCCGTCCAAAATCCCGAAACAGTGTCGTACGATTTTTAGAAATAGGTGCATGGATTTGAAAAGGAACAGTATCGTGGTGCACCACTTTCCAGCGATGGAAAATTGAAGACCAACTATGGTGATCTCGTTTTATAGTAAAAATCCACGTGGTGATAAAATGAAGGGTAAAAACTTTCGGGACCCGATTGAGATTCGGGTGGTCTTTTCTTGGCTATGAAACTGTCCATTAACGGCTTAAAGCAGTCAAAGCCACAGAACTCACAGAAAGATTTGTTAAGACAGGTTATGGCTCCCGTAACTCTAAATGAGCTACAATTATGGCCATCAGAAGAATCGATATCCATTGGGTGCAACATCAACGGTGCAAGGTGCAGCATCCGTCCAAAATGTCGAAACAGTGTCGTATGACTTTTAGAAATGGATGCATGGATTTAAAATGGAACATTACCATGGTGCACCACCGTCCAGCGATGGAAAATCGAAGACCAGCCACGATGATCCTATTTTATCGTAAAAATCCACGCAGCGAAAAAACGAAGGGCAAAAAACTTTCGAGGCCCGATTGAGATTCGAATGGTTTTTTTGGGTATGAAACTATCCACTGACGACTTGAAACTGTTACAGCCTTAGAAATCACAGAGAGCTTCGTTTTGACAAATTATGGCTCCCGTAACTGCAAACGAGCCAATAGTTATTGTCGTCCGAAAAATCGATATGCATAGGGTGCAACATATATGGTGCAAGGTGCAACATCCGTCAAAAATGCCGAAACAGTGTCTTACGACTTTTGAAAATGGGTGCATGGGTTAGAAATGGAATAGTACAATGGTGCACCACTGTCCAGCGATGGAAAATAGAAGACCAGCCACAGTGGTCCCGTTTTACCGTAAAAATCCATGTGGCGAAAAAACGAAGGGTAAAAAATTTTCGAGACCCGATTGAGAATCAGATGGTCATTCTTTGGGTATGAAATTGTCCATTGTCGGCTTAAAGCCATCAAAGCCGTATAAATCGTAGAGAACTTTGTTTTTGATATGTTGTAGCTCACGTAACTCCAAACGAGCCCACAGTTACGGTCGTCCGAAGAATCGATATCCATAGGGTGCAACATCTACGGTGTAACATGCAGCATCCATCCAAAATGCTGAAACAGTGCCGTACGACTTTTAGAAATGAGTGCATGGATTTGAAATAGAATGGTACCATTGTGCACCACCGTCTAGCGATGGAAAATCGAAGACCAACCATGGTGATCCCGTTTTACCGTAAAAGTCCTCGTGGCGAAAAAACAAAGGGTAAAAAACGTCCGAGACTCGATTAAGATTCGGATGGTCTTTTCTTGGGTATGAAACTATCCATTGATAGCTTAAAGTCGTCAGGACCCTAGAACTTACAGAGAGCTTCGTTTTGATAGGTTATGGCTTCCGTAACTCTAAACGAGCCAACAGTTATGGTCGTCCGAAGAATCGATATCCACAGAGTGTAACATCTACGGTGTAAGGTGCAACATCCGCCCAAAATACCGAAACAGTGCCGGACGACTTTTAGAAATGGGTGCATGGATGTGAAATGGAATAGCACCACGGTGCACCACCTTCCAGCGATGGAAAATCGAAGACCAGCCACGGTGATCCCGTTTTACCGTAAAAATCCACGTGGCGAAAAAACGAAGGTTAAATAACTTCTAAGACTCGATTGAGATTCAGATGGTCTTTTTTGGGTGTGAAACTGTCCATTGTCGGCTTAAAACCATCAAAGCCGAAGAACTCACATAGAGCTTCGTTTTGACAGGTTGTGGAATTCGTAACACTAAATGAGCCAACATCTATGGTCGTTCGAAGAATCGATATCCACAGGGTGCAACATCTACGTTGCAAGGTGCAAATCTGCCCAAAAGGCCGAAACAGTGCCTTATGACATTTAGAAATGGGTGTATGGATTCAAAATGGAATAGTATCACGGTTCAACATCATCTAGCGATGGAAAATAAAAGTCCAGCCACAGTGATCCCGTTTCACCGGAAAAATTCACATGGCGGAAAAACAAAGGGTAAAAAACATATGATACCCGATTTAGATTCGGATGGTCTTTTTGGGTATGAAATTGTCCATTGATGGCTTAAAGCAGTCAAAGCCGTAGAACTCACAGAGAACTTCGTTTTGGCTGGTTATGGCTTTCGTAACTCCAAATGAGCCAACTATTATGGCCGTCCGAATAATCGATATCCATAGGGTGCAACATCCACGGTACGAGGTGCAACATCTGTCCAAAATACCGTAATAGTGTCGTACGACTTTTAGAAATAGGTGCATGGATTTGAAATGGAACAGTACCATGGTGCCCACTGTTCAGCGATGGAAAATCGAAGACCAGCTACGATGATCCCATTTTATAGTAAAATTCCACGTGGCGGAAAAACGAAGGGTAAAAAACTTCCGAGACCCGATTGATATTCGGATGGTCTTTTTTTGGTATGAAACTATCCAATGATGGCTTAAAGCGGTCAAAGCCGTAGAACTCACAGAGAGCTTCGTTTTGACAGGTTATGGCTCCTGCAACTCTAAACGAGCGGACAGTTATGGTCGTTCGAAGAATCGATATCCCCAGGGTGCAACATCCGTCCATAATGCCGAAACAGTGTCGTAGACTTTTAGAAAGGGGTGCATGGATTCGAAATGGAACAGGACCATGGTGGGCCACCGTCCAGCGATGGAAAATCGAAGACTAGCCACGGTTATCCCGTTTTACCCTAAAAATCCAAGTGGCGAAAAAACAAAAGGTTAAAAGGTTCCAAGACCCGGTTGAGTTCGGATGGTCTTTTTGGAAAACGAAACTGTCCATTGACGGCTTAAAGCAGTCGGAGCCGTAGAACTCACAAAGGGCTTTGTTTTGACAGGTTATGGCTCTCGTAACTCCAAACAAGCCAATGGTCATGGCCGTCGAAAGAATGAATATCCACGTGGTGCAACATCTACGATGCAAGATGTAACATTCGTCCAAAATGCCAAAACAGTGCCGTACTACTTTTAGAAATGGGTGCACGGATTTGAAATGGAACATTACCATGGTGCACCACCGTCCCGTGATGAAAAATCGAAGATCAGCCAAAGTGATCCTATTTTACTGTAAAAATCCACGTGGGGAAAAAACGAAGGGTAAAAAAATTTCGAGACCCGATTGAGATTCGGACGGTCTTTTTTGGGTATGAAACTATCCATTGATGGCTTAAAGATGTCAAAGCCGTAGAACTCACAGAGTGCTTCGTTTTGATAGGTTATGGCTCCCGTAACTCTAAACAAGCCAATAATTATTGTCGTCCGAAGAATCGATATCCACAGGGTGCAAAATCTACGGTGCAAGATGCAACATCCGTCCAAAATGCCGAAGCAGTGCCATACGACTTTTAGAATTGGGTGAATGGATTTGAAATGGAACAGTACCATGGTGCACCACAGTTCAGCAATGGAAAATCGAAGACCAGCCACGGTGATCCCGTTTTACCGTAAAAATCCACGTGGCAAAAAACGAAGGGTAAAAAACTTCCGAGACCTGATTGAGTTTGGATGTTCTTTATTTGGGTATGAAACTATCCATTGACAGCTTAAAGTGGTCAATGCCGTAGAACTCACAGAGAGCTTCGTTTTGACAGGTCATGGCTCCCATAACTCCGAACGAGTCTGTAATAGCCCGCAAATCCGTACCCCTTGAGTCATCACTATTCTACCTAAAACAACTCAAGTTGTACAGAAATACGAACCATTTGGGTTAAAGAAGAAGAGGTAGAAGAAGAAAATAGAAATCAACAACAGAATCCAACCATCACAGCGGAATAAAATATAATAGATAATAAATGATCTTTGCTCAAAAATCAAATATCTCTTTTATATATTACATCATCAGAGTACATCAATCACAGCTCAACATCAATATCATACAATGGATACACAACAACTCAACACAGCGGAATATACATATATAAACAAGTACGGAAGTACGTATCGTCATCCTGCTCGTCTCCTGAGCTCCACAGCATCATATTCTGTATTCTATAATACTCGATCTGACCCGAGCATTACAGTTAAATAACACCCGAGTCAGTCTGGAATACCAGCGTGAGAAAATCACACTCAATTGATTATTAAAGTTTCAAAAATCCTTTGAAAACAAAAGCATCTCGTAAGACCACGCCATAAATAAACATGTTGGGTTTTTACCTTACGATAGCTAAAACAATTTTTATAGAAATCCTCTGATATTATAATAGGGTCTATATACAAATACTTATAAAATAGACGAAATTGTTACATCTATTAAATTCCAGCTACTAGCCACAGAGTGGGTAATACAAAAAAACCCGTACAAGGCTCGTAGGGAGAATGGATTTCCAACTAATGACTAGGCACTGTGGTACCACCTGTCACAGTACGTGGCTTAGATCACAGTACCGAGGAGTACGCCCGCTCCCCTACAACACAAGACCGGGACTACCCCTTACTGGATAATCCCGAGTGAGATCACCCCGCGGTTGGGATCAGCAACCGCCCACTAAGCCGAAATAAAAAGGGACATCTAGGCAGGGATGACCTCACACTGCTTGGGTGCTACCCACCTAGCCTTGCTGCATAACCCATGATTTTCAGTCATTCCCATTTGATGAGGCTTGAGGCTAAGCGTTACCTTTTTTAGAACATATCCCTTAGAATGCCCATCGTCCACCTGACGATGTTTCGCAAGCATTCATCCATACAAGTCCGTCCCGGGTTCGAATGGAACCGAAGGCACTATTCCTACTACATGCATTTTGGAAATATCCTCAGGATTAGTAGCGACTAACCCTTGCACTTCACTACTCTATCTTCGAATCCACAATCGTTTTCCACGAAACGTACAAACCGGATCGAAGTGGTTTTCGAGAAATAAATCTCGATCCCAGTCTCTTCGAAACGATCAACGCAGTTGGCCAATATTGATAGTCGGTGATTTAACTATCAATTAATATTCACAAACAACCATCCAACCAATAAATAATTTCCTAAATTATTTATTAATCTCAAAAAATATCTTCACAAGATATATTTTCAATTTCAAACCCCTTTGAAAAACAGTTTTCAAAACTATCTTCCTTTCTCAGAATAAATTCCAGGTATTTTCTATTTCCACTGGAATCACCAACACAAAACTTAGATTTTTAAAATAATTTAAAAACGCTTATTTGTAAAATATATTTAACATTTAATTTAGAAAAAAAATTACTTTAATACTTAATTTAAAATAATACTTTAGAAATAACTAAAATAAAATTACCTTATAACTATACATTATATTTTCTTCTTTAAAATACCAAATCATTCTTTAAATAATTATTACGATAATAGATTAAAATAAAATACTTACTTGGAATTTACTTTAAAACAATTAAGTTAAGACTACTTCATAATTGGCTAAAAATACGTACTATATGAATAGTTAAAAATAAGGTTACTTTATAAAATATAAACTAGGTTCTCACTCTTTAAAACAAAACACTAAGTTGCCATTTTAAATAATTACTACGATAATAGAGTTGAAAGATATTTACTTTAGAATTTAAAAGATTAGAAATACTAAATTTTCTAAAATATGCTTTTTAAAAAAATATTAAAGCTTTTAACTTATATTTAAAAACTTACTTTGAACATACTTGGTTATCTAGAGAAATATACTTCTCTTCACATTCTTCTTTAAATTTCCAATTTCAAACACTTGAATCAATTTCCAAATTGATTTCCAATTTACTCCCTTTTTATTCAAAATCTATTAATTTCATATTTTATTTCTTAATTATGATATAAATATTTTTAACTGAGAATACCAATTTTTGATTTCTCAAATTACTTCTTAATCCTTTTAAATAAATTTAAACTTTGAATTTTAAAATAATTCTTTATTCCTTTAATTGATATAACTTAAGTTTACAATTCATTAATTTCGTTTTATTCAAAATTCTTTTTCTTTTCATACTCTAAGGTATTTATTATTATTATCATATTACTTCTATTTCTTTTCAATTCATTCTTAATTTATTCAAATTTCCTATAATTATTTTACTTACAAATTCATTTCTTTTATTTCTTTCCAAAATCCAATTTTTATAATTTTGGTAATCCATTATACCCAAATATATCCAATCAACCATAACATTCAATATTCCAATATAACTCATCATAGAATATCAATATTCACAGTAGAGAATATTAAATAATTTAAATAAATGTTGAGGGGTCCAGTTGGATCCCTTCAACCTGTTTTCCCTGCATCCACAGACGTTAGCACAGTATAAAATACCAATTCCAAAATATACCAAACTATAGCATATCAATCAATTCAACCATTCAACCATTATTTAAATTTAATCATTTAAATTTAAATTTAACTGAGTGAGATTAACTCACATTTGATTTTATTTGCACTCCACTTCAATATTGGCTTGGTTTCTCGATTTTTGACCTTGAATAAACATTATATGGTTTTATTAATATTTGAAGAAATCGAGCAAATCAATTTACTTTTAATTAACTTAATTAACACTTGAATTAAACAATTTATTAACATTCACTTATTTAATTTAACTTATAACATGACTTAAATTCTTAAACTAAACATTTCCTTAATCCAATTATTTTTAGTTCAAAAATTTATATAAGTTACTTTAAACAGTTTAACCACCACATCTATCATTTTCCCATTTAAATCCTTATATTTTCAAAATCTGTAGTGACTTCTGTTACTTAAATATGTATATACATTATACAAATTCATATAAACTCTATAGTATTTAAAATCCTATGTTTTTCTCTTTCTTATCCACATCTATATTTCAGATTAAACCTTATAACAACAAAACTGTTTTGAAATCACAAATTTAAACTTACTGACAACATATTTTTTTTCTCTGTTAACTTATAAAATTTAAATAAAAGTGTAAATCCTTAAATTTAAAAACGATTTATAATTTCGAACGAAAAAAGAAAAAACCCTCATACCTCATTGCCAGGCAAGGCATACTGTTCGCGAGACTCCACCCCGATCGCCGTGCCTCCCTCGAACTCGTGGCCACCAATCTCTCCCCCGCACCAACCCCTATGCGACACGAGCCTCCAGCAACTATCGCTACCATCCCCAACACCCACTCGCGAACGTCGATCCATCAGAAAATTCCACCTCTTCCCCCAAACGTGACGACCTCCGACGCCGCTAACACCATCTCACGATCAAGCCTCCCGCCATCTGCGAGCACCCACAGGCCCGTCGCACTCGCCACACAGGCTCCTTGGCATCGCGCGTGCGCGCTGCTTCATTCCTCCACGCCGAAGTCAAAATCGATCGCCTCCATGTGTTTTGAACAATCGAATTCGATTTAGATTGGGTCGAAAAAATCGGCAGTTGAACGAAGAGAGGGGCGCGATTTTTTTAAAGCGGCCAATTTTGTTTTTGTTGCGTGATTCTGATTTTAATTTGGTGGAAAGGGGGAAAGAAATATACGACTTCCTCTTTTTTTTCTCTTTTGATTTGCTTGGCCCTTTTTTCGTTGAATACTGAAAGAAGAACGAAGGCTCAAGATAAAAACAAATGTAACGGTGTATTGAGGAAGGAACAAGGAAACATTGTACAGATAACTACAGTAATTTCGAAATGAAAGCAACAAAAGTTCAATGTGAAATAATTACGGTCGTAGAGTAGGTTTACTAAGGAATATTCTATTTAAGTTCCAAACGTCTCGATATAAATTTTAGCGCGTTTATATATCGTGCTCTCACACCACAACTCCAAGCACTCCGAAAATAGAAATCCGATAATAATACACTGTTACGGATCCAGGGGAACTAGTTTCGTCAAATTCCAAGACTGTTCCTCAGAAGGCTATTTTTAAATTCAATTTAGATGACATATTTTCAAAACTGAACAAAAATACTTTTAAATTCAATTTTAAAAGTTCTATTACCTTCAATATTATCAATATGAAGTTTTACAAGCCTTCAAATTATTTTTAACTGGCTTAAAATTCCCGATTCGACGTTATACCCAACTTCAATTAATTTAATTTAATAATTCAATTATCCAATAATTATTTATATTTGAAATTCAAGTTAAAAATTAACTTTTAAATATTTAAAATCAATTAAATATTTCAATTCCAAATGTCCAAAAAAATTTGGGTCATCACATTCCTCTCCCCTTAAATGAATTTCGTCCCCGAAATTACTAGTTAGGAAGAATGATTCAATACCCATTACTATTTGTCCCAAAACCAAAAATTCAACATCCTACCAACTATCTTTTTAATAAAAGACCCATTACCTTTCTTAGTAACTTCCCAATTCTCCCATAATTTGCAAACAATCCTATTTGCCCAATCTTACAAGTTTTAATTTAAAACCAATTTTGAACTATCAAAATTTTCTCAAAAATTTTCTAACTCTCTAAATTTCCGAAAAATTTCGTCAGTGTCTCATTTGCGCGGCTAGCTCGGTACTACTACAAAAGGCCTCTACGGGCTCCCAAATTCCAAAAGAAAACAAATAGCCAAGTGGCTTGATCAAAAACCCAATCCAATTTCATACCGAAATTTAAATACATACCTTTTTCTCGAGCAATTCAAATTTATCTTCTGAATCAAAACCAATTTTCTTTTCCTTTTATAATACCTGCATATCCTGCTTAGCACTAATATCCAATCACAGCATTCTAAAACATTTATCGACTTCTTATAAAATGTCAATGTTAATTCATTCAAATATTAACTCATAATATATTTGTAATATCAATTTCCAATCAAGAATTCACCATTCCCTTCTTAAGCTAGTATAAGCATTTTATGTGCTTCCTATATTTATTTTCATCTTACTACTTTAGTTTATATTTGTTTCTATTCAAATCGATTCTTTCATTTCCATATGAATTCAATTTATCATCAACTCTAAATTTTGAATTTTATTTTTCATTTATACTGATTCATGTCATTATTTTAAATTAGTTTCATTTACTGATTTATTTCAATTTTCAATTAGAAATCATTTTGTCGTTAACTAAAAAATTTCAAAATTTTCAAAAATTTTCTAACTCCCAAAATTTCTGAAATTTTTTGGCAGCGCCTCCTTTGTACGGAGGAGATTTTGCAATTTGACAAAAGATATAAATATATATACATCGACCCACACGGTCTGAAAAACCAAAAAGAGTTCATATTTCCTATTTTTATTGCGTAGGCGTACCTTATTTAGCATTTTAAGTAAGCGGCTTATAATTTTTAGCAACTAGCGCAACCAAATCCAGCCACACGGCTTCTACATACCTGTACTTACTCAATTTAAACATGTAAGTGTCATATATATAAAGTTTTATCAATATTTCACTTACTTGCAATAGTTAAACACATGAATTCTAAAAGAAATTTACACCAAACATTTTTCCGTAAGCAACTTATACAATTTTCAAACTAATTCAACTGTTTCCATTAATTTATAACCATTTTCATTCAATTTGAATGGTTTTCATTCCATTCGTATACAACTTCATCAATTTGAATGGTTTAAAACTCAATCGCTTACATTTAATTTATTTTTAAGCAAACTGAACTCATATTTAATTCAATTGCTCTCAAAATCAATTTATTTTACTCCTATCAATTCATAGCATCTTAATTACTTCCATTTACATCAAATGACAATTTATTCTATGCAATTCAACGAGATCTATGTGAATGAATAAGTATTTATGTTTTATACCTAATTTAAATGGATTCCAACTCAATTTATACTTAATTCTGTTCCATTGTTAAATTTATTCACAATCCATATATTCTCATTTTCATTGCATTTTAAATTTGAATCCATTCACTCGCATCTCATTTTACTAACCAAACTAGTTCATACAAAACCATTAACAACTTAGGTTCATCTTCATTACCAATTAAATTTCCCTTTTATTTTAATTCATTCACAATCATTTATTTAGCTCGACACATTCCATTTAAATTTTATTCACAATCCATTCATTTACATTCCATTCCATTAACTTGAAAACATTCAATTGTTCATATTGTCTCCAAGTTATGTCAATCCTTTAATAATTTAAATGGTTTACAATTATTTATTTAAGAATATCATTCCATTAAATATTATTTGAAATTCACCGAATTTATTTCGGTTAAAATTTATTTTCACTTGATTTAAACCCAATCCAATATCATTAAACTTAGTTTAGGTTGAATTAAATTCAATCGTCCTCCATTTATTAGCTTAAGTTAATTCACTTCAATTTATTCAAATTTTATACTTAAGCTTATTTTCATTTTACAAGTAAGTTTTCTTTTCTATCCAACTTGATTCTATCACAATCAAATCTCATTTTAAATCTACAATTTTATTTGATTAGTTATTATAAAATTTAACTTTTCCAGATTCAATTCATTCCATTGATTACAAGGCTATTTCCAATTTATTTCTACTTATTTAGATTTCATTTGCAATTCAAACCATCACTATTTTAATCCAATCTCTTTTTTTTATTTCGATACATTTTCGATTATATTTAATTTATTACACTTCAAGTCAAATTTTAATTAATAACTCAAGTTCTGATTCCACCATCCGTTTTCAATTTACCATTCACTTTTATGAACTCACAATTCAATCTCATTTACTTCACTAACAATCCAGGTCGAATTTGACTTATAACCTGAGTTTATTTCCAAACTTCATCATAAACTCACAATTCAGCTTCTATTTAACTACATTAGGTTTCCATTTACACATTTTATTAACAAATTTATTTCCAAATTAGTTTTTTTTTCCGGTTAAAATTCAATACTTGATTTTTTATTTCCAAATATCACTTCATTAAATTTTTCTTAGTTCAATTTATTTATATAATTCAAGTTTGGATTTCCGTTTCATTTTATTTTTCAATTCATCAAACAATATTTATTTCGTTTTTCCATTCCATTTTCCAATTTATGAGTCACAACTTATTATTTTCACAATTCCATTCTTTATAGGGTTGAATATATTTTTAACTCAAGATTTACGCTTATTTATAATTCAAGCATATTTTTATTCCATGCGTTTTAATTCTTTTATAAATTATTCTTATTTATTTATTTCAATCCAATCTTTAACCAATTTATTTCTTATCCAACTTATTTCTTATCGACTAAAATGAGAATCCAATTTCATTCAATAACTCACTGAACTTTTATTCCAATTCAATTTTATTTTAACTCAGATTTATTTAACTCAATTCGATTTCAACTTAATTCGAATACAACTGGATATTATTTTCAGCTTATTCAATTTATTTCAATCCAGTTAAATTTTATTCCCCAATCCAAGTTAATTTCATTTTTAACTTTTCACTTTAAATTTAAATTCCAACATTCAAAGCTTATATTTCCTTCTTGATTTAAAACTCATCTTAATTTATAAGCTTACAACCTATCTCATCAGGATTTTAAACTTCCGGCTTTGGTTTCAAAACATTTTGAAATCTCCAACATTTCAAATCACACTTCTCAAAAATTAAACCAATCCTGGTTTTATTCCCAACAAATTTCATTTGAGACTTTCAAAAACAACTAACTTTTTCTGAACAAACCAATTTTTTGGCAGCAATCCGTCACTTAGAAATTCGAAAATGAATACTGATGATGCGGCCGTCATCATCAGAATTATTTTCCAATAATCCAAGTGATTTCAATGCTATATCACTTTCAAAATCCATTTAAAACAAATTTCCTTTCATAAATACCCCCAAAACAATAATGCTATTATTTATCTTCAAAATACTTCCAAAGCTCTGGGATTTAAATTTCCAAATCCTACTTACATCAATTTTAACTATGATTCATTTGTACAGCTTATGCTCATACAAATTCTCATTTGATTATATTTCAATTTAGAAATCACATTTATAATTCATATTTATAAATTTCATTTTACAATGAATTTGTTTCTTTAACCTTTAGTTATATTTTAAATTTCTAGTTAAGTTCTTACTCAACAATGATAATAATTTAATATATTTTTTCCTAACATTCAAGCAACCATATATTAGCTAAAATAGTTGACAAAAACCTTTCTTTTATATCAAAATATATTTTGGGTAAAATTATTTCATTCACCTACATTTAAAACAATACTGTGTCAATTGTTCTATTCAAGTGTTTAGAAACCCCTTCAATACAGTTGTGCAGACTGTGCCGACGAAGGTTCATATGCCACTCAATAAATCAATCAACACAATATTAAAATAATTTATATTCACTAACAAATACGCGCTCATATCTATTAATACGCTCAAACTCATTCTAGAGTACTACGAACTTTAATTTAAATGAGTAATTCCAACCAGAGCCAAGGTTATCACCAACCTAAGCTCTGATACTAACTGTAACAGCCCACAAATCCGTACCCCTTGAGTCATCACTATTCTACCTAAAACAACTCAATTTGTACAGAAATATGAACCATTTGGGTTAAAGAAGAAGAGGTAGAAGAAGAAGATTTGTATATTTTTTACCTCAAGGACACGACTTCAATATTTTTACCATAAGGACAAACATTCTTCCAAAATTATTCATAAGGACAAACATTTTCCAAAATTATTCATAAGGACAACAAAACTGCTACCAAGCTAAAACTAATACCTAAAAACTGCTACCGATAACTACAAACTGATACCTAAAAACTGCTATTAATAACCAGAAACTGATACCTACAGAAAGTTGTCCTTTAGGATAAAATATTGAAGGCCTTTCCTTGAGGCTAAAAAGCTGTGAAATTTTGTCCTTGACAATAATTTCCCGTATTTAAAATCCTATGTTTTTCTCTTTCTTATCCACATCTATATTTCAGATTAAACCTTATAACAACAAAACTGTTTCGAAATCACAAATTTAAACTTACTGACAACATTTTTTATCTTTGTTAACCTATAAAATTTAAATAAAAGTGTAAATCCTTAAATTGAAAAACGATTTATAATTTCGAACGAAAAAAGAAAAAACCCTCATACCTCACTGACAGGCACGGCATACTGTTCGCGAGACTCCACCCCGATCGTCGTGCCTCTCTCGAACTCGCGGCTACCAATCTCTCCCCCGCGCCAACCCCTATGCGATACGAGCCTCCAGCAACTATCGCTACCATCCCCAACACCCACTCGCAAATGTCGATCCATCAGAAAATTCCACCTCTTCCCCCAAACGTGATGACCTCCGGCGCCGCTAACACCACCTCACGATCGAGCCTCCCGCCATCTGCGAGCACCCCAGGCCCGTCGCACACGCCACACGGGCTCCTTGGCATCGCGCGTGCGCGCTGCTCCATTCCTCCACGTCGAAGTCAAAATTGATCGCCTCCGTGTGTTTTGAACAATCGAATTCGATTTAGATTGGGTCGAACAAATCGACAGTTGAACGAAGAGACGGGCGTGATTTTTTTTAAGCGGCCAATTTTTTTTTGTTGCGTGATTCTGACTTTAATTTGGTGGAAAGGGGGAAAGAAATATACGACTTCCTCTTTTTTTCTCTTTTGATTTGCTTAGCCCTTTTTTCCGTTGAATACTGAAAGAAGAACGAAGGCTCAAGATAAAAACAAATGTAACGGCATGTTGAGAAAGGAACAAGGAAACATTGTACAGACGACTACAGTGATTCCGAAATGAAATCAACAAAAGTTCGATGTGAAATAATTACGGCCGTAGAGTAGGTTTACTAAGGAATATTCTATTTAAGTTCCAAACGTCTCGATATAAATTTCAGCGCGTTTATGTATCGTGCTCTCAAACCACAACTCCAAACATTCCGAAAATTGAAATCCGATAATAATACACTGTTACGGATCCAGGGGAATTAGTTTCGTCAAATTCCGAGACTGTACCTCGGAAGGCTATTTTTAAATTCAATTTAGATGACATATTTTCAAAACTGAACAAAAATACTTTTAAATTCAATTTTAAAAGTTCTATTACCTTCAATATTATCAATATCAAGTTTTACAAGCCTTCAAATTATTTTTAACTGGCTTAAAATTCCCGATTCGACATTATACCCAACTTCAATTAATTTAATTTAATAATTCAATTATCCAATAATTATTAATATTTGAAATTCAAGTTAAAAATTAACTTTTAGATATTTAAAATCAATTAAATATTTCGATTCCAAATGTTCAAAAATTTCCGAGTCATCACAGAGTCAATAGTTATGGTCGCCTGAAGAATCACATCCACAGGGTGTAACATCTACGGTGCAAGGTGTAACATCCATCTAAAATACCGAAACAGTGCCGTACGACTTTTAGAAATGGGTGAATGGATATGAAATGGAACAGTATCATGGTGCACCACCGTCCAGCGATGGAAAATCGAAGACCCGCCACGGTAATCCCGTTTTACAGTAAAAATCCACGTGGGGAGAAAATGAAGGGTAAAAAACTTCCGAGGCTCGATTGATATTTGGATGCTTTTTTTGGGTATGAAATTGTCCATTGACGGATTGAAGCGGTCAAAGCCGCAGAATTCACAAAGGGCTTCGTTTTGACAGGTTATGGCCCCGTAACTCTAGACGAGCCAACAGTTATGGCCATCCGAAGAATCAATATCCACTGGGTGCAACATCTACGGTGCAAGGTGCAACATCCGTCCAAAATACCGAAACAGTGTCGTCGATTTTTAGAAATGGGTGCATGGATTCGAAATGGAACACTACCATGGCGCACCGCCGTCCAGCGATGGAAAATCGAAGACTAGCCACGGTGATCCCGTTTTGCCGTAAAAATCCATGTGGCGAAAAAACGAAAGGTAAAAAACTTGCAAGACCCGATTGAGTTCGAAAGGTCTTTTTTGAGTATGAAACTATCCACTTACGACTTAAAGCGGTCAAAGCCGTAGAACTCACAAAGGGCTTCGTTTTGATAGGTTATGCCTCTCGTAACTCCGAACGAGCCAATAGTTATAGTTGTCCGAAGAATCAATATCCACAGGGTGCAACATCTACGGTGCAAGATGGAACACCCGTAGAAAATGCTGAAACACTGCCTTACTACTTTTAGAAATAGGTGCATGAATTTAAAATGGAACAGTATCATGGTGCACCACCGCTCGGCAATGAAAACTCAAAGACCAGCCAAGGTGATCCCATTTTACCGCAAAAATCCACGAGGGGAAAAAACGAAGGGTAAAAAACTTCCGAGACACGATTGAGAAGTGGATGGCCTTTTTTTAGGTATGAAGCTGTCCATTGACGGCTTAAAGCTATCAAAGCCATAGAATTCACAGAGAGCTTCGTTTTGACATGTTATAGCTCCCGTAACTCCAAACGAGCCAACGGTTATTGCCGTCCGAAGATTCGATATCCACAGGGTACAACATCTACGGTGTAAGGTGCAACATCTGTCCAAAATGCCGAAACAGTGTCGTACAACTTTTAAAAATGGGTGCATGGACTTGAAATGGAACAGTACCATGGTGCATCACCGTTCAGTGATGGAAAATCGAGGACCAGCCATGGTGATCCCGTTTTATCGTAAAAATCCACGTGGCAAAAAAACGAAGGGTAAAAAAACTTCCGAGACCCGATTGAGTTTGGATGGTCTTTTTTTGGGTATGAAACTGTCCATTGACAACTCAAAGGGTCAAAGCTGTAGAACTCACAGAGAGCTTCGTTTTGACAGGTCATTGCTCCCATAACACCAAACGAGTCAATAATTATAGCCGTCTGAAGAATCGATATCCACAGGGTGCAACATCAATGGTGCAAGGTGAAACATCCGTCCAAAATACCGAAACAATGTCGTACGACTTTTAGAATGGATGTATGGATTAGAAACCATGGTGCACCACCGTCCAGCGATGGAAAATTGAAGACCATCCACTGTGATCTCGTTTTACAGTAAAAATTCATGTTGCGAAAAAATGAAGGGTAAAAAACTTCAGAGACCCGATTGATATTCAAATGGTGTTTTTTTAGGTATGAGACTGTTCATTGATAGATTAAAGCGGTCAAAGCCGTAGAACTCACAGAAAGCTTCGTTTCGGCAGGTTATGTCCCCGCCACTCTAAACGAGCAAACAGTTGTGGCCATCCAAAGAATTGATACCCACAGGTTGCAACATATACAGTGCTAGGTGCAACATCCGTCCAAAATGCCGAAACAGTGTCATATGACTATTAGCAATGGGTGCATGGATTTGAAATGGAATAGTACCATGGTGCATCGCCATCCAGCGATGGAAAATTGAAGACCAGCCACGGTGATCCCATTTTACCGTAAAAATCCACATGGCGAAAAAACAAAGAGTAAAAAACTTCAGAGACCAGATTGAGTTTGGATGGTCTTTTTTAGGGTATAAACTGCCTATTGACGAATTAAAATAGTCAAAGCCATAGAACTCACAGAGAGCTTCGTTTTGACAGGATATGGCGCCCGTAACTCCAAACGAGCTAATATTATGGCCGTTTGAAGAATCGACATCCACAGGGTGCAACATCTACGGTGCAAATTGTAACATCCGTCCAAAATGCCGAAATAGTGCCATATGAATTTTAGAAATGGGTGCATGTATTTGAAATGGAATAGTACCATGGTGCACAGCCGTCCAGCGATGGAAAATCAAAAACTAGCCACGATGATCCCGTTTTACACATGGCGAAAAAACAAAGAGTAAAAAACTTCTGAAACCTGATTGAGGTTCGGATGGTCTTTTTCGGTATGAAAATATCTGTTGACGGCTTAAAGCTGTCAAAGCTGTAGAACTCATATAGAGCTTTGTTTTGACAGGTTATTGCTTCTGTATCTCTAAACGAGCCAACAGTTATTGCCATCTGGAGAATCGATATCCACAACGTGCATCATCTACGCTACAAGGTGCAACATCCAACCAAAAAACCGAAACAGTGTCGTATGACTTTTAGAAATGGGTGCATGGAATTGAAATGGAACGGTACCGTGGTGCACCACCGTCCGGTGATGGAAAATCGAAGACGAGCCACGGTGATCGCATTTTACCGTAAAAATCCACGTGGCGAAAAAACGAACGGTAACAAACTTTCGATACTCGATTGAGACTCGGATGGTCTTTCTTTGGGTATGAAACTATCCATTCTTGGCATAAAGCCATCAGAGCCATAGAACTCACAGAGAGCTTCGTTTTGACAGGTGGCTCCCGTAACTCCAAACAAGCCAATAGTTATGGTCGTCCGAAGAATCGATATCCACATGATGCAACATCTACGGTGCAAGGTGCAATTTCCATCCAAAATGCCAAAACAGTGTCGTACAACTTTAAGAAATGGGTGCAGGATTTAAAATGGAATAGTGCCATGGTGCACCATCGTCCAGCGATGGAAAATCGAATACCAGCCATGATGATTCCATTTTACCGTAAAAATCCCCGTGGCGAAAGAACGAAGGGTAGAAAACTTTCGAGACTCGATTTAGATTCGGACGGTCTTTATTTTAGGGATGAAACTGTCCATTGACGGCTTAAAGCGGTCAAACCATAGAACTCACATAGGGCATCGTTTTGACAGGTTATGGCTCCCATAACTCTAAATGAGCCAACAGTTATGGTCGTCCGAAGAATCGATATCCACAGGATGCAACATCTATAGTGTAAGGTGCAACATCCGTCCACAATGCCGAAACAGTGCCGTACGAATTTTAGAAATAGGTGCATGGATTTTAAATGGAATAGTACCATGGTGCACCATCGTCGAGCGATGGAAAATTGAAGACCAGCCATGGTGATCCCGTTTTATAGCAAAAATCCACGTGGCAAAAAAACGATGGGTAAAAAACTTCCAAGACCTGATTGAGATTCGGATGGTCTTTTTTTGGGTATGAAACTGTCCATTGACGGCTTAAAGCAGTCAAAGACGTAGAACTCATAGAGAGCTTCGTTATGACAGGTTGTGGCTCCCGTAATTCTAAACGAGCCAACAGTTATGGTCGTCGGAAGAATCGATATCCATAAGGTGCAACATCTATGGTGCAAGGTGCAACATCCGTCCAAAATGCCGAAATAATGCCGTATGACTTTTAGAAATGGGTGCATAGATTTGCAATGGAATGGCACTATGGTGCACCACCGTCCAGCGATGGAAAATCGAAGATCAGCCATGGTGATCCAGTTTTATAGTAAAAATCCACGTAGCAAAAAAACAAAGGGTAAAAATCTTTCGAGACTTGATTAAGAATCAGATGGTCTTTCTTTAGGTATGAAACTATCAATTGTCGGCTTAAAGCCATCAAAGCCATAGAACTCACAGAGAGCTTCGTTTTGACTGGTTGTGGCTACCTTAACTCCAAATGTACCAACAGTTATGGTCGTCCGAAGAATCGATATCCACAGGGTGCAACGTCTACGGTGCAAGGTGCAACATCCGTCCAAAATGCCGAAATAGTGCCGTATGACTTTTATAAATGGGTGCATGGAATTGAAATGGAATGGTACCATGGTGCACCACCGGCCAGCGATGAAAAATCGAAGACCAGCCATGGAGATCCCGTTTTATCGTAAAAATCCACGTGGCGAAAAAACAAAGGGTAAAAAACTTCTGAGACTCGATTGAGATTCGTACGGTCTTTTATGGGTTTGAAACTGGCCACTGACAGTTACAGCCGTCAAAATCGGAGAACTCACAGAGAGCTTCGTTTTGACAGGTTATTACTCTCGTAACACTAAACGAGCCAATAGTTGTGACCATCCGAAGAATCGATATCCACAACGTGCAACTTCTATGGTGCAAGGTGCAACATCCATCCAAAATGCCGAAACAGTGCCATACGACTGTTAGAAATATTGCACGGATTTGAAATGGAATAGTACCATGGTGCACCACCGTTCAGCGATGGAAAATTGAAGGCTAGCCACGGTGATCCTGTTTTACCATAAAAATCTACGTGGCGAAAAAATAAAGGGTAAAAAACTTTCGAGGCTCGATTGGGATTCGGTTGGTCTTTCTTTGGGTATGAAACTGTCCATTGTCGGCTTAAAGCCTTCAAAGCAATAGAACTCATAGAGAGCTTCGTGTTGATAGGTTGTGGCTCCCATAACTTCAAACGAGCCAATAATTATGGCCGTCCGAAGAATCGATATCCAAAGGGTGCAAAATCTACGGTCAAGGTGCAACATCAGTCCAAAATGCCGAAACAGTACCCTACGTCTTTTAGAAATGGGTGCATGGATTTGAAATGGAATAGTATTATGGTGCACCACCGTCAAGCGATGTAAAATCAAAGACGAGCCATGATGATCCCATTTTACCGTAAAAATCCACATGGCCAAAAAACGAAGGGTAAAAAACTTTCAAGACTCGATTGAGATTCGGATCATCTTTTTTTGGGTATGAAATTGTCCATTGACGGCTTAAAGCCGTCAAAACCGTTGAACTCACAGAGATCTATTTTTTGTCAAGTTATGGCTCCCATAACTTAAACGAGCCAACAGTTATGGCCGTCCGAAGAATCGATATCCACAGGGTGAAACATCTATGGCGCAAGGTGCAACATCCGTCCAAAATGCCAAAAAAGTACCGTACGACTTTTAGAAATGGGCGCTTGGATTCGAAATGGAATAGTATCATGGTGCACCACCGTCCAGCGATGGTGAATCGAAGACTAGCCACGGTGATCCCGTTTTACCGTAAAAATCCACGTGGCGAAAAAACGAAGGGTGAAAAACATCCGAAACCCGATTGAGATTTGAATGGCCATTTTTTGGGTATGAAATTTTTCATTGACGGCTGAAACCGTCAAAACTATAGAACTCACAGAGTGCTTCGTTTTGATAGTTTATGGCTCCCGTAATTCTAAATGAGCCAATAGTTATGGCCGTCCAAATAATCGATATCCACAGGGTGAAACATCTACGGTGCAAGGTGCAACATCCGTCGAAAATGCTGAAACAGTGCCATACGACTTTTAGAAATTGTTGCATGGATTTGAAATGGTATAGTACCATGGTGACCACCGTCCAGCGATGGAAAATCGAAGACCAGCCACGGTGATCCCGTTTTATCGTAAAAATCCACGTGGCGAAAAAACGAAGGGTAAAAAACTTTCGAGACTCGATTGAGAATCGGAAGGTCTTTCTTTATATATGAAACTCTCCATTGTCGTCTTAAATTCTTCAAAGCCATAGAACTCACGTAGAGCATCGTTTTGCCAGGTCATAGCTTCCATAACTCCAAACGAGCCAACCGCTATGGTCGTCCGAAGAATCAATATCCATAAGGTGCAACATCTACGGTGCAGGGTGCAACATCCATCCAAAATGTCCAAACAGTGTCGTATGACTTTTAGAAATGGGTGCATGGATTTGAAATGGAATGGTACCATGGTGCACCACCATCCAACGATGGAAAATCGAAGATCAGCCTCGGTGATCCCGTTTTACCGTAAAAATCCACGTGGCGAAAAAACGAAGGGTAAAAAAATTCCGAGACTCGATTGAGAATCGGATGGTCTTTCTTTCGGCATGAAACTATCCATTGTCAGCTTCAAGCCATCGAAGCCATAGAACTAATATAGAGCTTTGTTTTGGTAGGTCGTAGCTTCCGTAACTCCAAACGAGCCAACAGTTATGGTCGTCCGAAGAATCGATATCCATATGGTGCAACATCTATGGTGCAAGGTGCAACATCCATCCAAAATGCCGAAACAGTGCCGTACGACTTTTAGAAATGGCTGCATGGATTTTAAATGGAGTGATACCATGGTGCACAACCTTCCAGCGATGGAAAATCGAATACCAGCCACAGTGATCCCGTTTTACCATAAAAATCCAAGTGACGAAAAAACGAAGGGTAAAAAACTTCTGAGACTTGATTGAGAGACGGATAGTTTTTTTGTGTGTATGAAACTGTCCATTGACCGCAAGAAGTTGTCAAAATCGTAGAACTCACGGAGAACTTCGTTTTGATAGGTTATGGCTCCCGTAACTCTAAACGAGCCAACAATTATGGTCGTCCGGAGAATCGATATCCACATGGTGCAACATCTACGGTGCAAGGTGCAACATCCGTCCAAAATGCCGAAACAGTGCCATACGACTTTTAGAAATGGATGCATGGATTTGAAATGGAATATTACTATGGTGCACCACCGTCCAGCGATGGAAAATCGAAGACCAACCATGGTGATCGCATTTTACCATAAAAATCCACGTGGCGAAAAATCGAAGGGTCAAAAACTTCCAAGGCTCGATTGAGATTCAGATATTCTTTCTTTGGGTATTAAACTGTCCATTGTCGGCTTAAATCCATCAAAGCCGTAGAAATCACAGGGAGCTTCATTTTGACAGGTTGTGGCTCCCGTAACTCCAAACGAGCCAACGTTATGGCCGTTCGAAGAATTGATATCCACAGGGTGCAACATCTACGGTGCAAGTTGCAACATCTGTCCAAAATGTCGAAACAGTGTCGTACGACTTTTAGAAAGGGGTGCATGGTTTTGAAATGGAATGGTACCATGGTGTACCACCGTCCAACGATGTAAAATCAAGGACCAGCCACAGTGATCCCGTTTTACTGTAAAAATCCACGTGGTGAAAAAACGAAGGGTAAAAAACTTTCGAGACTCGATTGAGATTCGAATGGTCTTTTTTAGCATGAAATTGTCCATTGACGGCTTAAAGCCTCAAAACCGTACAACTCACAGAGATCTTCGTTTTGACAGGTTATGGCTCCCATAATCTAAACGAGTCAACAGTTATGGCCATCCGAAGAATCGATATCCACAGGGTGCAACATCTATGGTGTAAGGTGAAACATTCATCCAAAATGCCAAAACTGTGTCGCCAACTTTTAGAAATGGGTGCATCGATTCGAAATGGAATAGTACCGTGCTACGCCAGCGTCCAGCGATGGAAAATCGAAGACCAGCCACAGTGATCCCGTTTTACCGTAAAAATCCACGTGGCGAAAAACGAAGGGTAAAAAAATCCGAGATTCGATTGAGATTCGGATGGTCTTTTTTTGGTATGAACTATCCATTGACGGTTTAAAGCTATCAAAGCCGTGGAACTCACAGAGAGCTTCGTTTTGACAGGTTATGGCTTCCGTAACCCCAAACGAGCCTATAGTTATGGTCGTCCGAATAATCAATATCCACAGGGTGCTACATCTACGGTGCAATGTGTAACATCCGTCCAAAATGTCGAAACAGTGCCATACGACTTTTAGAAATATGTGCATGGATTTGAAATGGAATAGTACCATGGTGTCCATCGTCCAGTGATGGAAAATCAAAGACCAGCCACGATGATCCCGTTTTACAGTAAAAATCCACGTGGCGAAAAACCAAAGAGTAAAATACTACCGAGACCCGATTGATATTCGGATGGTCATTGGGTATGAAACTGTCAATTGACGTATTAAAACAGTCAAAGCCATAACACTCACAGAGATCCTTGTTTTGAAAGGTTATGGCTCCCGTAACTCTAAACGAGCCAATAGTTATGGTCATCCGAAGAATCGATATCCACAGGGTGCAACATCTACGGTACAAGGTGTAACATCCATCCAAAATGCCGAAACAGTGCCGTACGACTTTAGAAATGGATGCATGGATTTGAAGTGGAATCGTACCATAGAGCACCACCATCTAGCGATGGAAAATCACAGACCAGCCAAGGTGATCCCATTTTACCATAAAAACCCACGTGGCGAAAAAACAAAGGGTAAAAAACTTTCGAGAATTGATTGAGATTCGAAAGTCTTTTTTAGGTGTGAAAATGTCCATTGACGTCTTAAAGTGGTCAAATCCATAGAACTCACAAAGAGCTTCGTTTCGACAGGTTATGGCTCCCGTAACTCCAAATAAGCCAACAGTTATGGCCGTCCAAAGAATTGATATCCACAGGGTGCAACATCTACGGTGCAAGGTGCAACATCCGTCCAAAATGCCGAAACAGTGTCGTACAACTTAAAAAATGGGTGCGTGGATTCAAAATGGAAAAGTGCCATAATGCACCTCTATCCAGTGATGGAAAATAGAAGACCAGCGACGGTGATCCCGTTTTAACAGAAATCCATGTGGCAAAAAAATGAAAGGTAAAAAATTCCAAGACCTGATTGAGATTCGGATGGTCTTTTTTGGGTATGAAACTGTCCATTGACAGCTTAAAGCGGTAATAACTGTAGAACTCATAGAGAGCTTCATTTTGACAAGTTATGGCTCCCGCAACTCTAAACGAGCCAATAGTTATGGCCATCCGAAGAATTGATATCCACAAGGTGCAACATCTATGGTGGAAGGTGCAACATTTGTCCAAAATGCCAAAACAGTGTCGTACGGCTTTCAGAAATGGGTGCATGGATTTAAAATGGGACGGTACCATGGTGCACTACCGTCCAGCGATGGAAAATCGAAGACCAGCCACGGTGATCCCGTTTTACCGTAAAAATCCACGTGGCGAAAAAATAAAGGGGAAAAAACTTCCGAGACGCGATTGAGATTCAGATGGTCTTTTTGGTGTATGAAACTGTCCATTGAGGGCTTAAAGCTATCAAAGCTATATAACTCACAGAGAGCTTCGTTTTGACAGGTTATGGCTCCCGTAACTTGAAACGAGCCAATAGTTATGGTCGTCCAAATAATTGATATCCACAAGGTGCAACATCTACGGTGCAAGGTGCAACAACCGTCCAAATTGTAGAAACAGTGACGTACGGCTTTTAGAAATGGATGCATGGATTTAAAATGGAACAGTACTATAGTGCACCACCATCCAAAATGAAGGGTAAAAAACTTTCAAGACCCGATTGAGATTCGGGTGGTCTTTTTTTTTAAAATGAAGCTGTCCTTGACGGCTTAAAGCCATTAAACCCAGAGAAATCACAGAGAGCTTCGTTTTGACAGGTAATGGCTCCTGTAACTCTAAACGAGCCAAAAGTTATGGCCGTCCGAAGAATCGATATTCACAGAGTGCAACATCTACTGTGCAAGGTGCAACATCCGTCCAAAATACTGAAACAACGCCGTACGACTTTTAGAAATGGAAGCATGGATTTGAAATGGAACATTAACATGGTGCATCACCGTCTAATGATGGAAAATTGAAGACCAGACAGGGTGATCCCATTTTAAAGTAAAATCCCACGTGCCAAAAAAACAAAGGGTAAAAAACTTCTGAGACCTGATTGAGATTCGGATGGTTATTTTTTGGGAATGTAGCTGTCCATTGATGGTTTAAAGCTAACAGAGCCGTAGAACTCATAGAGAGCTTCGCTTTGACAGGTTACGGCTCCCGCAACCCTAAACGAGCCAATAGTTATGGCCATCCAAAGAATCGATATCCATAGGGTGCAACATCTACGGTGCAAGGTGCAATATCCATCCAAAATGCTGAAACAATGCCGCACAACGTTTAGAAATGGGTGTATGGATTTGGAATGGAACAGTACCTGGTGCACCACGATCTAGCGATGGAAAATCGAAGACCAGCCACGGTGATGCCGTTTCACCGTAAAAATCTACGTGGCGAAAAAACGAAGGGTAAAAAACTTTCGAGACCAGATTAAGATTCGAATGGTCTTTTTTTGGGTATGAAACTTTCCATTGACGGCTTAAAGCTGTAAAAGTCATAGAACTCACATAGAGCTTTGTTTTGATAGGTGATGGTTCCCGTAACTCTAAACGACACAACAGTTATGGCCGTTCGAAGAATCAATATCCATAGGGTGCAACATCTATGCTGCAACGTGCAACATCCGTCCAAAATTCTGAAATAGTGCCGTACGACTTTTAGAAATGGGTGCATGGATTTGAAATGGAACAGTACCATGGTGCACCACCGTCCAACAATGGAAAATAGAAAACCAGCCACGATGATCCCGTTTTATCGTAAAAATCCACTTGGCGAAAAAACGAAGGGTAAAAAACTTTCGAGACGCGATTAAGATTCAAGTGGTCTTTTTTGGGTATGAAACTGTCCATTGATGGCTTAAAGCGGTAAAAGCCGTAGAAATCGTAGAGAGCTTTATTTTGACAGGTTTTGGCTCCCATAACTCTCAACGAGCCAACAGTTGTGGTCGTCCGAAGAATCGATATCCACAGTGTGCAACATCTACGGTACAAGGTTCAACATTCGTCCAAAATGCCAAAACAGCATCGTACGACTTTTAGAAATGGGTGCATGAATTTGAAATGGAACAGTACCTTGGTACACCACCGTCCATAGATGGAAAGTCGAAGACCAGCCACGGTGATCCCGTATTGTCGTAAAAATCCACGTGACGAAAAAACGAAGGGTAAAAAACTTTCGAGACCAGATTGAGTTCAGATGGTCTTTTTTTAGGTATGAAACTGTCCATTGACGGCTTAATGCTGTCAAAGACGTGGAACTCACAAAGAGCTTCGTTTTGACAAGTTATGGCTTTCGTATCTCTAAACGAGCCAACAGTTATGGTCGTCCAAAGAATTGACATCCATAGGGTGCAACTTCTACGTTGCAAGGTGCAGCGTTCGTCCAAAATGCCAAAATAGTGTCGTATGACTTTTAAAAATGGGTGCATGGATTTTAAATGGAAGAGTACCATGGTGCACCACCATCCTGCGATGTAAAATCGAAGATCAGCCACGGTGATCCCATTTTACCGTAAAAATCCACGTGGCGAAAAAATGAAGGGTAAAAAACTTTTGAGATCCGTTTGAGATTCGGATGTTATTTTTTGGAAATGAAACTGTTCATTGACGGCTTAAATCCATCAAAGCTGTAGAACACACAAAGAGCTTCATTTTGACAGGTTATGGCTCCCATAACTCTAAATGAGCCAACAGTTACGGTCGTCCGAAGAATCGATATCCACAGGGTGCAATATCTACGGTGCAAGGTGCAACATCCATCCAAATAGCCGAAACAGTGTTGTACGACTTTAAGAAATGGGCGCATGGATTTGAAATGGAACAGTACCATAGTGCACCACCGTCCAGCGATGGAAAATTGAAGACCAGCCGCGTGATCCCGGTTTATAGTAAAAATCCATGTGGCCAAAAAACGAAGGGTAAAAAACTTCTGAGGCCCGATTGAGATTCGAATGGTTATTTTTTGGGTATGAAACTGTCCATTGATGGCTTTAAGTTGTCAAAGAGATAGAAGTCACAGAGAGCTTCGTTAGACAGGTTAGGGCTCCTGTAACTCTAAACGAGCCAACAGTTATAGCCATCCGAAGAATCGATATCCATAGGGTGCAACATCTAGGGTGCAAAGTGCGACATCCGTCCAAAATGTCAAAACAGTGTTGTACGAATTTTAGAAATGGGTGCATGGATTTGAAATGCAACAGTACCATGGTGCACCATCGTCCAGCGATGGAAAATCAAAGACTGGCCACGGTGATCCTGCTTTATAGTAAAAATCCACATGGCAAAAAAACGAAGGGTAAAAAACTTCAAAGGCCCAATTGAGAATCGGATGGTTATTTTTTGGGTATGAAACAGTCCATTGACGGCTTAAAGTGATCGAAGCCATAAAACTCACAGAGAGCTTCATTTGACAGGTTATGACTCCCGTAACTCAAAACGAGCCAACAGTTATGGCCGTCCGAAGAATCGATATCCACAGGGTGCAACATTTACGGTGAAACGTGCAACATCCATCCAGAATACTGAAATAATTTCGTATGACTTTTAGAAATGGGTGCATGGTTTTGAAACGGAAACCATGGTGCAAAATCATCCAACGATGGAAAATCAAAGACCGGCCACGGTGATCCCCTTTTACAGTAAAAATCCACATGGCGAAAAAAAGAAGTGTAAAAAACTTCTGAGACCCGATTGAGATTCGGATGGTTTTTTGGGTATGAAACTGTCCACTGACGGCTTAAAGCTATCAAACCCATAGAACTCACAGAGAGCTTCGTTTTGACAAGTTATGTGATACCCCACCTCTATACCCATGCTAGCCAAGGACACTACAGAGTAATGCCGTCAACTAGCGCGGAGAATAAGGCTATTGAGGTGCGACCATCTGTATAATTGCTTTGTGCGAGCACCAATATGTCAGATAGTATAACATGCATTTCATTTCAAGAGAAAATCCGACATGCCGATGCAAACTCAAGGCTACTACACGGTGGCTATAATATCTTTGGAAACAAATATAGAAATAAGCATAACACAAATCAGTCACAGATATCCATATCACGAAGGCGGAAAAAGATATGAATATATAACACTTAAAAGTGTATATCACAGTAGTGGTCAAACAAGATCCACAATATCACAAAAAGAATAGTTAAGTGCTACACAAAAGAATAAGTATACATCAATGAGTCTATATCTCAAATGTATACAACCAAAAACTACTAATCTAAGTAGTTAGCCAAAAGTCAGGATAATAATCCCAGATGAGGAGACAAACAGAAGCACCTGTAACATCTTGGTCTGACCCGAGTATTATTTAATAAGAAAATAATAAACGGATCAATCTAACTATAAATATCCGATGAAATGATATAAAATAAGAGATATGACAAACACATATGATAACCATAAAGCCATACTGTGATAAGTATGTAATTGAAAATCAACAAGAGATTAATCAATATCACAAGAATCTACTCAAAGATAAAAAGGAATGTAATACTCTTTAGTTTTATTCACCAAACCATAAATATTGACAATTATATCAATGCCAATCACAAAAGTTAATGATACACAAATTGACCAATCCACAAATATTGATAAAACTTATCAATGTAAATCACGAAAATTGGCGAAACACAAATACTAGAAATCATCAATGGAAATCCAGAAATCACAAGAAGGGGGAGAAAAAGGCCTATCACAAGACGGGAGCATGAAAACTCACCAACACGTGTATCACAAAATGGGTCGTTATCCCATAAAAATGAGCCAGAGCTCCTCCTGATGAGCCAAGCTCCTCCTGATGAGCCCAAGCTCCTCCTGATGAGCCGAAGCTCCTCAAAATCAAGGTATAGTCCCCCCACGTGGACGAAGAGAGGCAAAGCTCAACATAACGGGGTACTGTCCCCCACGTGGACAAAGAGACATCGCACATTGCTAGTCTAAACCATAAAACGATCATCATCGATCATCAAAAAGTGTCAATTACACTAAGCTAGTAAATATATGAGCTTAGCTTCATGTCCCATAACCACTAGCTTAACTTAAATATTTACGAACAAATTGTAGATCTCCACTAGAAAATTGTCACAAGAGATTCAATCGAACAAGTCTAAGAATTAACCAACGAAGTGAACGCAAGCGTTTCATACCACTTATTTTACTAAGTCGTTTAATTAGATTTCTCATACGAGTGAGATAAAGGTTTGTATATAATAATAGATTGGAAAACGGTTTAAGAAACGAGCTTTGCAATAAAATAATGTTTGAAATCGTTTTGATGAAAGAGTTTTGATATTTTATACTAGTATTGAAACCTTTATACTTTTAAAGTGACAAATCACAAAAATGATTGTAGAACAATCAATCACCAAAATTCACATACGAAGACGTGAATTAATTCCAAAGAAATCGATATCAAATCCATCAAAATGGATATTTTCAAAAATCCCATATTAGAAGTCATCAAAGTCGTAATTGATAGCATCATCTAGGAATCAAAACGAATCGATAAAAATTGGAATCATAAACAAAATAGACAAAAATAGGCATAATAGGCAATTAGGAGCAGGTCAGTCGACTGGCTCAATGAGTTCAGTCGACTGACTGCAGGAAACAGAGACCTTCTGTCTCTGTTATCTGCCTTTGGTACGCCAATTGGCTACTGCCAGTCGACTGAATTCAAAGTCCAGTCGACTGACTGGAACCTAGGCAGTTTTTCTGCCTATATAAATGACGTGCAAACTCAACCAATTCGCGACCGATCGAGCAATGGCGCTAGGGATTTATGCCAATCGGCAACCCGGCCCTATAGGCTCTTCGATGCATCACCAAGAACATGTTCAAACATCCATGAAAGGATTTTCATAGGTTTGCTTCCAAAGCACCAAAAGTTGGAATATATACCAAATCAATCCAAACCAAAAGCAAATGCACATGAATAATTGTTAGGAACTCATATCCAACATCAAAGATAATCATAGACTTAGATGTGAGATAAAAATCTCACCTTTTGCACAAAAATAAGGATGGAGAAGCTATAGAGCAAGGCAAGAACAATCACTCTTCAATTCCAACCTAAGAAGCTTGAATCTAAGCTTAAAAGAAAAACATTTCCTAAGTTAGGGTTTATGAATTTATGAAATTAAAGGTAGAATGAGTTGGAGAAGAAGAAGAGAATGCTTAGCAATAGCTTCTCCTGAATTATGGAGCTATAACTTGAATTTGCAAAGAACCTAGGGCTTAGGAATTTAGTTTCCAATCTCTTCGTCCATTTTTGATGAAGCTTGAGTGTTAGGAAATGAAAGTGAAGTAATGAAGAGGAGAGGGGGTGGAGTAATCCGCATTAATAGATAATGATTTTTAATCGTCATCTCATACAGCTTCCTATAATCAATGCACATCCCTAGGAACAAGTCCGCCTTCTTTACAATATTGTCATTGCACGCTATGGCAAACTACTTAATCTAATAAAGTTCTTTTGCTCAAGTCCTTCTAATTGAGTTCCTAATTTTTCCATTTCAGTAGAAAACATTCGATTAGAAGGTCTACTAATAGGATGAGGACCCAAAATTAAATCTATTTGGAATTCTATAGCGCTACGTAGGGGTAATCCTTCTACGAAATCAAACACATCTGCAAATTCTTTAACGAATGGTATCTTCTCGACCTCATTGTCTCGAGATTCCATAGCATAAAGTGAAATGAAAAACTAGACTTTCGAAGCATCAAGGACAAATGCAATATGATTTATATGATCATGAGGCTACAGAGTGAATACTATATCAACACAAAATAGGTTAGCATCATAAAGCTTAGGCTAGTCCATTCCTAAAATAATTCCAAAACCTAAGTGACTCATAACATGCTAATTGCACACAAAGGAGTATCTATATAGGTCGACAATCAAATCATGACATTTCATCCCTAAAGTAGCATAACCACCTATAGGATTTACTACCTGTCACGACTTGGATTTTCGAACCAGTTAAAATTGCCAAAAAATCCATCCGTTCCAAGACTACTAATGAAAACTACTAACTAAATACACCATATTTGATAATTATTCAACATTACTAAATGTCTAGGATAAAATTTAAATTTTACAAGTTATCAGAGTAATCAAATTTATCTACTAGGTATGCTTATATACAAACCAAATACAAATAAATCTAACGCTGCACAACTCTAATAAGAGAGACAGCAATAGCCATTCCTGCTAACTCAATAAACATGTCAAATGCGAAATAAAATAATAAGCGGGAAAAATACAATAACACGAGATAAACAACAACCATTAACAAATAAACATGAAAGGGTTATATCATTTTAGGGGTTGCATCACTACCACTTGTGACTGCCTACGCACTCCTATCTAATTGGGTACCCAATTAGATACAGGATCAAGCCAACGTAGTTCTCCTACCGCAAATAGGACTCATGGAGCCTACGATACAACAAACAAATATGCAATTACCAAAACTACCCACTTAGGCCTAATTTTTAATTTTAGATTTTCAAATATAATTACCTTTACGGAAATTATCTCTTTGCACTTTATCCTCGAATTCTTATTTCAAAACTTTTGAAATATATATATATATATATATATATATATATACATACTTACTTTATATTCAAATTATACTTTACTTCGGGATCTTAAATCAAACCACTTTTGAAAATTTTATTTGAAAATCCCAAATACTGTAATAAAAACATATAAAACCATATGCAACCAGATCGGGAAGTTTCTCCCAATAACAAGGCAACTGGGTCCCAGCCTTAATACAATCGATAAATAAGTATATCCCTCTATTCTAAGAGCGGACTATACCAAAAACACATGCCTACCTTTTTAGTTACGGGTTACCTGAATCATTGGTAACATAACAAATCATTTTATATCTCGAAGCGATAAATCATTTCACACTAATACTCACAAGTACTTTCAAATCTATAATAATTTTATTTCCTAAATCTGTTCAAAAGTCATCTTAAAACCATCGGGTTTATTTCTCGAAATTCTTTCCATTTTATAAAACACTTTTATAAAACCATTCATTATATAAATCACTTTTATATAATATAACTTCAAAATATTCATTACCAAACATTTCTATTTCTTTTAAAGTGAAAACATTCCATAACAATTCCATTTGAAAATCGATTTTCAAAACAATTCATTAAATTGAAGTGAACCAAATATTACCGCTAAACACCTTATAGTCAAATTGTGAAATAAATCACAAGGTGTTAGCCTACAATTATTTTATACCTAGCCCATGCATATGGATAATAAATTGCTCATAAACTCGTCGAGCAAAGTCAACAATCAATAATAATAAAAACTGGTCGAGCCTAATTCAAACAATCAATCCATGAAATAAACGCAATAATAAACGATAAACAATGCTTCATTCTATCATATATTTATAACACTTTAACAGTTGATATTTATTTTGGAGCATCCGGGCTTTCCCTTCGACATGTTTCGTCCCTCATCCAAAGTCTTCCTGGATCTCACAGACGAAACACATGTACTAGTCGTTTCCGGATACCCCATTCAATACTAAACTTCTAAATTTGAAATTACTTAATTAATCGTCCAAACATAATATCAAGCAAGGAAATCAAACCATTGTTCTAGAAAACAAAGTAAACAAGCATTTAACAAGGGTTTTCAAACAACTTAACACTTAAAGTTCCTTCAACTTAGCAATGGTTTTAATGAACATAAAATAAGAAATAACTTACTTTGGATTCCACTCTGTCAAACTTTACGGCAAGGAACTTAAGATCTAACGCACACTTCCTACCGTGCTTCGGAACCGAATGAATATAAGCTCGAATTCCTCCTTCCTAGTGCTTGGCCAAGGCTTGAGATGGAAGTTGGTCGAAAGTATAAAGAATAACTGGTGGAGCTTTGAACTTGAATTCTTAAAATTCTTTTCTCTTGAATTTAAAAAAAAAGAGTCGCTTGATTTTGGTTAATTTTGAGGAAGATATGGTCAAAAAAAAAGAGCTATTCTTAGATTCACAAAAATAAAGGCCGAAAACGCACTTCAAAGAATTGAGTTTCAGGTAAAGCAAACCTCAAAACTGGAAAAAGTAATCAACATAAAAGTTGTAGACACTGAAATTTTATATGCTTTAAATTTTTTTTCTTAATTTGGCTCAGTTATGACCAAAACAATATAGCCTATTCTCTGGCTTAAAAACTGGGCAAGAAAATGCACTTAGAAGAAGTGGATTTTTGACATGATTATCTTCACAATGAGACAAAGTGGTTAACATTAAGTTATAGCCACTAGAAAAATACATGATTTAAAAAAAGAAATTTACAATTTGAGTCGGTTTTGAAGAAGTTATGGCCGAGAGAAGAAGAGGTAAAATGTGGAGAAAAGAGGAGTTTGATTTGAAGATAATAAACATTGATTTTTTTATAAATATTTTGACATTATTTCTTTTTAATTTTTTATATGGCATGGAAGCCATTAAAGAGAAGAGGAAGAAGATGAATAAGCTTGAGAAAAGAAGAAGAAGAAAATGTGAATGAAAGTGAAGAAGGAGGTGGATATTTATAGAAAAAGAAAGAAGTGGTAATTTACCAAAATAACCTCTTATCAAATTACCAAACTAACCTTACTTCAACCTGAAGCAATCTCCACTTTTTCAATACTTAACATCACCTTTTACATCTTTACTTTATGTCTTAATCACTTAAAGATTAAGTAAAGAATATCATAATTATGTTGGCTTTGATTTGATGTTTACTTTTTCTTACTTTTGTTAATTCTTACTTACTTTTACTAATGACTTCTAGAAGTTTTTTAATTTTATTTAGTAAATGTAAAAATGTTTATTGAATTAATTAATACTTATACTATTTGAGTATATTTCACATATAAGAAAACAAAGGTGCGGGGATGTTGCGACAATTGTGAAACGATAAAATGTTGATTTTCGACAAAATGTTTTACGGTCGCATTTTAATGTTTTAGTTAAACTATTTATTTATGTAAACCAAATTTAAAAATAAATTTGTATAATGCTATTTAAAATCTAAAAACTCATAAATTAATTAAGATACTTTATTTAACCATTGAAACATACTTTTCTGAAATCAGCATTTTGTCACTTTTGTCGATATAGGCAAATGTTACTATTTTTATGTTTTTTCTACTTCCAAATCCTATCGAATATTATTTACATCATAAAACCTTTTATATTTTATATTTAAAATCACTCTAAATAATATATTTTAAAGCGGTCAAATTCTGGGTCGTTACACTACCCTAAGTGATGTTAGTAGCAATGTATAATCCAAATATAATTTCTTTACTTGCTTTTTTGATATAAATGAGTGTGAAGTGCCCGTATCAAAAAGAACTCGTACAGATATATTAGATACCGTAATCATACCTTAAAGAACTATGACTGCTTTTCCCTTCACCTGATCTGGCAAGTATGCAGATCAATATCAAATAACTTCCCCTATTTCTACTTGATTAGCATTGGACAATCCTTTATGGTATGGCCAGTCTCATTACAATTGAAGCATTTCCTATTATCTTTATATGGAGCTTCCTGGCATTCATTTGCGAAGTGTCCCTTGACTCCACAAATATAACATACAATTTGGGATTTATCAATCTTCTTCTTTTGCAGAGATCCAAGATTGGGTCTGACTTTCTTCTTGAATCTTTGGTCTTTCTTAGGATAAAAGAATTTCCGCTTCGCTCCTTGGCCTTGTTGTTCATCTAAAGGTCTTACTTCTTTATCTTCTTCATAGATGCTCTCGTAAAAAAGCATTGTATCCATGATATCCTCAAATGAGCTACGGAACTAAGCTGGAATTCTGTCTCCGGTGTCTTTTCTCACTCCTTAAACAAACTTCTCATTCTACTCTAGGAATATACTAATTAATGCTGGTCCATATTTTGATAGAGCATTAAACTGATTCACGTACTCTTGCGCTATCATATTATATTTCTTTAGATCAGTAAACTTCCTAAATAGAGTTGACTTTGTCACTTCAAGAATAAAATAAGCTCTAATCATTTCCTTGAATCGCTCCTATAAAACATCTACTTCAGGAATCTCCAAAGTCATAGCATCGTACCAATTTAATGCTCCACCTTATAGCTGTCTAAATGCGAGCTTCCTCTTCTATAAATCTATGGAAGCCATATCATTGAAGATTCACCCATAGTTTCTTAGCCAGGTATGGACACCCATGGGACCTTTATACCCAAATAATGGATTACCGCCCATACTAGCATAATTACTACACTATCTAGTAAATTTTGAGTGAGGAGAAGGATTTTGTATTCTGACTACTTCATTAGAAATAGAGTAGAAATATAGATAGAAATCACAAGTGAGTAAGAATGTTTTTAGTATCTATACTTACATATAAGCTGAGAATCAATCACATAGTCTCTCAAAATTAGAAAGTGGATCTTTCCACCAATGTATTCGATATACAGGTTATTTAGACTCAAGTAAATACATACGACCGTGCTAAACATTCAAAATAAAATTAATATAATGTAATACATTTTAATATCCATATTAGGTATAATTAGAACATTAGAATAAATTATTCAATAAATGATAGAACTAGGAAATAAAGATGGAAAGGTTGTAACTCCAAGATTAATAAGGTAATAAATGTGCAATAAATAGGGAGTTACAAGAATTTAAGTAGGTTATAAATGGACAATGAGACAGATTAATATGCATTTATGAAGATTGACTGGAGATATTAATATGCGTTTATGAGGATTGATTAGAAAGATTAATATGGCATTTGTAAGGATTGATTAATGAGATCAATATGGCATGTATGAGGATTTGAAATGAGTAAATAGATTAAAGTAATTAAATGAGGTTTATGAGAGATAGTCTACTTTAGACAATAATGACTAATCAGTGCAAATAATAGACATTTATTAGACATTAAAAGGGAACCAAAGTCTAAGCATGAATTAGGAATAATAATGTAGCGAATAAATACATATTGATACTATTAAATACACATAGAAAGCAATATAATTTCAATAGTAGGGAATTGTATAGCTTAAATTATACGTTTCGACATAACGTAAATTAGTGGGCTTAGCCCGATACTTAGGCTTTGGGTGGTAGATTTGATTTAGTAGGTTGGGATGCAAGGTCAATAGAGTTACACAACAAAAGTCTGCCCTTCGCTTAAAGGCTACCAGCAGTTGTATATACTTATTACTGATGTGGGACATCACCAACCATAGGACCTGTGGGAAAGGGATATACGTTGTGGATAAGAGGGAGAAAAATACTTTGGGGGTTCACCTCAGGTTTGAAGTATTAAATGGCCCGGTACCTTTTGGGAAGTGGAGTCTGCTTCTTGTCTAATAAGAGGTAGTAAGTGACCAAAGGTAATATTTCCTTGACTTACTTAGGTTAGTCTAAATAGGGATGTCAGCTGTAAAGGGTCAATGGGCTATGTCAATAGTTGGTACCAATATTGAATAGTAGATCTGATATATATAGGCTTTGAGGTCCAGCGATCCCAAATGAGAGGTAGCAAAGACTTGGGGTATGCCATGACGGATTTCACTTCCTACTAGTGTAGAATCCATATGAGATACACACTTATGTAGATGGTTAGTGAAAAATTAGTTTAGTGGAGGTAGGCTAGTTAATCCTTAGACGTGTCTTTGAGTTGTGGTTGTAGTACGTCAACTAAATTATGTATTTTATTATAAGCCATATATATGAGTCATCAGTCTCTATAGCTAGAGCCGGTAGGCCAGCGTTGACGATGTGAAGGGGTCGCTCCATATTTAAAAAGTATTAAGTAGCCAGGGTTTTGGGTCGATAAGCGTAAATATATATGTTAAATATATTTGGGGTGTATGTGTGTATAATGATACCTCAAAGAAGGTTAGTTTAGGCGTATCGTACACATGCTTAAGTTTTAACGGATTAGCCATACATAATAGATATAACATTTAAATGGGAATCAATCAGCATGAATTGATGGTATGATAAGGTATGTAATTTTCCAATCACCAGAACGTTGTTTTGACCTCCTTCTCATTACAACCCACATGCTAGGTTAGAAGAACATTCTATTGGTTTAAGTCAAGAATAGCATATGATGAAGTCTTTTCTTTCATGCTTAACATGGACAAGGTGACTAATTATCCAAGGAATGATATTCTAAGGTAGTAGGCTTAGTCAATGCGTAAGTTCTATTATACTTTTCAATTCCGTTATGAGTTTATGTTTATCGCACTTTGATATACTATGTTTATTACAGGTTATCAAAATTAATGATTCGTTCCTTAGTGGATTTGGGTTTCAATCTAGTCAAAATTTGGGCCCATTAAGGTGTGAGTTGTTACAAGTGCCCCGAGTTAGTTGCTATCTAGTAAATCCAGGCTGAGATCCAAGAGAGTTGTGCCAAGCAACAACCGTAAAGCCACGAGATTGGATGCATAGCCTCTTTGCTAGCCTATTCTAGGGTCATGGCAAATGGCTCGATCTCCCATTAAGGATCGATACCATCCCATAGTCTATAGTTATATCTTTGTCTAGTAGTGTTGTTGTTGTCATTTCCTTCCAGCATTTGTTCTATTCTTTTCTTTAGGTTGTTCGGGTTGTAACCGTTGGTTTTCTTTTGTATAAAAAGATGCATATGATATATTATAAGAAATATTCCTATTTATTCACCATGCTATTTTTTCTGGATATATAGACCGCTCTTATATGTGTATTTGAAAGAAATGGTATAAATATGAAAATCTTATAAAGACACTTCACAAGCTGTAAATGCAATGTAAGACTGGAAGTTTATAAAATAATGAATTTTAGTGAATTGGATGGTATAAATTCGAGGAATTAGATTTTGGATGGTAGGAATTGGATGAAAAATTGGTTGAACCATGCTTCTATTCGTAGAAGTACGGAAATTTTTGTGAAATTTTTTTCAAAGCCTGCATACATATAGAACTACCAGTATCTATAAGTTGTTTACACCATATTTCAAAATTATTTTTAAAAGAATGCATTTCTATAGGAAGCCTGATTTAGAATCATTCTGCATACATGTTTTCTATGTTGTGATACACTATGCACTTATGCATATTTGAGTGCAAAACTAGTTGTACACTAATTGGTTGAATAGTTTAGGATAGTTACTGCTTACCCTATGATTTAATCATTGGAGTAATTTCAGGGACGATAAACTTTTAGGGAAAAAGAATGTAACACCCCGTAAAATTTGGGTTAATAAATTAATCAGACACCAAAAAGGGATTTGGTCAAATGATGTAACTTGGCCACAAAACTTGCACCATTACGTTTGTGGTAATTTTCTGAGCAACTTTCTTATTTGGAGTTCCGCGATCGGAGTTCAAACGAAGAATTTATTAGTGTTTTAAGAATTCGAAATGAAAATAATTAAATAATTAAATATATATTAAATATAATACTTCATTAGAACCCAACAGTCAATCCACTCTATAGGCCAATCAAATGCTAGCGGCCGATCACTCATACGAGCGCGTTCGACCAGTCGTGCAAACGACGGCTAGCGTTGAACCTCGGCCAACGATCTAGATTTAATATTTTTAATCAAACGGATATGATTGATTCGAGCGCCTATAAATTTAAATCTAATGCCCTCACTTCTATTTTCATATTTTTTGATTCAAGTAGTAAAGTTTTCCATTTTCTCATTTCCACTATTCCTTCTAAGTATAAAATAATTTGTACTTATACAAATTGGATAAGAGCATAAAATAATAAAGAAGAAGAGAAGAAGCGAATCAGCGTTGCGTGATAACAAGGTAAATTTCAATATTATAAATTTGTATTCTCCTCAATCCCAAATCTCTTCTCAAGTCTGTAATTCTAACGGTATGTATACATCCTTTTATACATATTTCTTTGGATTAAAAAGGAGATGAAGCTGAATCAAGGAATCCGATTTAAATTGGGAGATTTGGAAAGCTTAAAGGTGAGTGGAAAATTATGTAATTTGTTTATAATATTGGAATTTATACCATTGGATTTTTATTTAAATTCAAAGCATAAAACATTGCCTACATATTTTGCAATTTGGATAAGTTGAATAGGAATGTTATTTACACCCAGATCTGGAAAATCAGTTCCCAAGTGATTAGAAATTGAATATGATAAAGATGTAGGTTCATTCCAGATCTACAATGGTGTTATAAAGACATTAGTATGATTTAGATTTTCTCTGATTTCATTAGAATGTGAGTTTTTGTAGTTTAATTTGTTAGAAATATTATCCGTTTAACCTCCATATATCTGTCTAATTTCTTAATTACGTAGAAGAGTACAGTGTTTGATTTGATAAGGAAAATATAAAAGAGGAAAGAAATGTATAAAGTATGGATTGCAGTTTACACCATCTACTTCAATAAAAAAGAAATAAATAATTCCATGTAATTTCAAACGGATCAAATCTCTTATTTTAGGTTGATTTATAGAAAATTACAATGGAAAACCATTTTAGAAGGATCTTTCTAACGAATTAAAATATGAAAAGGACTATTCCAGTTGAGAATTAGTAACTAGAAACATAAAAGGAACAAATATATAATTATGTATAACCACGCTAAACATTTGAAATAAAAATATAATTAATACAGCATAATACACGTTAATATTCGTGTTAGTTATAATTAGAATGTTAGAATAAAATTCGCAAAAAAGATAGGATTAGGAAATAAAGATGGGAAGGTTGCAAATTCAAAATTCATAGGTAATTAATGTACAATAAATTAGAAGTTGCAAGAATTTAAGCAGGTTGTAAATGGAAAATAGGATTGATTAATGAGAATTATTAAGGTAATTGTGGAAAGATAAGGAAGAATTAATAGAAAATTTTGAATAAGTACATAAATGTCTTTAGAAAATGTCTGTTAACATAATATGCATTTATTATAGACAAAAGGTACATTTATAGAGATAATATATAAAACATGCTAGGTGGTAGTTTAAAATTATAAGGCAGTATAATTATCATTAGGATAAATTACATAGCTTCAAACATGCAAATAGAGATTAGTGGGTTTTCCCAATATTAAAACTTAGAATAATTAGTTTGATTTAATGGGCTGGGATTTGAGATCAGTGGAGTTACACAACAGAAGTCTGCCATTCACTCAGAGGCTACCAGCAGTTGTGTATGCCTACTATTGATGTGGGACATCTCCAATCTTAGGACCAATGGGAAAGGGATTTACGTTGAATGGTCTTGTATCTTTTAGAAAATGGACCTGCTCCATATCCAATAAGGGGTAGTAAGTAACCAAAGGGGATATTTTCCTTACGTTACTTTAAACCAGGATGTCAACTGGGAGGATCAACGGGCTATGCCAGTAGTTGGTACCAATATTTAGTAGTAGGTCTGACATATAGGTTGGGACGCCTAACAATCCCAAGCGAGCGGTAGTAAAGACTTGGGTTACTTCCTGACTGATTTCACTTTCTACTAGTGTAGAATCAGTATGGGATACACATGGATCTCATAATAGAGTTAGCTGAAAACTTTGTTTAGTAAAGGTGGGCTAGTTATCACTTACATGAGTCTTTGAATGACGATAGTGATATGATAATTAAATTATATATTATATAGTAAAGCCATATATAGGAGTCAAAAGTTTTTGTAGCTAGGACCAATAGACTAACAATAATGATGCGCAAGGCCTGCTTCATAATTAAACAGTATTAAACGGTCGGGGTTTTGAATAGAGGATGGTTATAATGTATACATATACATACATATACATATACATATATATATATATATGTATGTATGTATGTATGTATGTATGTATATGTATAGTATACCCTCGGAAAGGTTAAGGTAGATATATCGTACGCCATACATATTAAATTAAATGGATTAGTCATAAATAACTAACATAACATTTAAATGGAAAACCAAATGATGTAAATTATGTTATGAATAAAGTGTGCAATTTTTCAATCACCAGAACGTTGTTCTGACCCCTTCCTCATTACAACCCACACGATAGTTTTAGAGGTACTCGTTATGGAGCTAGACGAAATAGTTAAATGGAGAAGTCTTCTTATTCATTATCGGTACTGACAAGGAAATTGGGATGTCCAAGGAACACCAACGATTCCGAGGTAGCAACCTCAATCAATATTTATATCCTATTATATTTTCTATTCCGCTGTGAATTTAGTTTGATCGATCTTTGGTATACTTATGTTTATTACAGGTTACCAAAACCGATGACCTGTACCTTAATGGACTTGGGTTTCGATTTTTGTCGAAATTCAGGCCTATTAAGGTACGAGTTGTTATATAGACGTCGATCATCGAGGACTAGCCCAAGTGTGGCTCTAGAAATGCTCTCGATTAGTTTCATGACGCTTAGGTTCCCTGTCTTTAGAAGAACCATTCATCCAGCTCTTCGTTGTTTACGTTCTTTCCTTGATCGCTCGGTGGCATTTGTTTAAACATCAAAACTCTAGCCACTAGCACCTTGCTCAACATCATCAAGTTCATCATCAGTCCCATCAATCACAACTTGATTGGACAACTCGATACCGATTTGTAAAGGTTCAATGCCAAGTTGTATTTTTTGAGTCTGGCCCTTTCAAAGTTCCATTTTTGATGTCTAGCTTCCCTCTTTTCAACTTCTGCTTTCCATCTCTTTGATTTCTATCGGATGAAGAATTCTCTTATTCTAAGTCAGAAGATAATGCTCTCTATGACTCTTCCTTTGCCTTGGGGTAATTGAGTCACCAAAGTAATATTTCTCTCCATCTACTTCAGGGTGGCAGTTTGACTCCAACATCTTTTTATTCATCTTGTTCATCATTCGATCTAAATCCACCCTAGTCACCATCTCTGATGTACTTGGGACTTCAGCAGGCGCAGGTTGATTTATCTCTTCTTTATGTTGAGAGCCGTCGTTTTTAGCATCGTTGGTAGGTCCTGAAGTGGTTGACTTCTCTTTGTCCTTCCTAGGTTACATAACTCTTCTAGATCCGATGAAAGACTTCTTTCAAATCCAAATAATCAAGGATCTTCCAATAAAATTTTTCTAGATCTAGCTTATGGATAGCTTAAATCCAAAGTTTCAAGATATGTCTACAAGTGAGAACTTTAAATATTCCAGAAGGAAGCACCAAAATGTTTGCATCAAAAGTGGGACAATCATCCAATCAATTAATGAATGAAATATATAGAGACAAAGAAATTAAAATAAGGTAGAACACAGAAGATTTATAGTAGTTCAGTGCCAACTTTGTTAATGATTTTTCTTTCTTTTACAAATGTAAATTTACAACTCGGTTGCTTGCACTTCGGCTATGGATCCAACAGAGTATCGGGATAAAATCTAGTATTTAAAAGAGTAAGAGAAAAATTCAAAATACCCCTTTTGACTTGCATCTCTCCCCTTATTTATAAATGAAGATCAATGAAATAGGCTTGGGGATTTGCTTACCTTGTTCACGTCCGACATGATGCTCTAGATGAAGATTGTGGCTAGATCATCAAAGTGGATAGATTTGTGCTCACAACTCGATGTTGAGTTATGAAGTCTTGCCTTCTTGTGCCATGGTTTTGTTTTATCTTTAACCTTCTTGAATAGGTCCTATCGAGTCATCGTTGAGTCTTACAACTTAGTATCGAATGGTAACTTTGAGTTGATTTTTCTTTTTTTTTCTCGTCACTTGATTGTATAAAGAATGGCTAAGTACGTTCTAGTGGCAAGGAAGGATCAGTACCAATTCTTAAGACTTCACTGAATCATGGTTTTCAGATTTGCACTTTTAGATCTCTAGTTTATTTTACGACCATTTAGTGGTTCCGATTTATTGAGATATGGCTTGGCTCAAAAGCAGGATAACATCATTCTTATTCCACTAAGTTAGTCCATAAAAAAGTCATTGGTTCAATATCATTTATTATTATTTATGCTACTTTGACCAGAGATTTTGAATTTGAGCTTATTATATTTGACCGTGATACTAACCTCATAAAACCGAGGAGATGAATTCTCCATTAGATAGTATTTTGACTTCCAGTGCTTCAATTCAAACCCAACTATGGTCGCTCAATTGTTCATCGGACCATGTTTAACTATGATCAAAGTGAAGTATTCACATTGAAGTTCCATAATATCTCAAGTTGAAGGAACTGTGTAACGTCATCACCCTGAGATTTCCAGTTTGACCTGGTTGTTACTAACCAATAGAAAACTCTTAGATGAGCAATTCCATAGTTGTCCAATAATAAGAAGTACACAAACCTTTGGTGTCCCCAACAACCGTAAATAATAAACTCTTAGTCCCTGAGAAGATGGTTTTGATGACAACAACCTTAGAATAAGATTATAAAATATAAATACTAACATTATAGTTTAGATATATATGTATATGCAGGATTTAACTATGCAGATATCAAGAATGAAGACTGTACAGTATAGACATTTAAGATATCAAGATCGAAGACTCATGAGTATCAAGATTATCAAGAGTTCAAGATTTCAATAATAAGTAATTGAATTAGGAATTTTATTAAAACTCTTAGAAAAGCACCGGCATCTTAAAATCCAATTTATTCGTGGAATGGAATCCACTTCGAGCCTGTTAAAGGGATGGCACCCTAAGTAGGATGGAACCTACGAAAAATCTCGTAGAACATTGTTTTGTATCCACTAACTTTTATTCAAATGTTTTTTACAAAACTATATCTTGTTTTCAAACTGATTTCAAAACCTTCATTTTAAAAGAATCAAAAACATCTATCCTGGTTTTAAAATACATTTAGCCTTAAAATCATCTTTATCTTCAAAATCAAATTATCCTTGGTTTTAAACTATCTTTTAATAATAATATATTTAACTTTTAATATTTATACTTAGATTTAAATATAAACTATAGTAAAATCTTATATATATCAAAATATTATTCTCTATATTTATTTATGTATTTTAACTATAGTTAAGTAAATTTATAAAAGTTTAAAATAGTTTTAATACAAGATAGAAGTTATTTTCAAAGAAAAATAAATTACCAAAATTTTCTTAGGCATGTCGACAACCCCAATCTAACCATGTCGACATGGTGGCAGTTTGATTCAAAAATTTGAATTCAAAAGAAGTGTCTATTCGTCATATCCTTTCACGAATGGACATGGCTGTTGTTATACTATAAATAGAGGCAGTTTTAAACGAATTTATATTCATTTTTTTTATTTCACTCCTTTTCTTCTTCCACATTTCTTTATACACATTTTTACCATTACTCTGTCGAAATCAACATTGAATCTAACTAGATCATCTCTGGTTTGATTCTTTATCACTATCTCAATAAGATCTCAGTGCTATTCAGAGTTATAGGCTTCTCTATAAGAAACTAACCGAGAAAATGTGTGATTATAGCTTGTGAAATCAATCAAGTGAGAACAGGTGTGATTGTAGCCTTAGAAATCAATTAGGTGAACTTGTTGCCCGTGAAATCAAGTATCTCTACCCAGAAGATTGTGAATCTGGAGCGGTGACCTCGTGGCCTTGAAATCGAGGGTGTAATTGTACAATTGCTTTTGAAACTAAATCCGTACTTGTGTGCGAGACTGGATGTAGGGTAAATCCGAGCCAGTATAGAATCCGGTGTGTTCTTTCCTTTATTGCTTTTACTTTATTTCTACATCTGTGTTTGATTCTTTGATCATATCTGTGTCTGAATATTGCATACATTTGTGTTCAAATTAACATAAACTCAAAAAGATTTAGTAATTCCTTAAAACACTATTCATCCCCCCTTTAGTGTTAATCCTAACCTTAAGATCCGTATTCCGCTTTTCTCACATTTGGTATCAAAGCAAGGTTTTCATAATCTGAATTTAAATTTTTTTTAAAATGGCAATTTTTTTTGATAAAATTATTAACACTATTTTCATATGAATATGTCACAGAATCATCATAATATTGTTGTTTAAAACTTTATTTAGTTATTTTGAAAAGTCACTCGATTCTTTAAAAAGTTATGTTGTTTTGTAGGAGAAGAGTTATGTCTAATGACCGTTGGTTAAAAGATACCAGATGATCATTCATCGATCAAGAAGAACAAATGGATATATAATGACAATCGATAAAGAAATGGGTACCAGATCAATACAAAACTTTTGGTTCTCATCTACAGCTTTGACTTGATACTGTGCTTCTCTCCGTCTGCTCGCACTGCCACTAGTTTCGTACGAATCCATCAAGAAATGACCAAGTTATGGTCAAATGGTGTTTTGGTGAACAAAGAGAAAATGGAAGCAAACTGCCAATGGAATTCTTCAAATTTCATCTAAAGATTTGAGTATTTTGTCCCAACTCCTTTTTTAGATTGTAGTCATTGTTCCCACGGTCATTTTGATGGGTGGATCATCAAATTTCGATCAAAAATGAGTGAGATTTGACAGTTTGAAGTTGGCTATCCAAAACTGAAAACTGTGTACGGGATTTTCTATTATTCTCCTACTGTTCGACCTGTTGCACCACAATACTGTCCAAATTTGTCACCAAACTATTACTAGATCATAGCCCTTGCCTTCCTCTTCGATTTGCCGCTGGTTTCACCCAATTCTGTTAAGAAACGAATGAGATATGCCTTCTAGAAGTTTGATAGTATATAGAAAAATGGGGGGAAGAAGAAGAAGATGAGGAATTTTTATGAAAAGTGGTGACTGTAGGGCCTATTTATAGTAGTTGAAGTGTCCATTTCATTCAAAATAAAAATTCAAAGATTTGGCGCTAAGTTGGTCGATCTACTAAATCATCTGTATCTTTCTCATACTATCTTCAAATTCAGCGAATAAATACATTACGCTGATCAGAAAAACGAGCTCGTCGCAATAGAACAAATCTCTTCATTAAATTCTGAAAGATATAAACGTGTGGTTGAAGATAATATAAGAACAACAAAGTTAGAAAGATGGAATGCAAAAATTGGTATGCTTTACTATTATTTCATCTTTATTGTTGCATTTAGGAATATATACTTATGCATGTAGTTAGGTATGGAAATTTATCTCTTTTATAAGTTTTGATATTTTGGTCCATATATCAACACACCATAATTAAGTCTTTTAAAATGTGTTCCTTTCAAATAAAATCTTACAACTAATTTATTACAACTATACTGCGTAGAAAAGCATACCTTCATTCATGAATTCAACTTTTCTAATGTTTTTTTTACTTCTCGTACTTTATTTCTTTTAAGATACCAATTTTATATCTTTAATAAATTAATAGAACGAATTTAGAATGTTAGAATAAGGCTTTATTATATATTTCTTCAATTAATAAGATTGCACCACATCATATGACACTTGTCATATAAGTAGATAGTGACATACATGCAAAATGTCACAGGTCATTACACTTGTTCTATAATAAAAGCATTTTTACATGCATAATGCCAAGTGTTTTTACACATGTTTTTTTTCAATAATTTTTTTATATTTTTTTAAGTGATTTAGTTATATTAACTACTTTAAAAATTGGGTCAAAAATCAATTATTTACACGTCAAAATCTAGTCATAAAATTAGTGCAAAATCATGTTAAAAACATGCCCAGAACTTTAGATAGCATTTCTAAAATGCTGTCTTTGCTACTGTTATGTTACAAATACGTTTTTATAGCATTTCTGTGCTTTGAAACGCAGTACTTTTTTCAGAAACTTTTCACAGCATTTGGTAAATGCTGCGGTTTCTGTTTACAATGTTTTGAATATATTTTACTGCAAAAACGTTTTACAGCATTCTGTAAATGCTGTGTTTTCTACTTGAAACTTTAAACTATGTAAAAATAATATTTAAACTAAGAATTTTTCTCTATTCTTTTTAAAAGTTATTTTCTAACTTATATTAGAATATTTTAAAATTAATGTTTAGATATTTTTCAGTAATTAATTAAAATTTTAAATGAAAGAGCCTTAACATAACGCATGTTTATTTTAGTTTTTCAATTTTTGTTATTTTTAATATCTCATTATGATATATATTTTAAAAAAAAAAGATGTTTAAACATGTTTCTAAATATTTTAATCAATAATAATTTGATATAAAGGTTTTAATTGGTAAGTTAAGTTTTTTATAAACATGAAAGTTTGGATTCTTGAAAAAATCAACCTAGTTAAAAAAATTATTTTAAATTAATTAAATAATTAGGGTATTAATTTTTATAAAAACCATATTTGATCATATATACAGTTTAAATCCATATTTCTTAGCAATTTGATTTTGATGTTGAGTTTGATTACTACCTTCCATGAGTATGTTATAGTTTTAATATCATTTATTACCTTTAAACTTTTGTCTTTACTACTCTTTCAGTCTCATTCATTAGTTTCCTTAACCTAAGTCTAGTAATTGGTCTCTATTACATTTGTTTGGTTGAAATGACTTATAATAAATAGTTTGATACACACACACACACACATATACATATACATACATACACACACACGCACACGCACACACACACACACGCACACGCACACACACACACACATATATATATATATGCTTCTCAATTAGGCATTTCTTATCACTCATGTTTATCTTATAATCTGAATATCTCTTACCATAGTATATATCATCATATCATTCTACATTTTATTATTTTTACTTCGTTATCATTTATTTCATATTACATATCATTGTGCATCTAATTTCATATCACATTACATTGCATATTACATCATAAATTACAATGCATGAAATATCATAATCATTTGCATCACAAGTTGCACTTCATTTTCCATATTATCTCATGCTACATTGCATATGTCATACATTTCATACTGCATTACAAACTACATATTGCATACATGTATATATAACGAGTGTATTTTATTTAGGAGGAGTTTGTAGTATTGTCTTTTAGTATAGGATTATTAGTTTTTGATTTGTTTGACTTGTTTGACTTAATTGACTTGATTGACTTGTTTGACTTGATTGACTTGTTTGATTTGATTGAATTGTTTGACATGATTGGATTTGATATGCGTGTTGCTTGGACTATTTGAAATATATTTATACATATTTATGTATTGAATAATTATAATATAATTATGTTAATGTCTTTCACATTTCATTTACTATACTTTGTTCTAGTATTAGTTTAATGGGGAGTTTTATAGTTTTATGGTTTTAGGATGGTTTTTGTTGAGGACGAAGGAGGAGAAATATAAAATAGGATAGTTAGGCATAGATTAAAGGGGAATTATTAGTTTTAGGGAGAGTTATTAGGATATAAGTAATATTTTATAAACAAAGGTTGTCATCGTCAAAAAGGAGGAAATTGTTAGTCCCTGAGAAGATGGTTTTGATGACAACAACCTTAGAATAAGATTATTAAATATAAATACTAACATTATAGTTTAGATATATATGTATATGCAGGATTTAACCATGCAGGTATCAAGAATGAAGACTGTACAGTATAGAGATTCAAGATATCAAGATTAAAGACTCATGAGTATCAAGATTATCAAGAGTTCAAGATTTAAATAATAAGTAATTTAATTAGGAATTTTATTAAAACTCTTAGAAAAGCACCGGCATCTTAAAATCCAATTTATTCGTGGAATGGAATCCACTTCGAGCCTGTTAAAGGGATGGAACCCTAAGTAGGATGGAACCTACGAAAAATCTAGTGGAATATTGTTTTGTATCCACTAACTTTTATTCAAATGTTTTTTACAAAATTATATCTTGTTTTCTAAATGATTTCAAAACCTTCATTTTAAAAGAATCAAAAACATCTATCCTGGTTTTAAAATACTTTTAGCATCAAAATAATCTTTATCTTCAAAATCAAATTATCCTTTGTTTTAAACTATCTTTTAATAATAATATATTTAACTTTTAATATTTATATTTAGATTTAAATATAAAATTATAGTAAAATCTTATATATATCAAAATATTATTTCTATATTTATTTATGTATTTAAACTATAGTTAAGTATATTTATAAAAGTTTAAAATAGTTTTAATACAAGATAGAAGTTATTTTCAAAGAAAAATAAATTACCAAAATTTCCTTAGATATGTCGACAACCCCAATCTAACCATGTCGACATGGTGGCAGTTTGATTCAAAAATTTGAATTTCAAAAGAAGTGTCTATTCGTTATATCCTTTCACGAATGGACATGGCCGCCGTTCTACTATAAATAGAGGCAGTTATAAACGAATTTATATTCATATTTTTTCTGATTTCACTCCTCTTCTTCTTCCACGTTTCTTTATACACATTTTTACCATTACTCTACCGAAATCAACATTGAATCTAACTAGATCATCTCTGGTTCGATTCTCTATCACTATCTAAACAAGATCTCAGTGTTATTCAGAGTTATAGGCTTCTTTGTAATAAACTAAGCGAGAAAAGGTGTAATTGTAGTCTGTGAAATCAATCAAGTGAGAAAACGTGTGATTGTAGCCTTGGAAATCAATTGGGTGAACTTGTTGCCCGTGAAATCAAGTATCTCTACCCAGAGGACTGTGAATCTGGAGTGGTGCACCTCGTGGCCTCGAAATCAAGGGTGTAATTGTACAATTGCTTTTGAAAGGAAATCCGTACTTGTGTGCGGGACTGGATGTAGGGTAACTCCAAACCAGTATAAAATCCGGTGTGTTCTTTCCATTATTGCTTTTACTTTATTTCTGCATCTATGTTTGATTCTGTGATCATATCTGTGTCTGAATATTTCATACATTTGTGTTCAAATTAACATAAACTCAAAAAGATCTAGTAATTCCTATTCATCCCCCCTCTAGTGTTAATCCTAGCTTTAAGATCCGTATTCCGCTTTTCTCACATAAACTACCTAACATTTGGAGAGTGTTAGACACTCTAGTCTCGACGGATGTATCAATATCTTTTTCTTAAAATATCTTGACTAGGAATATTTAAAATAACGTGTTATTTTATGATGCAATAATTTTCTCATAGTTACAATAATTTGTAACTATTATCACATAATATATTATTTAAGGATTTTTTTATACTGTACCTAAAATTAATTACTTAATTAATTATACCACTATATAACAACAAAGTGTATAATAGAAATTAAACATCTTAATTACAAATAAGATTGGTTATAAAGTTAGTTATATGTAACAAATTACATAATTTGCTCCAAAGGGCAAATACCTAACTCTCTCGGTATGTAACCACTTGGTTCTTCCAATAGCCATGAGTAATACACTGCACAGCGTTTAGAGAGTATTATGCGCTCTAGTCTTAACAGATGAATTAGTATCTTTTTCTCAAAAAATATTGACCAGCAATATTTAAAACAGAATTTCATTAATTTTGTGATTAATTGCTCACAGCTGTAACTAGTTGCAACTACAATCACATAAGTATGGGTTCGTGCTTCGTACACGGGCTGTTATATTATTGTAAACGGAAGCAAAGGTATTTCTGGAATTTCAAAAAGACACCGAGTAAATTGGCTCAATGAATTTTCTTTATTAATAGTAGAGATACCATAATACAATAAAGTATACAAAAGAAAACAAATATAGTTACTACAAACATGACTGATTACAAAGTTAGATGTGTAATAAATTTTATAATTGCCCTCTATGACGTTAACTCTTTCAACCTTGGCTAGCAGTGTGACAATTTGGCAGAATTCATCGCTTACAGATTTTTTTTGGTAAAATCCAATTTCACATTCTCTCAAACGATACCTTTTGTAACGATAATTTATGCACGTTCTTTTCATCGAAATTGTTTCACTTTAGGATATATATAATTTGGTGGTGGACAAAATTCCAATATTACTCCCATTTAACTTGGTTATTCCAAAAACAAAGTCTTTGGTTAAGTAATAATAATTGTTATTAACTATATTACTATAATAAGAGATTTTGACTTTGAGTTGGGTACAATAACCTTATACAACCGAGGTGATGGATTCTCCACTAAATAGTGCTTCACTTCCAATGCTTCAACTCAAACCCAACAATAGTCGCTTTAAGGATAATCATGAAATGATTTAACTATAATCAAAGTGGAATATTCACATTGAAGTTCCATAGTATTCTCAAGTCGAGAAAACCGTGTAACATTATCAAACTAAGATTTCATGTTTGACCTAGCTGTTATCAACCAACTAGAAACTCTTAGACGAGTCATTCAATAGTTATCTGATAACTACTAGTGTGTAATTCTTTAGTGCCCTGACAGTCATAGGTAATATACTTCCTGACATTTGAAGAGTGTTATACCCTCCGGCCTCAATGGATGAATCGATATTTTTTCTCGATGCATCATAACTAGGAATAATTAAAAGAAAATGTCATTTTTTGTGATTAATTACTCACGATCGCAACTATTTGCCACTACAATCTTATAATATTTCATTTAGTGATTTCCTTATATAGACTTTAAATCAGGTACTTAATTAATCATATCATAATATAACAAAGTATATAACGAAAAAACACGTTAATATGGACAAGATTGACAATAGAGTTAAATATGTGTAACAAATTATATATTTTGTCCCTAGAGCATAACAAAAACTCTTTCAACTATGACAGTAATACAAACATCATTATCATGTGATTGACCACGACTAAAGTATAATTTAGAACTTAAGATTCATGGTATTCTCAAGTCAGAAGATCACCATATATCGTTATGTGAGATCTTCTACTTGACTTTTAACATATGGAAGGGTCTCAATGAGTCATTCTGTAATTATTTCAAACAACCACATGCGCGTAATCCATTGGTGCCTCTAACTTTCATAAGTAATTAGCAGTCCATTATACGGTGAGAATTGCATATGCCAATCTCAACGGATGTATTAAAATTCCATTCTCGATACATCTTTACTATAAATATTTAAGGATAAATATTTATTTCATACGATTCAATACGGATATAATGTAACTGCACTCGATAAAAATACTTCATAAGGATTTCCTACTTGCATATATTTGGTGTATTTAAAATATTAATTATATTCTAATAAAACAATATACTCGATAAAAAATAAAACCAAAATCTTATTTTGTTTCGAACAACATTCACTAGAAGAATTAAGTTATATAATCAAAGTACGTAATTGCTCATAAGGAACAACCTTAACTCTATCAAGAAGAGCTTGCGATTTGTTATCTTTTTGGTTTTTCAACATTTTATTTTTCCTAAGAATTGGATTTGTAGACTAGAGAGGTATGAGAGTTTTTTCTTGTGGAAATATAGGTAAATTACGTATATTTATAAATAGAGATAGGGAGGATAAAGCAAACAAAATACATGCATTCTCTCATCCATTGTTTTAAATGTTGGAAAAGTTAGCAATAATATTATTAATACCGTTGCATGCATGCTTAATTGATATTTTAAATACCGTGTAACTTACTCGATATTTAGAATGCTCGATAAATGATCCACTTCCCGATTTCCAAATAACCTGGCTAGTCGAAAATAGCCAAAGAACCGTCCATGAAAACTCACCCCTGTTGAGAAGACCCACCTTTTAGAAAAAAGGAAATAGAAACGATGGTGAACATATCTCGACTATTAATAAGAGAATTCAATGAATATATGATTTTCACGGTATCTTTTTAAAGTTTCTAAATTATCTCTATCTATCAACAGAATCTCGCCACCGGTTTACACCTCCACCGTCATCTCCTTCCCAACCACATACCAACGGAATTTTACTATTAATTTGTCACCGATACTATCAACAAAAATAACTTAAAATAAAAGTAAAATCTTTTACACCTACAGCACACATTCGTCCACTCATTTTTTATATTAAATAAAATATAAATATCTGTACATGTGCGGATTACACTAATGAATTTAAAAACATGGACTGATTTTGTATTGTATTTCGAGCGAGTGTCAAAGATGTTCTCCGAAGTAAAATCAAAGTGCCAACTTAAATTTCACTTTTCTATATAGCTAAGCCCGGCCCAACCAAACATTCATCTCCACAATTCGCATCCACAGATAATACCTCTTTTCTTCTTCATTTATTTTTTCCATGGCGCTTGGTTCTCTCTCTCTAATTTCACACTCATATGCGCCTCATCCCAATTCAGACACAATAAATACACAATTATCGAGATGGTCCCACAAGCAGCAACCGCTAAACCATTCGAGACAATCCTGTTGGAGGATTTTGTGCTCGATTCAGCAAGAGACCAAAGAAGAGTTGGATCAGTTCATGGAGAATAGTTCGATATCGGATTTTATGCGTTTTAAAAACGGGAAAGGAAGCGGCGAGCTTCAAACTGCGGTTGTTAGTTATAAAAAGAAGCTTCCTTGGTTGATTTTGCAGCCTTTTCTTCAGGTTTGGGTTTTCCAACTTTGATTTTTGTCAATTTTTTTTGCTGAAGGTTGATTCAAGGTATTTATTGTTGTTTTCTTTGCAGGTTGATTTGGTTTCGACCATACACATCGCGGACAAAGAGTAAGTATTTGATGTTTTAGGTTACTGTGAATATCTATTAATCATATTTTTGTACTGAAGTGTGCAGCATCAGTATTTCAATGAATGATTAGAACCTAAAGAAATGAAATGGAAACTTGAACTTTACAACCTTACAGCGATACATCTTTTAGCCATACTACAGGTTTTGAACTTTGTCAAAGCGTGGAGAAATGTAATATCAGGGATGCATCTAATTTATGCCATAACTGTCATGGGTATTATATTTGTGTATTCCATGTGGCGCACATATCTCATATCTCTTTGGAAGAGATATATGTAGTGGGTGTAACCGAGTCGTAGAAGCATTGTGTTACAGAAAAAAAAAAACTATTACTTAAACAAGTTCAAAGCATGTGCAACCAAAATAAAAATCGTTGTCCCCGAGTGGTAGGAATTGTTGGTCAAGACAATGAGATGAACATAGAGTTGCAAAGATCGATTTCAACGATGTTAATAAATTATATTAACTAATTGTTCGGAGCACAGAGACCATATGATATACCCCCAACCCATCTCCACCGCCGTCTTTGTGGGTCTAACCCAGTTTGTTGCGGTGCATGTTGAGTGATAAAATGTTACAAGTTCGAGCTTTGTTAAAGACAATAATATAAAACTTCGTGGTTCGTCCAAATTATATGTTATTGGTTTAACAAACTTCCTTGGAGTTTATAAACGAATCTTTGTTATTTGAGTCATATTTTTTCGTGTATATTTTGAATAGAGATTAAATGCAATTACAAGAATTAAACAGGAATTCAGGTTATAACAATTTTTTTCGTCTATCTTTTCAGAAAGAAACAATAATAATGTGCTAGCCAAAATCAGCAATGAAAAGTATATATGCAGTGAATTGTCGAATGGCTTAATTACTTTAATTAACTATTGAATTTGCTAATTTTGCATTTATTTTCCATTATAACAAATAATACTAAAATACAGTATAGTTGTAAAATACAATACTATTATTCTGTTATCTTTTAGTTCTAGATTGCTTTTAATGAATTTTTAGTTTATATGACAACTTTCATAGAGCATATCTTACATTAGATCTAATTTTTTTAAGCAAACATTGTCGAAATCTTATGTATTTCGAAGTTTTTTCGCCGTTTAAATAGTTTTCCAGATCCACCGCTTTACTCGATTATTGCAGCAATTTTCAAAATATCATCGCAATAAAGTTCTTGTTTTTTGGGCAATAGACAACTACAATGGGTTTTCAAAATCCCCTAAGTTGATATTTACAAGTTTTTTCAAGTGAGAAATTTTCCCACGAGATAGAATAACTCACATTCGAAATCTTGCTCGTATGATTGTTAAGAGATGAAAACGTGAGAAAAGAGATAAAGCTAGAACAAACTTTTTTTCCTCGAAATTTAATTAGGTAAGAAAATATTTTTTAGATGGATTTTTTTGAATTGCAATTTTTTCTCCATATCATAAATTTCGATTGATGCAGGATTATTGAAAATAAAATATGTGCTCTACAAAAATTGAAGGAAATAGTTGTTGGAATGGACTAACATTCGATAGTCAATTCAAGTTATTCCAATTTGTACCAAATCAACATCCATCGCTTCTTTTTTGTTTCAAATCCTTGGCGCGTCATTGGAGCTGATGTCGCCGTCATCATTTTGTTTGGTGTTGTGGCAATCAAAGGCATTCTCAACATCAAAATGGATTGGTGACTCCATGAAGAAGCAATTACTAGAAAAATTTGCTTTCAAGAATAACAATGTGATAAGCACCACTGTTGAAATTTGAAACTTCAATCAATTGAAACATTATTCTTGGAAGTGACATTTTTCATAATGGCTTCTTTATGGAGTCATTTCGATGGTAATGCCTTTAATTGTTACATCGTCAATCGCGGTGATGATGCCGACGTCAATTCCAATAAAATGACAAAGAGACAAAACTTTTATTTGGTACAAATCATTATCATTATAATTGAGTTGCCTCCCTTCCAACAAATATTTCCTCTTAGTTTAGTCCACCACACTGTATTCTATATTAATCCCTTCCAACAAATATCATTATCATTATCATTATACTTCAGTCGAATTTTATGATAGGAATTGTGTATGCGAAAAGAGTTACAACACATCCTCAAAATTTTTAAAATTTGCAAAATATATCTCTAATGAGATTAACCTCCAACCTTGGATGTATATGAGCATGACATGTCCTAACCAACCGCACCCTTGAAAGTTCAAAAAAAAGAAGTAATTTTTTTATTGTTAAAGCATCATCCTTTTATTTCTTATTTTTTTCAACCATAATAGTTTTGTGGGCGAGATTTCAAAATGCAAAATTGTGTCTGGTGGAAATAACTCACTTAATAAACTTGTAGGGATTAATTCGATGGGTTTTCCAAATACCAGAGAAAAAGCTTTGTCGCGATGATTTTATAAAAACTTCTGTAACAATCGAATAAAAGCGATGGATTTTGAAAACCTATTGCGATATTTTCTTCTACACTTTCTTCAAAACTGCCATAAATTGGAAACTTAAATGGTAAAAATAATAATATTTAAGATAAGTATTTTTTTTTAATTACTCAATGTTTTCCCAAAAGAATGTGTCTTTAGTGAAAGATATGTTTTTATAATGAATAGTTGTTATATAAACTAGAAATAAGTTAAGTAGTGTAAAAATAAAAAACTAATATAATAAACATATTGTATGTTAGAACTATATTGTATCTTTATTATTTCTCATAATAAAAAACAAAAACAAAGTTAGCGAAAATTTAGTTGTTAATTAAAGTAATTGAAGCATTGGATAATTCATCTTAATTCATTTCTATTACTGACTTTGGTTTGTACTACTTGTCGTTCTTTCAAAATATTTACAAAAACAAAGTTGTTTTATGTGAATTCCATCAAGTTCCCATAGTTCTCATCAGATTCATATTACCTACCCTTTAGCAATTCTATACGTGTTAAAATTTATCTTTTAACGTTTGAAGAAATGTAGTATCAAAGATGCATCTATTGAATCTATGATATAATTGTCGATGGAAAATGTATTTGTGTATTTCATGTCACACGCATATCATTTTGGAGGAAGTTAACCTAGTATTACTAGGTGTAATTGAGTTGTAGAAGCATTGTGAAAGGAAATAAAATTATTATTTAAACAAGTGCAATGCATGTGCAAACAAAATAAAATTTCATAGGTAGTTGTTGCTAATAAAGCCATTACGATAAATATAAAGTTGCACGGGTTGATCTCAATTGTGTCAATAAAATCCATTTGCTAAGCGTTCAAAACACAAAGACCTTATGACACACTCCCAAATAAAGTTGTAGAACAATGTTCAGTTTACATGTATTAAAAGAATTTTTTTATGGGTCAAAATAATCCAATTAATATGTTGTGTGCTAGAGGAGCGAAAACATAGAACTTTATGACTTCTCTAGAGTATATATTGTGGGTACAATAAATTTTGGAGTTTATAAGCGATGTTTTGATATTTGGATCGTCTTTTTTGTATATATTTTGAAAGAGAATAAATGCAATTAAAGGAATTTGATGAACATAAATAAAACAAATTTAAAGGGGATCCAATCTTACATGAACCTATCTAAAATTTTCTTTTGCTAGCCTTATAGCTAAAAAGCTTACTTTCCTATGATTATAGGGCTTATTTGAGTATAAAATCAAATCCTGAAAAATACAGACATTTCGAAATCGAGAAATCTCTACAGGAGCAGGTGCTATCAGAGAACAATTAGCCGATTTAGATTTATAAATTATTATAGGAAATTCATAGGTAGAATGGAAGGGATGATAGTTATGAGATCAATGGGATTTAATTCAAATATTTATTCTTAGAACATATTGATTTGACCGCATAAGATGGACCATCACCTTATTTTATGTTCCACCAAAAGCAGAATCCCATGCCTTGTCTAGAGAATCTTCTAAGTTCCAAAGCAACTAGAGATTGTTATTATTTTTTGGAAGAAACAAGTTGTGCAGCCAAAAAACTATAATGGAAAGGATTTAATGATTTACATATTGAATTGCCTTAATTATTTTAGTTAAATACTGAATTTCTGCTAATTTTGCCTTCATTTTCCATAATGACAAATCTATTAAATAATAGTAAAACAGAAGAAATTCTAGCTCTCACGTTAATTCTAGCATTTCTCTCATCTCTTCTTAATTTTCTCTAGATATTTATTTAAATTTTATTTTAAAGACCTAATACAATGCATTAGTTTTGAATTGTTTATGGGATTTTATTAATTTTACACTATTGTTTTACATTCAAAAATCTACACTTTCTGCTTTCTACAATTATTTTAAAGTCCTCAATTTTCATGTACAATTTACATTTAAGTCCGTATATTTAAATTAATTAAATAATTTCATTATAAATTATTTTAAAAAATTAATTAACCATTATTTATTAATTTGTCTAATAAATAATATACTTAACCACACCAATAAAATATCACACTCATTGTAACAAAAGAGTACAAATATGGATCACATAAAAAACAATACGAACAATTTTAATGTATAATTATTTATTTTAATAAATTATTAGTTAAATGACTGAAGTTTAAAGATCACAAATCATCACAATAATTACAAATTTTTCACCCTACTCATTAATTCTCTTCGTTTTTTTTGAATCCATATAAATTATCATTTTATAGTTATCCAAAATATTATGGTAATTTTTTCCATGATTTTATATTCATATATATCCAGATTTTATAATTTCTACGGTCATTTACAAAGTTTTCATCAATTTTCTTTTATTATTTTACATTCAAATCTATGTATTTAAATTAACCAAACACTGTAAATCTATATTATATAAATAAATTCAAGTAACTAATACTCATTAAATTCTTTGATAATTTCTAAACAAATGATAATTTCAATTTATATACCGCATTAGTAGTAACACATGGTAGAAATTTCTTTCAAATATAAAAATATCTGAATCACTTAACAAAAATTATAGGCATAACAACAATAAAACGTTTAATTTATGATTGATATATCGAACATTGCATAACAAAATTTTATTTTAACAACATTTATAGTATGAGTACCATGTTTTTACAAAATTAGCGTGTGCAATGCATGAGATACATTTTATTACTTTATTATTATTATTATTATTATTATTATTATTATTATCCACAACCTTAGTAAATTAAGAATATAGTTTTTCCCTTAATATCTCATGTTACATTTAAAATTCATATCAATATCGATTTGCAATTTGACATCTAAAACTCATCATCATGCACATGTGCGGGTGCGCATGCGCATCAAAACACGTAGGATCATGAATTTACTAAATATTACTTCAAAAAGGAACATATTACATCTATATTTTTCTTTGAAATTTATCATATACATAAACACTAAAAATTGTTTCACATGCATCGTTATATCGGTCATATTTAACGTATATTTTCTTAATTTCAAAATATAAATTACACTTATTTTAAAATTACATAAAATATTTTAAAATTTAAAATTTTGAAAATAACAATAGTATATATATGTTAAACGTATAAATCAATAAAATAATATGTTTAACATATAATTTCTTAAACTTTAGGAATATTATCGTAAAACTAATTTGAAACAAAATCTATCATTTTAAATAGTTAGAATATATGAAAATAATAAATATGTGATTATTTTTAACTATTCAAAAATAATTTTTGAATATATTTTACTATGAATACATAACATTTTAACATCTAAAATAAAAAAATATACGTTTAATATTAGCATATTACATTGTACGTCGACTATTTAACTATGTATATTTGACAATTTCTTTTACAACATTACCATGTGCAACGCACGGGTTACACACTAGTAATACTAAAATACAATATAGTTCTAAAACATGATATATGTGTTTTGTCATTTTTAGTTATAGACTACTTTTAACTTAATTTTAGTTTATAGGACAAGCGTTTATTATAAGAGCATACCTTACGCTAAGTAAAAAAATAGTTTTTAGCGAACAATAAATACAAAGAGAAATCTTATGCATATTGAAGTTTTAACTATTTAAGTTCCCAATTCACGGTAATTTTCGAGGAAAAGTGGGTCAAAATATCGAAAAGGTTTTCAAATTCCACCACTTTTACTGGATACTGAATAATTTTTAAAGTATTGTTGCAATGGAACTTTTTTCTTCCAATAAACAAAAACGTTGAGAAATTCACTCAATAGACAAAATAGTTCAGCTTTGGAATCATACTCGTAGGACTGTTAAGAAATGAAAATTGAGAAACATAAGGATGTAGCTTAAACGATTACAATTTTTCCTCAATCTCACTTAGGTAAGAAATAATTTTGTTTGCACGTTTTTTAAATTCAGGAATGAGTTGCAACCTTTTCTTGTACATAATTTCTATTATAAAAACCGATTGAAGTAGATTTCTTGAAAAAGAAACATGTGCTCTACGAAACAAGGAGGAAATAGCTATTTAGAATAGTCTAACGTTTGAAGGACAACTCAGTTTACAATATTTTTACCAAATAAATATTCTTCTCTTCTTCTCTATTAAAAATCTTTATCATGTCACTAGAATTGATGTGACCGTCGTTATTGCAATTGAGTCACAACAATAAAAAAGGTTGATGGAATCAAAATAACTCCATGGAGAAGCCACTATAATAAAAGTTACCTTCAAAAAATAACACTGCAATTGATAAAATTCTGCAATGAATATGCAATAATGACACTTCTCATAGTGCTTATCATGGTAGTGCAATTGATTAAACTTCCAGGAATAACACTACAAATTAAATATTGTTTCTTACCTCGTGAAATTTGAGAAAAACTAATAATCATTGTAGCTTCAATCCTTTATTTCTCACTTTTTCATCTTTAACTATCATACGATCAAGATTTCAAAATATGAACTGCTCTATTAATTAGAAAAAAAATTCACTTAATAAACTTGCATGGATCAACTTAATGGGTTTCGAAACCCACCATATTTGTTTGTTGAAGGCTTTGTTACAATTTTTTAAGAACTATTGCAATAATTGGGGAAAAGTGGTGGGCTTCAAAAACCTAGTATGATACATTCTTTATGTTTTCTCTAAAATTGCCGTGGATACTAAAATGGTAAAAAATACTTCATGTAAGATTTTTCTTTTAGTATTTAATGTTTACTAAAAAAGGTTGTGTGTAACGTTTGAGATATGCCTTTTTTGAAATAAAGTGATACTTTATTCAAGTAAAACACTCATTTTGATATTTCAGGGGTTTGAATTCATGACCTTTAGAAGTTCAGTCTAAAACGACATATCACTTGCCACATTAACTAGCGGTCCTTGACGTCTAAGATATGCTTTTAAAATGTAAGATCGTCATTTAAACTAAAAATAAGTTAAAAGTAGTCCAAAATTAAATACTGTCATGATAATTATATCATATTTATAACATATGGCATTTTAATATTATTTGTCATACTGGAAAACAAAATCAAATTTAGTGAAAAGTTGGTGGTTGATTAACTAAAGGATTGGATAATTCATCTTATAATTCTAAGGTTGTAAAATCACCAGGTAGGCGCCATGCAACAAATACGTACTAAAGATTAATTGTTTGGGCGAGAATTAATCAAAGTTAGGTGTTTTGGATAAAATTTTAGGGTTTGGTTTAATATCACTTGATTGAAATTGGAATTTTGGCATTTGGATGTGTTTGGAGCCAGCCGAGGAGGCAATACCATATAAAATTAGCATCTAGATGTTGATACGAGATATCATGCCTCAACTAGTCTCTTAAGTGTGCCTAGATACCCTTGAAGATGCTTAGATGAGAGGGTAAACCTTGACTAGGTGGACCTTGGTGGATGACTAGGCTGTAAGTCTCGCCTAGGCGAGGCGTGGCGTAAACAGAGACGCCTAGGAGGATTTCTGCAATAAAGTAGTATATATCCTTTACCTTCATTGGTTTTTACCTTCACATTTTTGTCGTTTCTTTCCAATATGTGAAAACGGATTTGTTTTATGTACATTCCCATCAAATTTCTGTAATTCTCACCGAGTTCGTGTTATGTATTTTAGGAATTATACAGGTTTTGAATTTTATCTTTGAACATGTTAAAAAAATCTTATGTCAAGGATGCATCTAATCTATGCCATAATTGTTGATGAAAATATATTTGAACATATATCACACGCATATCACTTTGGAGGAAGCATATGTTGTTGTAACCAAGTTGTAAAAGCATTGTGATAGGAGTAAAACTATTACTAAACATGTGCAATGCACGTGCAAGCTAAATAAAAAATCCTATCCCTGAGTGGCAGCTGTCGCTGGTCAAGACACTAAGAGGAATATAGAGATGCAAGAATTGATATCAATTACAACAATTAATCCATTTGTTGACGTTCGAAGCATGGAGACCTTATGACACAACGTCTAAAAAAGTTTACAAATGGTATCCGGTTTACATTGTTATTTGAAAAAAATAGACAAAATCTTTGTGGATCAAAACAAATATTACCCTAACAGGGTGTCCAGATGGTGTGTGGTGTGTTCAGTGACAATGTGTTGGGTGACAATGTGTTATAAGTTCGAGCTCTGATAAAGGCACCAGAATATAGAAATTCAGATTTACTTTGAGTTATATGTTGCAAGCTCGATGCACACTTCCTTGGAGTTTATAAGCGAAGCTTGTTGATTTAGGTAACTTGGTTTATCATGAAATGTTAAAAGAATTTTTTAATAGATTAAATAAGCCAAATTGTACTTGTCGATGCACACTTCCTTGGAGTTTATAGGCCAAATTGCACTTGTGTTACGATAAATGATATATATATATATATATATATATATAGTTCAGAAGCAATAACAAGGGGTTCTGAGGCTCATTAGTGTTGTAGTCTTGTAATAATTTAATAGTGTCCAAACTCTACGAAATAATGGTCTCTGCGGCTGATTACTGTTCAGGTTTCTTTGTTTTTTCAGAGTTTATCAAATTGGCTCAATATTTGCTAGCTTACTCTTAGTATTAAGCGTTTTCATCTTTTATTTCCTAGAAAATCTCATGTCAGTTGTAGAAGTATACAACGCAATTACCTTAAGTTGCTCAATGCTTTTACTGGGCTTGTCAACATACACATTCATATGCAAAACCCAGGTACTTTGACGCACTGCAAAAAGGACTCCTACAATATGACTGTGTTTTGTATGAAATGGTAGCAAGCAAGGAAAGTCTAGAGAATAGAAAAAACTCATCCAATGCAAGGAGGCTGAAAGCTACAAGGTCGAAAGGTTTTAGTATTCTTGGATTCATACAGCGACAAATGGCTCGAGTTCTCTCCCTAGATTTTCAGTTGGATTGTTTAAATTACCAAGCTGAGAATTGGCTGCATGCAGATCTTGACTTTGAAACTTTTAAGATGCTTCAGGTAAATTTACTTAACTAATATCCTATCATTTTCCATATTTTTACTTCAGCAGTCTTATTTTTATAGCTTCATATCCTTTAAAATTTCAATTTAACATTTTGTTCAAATTCATGCCAATGGATATTTACTGTGGTATATTTCAAATTACTGTAGTGCTTAACTGAGAAACTAGAATATAAGAAAAGAAAAGTAGGTGATTTGGAATTGGTGGTGCACCTGCCTCTCTTTCGAACACCGATCCTCGTTATTTTTGTTATTTTTATAATTTCCTTTCCGTCCTCTATTTCCATGAAATTCTCACTTGGCATTCTTAGGTCTCCCTCTGTCCCTTAAGAATGATATTTGGAGTTTGTGTCCTGATATCGATGACGTTTTAAAAACGTATGTCCGACATCAATTTTAAAGTACCTGAAAAATTATCACCTTCGCTAAAGAAAGAAAATGACTTACTTTGAGGGGCAAATGGAACAGTAGTAATAGTGATACATCTGACCCTCTAATGTTCACCCATACAGATATAGCATTCCTTGTTTTTTTACGACAACTTAAAGCTGAAAAAATGTGTGCCCTTCCTATATTCCTGAAAAGGACACCGGTTAAAAAAAGTATTATATTTTCGAAATAGATGGCAGGTATTGTTTTGGAAGTATGTAAACAATGCATACCATGCTTTGATTTTCAAAAGTTGAAAGTCTTGGAATTTGTGTCAAAGGTCATTATTCGTCAAAAGTCGGAGGAAGCATATTGTTCGAGAATTTTTAAATGCTTGAGGCCTATTTAAAGAGTAGGATATAAATACTAACATGAGAGAGAGTTCATTCAATTATCTCCATGCAACATTTTTTCGTCTAAAATTTAGCATCTAATTATCAAATTTGATACGCAAAAAACCCCTTGTAAAAAACATGTTTAAATTACATTTGTATTTTTATTTTCGTCTATTTTTTTCGTTTTGTTTTCGAAAATTAAATCAGAACTTAATCGCATGTTTTTATAACCAAAACCTTTTTATTTTTTATTTTTCTTTTGGAAAAAATGCATATATTTGTATTTTAAACTATAAATATTTGCAGTTCAAGAAACTGCAAATGTTTGCACTTTTTGAAATGACAAATATTTGCATTTTTGCTGAAACTAAAATTGTAGGTATGTTTTAAAACTTATCTTTGATGAGGGGCCGCTGTGTATTTTGAGACTTAAAAAAGAGCGATTTACGAATGTTCCCTTTATAGAATTGATGCTAATCGTGCATTATATATCTCCAGCTGGAAAGAGGCGAAAGCTTGTTCACATTTGCAAGAGACATGACAATTAGGTCGACAAAAGCTTTAGTACAACAAGCTTCCATACCAGAAGATCTTGGTCCGTGGAGATCTAATCTACTTAAGATGTCGCGTATCCTACCAATGCCTCTTGTTGGCCTCCTCATCATTGGTAGTGTATGCGCACCAGCTGATAATCCAAGGGCAGACTATCCCGAGTTAGAAGCACTTTCTAGGCTCGATGTTGGGGCTGCTTTGAAGATATTCTTGGCTAAGCGACTTACTTCGGAGTAAGAGTTCTTAGTATACTTGTTAGTACAACATTAACCCTTTTTTTCTTCTTAAATACCCAATCGAACCAGATATTATTCGTAAACTTAGTAGAAAGTATGCACCAGTTCCACGACACATACTTGAGACTATTCATACAAATTACGTTGGGATAGGACATCTCAATGATTACCCAAAGAGCTAGCTACCTTTTGGGGTAGCATTAACTTGTTTTTATATTACAAAGTTAAATCAGACATTATCTGCAAATTCCCTAAAAGTATGCATTAATCTCAAAACAAATATTTTTTAGTTATTCAAATGGATTTGAGCTATTGTTGGGATTTGATCCTTGCATTTGTCATTGGGCATCTCCTGTCCTTCAGAATATTATCAGCTTTAAGAAACAACCATAGTTATCAAGGCGCGAGCATAGGCTCAAAAAAGGCTCAGGCTCATGGAGTGCCTTTTTGCAGTTTGAGTGCGACTTTTTGCAGTTTGAGACATCTTTTTGCAAAATCCAAATTTTAGTTTATAAAACAATTAAATAAAAATTTAAATAGTTAAATAAATTATAAAATATGGTTTAAAATTTAGATAATAAAATATTTAAATAGATGAATGGACTATAAAATATGGTTAAAATTTAATTTGTATTTAGTAAAACAGTGGATCAAACTTGTATAAAAATTAAAAGGCACGCAAAAATGCCCAAGGCTCAAGCCTTGCGCCTTTTCGCGCCTTAGCGCCTTAACAACTATGGAAACAACAACATTGACTGGTGTAATACAGTTTGGATTCTTATAATTTTTTTTTTAAAATCAATTTAAACCTTTATAAAGCAAATTACACATTTAAGCCACTTTGAAAATTATTTACAAAAAACAAATTTTTATATGACTACGTGACATGTATATAACATTTTGAATTGGCTCACCTTCAAACCATGCCAGTACAATATTTTTAGCATATAAGACTTTGTTTGGTTTGAAAATGAGTTTTGTGTTTTGCTTTTTGGAAAATATCGAAAACAATATTGTCGTTTCTCTTTCCTTCCCTGTTGTTGGAATGATTATGATTTTTCAATTCCTCTTTTCTCATTTGTCGATAAATGTTGAAAACGCAAATCATAAAACTCATTTTGAAGTTAAACACTCCTGAAATATATTTGCATTCTTTTAAAAAGCAACAATACATTTTATTTTATTTTAAAAGATATTGTATTAACGTCAAAAATCAGTAGCTTACGTTGTAAGTGCTAAGACGTTAGAATGAGACTTTAGAGGTTTTGAGTTTGAATCTTTAGACATCAAAATGAGTGCTCGTATTCTTTTTTTTATTATTAAAAAAAAAAAAACAGGATATTGTATCGACATAATTTGAAGATGGATCAATATAAAATGTTGTTTTATGCTGCGTAAGCAGAATCATCTGTTTTTGTAAGTATTTTTCAAAGTGGTGTAACTTTCTAATTTGTAGTGTAGCCGATAAATTTTCCGTTCGGTAAATGTTACATCACGATGTTTGGCATTATCAAAAGCTTAAACAATTTCTATATTCGTGAAGGTTCACGCAGATGACATCTGCTGTAGAAGAAAAATCCGTAATAATCGGCGAGCGCAATAGAGTGGCAACGGAAGCACTGAAAAAGGCGATATCGGACGGAAACAGACGAATAGCCGTACTGTACGGAGGCGGTCACATGCCGGACTTAGGCAGAAGACTCCGTGAAGAGTTCGACTTAGTACCGGCCCAAGTGGAATGGATCACGGCCTGGTCCATAAGAAACCGTGAGCTGGACAATCGTTCTTTCCCGTTCCTGAAAGCCCTAGCGGAAATTTCCGGATGGCCACTGAATCGGTATCAGACGCTGGCTCTGTTGATCTTTTCCTCGGTTTTGGCGTTGGATTTGTGGTTCTGGGAGCTGTTTTTCGGGACTGTGGTTGACTGGGGTTCCTGGGCTGCAAATGAATTTGATTTGGTTAGAGACAGCATGAGGCTTATGTGATTTGTTTATTGAAAGTGTTGATGTTTATATGTACCACATTTATTTGCAAACTGGTGTGTAAATAGTGCATATTCTTGTTGCCCACGAAGTTTGCAATACAATTGTTTGTAAATCTTAATCCATTATATTTCAGAATACAGGTTGACTCAGCTTGCACTGTCCTCAACTACGGTAATATCTGTACATGTTATGGTATAAGAGAACGATAATTGTAGTTTATGATGGTTTTCGATTATGTTTTCTTATTATTTTCAGATTTATGTTATCTTATAACAAAGAGAGTAGCTAGTTTTAATTTTTCAAAATTTATATTCGAGCTGACATGGTTTAAAGGAGACTGTCATTTGGCATATGAAAGGGTACGAAAAAAGTACACGTTTGTGATCGAAAAATGTTGAAATGATATCTTAATTGTTTGTTTTTGAATTTTTTTTTTGTCATTTTATTTTGTTTAAATGAATTTGTATGATTTATAAATTATGAAATTTAGGAAAAGCACTGTAAGAAAATGTAAATTTTATTACATACTAGCAGTTACATCTTTTTCATAAAATAACTTACTAAACATATTACAAGCCATCTAAACTTTTTGGGCTTTCCATCATACAAGACAGGTATGTAGTGTCTCTTTATTGTTCAGGATGTATATGATTTTCCATTCGAAAATGAGTCATCTTTCTGCCACACAGCCATACATCTACCAACGGTCGATGCCATCTCCACGTCATGCGGAGAAGCTCCGCTCAACTGATGTCTAAGTTGAGCGGAAGTAGCACCAGAGCAATGCAAATGTGATGAAGCTCGAGGAGGAGTGCGATCTTAGCCTTTGAGAAAGTCGGAAGTCGAACTGGACATCAGCGAATGGAGCCTCTGGAACTACGAACTTGAAGGAGGGAGTTCTGATGCAGCCTTCGAATATCACGTTCAACTCTTTGAATTTCAATAGTGAGCAAACTTTGAATTTCTTTTACTTCTTAGTTTTTGTGTCCCACCACTCGTCATCTCCTCCAATGGCGTCCAATTCTGTATTCTAGAACTCGCCTTCAGTCTACAGCAGCCGGTTCCATAGGTTCCGTACGGAGCCGGTTCCATAGGTTCCGTACGGAACCGGTTCCATAGGTTCCGTAGGTTCCGTACGAGGTTGTTGAACTTGGTTTTTATTGTACTAGAGTTGTGATCGAAGCTCATATGTGTGTTAAAGCCGTTGGTGATTTAATCATACCAACAGCAACCCGAACTTTGCGAGATTCGAGGTTGGTGAAGCAAATATTAATAAAGGCCGGCATTTGTTCCTCGGTTCAACCTACAATGTGGTGGGTAGACTGATGGAACTGGGCCAGTCCGCAATAGAATATATGTGTGAATTTCAAAAACAATTCTCTTATTGGATCTATATTAAGTCTATGAAGTCTAATTTATTTAGAACAATTCTAAATTTAATTCAAATAAAATCTCTTAATTTATTTGAATTTATAAATTATATATATAATTTTATTTAATTTATATTCAATTAAATATAATAGTATGCGTATGTATCATATACATATATGTTGTAACGTTATAATTCGTGTAAGGTATAGCATGCCCATATATAAATGTTGGGATTTACATTGCAGCAGACATGTTAGCTCATCCTATATGTATTGAATGTTGTCCAAATATATGTATGTATGTGAACTTTGTTTGGGCCAAAATTGGTCACAAACACCCAATACCGTGAAAGCACCAGTGTATGAATATAAATTAGTGATATTCAAACACAGATAACAAATCTTAGCAAATAATAGACAACAAACCAAAAGTAAAGAACAGAAACACGGGTTTTATAGTGGTTCGGCTATCTCCGGCCTACGTCCACTCCAAATTTTTTTCTTTTTATTAATTATCCTTCAAGGTTACAAGTGATTTCAACAGTTGTAATGACCAAATCTGAAGAAAATAGCAGTAATGAAGCTATGGAATGATTCTAGCAGCATCCGGGCATGCCTCTTCTCTCCAAATCTTCCGACCCCTTTTCTGAATGACCAGGGGCTCTATTTATAGGCGTGGAAGGCTGAAATCCCGCCTAAAACCTGGGGAGGCTGCTTGGCACGTGAGGGGGGCCCACAGGCCCGTGTTCTCGGAATCCGTGCCCAGTTTGGGATCGATTCGAAGTGACGTTCGAATCGATCAAGAATCCATCCAATTGAGCTGAAATTTGGTGTGAACATTCTTCAACATGTATGTAAGCTCCTGTAAAAATTTCATTGCATTTGGATCAACGGTTTGGAAGATATGATCGATCCAAGTTCAAGAATCCGTGCGTCCTGAATGGTTCGAACCCATGCTTCGAAACCATCTACTTCGAAACCATCCCCTTCGAACCCATAGGGCCGACTCCTTCGAATCCATACCCTTCGAACCCATGCTCTTCGAATCCATGCTTTCTGAAGCCGCTTCCTTCGAGTCCATATCCTACGAGTCCATCCTCTTCGAATCCATCCCTTTCGAATCCTCGTCCTTCGAATCCATGTCCCTTGCTTCGTATCCATCATCTTCGAATCCATGTCCTCTTCGAATCCATCTCCTTCTTCGAATCCATGTCCACTTCGAATCCATCTCCTTCTTCGAATCCATGTCTACTTCGACTCCATCTCCTTCTTCGAATCCATGTCTACTTCGACTCCATCTCCTTCTTCGAATCCATGCCCACTTCGACTCCATCTCCTTCTTCGAATCCATGTCCACTTCGAATCCATCTCCTTCTTCGAGTCCATCTTCATCTTCGAATCCATGTATACTTCGAATCCATTACCTTCTTCGAGTCCATCTTCATCTTCGAATCCATGATCTTCGAATCCATACCTATCGTTCGAATCCACCATCTTCGAGTCCATGTCCATCGTTCGAATCCATGTCCATTGCATTGAAGCTACTCCTTTCGAACCCATCTAGTTCCCATCGATTCGAAGCGTCATCGATGCGAACCTCATGGGTTCGAATCCTGATGGGTTCGAACCTGATCGGTTCGAACCGAGCGTCACTTTATCCCCTTTTTGATGGATTCGAACTACGTGCTATTCCTACCTTGAATCCATCATATTTCCTTCATACGAACTCCGATTAACCTGAAATTTGAAACATAGCCTTTCATAGTCCTTATCATCATTTTCAATCAATTTCGTCCCGTTCGGAGTTCAAGAAAATTTTGACGATATCCATCGTAGCCTTATCTCCAGTCCTGATATCCATAATTCCTTGCCAATTTGTTGATATTCCAGTTTTGACCAAAAAATGGGATAACATTTTGCCCCCCAAAACATGCCTTGTGATAACAAGGCGTGTTTTGAATAATTACGAATCCAATATCCGAAGTCCAAAGCCATATTGCCAGAGTATATCGTCCTTGACTGCTTCGAGTCGATGTCCAATTCCATATCCAATAGCCAAAGCCTTAGCCAATTCCGTATCCATTCGAACTCGACAACCAAGTTCCAATCCATCCTTATCCAATAGCCAATAACCGGAGCCAGGACCTCTCCGGGTCGATATCCAAATCCATAACCTCTCTGGGTTCCTGTCAAGCGTGATCCACATCCGACGACCGTGGTCCAGTGTCCCTGGACGTTGAGCCAACCTCTACGGGTTCTTGCCAAGCGCAATCCATACTTGACGACCTTGGCCCAGTGTCCCTGGGCGCTGTAAAATGCCATGGCTTAAGTCCTAAGCCGAATCCTGATCTCTCCGGACCCTTGCCGAGCATAGTCCATACTCGACGACCTGAAAATAATAAATGATAATAGAGGGCCTAAGTCCTAGGCCGAATCCTGGTCACTCCGGACCCTTGCCAAGCATTGCCCATACTTGACGACCTGAATGAGTCAATATACCTTGTTTGGGTAAAGTGACTCATCCCTTGCCAGGCATAATCCATACCCGACGACCATTTATCAAAAGCCAGATAAAAGTCCAACCAAAATCCAGTCCAAAATCCAAATCCGAAATTCAAATCCGAAATCCAAATTCAAAATTCAAATCCAAATCCAAAATTCAAATCCAAAACCAAAAAACCAGAAATCCAAACCAGCATCCAAAACCAAAAAACAATCATCCAAAGGAAAATCCAAATAAAAAAGCAAGAAAATCCAGGAGCTAAGCTCCAAAACCCAATTCAAAAAGAAAAGCAATGTCCGATCTAAAAGCAAGAAATAAATTTCACAAACCATAGCATCCCGGTTTATCATCATTCAGAGCATGCCTAGGGGCTATCTCCGTCCCCGTACATGTGTAAATGACTTTACCGTTTGCTAGTAACTTGCTACTTATTCCATATTATCCTGGTCAATGGATGATCAATCGACGATCATCCCTGGGCCTCCCTTCATCACAGCGCGAGGTGGTCGGTGGTTGCTCCTGCTCCACCGTTGCATCCCGAGTTCCAACGTATTGCTGCAACTGTTCATTCCTTACATGCTCCTCGATTATATCCTTTAGGTGCCTGCAGCTGTTGGTATCGTGTCCATCCAGATCATGGAAGAGACAGTGCCTTCCTGATGTCCTTTCCCGCTATGTTGGTTCCCTCCTAGCCGGCCTTCGGTAGGGAAGGCGATTCCGAGTTTCCAGGTATATCCGTTCCAGCGTCTCGTTCAATCCAGTGTATGTGGAAAACTTTGGATCCTTCCATCGTTTTCTACCGTTTCCAGAGTCGTCATCTAACTTCCTTTTTCCTTTATCCTTCTCCAAACCATTTTTGGATACCGCTCCAACCTCGATTGCATTAACCTTCTTCAACTTTAAATCCGTACTTGCATCTTCCTGCCGAAGGAACCTTTCTGCCTCGTGAAAGAATTCGTCAAGATTTTGCGGGGGATCTCGTATCAAAGATACCTTGAAATCCGAATTCTCCTTGACTCCTGATACTGCTGCCATTAAAACCATTGATGGATCAGGCCGATCCACCGAAGCGACCGCCGCACTGAATCGAGTTAGAAAAGCTCTAAGCGATTCGTCCATCCTTTGCTTTACCGATGTTAAAGTCATCACGTTCTTCGGCCTCTTGACGTGAACCCGAAACTGTCCCAGAAACTTTTCCACTAATTCCTTCCAAGTCCTGATAGATCCTTCTTCCAGCTGCCTAAACCACATTGCAGCTAAGTCCTTCAAATACAAAGGGAAACATCGGGCCATCACTTCCTCTGATGCCTCCAGCACCTCCATGTGTCTGGTGTACCTCATTAAGTGATCTGTTGGATCCGTCTTACCATCATATACCTCCACGCTAGGTAGCTTGAACTTAGGTGGATTCTGAGCCATCCTTATCTCCCGAGCGAATGGACTTCTATTCACTCCTTCCAAATCTCCGTTTGTCAAACCACCTCGCACAGTCTTCCTGATCATTTCTACTAATCCTATATTGTCTGGTAGGGGTTGCCCCCCATGCCCCCGAGGGAACTCTGGTACATATTCCTCGTGTGGCTCACTAGCAGCAACGTTAGCTCTAGCTTGTTGAATTCCTCCCAAAGGTTCTCCTGCATTGAATTCTGTGGGCCTGCCCCCAAGCCCTTGTTGATTGCCTTCTGTCTCCGTATCCTGTCCTTCATTGGGTTCCACAACCCTAGCTCCTTGTCCTACATCCGCAGTTGCTGTAGCTGTTCCTAAGTTCTGCATCCCTGCAGCTCTCATTTGTTCCAAGAAGGTTTGCATCATTTCCTGTTGACTTTTCAACAATCTCTCCTGCAAAGAATTGGCCATAGCTTCCATTTCATCCCGAGTTATGTAGACCGAAGCCTGTCCTTCCTCACCTCCGGAGGATGCTTGTTGACTTCCTCCTTGTTGGATTCTCTCAGCCCTTAGCCTTCTGCTATTCTGCCTAGTCATTGTCTTCCAAATCCAAATTCCTCGAACTCTTCAAATCCGATGTACCGGGTGCTAGTTGCCTTCTCAGTGAAAGCACCAAAATGTTTGGGCCAAAATTGGTCACAAACACCCAATACCGTGAAAGCACCAGTGTATGAATATAAATTAGTGATATTCAAACACAGATAACAAATCTTAGCAAATAATAGACAACAAACCAAAAGTAAAGAACAGAAACACAGGTTTTATAGTGGTTCGGCTATCTCCGGCCTACGTCCACTCCAAATTTTTTTCTTTTTATTAATTATCCTTCAAGGTTACAAGTGATTTCAACAGTTGTAATGACCAAATCTGAAGAAAATAGCAGTAATGAAGCTATGGAATGATTCTAGCAGCATCCGGGCATGCCTCTTCTCTCCAAATCTTCCGACCCCTTTTCTGAATGACCAGGGGCTCTATTTATAGGCGTGGAAGGCTGAAATCCCGCCTAAAACCTGGGGAGGCTGCTTGGCACGTGAGGGGGGCCCACAGGCCCGTGTTCTCGGAATCCGTGCCCAGTTTGGGATCGATTCGAAGTGACGTTCGAATCGATCAAGAATCCATCCAATTGAGCTGAAATTTGGTGTGAACATTCTTCAACATGTATGTAAGCTCCTGTAAAAATTTCATTGCATTTGGATCAACGGTTTGGAAGATATGATCGATCCAAGTTCAAGAATCCGTGCGTCCTGAATGGTTCGAACCCATGCTTCGAAACCATCTACTTCGAAACCATCCCCTTCGAACCCATAGGGCCGACTCCTTCGAATCCATACCCTTCGAACCCATGCTCTTCGAATCCATGCTTTCTGAAGCCGCTTCCTTCGAGTCCATATCCTACGAGTCCATCCTCTTCGAATCCATCCCTTTCGAATCCTCGTCCTTCGAATCCATGTCCCTTGCTTCGTATCCATCATCTTCGAATCCATGTCCTCTTCGAATCCATCTCCTTCTTCGAATCCATGTCCACTTCGAATCCATCTCCTTCTTCGAATCCATGTCTACTTCGACTCCATCTCCTTCTTCGAATCCATGTCTACTTCGACTCCATCTCCTTCTTCGAATCCATGCCCACTTCGACTCCATCTCCTTCTTCGAATCCATGTCCACTTCGAATCCATCTCCTTCTTCGAGTCCATCTTCATCTTCGAATCCATGTATACTTCGAATCCATTACCTTCTTCGAGTCCATCTTCATCTTCGAATCCATGATCTTCGAATCCATACCTATCGTTCGAATCCACCATCTTCGAGTCCATGTCCATCGTTCGAATCCATGTCCATTGCATTGAAGCTACTCCTTTCGAACCCATTTAGTTCCCATCGATTCGAAGCGTCATCGATGCGAACCTCATGGGTTCGAATCCTGATGGGTTCGAACCTGATCGGTTCGAACCGAGCGTCACTTTATCCCCTTTTTGATGGATTCGAACTACGTGCTATTCCTACCTTGAATCCATCATATTTCCTTCATACGAACTCCGATTAACCTGAAATTTGAAACATAGCCTTTCATAGTCCTTATCATCATTTTCAATCAATTTCGTCCCGTTCGGAGTTCAAGAAAATTTTGACGATATCCATCGTAGCCTTATCTCCAGTCCTGATATCCATAATTCCTTGCCAATTTGTTGATATTCCAGTTTTGACCAAAAAATGGGATAACAAACTTATTATTTATATAAATATTAAAAATTATGTAAAATTACACACACACACACACGTGTGTGTGTGTGGTGCGCATATCTCATATGTAAAAATATTAATGATTTATATATACACACACTATTGCATTAAATATTAAATAAATATATATAGGTATATACATGTACATACATAATATATAAAGATTTTTTTTTAAAAATCATTTCACAGACACAAATCCAACATCAAGTATTAAAACAACTAATGCTGATTTTAACAGGAGCATATCCAACATCAAGTACTAAAAGACATATCTTTTATACTTAATATAAAAGACATTATTCACAAATCCAACATCAAGTATTAAAACAACTAATGCTGATTTTAACAGAAGCATATCGTTAAAAATCAACAATGTGTTATTTGCTTATTGTTAGAAATACTAATATGCCTTTTAACATTCTTTCTTATGAACACATGCTTCCTTTGCATTTTGATAGAAAATTAATCTATTTGATATTTCTATCAAAATACTTATTCAATTTTGATACTTATAAATTATACATTCATATCATTTCTTAGATCATATCCAAAAAAATATCAACCTTTATATCGCTTCCACTGACTTCGAGACACTTTGATTGTTATGTGCAAATAGTTTATTTCAATACATAATTTAGAATTTTCTATTTCAGCACATATGTACCAAAACACTAAGTCTTATCAAGCGATAATCTTATGAGTAAAATTCAAACCTACTTGAGCACATCGAATGGTGAATCTACTTCGTTGATATCAACAATTGAAATTTACGATATTATTCTTATAATGTCACTCACTGTATTCCAACTGCAATTTTCTTTCTCTTATAATGTGATCGAAGCTCATATGTGTGTTAAAGCCGTTGGTGATTTAATCATACCAACAGCAACCCGAACTTTGCGAGATTCGAGGTTGGTGAAGCAAATATTAATAAAGGCCGGCATTTGTTCCTCGGTTCAACCTACAATGTGGTGGGTAGACTGATGGAACTGGGTCAGTCCGCAATAGAATATATGTGTGAATTTCAAAAACAATTCTCTTATTGGATCTATATTAGGCCTATGAAGTCTAATTTATTTAGAACAATTCTAAAGTTAATTCAAATAAAATCTCTTAATTTATTTGAATTTATAAATTATATATATAATTTTATTTAATTTATATTCAATTAAATATAATAGTATGCGTATGTATCATATACATATATGTTGTAACGTTATAATTCGTGTAAGGTATAGCATGCCCATATATAAATGTTGGGATTTACATTGCAGCAGACATGTTAGCTCATCCTATATGTATTGAATGTTGTCCAAATATATGTATGTATGTGAACTTATTATTTATATAAATATTAAAAATTATGTAAAATTACACACACACACACACGTGTGTGTGTGTGTGGTGCGCATATCTCATATGTAAAAATATTAATGATTTATATATACACACACTATTGCATTAAATATTAAATAAATATATATAGGTATATACATGTACATACATAATATATAAAGATTTTTTTTTTAAAATCATTTCACAGACACAAATCCAACATCAAGTATTAAAACAACTAATGCTGATTTTAACAGGAGCATATCCAACATCAAGTACTAAAAGACATATCTTTTATACTTAATATAAAAGACATTATTCACAAATCCAACATCAAGTATTAAAACAACTAATGCTGATTTTAACAGAAGCATATCGTTAAAAATCAACAATGTGTTATTTGCTTATTGTTAGAAATACTAATATGCCTTTTAACATTCTTTCTTATGAACACATGCTTCCTTTGCATTTTGATAGAAAATTAATCTATTTGATATTTCTATCAAAATACTTATTCAATTTTGATACTTATAAATTATACATTCATATCATTTCTTAGATCATATCCAAAAAAATATCAACCTTTATATCGCTTCCACTGACTTCGAGACACTTTGATTGTTATGTGCAAATAGTTTATTTCAATACATAATTTAGAATTTTCTATTTCAGCACATATGTACCAAAACACTAAGTCTTATCAAGCGATAATCTTATGAGTAAAATTCAAACCTACTTGAGCACATCGAATGGTGAATCTACTTCGTTGATATCAACAATTGAAATTTACGATATTATTCTTATAATGTCACTCACTGTATTCCAACTGCAATTTTCTTTCTCTTATAATGTGATCGAAGCTCATATGTGTGTTAAAGCCGTTGGTGATTTAATCATACCAACAGCAACCCGAACTTTGCGAGATTCGAGGTTGGTGAAGCAAATATTAATAAAGGCCGGCATTTGTTCCTCGGTTCAACCTACAATGTGGTGGGTAGACTGATGGAACTGGGTCAGTCCGCAATAGAATATATGTGTGAATTTCAAAAACAATTCTCTTATTGGATCTATATTAGGCCTATGAAGTCTAATTTATTTAGAACAATTCTAAAGTTAATTCAAATAAAATCTCTTAATTTATTTGAATTTATAAATTATATATATAATTTTATTTAATTTATATTCAATTAAATATAATAGTATGCGTATGTATCATATACATATATGTTGTAACGTTATAATTCGTGTAAGGTATAGCATGCCCATATATAAATGTTGGGATTTACATTGCAGCAGACATGTTAGCTCATCCTATATGTATTGAATGTTGTCCAAATATATGTATGTATGTGAACTTATTATTTATATAAATATTAAAAATTATGTAAAATTACACACACACACACGTGTGTGTGTGTGTGGTGCGCATATCTCATATGTAAAAATATTAATGATTTATATATACACACACTATTGCATTAAATATTAAATAAATATATATAGGTATATACATGTACATACATAATATATAAAGATTTTTTTTTTAAAATCATTTCACAGACACAAATCCAACATCAAGTATTAAAACAACTAATGCTGATTTTAACAGGAGCATATCCAACATCAAGTACTAAAAGACATATCTTTTATACTTAATATAAAAGACATTATTCACAAATCCAACATCAAGTATTAAAACAACTAATGCTGATTTTAACAGAAGCATATCGTTAAAAATCAACAATGTGTTATTTGCTTATTGTTAGAAATACTAATATGCCTTTTAACATTCTTTCTTATGAACACATGCTTCCTTTGCATTTTGATAGAAAATTAATCTATTTGATATTTCTATCAAAATACTTATTCAATTTTGATACTTATAAATTATACATTCATATCATTTCTTAGATCATATCCAAAAAAATATCAACCTTTATATCGCTTCCACTGACTTCGAGACACTTTGATTGTTATGTGCAAATAGTTTATTTCAATACATAATTTAGAATTTTCTATTTCAGCACATATGTACCAAAACACTAAGTCTTATCAAGCGATAATCTTATGAGTAAAATTCAAACCTACTTGAGCACATCGAATGGTGAATCTACTTCGTTGATATCAACAATTGAAATTTACGATATTATTCTTATAATGTCACTCACTGTATTCCAACTGCAATTTTCTTTCTCTTAAAGAGTCATTGCGGCCAAAAGGACCATATCCTTTCTAATACAACTATCAAAATCATATTTTGATAACGTACTTGGAATCTATTTCGGATTTGTGCATTGTATCATATAATAGAGTTAATACTCTTAACAGTTTAATTAAACAACAAAGGATTATTCATTCTTGACATTGATAAAAAACTCACAGTTTCGTTTTAATGTACAAGAATACTCATTATTGGTTCTAATGTTTGTGTTCATTTAGGTTTGGTCAATTTTATTTCATCCTTTGTAATCAGTTTTATCGTTGAATCGCATGCAGGTCCATTTTATACCAATAATTTCTTAAAAATTTCTTCGATATAAGTTGGTATTTCTTAAAACAATAGTTGTTTCTCAATGCAATGGAATGGACATCCATAAAACATTTTATGAATAGCCTTATATAAAATAAATTTTGCATTATTTCAAAATAATTTACATTGGCAACATAAATTAGCTATCTAATGACCATCACTCCCAAAATTATCTTGGAAAGATTCATAAAAGATCTCTTACGTATAATTATTACGTGCAGTCTTTCGACTAGCACAACCTGGATATATAGGGGTTTCTTATATACTGTTGTGACGACCGGGAATTTTGGACAATTTAATTTGGAATATTTAATTGATTTTAGATGTTTAAAAGTTAATTTTTAACTTGAATTCAAATATCACTATTTATTTGATACTTAAATTATTGAATTAAATAATTTGAAGTTGGGTAAAATGTTAAATCTGGAGTTTTAAGCGTGTTAAAAATAATTTGAAGGCTTGTAAAATTTAATTGATAGTACTAAAAATAGTAAAGGTGTTGAAATTGAATTTGGAAGTGTTTTGTTCAGTTTTGAATTTATATCGTTTAAATTGAATTTAAAAATAGCCTTCCGAGGCACATTCTCGGAATTCAACGAAACCAGTTCTATTGGATCCGTAATATTGTATTGTTATCAGATTTCAAATTTTGTATTGATCGGAGTTGTTGTGTGAGCGTACGATATATAAACGCGCTGAAAATTTAATTGATAATAATCGATTCGGAAAGCTATCTTCTCCATATGATCAAATTAGGACTCGAAGCTTGCGTTCGAAATAGGGGTTTAACATTATAAACGCCTAGCGACACGCCTCGATCAGAGGTCAAGATTTTTAGCTACGACTTCAAGTCGATTAAAATTTAAATTTAAAATAAAATATTCATATATTGTTTTGACTGCTCAATGGTTTACATCAGAAACTTTTCAAAAACTTTTCCCAACATCTCAAATCACCATACAAATTATATTTAATACGTACCCTATCCCTTCTTCAATACGCCTCATTTCTCATTTTTAAAAGCCGATCGTTCTTCAAGAATTCACGCATTCAGTTTATAAAAAAAGGCCGAAGCCTTTATTCTTCAAAATCAGGTAGAAATCGAAATCCCTCGGTCGAAAAGAATATAGTTCATTAACCTAATTCCCTAATCGAGCTTAAAAAAAGGAGGGGCTTTCCATCAAATCGCGAGTCGAGTAAATCGCGAAGCCAAGTCGCAGGGCACGTGTGGTGAGGGGGCGACTTCGACGCGGCAAGGGGGGAAGTGTAGCAGTTGCGTCGTCGTTAGCCTCGAGCGAACGAATGATAGGTGGTGTGGGTTTCGATGACGGGTTGAGTCTGGAAAGGTTGAACGCGAGGTCGCGTAGGGTCCAATCATCGGTGTTGGGGGGCCGCGAGTTTGATGTTGGTGTCGATTGCAGATTAGGTCACGAGATCAAATTGGGTGTTCAATTGCCTGAAGCAACGGGTTTGGGTGGTCGAAGGTGTCTCGGTGAAGGCAGGCGAAGCCGGTCGCGGCTCAGGAGGGTCGGTGGGTTCGAGCGATCGAGGTGAGTTGGCATTTTCTATTTATTTAATTTATTCTTGTAGGAGAAGAATATTTATATCCAGGGAAAAAAAATTATTACAGTAAAATGATTATAAATTTATTTTGTTTTATAAAAATAAATAAAAATAAAATTTTGGGTTGTTTGATTTTAATTTTATATAGGAAAATTTTCTATTTATAGGATGATAATAATAAAAATGATTATTAAATTTTATAGCTTACTGTAACAAGATAAATTTGTTTTAATATATAGGTTAAAAAGGAGATTGTATTTTATTAGACTTTATATATATATATATATATATATATAAGGTTCAAAGCAGAAAATATGCATATACATCAGATTTGGCATATATAAATTATTTTTATATACAATTTGGATGGGAAATTATCAGTTTAAACTAAATTTCTTAGTTACTTAAATTAATAAATGATAATAAAATTGTTTGGTTAATTCAAATTATTAATAAAGCCGTATAAATTGATTATTTAAGGTCAAATCGAGTAAACCAAGGCACTATTGAAGTGGATTGCAAATGAAAATCAAAGGTGAGTTAATCTCACTCATCTGGTTATAATTTTAATTTAAATGGTTAAATTTAAATAATTGGTTGACTGATTGTTTTGATTGGATGTGCAATATTATATATAGTAGTATATAATATATCTTGGAATGATTGATTTCCCGCATTTTATAGTGGATGAGACCCTATGCGCCGCATAATAGCGGATGATATTTTATATTAATCCCATATACCGCGATATTCCACCTCGTAGTGGAATTGGTATTTTATATTGTGGTAACATCTGTGGATGCAGGAAAACAGGTTGGAGGGATCCAACTAGATTCCTCAACATTTATTTAAATTATTTAATATTCTCTGTCATGATTATTTTATATCCTGTGATGAATTATATTGGAATATTGAATGCTATGGTTTACTTGAATATATTCCGGTACACTGAGTTATAAATATATGGAATTGGAATAAAAGGAAGAGAATTTGTAAGTGGAATAATTATCGAGAATTTAAATAAATTAAAAATGAACTGGATAAGAATATTAGTGGTTTTAAAATTCTAATAAACAATTCCGTGTATGAAAGGGAAATTTGAATAAACGGGAAGATAATGAATTTTAAACTTCAGTGTTATTATTTAAAAGAATAAAGCATTCATCTTAAATTTAAGATTTAAATTATTGAAAAGAACAAAGAAGAAATTTGGAACATCTAAAATTGGCATGTTTCAGTTAAGGGATTTAAAATCAAAACGAAAGAAAAATAAATGAATAAAGTCTATGAATTCATGGATTTTGAAATGAATTGAGTAAGTAAAGAAATTTGTTTCAAATGAAGTAAATTGGAAATCAATTTGGAAAATTGATTTAAGTGATTGAAATTGGAAATTCTCCCTGGATAACCAAGTACATTTTCAAAGTAAATTTTTAAATATAAGTTAAAAGTTTTAAAGTTGTTTTAAAAAGCAAGTTTTGGAAATTTTATTATTTCTAAAATATTTAAATTCTAAAGTAAGTATTTCCTTTTAATCTATTATGGTAGTAATTATTTAAAAGTGACTTGGTATTTGTTTTAAAGAGAAAATCTAGTTTATATTTTATAAAGTAGCCTCATTTTAAATATTCCCGTAGTATATATTTTTAATAAAGTATTAAAGTAATTTTAACTTAAATGTTTTAAAGGATAGTTTATAAGAAAGAGTTTTAAATTATTTTTAAAAATCTTAAGTTTTGTGCTTGGTTGTTTCAGTGGGAATGAATATTTGAAAATTTATCTTATGAGAAAAGTATGGTTTGAAACTGTTTTCAAAAGGGCTGAAATAGAAACATATCTTGCGAAGATATTTAGAGAATAATAAATAATTTGGGAGATTATTTATTGTTTGATGGATGTTGTGAATGTTAATTGATAGTTAAATAACCGACTATCAATATTGGCCAAATGCGCTGATCGTTTCGAAGAGACCGGGATCGAGATTTATTTCTCGAAAACCACTTCGATCCGGTTTAAACGTTTTTGTGGAAAAAGAGTTTGGATTCGAAGATGGAGCAGTGAAGTGCAAGGGCTAATCGCTACTAATCCTGAGGATTATTCCAAAATGGATGTAGTAGGAATAGTGCCTTCGGTTCCGTTCGAGCCCAGGACGGACTTGTATGGATTGAATGCTTTCGGAACATCGCCAGGTGGACGATGGGCATTCTAAGCGATATGTTCTAAAAAGGTAACGCTTAGCCTCGAGCCTCATCAACCGGGAATGACTGAAAATCATGGGTTATGCAGCAAGGCTAGGTGGGTAGCAACCATTCAGGGTGAGGTCATCCCTGTCTAGATGTCCCTTTTTATTTCGGCTTAATGGTGCGGTTGCTGATCCCAACCGTGGGGTGATCATTCGGGATTATCCAGTAAGGGATAGTCCCGGCCTTGTGTTGCAGGGGATCGGGCGTGGTCCTCGGTACACTGATCTAGACCAGGTACCGTGACAGGTGGTACCCCAGTGTCTAGTCATTAGTTGGAAATCCATTCTCCCTACGCGCCTTTTACGAGTTTTGTTTGTATTACCCACCTTTTAGCTAGTAGCTGGAATTTAATCATGTAACAATTTCGGCTATTTTAATAAGTACTTGTAAACAGACGCTATTATAATATCAGAGGATTTTAATAAAAAAGTGTTTTAGCTATCGTAAGGTAAAAACCCGACATGTTTATTTGTGGCGTGGTCTTACGAGATGCTTTTGTTTTTCAAAAGGATTTTTGAAACTTTAATAATCAATTTGAGTGTGATTTCTCACGCTGGTATTCCAGACTGACTCGGGTGTTATTTATCTGTAATGCTCGGGTCAGACCGAGTATTATAGAATACAGGAAAGGATGCTGCGGAGCTCAGGAGACGAGCTGGATGGCGATACGTACTTCCGTATTTAATTATTATTCCGCTGTGTATCCAGTTGTATGTTATTGATGTGGAACTCTGATGATGTACTTTGATGATGTATATATAAACAGATATACTATTTGTTTTTGGTGTAAAGATCTATGATTATCTATTATATTTTATCCCGCTGCGATGGTTAGATTCTGATGTTGTTTTCTATTTTCTTCTTCTACCTCTTCTTCTTTAACCCTAATGGTTCGTATTTCTGTTCAACTTGAGTTGATTGATGTAGAATAGTGTCAAGGGGTGCGGATTTGCGGGTCATTACAACTGTTATCTCGTATGGTCTTGTAAACTAATTTTTTGATGATAGTAATGTTAACCTGTATACTACTCTTAAGCCCACACCTTATAGAAAGTATTTAACTCAGGTTCACTCACAATCAATCGTGCTTTATATAACAAAGTTCGATGACTCCTTATCAATAAATCATTATGTATTGCAGGGAGGAATGTGTTTTGAGGTTGAATCTTTAGGTACGTTTGGAACTCTTTCCAATACTCACCCATTCGGTCAAATTGAATCATTTCTATTGCATGTTGCATTATATACTTCCATTTTATATTCTATGAGCTTATCTTATACATGTGTATCAAACATACATGTCCATATCTGTGATGACTCATCGATGAATATGATGAAGTATGTGGAAACGTTTTGATATTAATAGACTTATAATTACATACACCATATGTATTAATTCGAGGAGTTCATCAACTCTTATGATTCTCCTACTAAATGAGTGCATAGCCCTTGATTATTTGACATATAATAAACTAGTATCATATGATTCACTATTATATAATAAAATTATTTTTACATACTTCATTTTTTTTCTGTTGTATCACTTTTGTTGTGAAAACAAATACCATATTATAGTTTTATTTCATAACGAATATTCATACTGAAATATAACTATGTATATTTTTCAATTGACATTGAAAAATATTCATTATTTCATAAATAATGTTCGATATGTTTTACAATTTTTTTCATAATATGGTGAAATTAATAAGTGTTATATCGCATGCTCTCACTATTTCCGCTATTACTACAATAGCATACTATATTTTGGAGGTTCATAATTCACTTAATATAAACTATTTATTTCACATACTAAACTAGTTACAGTGGAGAGTTCTTTGATCAAATATCTTGAACTTGAAAACATAAATTCTCATAGAAAACAATTTTCAATATGAAAATACATTCATATTTCTTACTCCAGTATTAAGTATCAATTATTATTTTACAATTCTTGTTTCCAATGTTTCTTTATGAAGCAGAAGTGATAATCATTCTCTTCATCCCAACTATATTCAAAGTCACATCTACTTTTGTATTTTTGTTACTCTTTCTAAATGGTCGAACCATTCAAACGAATACCCTTACTACAACATCATAACGAACTCTTTACAAAAACGCACTCAATCATTCTTAACACTTAAGGACATCAAATATGTTGCACTTTTCGTAAATTGATCAAACTGACATTTAGGTGATTGAGTTCTTAGATCTATCTTGTAGTTCTGGTCTAGTGTTAGATTTAACACAATTCGATTCCTTTCAATCAAATTGAATACTTGATCTCACGGTACTATTAATTGGCTTATTTCAAATGAACTAACCTCATCAATGTATCGCACATTTCGAACTATGAACGTTTCTCATATAATATTTATATGCAATAGTATATGAATCAAATATCTGTAGTCTTGTATTTCTTGTAGAGTTTGGAATTATAAAATGCAATACATAGTCTTGACCAATAAACACTTACGCGACCAAATTACAAATGAATTTAGTAGTTGTAAAATCAAGTGCTTGCACGGGTGTAGAAATGTTAGCATGCAATAAGCATTTTTAGTAAGTCTATGTTATATTTCTATTTGTCAATCTTTAATTCATTTCAACCGTATATCTTAATTGATAAATGTTTTATCAGTCGTATTAAATGCACAAATTTATCAATGTAGATTATTATAACATTATATAGCATATATTCTAATAGTATTAGAAAGGTTAAATATTATCATTACATTTTTCTAGTAAGGCTCCCACTAGTCTTTTATGTTTCACCGAACCTCAAGTAGAAAAATAGAAGCCTTTCGACTTCATTAGCAGCTGTTGGGACTCATCTGTTTTGGATGTTAAGTTTACTCTACAAGTCATAGCTCCATGGACGATGGATAACTCCTTATTGGTTGTATTATATACAACTCCTAATCCTTTAGTACCATGTCCTAATTCCGCTTCAACCTTGAGTCTGCTCAATAAATCAAAACAAAATTATTCACTCATACCTACTATATCGCGATGGCCTAAGTATAGTATATGCACCTTTAGTCTACTCAACAAATACATGTAGTTATCTTATCTCATCTATTTGATGTATTAATAGCACTACATATATGGATGAGTCTGCTCAACAACTAAGGAGCATGCAAGTAATTTATTAACATATATGGTAGATGACAACATTATATTGAAGATTCATAATCTCCAATATATTTTATCGAGTGATATCAACTTATGGTATAATGTTTTTCTTATGAAATACCCCCGTAATTCAAGTGTTGGACACATCAGAAATCATGGTATACGTATATGCACATATGTGTTTATTTCTTAAGTCTATTTAATGTTTCTTTAATGTTCCACCTTTAGTTTATACATATATATTATATAAGTTTTATTACTATATAACTTTAAAATTTTGTACTACTTATATAATAATCTTATGTATAATATCGTATTAACTAAATCTTATTTAATTAATTTTAATAGATTAACATTTTAATCAATTTTATATTATTTTAATATAAAATTTATATTTAATATTTATTACATACTATAACCTTTATAGTATTACATATATATCTTATATATGTGTATATTCATTTTACTAATTAATCTTTAATTAATGTATTTAATTAATTAACCTTTACTTAATTAACTTTTAATTAATTTATTCAATTAAAAAATTATAATTAAATTATATTAATTTCAAAATTCAATTCATATACGTACATGAATACTTATGTTATTTTAAAAAATTTAAAGTAACATAACATATATCATAATATATAATACATGTGTACATTAATTAATTAATTTTATTAATCTTATCAATAAATTATAAAAAATTAAATTAATATTTATTTTTAAGCATTTTGAAATTATTTATTATATTATAACTTTTATAATATTTTTATATTTTATTTTAAATTTAACTTTAAAATTTAAAATCTTATATTTTAATTTTCAAACAATTTTGAAAATTTATCCAAGACACAATTCAAATTTGAGTCTTTTCTATTAGGGACATTTGTTGGACTGCGAGCTTAGTAGTTAACCCTAATATGACTAACTTAGACCGCATAGGCTACTGTACGATGATACCATTGATGGAACTGAGCCACCCCAAAGCGAAAGATATGAGTGAATTTAAAAAAAAAATCGTGTTGGATTTATATTGGGCCTATGAAGTGTAGTTTGTTTATAACATTTATAAATTTAATTTAAATAAAATATTTTATTTCATTTAAATTTATAAATTATAAATAGAGTTTTATTTAATTTATATTTAATTAAATATAATAGTACACATATGTATCATATACATATATGTACACATGCGTATGTGTAACATGATAATCCGTATAAGGTATAACATGCCCATATATGAACATTGGGATTTGTATCGCAATGGACATATCAGCTCATCCTACATATATTGAATGTTGTCCAAATATATGTATGTACATGAACTTGTTATTTATATACATATAAAACTATGTAAGATTATATATATATATATATATATTTATCTTATATGTAAAAATATTAATGGTTTATATATATATGTATACTATTACCTTAAATATTATATATATATGTATGTATGTATGTATATACATAATATTTTTTTAAATCATCACATATATAATATATGTGTATGAATTATAATAATAAAATCATACATACATACATACATATATAAGCATTATAATATGTAAATTTACATGTGTGTGCATATTATGTATGTTAATTATGTATTTAATACTTATATATATATATATATATAAACCTTCCAAGATCGAATGCATAACATAAAAAATATATTTATATTATATTGCGTTATAATATATATTATTCAAAATACAATAAAATAATAAAAAACATTTTCATGTTATATTATTCAAATTTTAAATTTTATAAAATTAACCATAATATTTTAGAGTTACGAAAATTTTCTAGAATTTTATAAGTAAAAGTATTATTTTTAATTAATTAATTGGTTTCGATTGTTTACTAAAATTTTAAAATATAATAAATGATTTTTAAATTCTTAATTTTTAACGAGAGCTATATTATGATAAAAATTTAAAAGATTTGAATTTAATTTTTGAAATATATTTTATCTGATATGCTTTATTTAATTAGTATACTGGTTTAAATAATATTAAATAATAGTAATAAATATGAAAAATTAATTCACGGCCATCAAAAAAATATAATCTAAGTAGATATGCATTTATAAAATATAGGTTCACTTATTAAATGATATAATGATAGAATTAAATGCAAGTCATATAATTAAAATTAGGTAGTATATTAATACATGCATACATACATACGTGTGTGTGTGTATTAATAAATTGATAATAATTAAAATAAAATTTATTTGGCTGTGCATTTCTGATATATATATATATATATATATAAAATATTTTTTCTTAAAATAAATTAAAACATACGTATAAATAATCTAATATGTGACAACATTGATGGTACATATAAGAACCTAACCTAACCCGCAATATATATATATATATATATATATATATATATTTCTGGTTAGGAATGATATACTATTATCTACGAAACACCTCACATCCCTTAGTATACCCAAAAAAGACATACTAAAAGATGTGGTGCGTTGTAGGTATAGGTAAAACTTTACAGAGACTAAGATTCACAAGACAATTAAATAAAACAGCAGAAACATTTAACCAATAGCTCATTTGAAAGTTAAAAACTTCATAAATAAGTCATAACCAAAATATGTCTCTAAATACTAAATACACATGTCTCATGAAAAATACCATCTCAGTCACAATATCAGAGTACAAAATCATCCCTCTCAACAAGTGCCGGGACATGAAAATAAAACTATAAAGAAGAAGAAGAATACATGAAGAAAAATTCCACAGCTGAATCTCCAAGAAAATCCGAAATCTACTGTCTCTGCCTTTGCTGGCCTATGAAGGGGAGGGGGAAGGGGAAAATAGAGGAGTGGGTAAGACTATAAGTCTGGTTAATGGAAGTAATTACTAGTATTTTTTAGCAAGACAAAGATAATAAATTTAGCAACAGTTCTAGTATAAAAGGGAATAAAGGAAAAGATAAAGCTGAAATAAAATACCGTTTAACTGTTTTCTTTGATTATTTTGATTGTTTGCACTTATCTTAGATTGCTGCTTTGATTAGGCTGAAATCCTAATCCTACTGTAATTAGGTTGAAGTCCTAATTCTACCTTTAATTGTCCTTCTATCTCTGTTGTGCCACTGTGAGCTAGTCTCATCCTATGGGTCCCACAACAAAAATACACCTGTTTAGCGCTTTGGAACTCAATAACGACTTATATCCCTGCACCAAGGCTGCACGCTTGGCCATCATTAGGCTCACACTATCTGTTGCTCTCTCTTTTGACCTCTTATCTATCCTAAACAGCATAAGCATGCCCATCCTCACCTGATATGTTGTGAGACCATCAGTCCTAGTCTAACAGGGTCCTACCTAGTCTCACGTAAGTGTGTTTAGAGACCATCAGTCCAAGTCTAAAAGGGAATGCTGCAGACACGGGTCTTAACAAACAAAATCTAGTTGTGCCCCTTGCCCAAATCCCCTGATTTGAGCTTTTATCTATTGACCACTCATCTACCCTAAACAGCATGAGCGTGTCCCAGCCCCACCTAACCTATTGTGAGACCATCAGTTCTTGACTGAACGAGAATGCTGCCGGCATGGGTCCTGCTTCTATATTTGCTTATTAACTTAGTATAAGTCTTTTGAATAAGCCTCTTTTGTTAATTCTGCTCTATTTTCTTATTAACTTATTTAAGTCTTTAAAATAAGTTTCTTTTGTTATCTCTGCTATATTTGCTTATTAACTTAGTGCAAGCCTTTAAAATAAGCCTCTTCTGTTTCCTCTGCTATATTTTCTTATTAACTTAACTCTAAGTTTTAAAATAAGCCTCTTTCTGTTCTTTCTGCTTAATTATAACCTACATTATAATTTCGCTTTTATTCTGTCTTCTTAGTTATAACTACTAGTTATAAACTTGCTTGTAAACGCCAAATTTGCCTATTTCGATCTGTATTCTTTTTATTACAGTTCTTCTTATTTACAACAAATTTTCTATAAATTTAGTATTCTTATATTTTAGTCCATATTAGCAAATTATCCTCTTTCTACTAATTTATTCGCGTAAAAAGGAACAAAAAGAAACTAACATTTACAAACTGAATTCTAACGTAAAACGGATGTAAATAAAGTACAACTAACTGCAAATAATTGCAAATAAACGAATAAAATAGCTAAATAAAAACAAAAGAACATTAAAAATTAACTGTAAACAAATTATATAAAAGCGGTCTCAAAATTGCAGAAAAACTACAACTATTGAGAACCCTATTATTTTAAATTACTTAAAAATATAAAATAATTACTTAAACACTCACCTGCGGTCCTTAGCTCTTTTCCTTGGCCTTCTTGGATCTACTTCTAGGGTATAAAATATTTTAATTAAAAAGATCTTCTTCTTGAAAAAATATTCCTTTTACAGTCCAGCCTCAGGCACTGAACCCAGATGGAGAAAATCTGAATGAGAAAAATAGCTAGACCTGGGGTCTTATTTATAGTCTTACTTTTCGATCACAGACCATTGGATTTGAAGATTAAATCCGATGCAACCACATCATAGACTCGCTGGAGACCGTCGGTTGGAAGCACGAACGCACAGGATAGAACGAAAATTGAAAAATACGTCATCGTCTAAAATTGGAAAAATGATGTGAAGAATGGAAGGCGGGTCGACCTACCTTTCAACCCAACACATGCTAGGGTCGACCTAGGGTCAACCTTGCGTACGTGGATATTTTTGTTTGTTTTATTTTCTGATTTCTTCTTTCTTTCATAACTTCTTCGTTTTAGCTTGGATCTTGATAATCTATATATGGAAATTACAAAAAATTACCACGGACACAATGGTGCAACTCCTGTGGATCAATTCTGATAATTTCACAAAGTTATTTTATTAATTAATTAATTAATTAATTATTATAGCTTAAATTTTGAGTTGTTACAATCTATAAATTATAAATCATATAGTATAGTAAACACATTCCTAATACTAATTCCTTAGAGTATACCTTGTGATGATGAATTCCCCTTCCTTTAAAATCATCTTGATTTGACAGATTATGAATTGTTAAACCGTATACATTTAGTTATCCAATAGCTATCGCCTTTTGAATTGATTTGAGACGAATTTGAAGCTCCTTTTTGATGAGATCGACTAGCAATAATGGGGAAATGGAAGCCAAAAAGTCCTTTTTGTGTTAGGGTTAGGGGTCCTTTAATAGTGTAAGAAATAGAGAGAAATATGGATCACATCTCGTATCATTTCCCATCAAATCTCAACCATCCATCTCCAAACTCTCTAACCTTTTAGCCACCTACTAAAAGTCCTATTGCTATTGAAATAACATCTTAACATCATGGACTAAGTAGTGTTTTTAAGCCCAAATAAATAGTAATAATTGTATCTAATTTAATTGCTTGTTGATATCGCATATTGATCGATATATTTATTACTACTATAAATATATACAATGATGTTTATTCCCCAAATTATATTCAAAATTTTATAAATAGTACTTCATAAATAATAATTAATTTAATTAATTTATAACAAGTATAAACTAATTAAATCATTTGGTCTAAAGTGAATTCATCGTTCCGGTTTTATGACTTGTTATGTGCAAATTTGGTTAGCGATTAACATTAAAGTTTCGAATGTTAATATTTACACGTCACTTAACAAGTGGAATGACATTTTCATCAAATTTATCACTTACTTATCTTAGGGAAAATCCAATTTCATATTATTAAGTGTTTCCCGCTCGTGACATTTATTTACACCAATTCTCTTCGTCAAAACTGTCATTTTGGACTTATGGAATTTGATAACGGTCAAAATTCTATTATCGTCCATTATATTCAACTCTATAGTCCAAACATAAAGTTCTTGGTTCAATAATAAAAATTATTATTAACTAAAATACTCTAGCTTGATACTTTGACTTTGAGTTGACTTGAGTTGACTGTGATACTAATCCCATATAAATGCTGAGACGGATCCTCTCTTGAATAGTGATTCACTTCCAATAATTCCACTGACCCATCTATAGTCACTCGACGGACACCATGCCAGGATTTAACTATAACCAAAGTGGAGCTTTCATATTCAAGGTCCACAATATTCTTAAGTTGAGATAACTATATAAATCACTCGCATCAATATTTTCTGTTTGACTTTAGTTATATTGACCAATAGAAAATTATCGAGTGAGTTTTTCTATATTTATCCAATAAGTATCAGTACGTAACCCCTAGATGCCCTAGCAGTCATAAGCAATATACTGCCCAACATTTGGAGAGCGCTACATATCTAGTCTCAACGGATACATCGATTTTCAATCTCCATGCATCTTGACTAAGAACATTTAAAATGGTATTTTTTTCATTATGATAAATTACTCATGGTTACAACACTTTGTAACTAATATCAAAAAATGTACCATTTATGGATTTTCTATTAAATATACTAATTAATAAATAAATAATTATAACACATTATTTTCAATATATAATAGAAAGAAAACACCATTATTTTGATTAAGACTTGTCAGTAAGTTAGATATATGTAACAAATTACGTAGTTGCTCCTAAGGCATACCCACGATTCTATCATAGATGAACCGAAAGATTCATATGTTGAGATCTTAAAAAAATAGAGAAAAATATAGAAGTTATATATTAGCATGTAAACACAAATTCGACAATATTTATCTCAAATAATTAATGTATAATCAACTAAAATTGGTTGAATTGTGGGGGAGGGAAGAGAGGGGTAGGGAGGAGGAAATTAGATTTGGTGAAGAGAAATGAAGGAGGGGAGATTAAAAAGAAAGGAATGTGCCATCATTGGATTTAGGCAGTGTCATCTGACACATCGAAGGTCAACCATTCCATTCCAATTGTTCCTTAAAATGGATCAAAAATGTAGAACCCACCTTTGATGCCTTGGATGTGTATGATGCGTCGATCGCAATGCCAAATTATAACTACGAACGGTATTAAAGTTTTATGATGGAGAGGAATAGTTTAAAAAGTTTTATTGATATTTTCTAATAGAAGAAATCAAATAATACATTTTATTTAAGAAATTACCAAAAAGAATAATTCCTTGTTTCTGAGAAATACTGTTCGTATTGATGGATTAAAATATTTGGAAATTTTTGCAAACGAGGAGGGCATGGAATGTTGGGTTCAAGGCTAGGCAAGCAAGACAATCGAGTAGGGCGACTCACTATAGAGGGGCAATGTAAGAGAATATGATGTTGGAACAATAAAAATATATAGTAAATTATAAGGTTGTTAGATACTTCTAAACTAAAGTACTTCGCAATGCAATTGTTAAGGTGACATGTATATTGGTCCCGAGTTAGGAGTTCAATTTTGCTGTAGGACTGCGCAAATTGACATGAAAGTGGCTTATTTTTTTTTTCTTAGGGAAACCTATAGTCGACCCTTTTCAACTTTATACTTAAAAACGGTATAAGGGCAAAACAAATAACATGTAGTCAACAGAGAAAAAACAGTAAAATTGAGTAGTAACGATGGGTTCACAACTATAAGCTGAACAGTTCAAGTTTTTGTTGTTGCAGGGAGAGATAATTGTACTATTTGTTGTTGACACATTCAATACCATATGATGTGTTTGATAGAGTTAGGGGTATGCCCTAGGGCATATATAATCGATTACATATATCTAACTCGTTAACTAACATTGTTCGAAATAAAAGGTGTTTTCTTTCTGTTATATATTTGTTATACAGGTTATATGTAACGACCCGAAAATTTCGATCCCGAAATTTCCAGATAGTTAGTGAAAAGAAGAAAGAGAAAGAAGAAGAAACAGAAAGCTCAAACTCAGAATGTCACATTCGCAGCAGATAAAATATAATAGCAAATAAAATAACAGTTTACAAAGAAGAACTGTATCAGTACATTTACATTTTTACATCAGAGTTACAACAATTTCACAACACTGGACAGTTTTAAACAACATGTCCTAGACATACAACTATAATATATACAGCGGATACGCTTCATACGTTCCTGCCAACCAGCTCGCCTCCTGAGCTCCAGAACGTCCTTACTTGGAAATCTGTAATACTCGGTCTGACCCGAACATTACATAAAGTAACACCCGGGTCAGGCTGGAAACCAGCGTGAGTAAACCCATTTAACAAGAATACAAAAGCATGCAACACTTATAAACCCGGGGTACTTATATCAAATTACAACTCCTCAGGTTGCTATAGACATTACTTATTTCACAAAGCAATTTCTAACTTCCAGAACTTAGATTATATGGTCCAATTCACTTAAATCATTCCAAATCAGCTTATTTGATTTCACATATCAATCTATAAAGGATCGAAGTGGTTTCGGGTATTCACCATACCCGACTCCGGACTCTTCGAATCCAATGTCATCTTAACTTAAATTATACAAGTGAAATACAATTCTACTTTTAATATAGGATGTCACAGTAATTCATCATCAGTAGATAGCCACATCATCACAATTTAAATCAAACATAGCTTATCACATAGCATCACGAACCGCATATTAGGGATAACAATTAATCAAATGCTTCCAATATCATTCTATTCATCCCTTAACTAATTTCACAAATGAATTTATCCTTAACCAAATACAGTAATTAACCTTTAATTACTTTATTAATTAATTATTAACCATAATTATTAATCACCCTTGATTAATAACATTCAGAAATTATCTACCCTTAATTACTTCATTGAATAAATTAATCCTTAATTTTTTTCCTAATTAATCCCTTGATTAATTCCATTCAATAATCAACTTATTAAGCGTTAACTGTAACTTAATTAATTCTAAATTACTAGATTAATTAAGTCTTAATTATTAATTAAAATATAATTAATAATCCTTAATTACAAAATTAATTATTCCTAATTAATTAATCTTGACCATTAATTAATTAGTTTAAACCTTTAATTACTTATTTAATTAATCCAATTAATTAATCAGATAAATTAATTATCCATTAAATTTCCTTATAAATTTAACGAATACAAATCTTTAAATTCTAATTTACTTAAAGATCAAACTTTGTTACTAATTAAGTTACCATTTATAAAGTACTAAAACAATTTATTAAATTGACTTTCAAATTTCATTTTAACTTTAAGATTTAAAAATGAATTCAAATTATCTTTAACAAAGTTTTAAAACACATTTCTAAACCCTTCATTTCACAAGTTAAAGATATACTCATAAATAAAGAAGCTTAAAGGGATTAAAACCCAATTTCATATTTAAATCCAATTCAATTTAAATTACCCTTTAAATATTTCAAATAGTTAAAATCATTTTAAATTTTTAAACTTTCCTACATTTCAAAACTGAAATGCTTATTTAAAATTTGATTTCAGATAAATCTTTAGATTTTAAAACTTTACTTACCCTTTTAAACTTTTTATTAAAAAAAAATCAAACTACTAAATCATTTTTAAAGTATTTAACTATTCAAGGTTAAAGTCTTAATTTATTTTAAACTCAAATTTAAACTCAAATTCGAATTCTATATTTTTGGATTTAAAACCAGGTTTAAACCTTTCTTTCCATTTACAAGCTTCAGTAAAAAAAAAAATTTAAAACTAACAGTACAGGTTTGTTAAAAACCTGAACACCTCTTTAAACCCGAGAAACCCAATTCCGGCTTCGAGTTCTCCCACCTAAAACTTCGAGCAACTCTACCACGTGCTTCGAGTAACTCATGAAACCCTCTTTACTCAAAACTATCAGCTACCATCAAAGACAAAGTGCAGTTTTGCTTCGAGTTCACAAGTAAAATTCTTCGAGCCATCTACAGAATCTAATCGAGTGATTCTCGAGTTTACCCCACTGTTTCCCCCAGCAAGCATCAGGAATCAAAGTGCACAAGCCATCTGGTGCACATGCACTGACCCATGGCGGCGCTCTGGTGTCTTTGCCTATCTCCAACAGGTCGACTTCGACATCTAAAACCATCGAACCACCCAGCATCTCGATCGAGCATCAAGAACAAATTCGAACTCTGCAAACCCACTGGACCCAAAATTCACTAACCAAACTTCGCCTCGACAAGGCACTCCGACCATCAGAAGCCCCTCAATTTCTGGCCACAACCCCGTGAATCTTCCATGCACCCCTCCTCTGAATCTAATGCCACTCGATGCATTATAGACGCCGCAGCAACCCAATCTACCTCCTCCAACCATTTAGGGTTTTAAACACAAATTAGCCGACCACCGACACCACAGGTAGAGATAAATCTATCTGGCATTTTTTCCAAGCTCTCCTACGCCACTATTCCCTCCGGTGAAGTCCCCGTCCATCTGAAATTCTCCAATCACCAGATTTCACTCAAAAACACCTTTCTGGTTAACTAAGGATTTCTCACAGTATTCCAAACTAAAAACCATGATTTTTATTTTAAAAATCAAGTTTCCTAGAGTAGATTTAGGTTATATAATCTGAACAACAAATTAAAATGTTTGGGTTTTGACATATCAAAAAAAACTGCTGTATTTCATAATTTCAGAAAATTTCCCATGCCTGTTATACTTAAACCCATTTTATATCTTAATTTGAATATAAACAAACATATTTTGTTCGAAATTTAAGACCTAACAATCATTATCTAAGGGGATTTTGGATTTTTAGAGCTAATCCCACCCCTGTATCTATAAACAGAGATGATTGGGTATATTCAGGCATGCATAAATTTTGTTTTGCTTCAGCTTCTGGGATTAACTTCATGCATCAAGTTTAAATGAGTAATTTTTTTTTGGTTTGTTCGCATACAAATAATTCTTACTCAGAGTTCAAGCCCCAAATTCATTTGAGAGGAAGTTTTTAATTATTAAATCAGGTTTCAAACCTGTAATATTTAAATAGGATCTTGCTAACCAGATACTTCACACAAAAATATATATATTATTACTTCTTTAACATCATGCACACATGATTCATATCATATATTCAAGGATTCTCCAAAACTTAATTCAAGCACTAAGAGTTTTACTCACCTGTCTTTAAGTTGAACAGAGAACAAAGCCCTTTTTCAGAGTCTCACTTTGAATTGATCTGGTTGCTTCAAGCTAGGCTTTTGTCTTGATTTTTTTTCCTTTTCTGAATCCCTTAAGAGTTGCATAGGTTTGAGGTTTAGAAAATTATGACTTTAATTCAGTTTAAATCTGATCTCTTGTAGAACAACAACTTGATCAGTGCTTGATTTACAATCTGAAACCAAAGCTTGGTTGATCTGAACTTAGTTTTATTTATAGATTCTTCTTCTTCTCTGGCTTTGAATTTTGTTACAGTCTTTATCCTTTTCTGGTCTGTAAATTTCTAGGGTTTGCTTTGGATTTTCTTTGATTTAGTTTCAGGCTATTTCTTTTGTTTTAAATTGAAGATCGAGAGAAACAAGAAGGAAGTAGAAATGTATATGTTTTCTTTTATCTTTTATTTATTATTTTAGAAACAAAGCAAAGTAATGACACTTGTATTTTACTTAAAACTTGTAAATCCTCATGTTAAGATTGTTACACTTGTAATAATTTTTTTTATTTCCTCATCATAACCCTCTCATTAATCTCATTTTACATAAAGAAACAAGCACATAATATATATAATTATCATTATCATTATTTATTTTTAAAATGTTAACTTTAAATAGCTTTGAAACTTATTGCATTAAATTCAAAATATGACTTCCAAATCATAATGTCTATATATTATATACATTCACACATAGATAAATTATAGATAGGAATTTTGGATTTGAAATTTCTAAAATAAATATTTAGAAATAGATTGGATTTTTAATACTCAAACATTTTGAACTTTGTAATTCACCATTTATTATGATTTAAATCAATTTATACATGTGTGTGCACAGATATCTCAAATTATCATAATTTATTTGTTTCAATTTATAAATCAATATCTTATTAATTAACCCAATTATTTATCGATTACAGAAGTCTATAATTCCGGGATATCACATTCCTCCCCCATTTGAATCTTTTCGTCCACGAAAAGAATGAAACCAGAATTTATTATATATTTTAAAACTAGTTAAAATATTCTTTGAAGCACTTTTAAAATCTACATAATATTATAAAATGGTTTTAAACAAAAATACTTTTTATAACTCGATGTTTTAACCAGTCCATCCTTGTTCTCACAGAAATTCGGTCATAAGTTGATCAGACGTACGACTGAAAATCTATAAGTACTTAGCAGACCGGTTTCCAACATCCAGTAAAAATACTTGAAAAATAATTTTAATGGAAATATAGAAAATAGTTTTTGAAAATAGAGGATATATCTTTGGTGAGAATGCTCTGGAAATCATCACTCTCATCCATGGTTGCAGTTAACCCGATGGTTACGTTGCCATCCCGACAAAATCCATAGATAACTGTAGGCCTTCGCGCCCCTCGATTACACCATGGAACCTGCTACAGATCGTAGCTACAACTGGGGTTACATAGCTATCACAGCAAAAACCCATATAACTGTAGGCATCAGCGCCCTCGAATTTCGCTGCCAAAAGAATGAAACTTCTCCACTCCACTTGACCATAGATCGCAGTCTACCGATGTTGCGTTGCCTTCCCAACAAAATCAAGTGTAGACCGTTGACACTGATCCTCCACACGATTTTCGCTATGGTCCCCACAGTAGATCGCAGTGACATCGAGTTACACTGTCGTCACAGCATTACCCAAATGCCCCTGTAGGCATCAGCGCCCTCGACTTTCGCTACCCAATAATCCTCAGGAACTAGTTTTGTCCGGACTTCTCACATGATCAACTTTAGAACCCCCCATGAGGCTCAAGGCAGCACCACCCAGTGGTACTCCTGAGAAGTCCATTCTAAGGGAGCGCCTTTTTCTCCAGAGCCATCATCAAAACATTTTATACTATACATATATGGTATCTTTAAATCATACACCTAGTATGATCTCATACAAAGCTCCTTTACACAAAATCGATTATCCCAAAATCGATAATTCTCAAACTAGGCTTTCCAAATTCAATATTGATTTTACCCAAAAATCAAAAACCTTTCCAAATCCATAGGTTCCCAAAACCTTTTTCCAAAATCCTCATATGATCCTTTACATACATACATACATACATACATATATATATATATATATATATAATTTTTAAAACTTTGGATCATTTTCAAACTTGCATAAAACTCCTTTTATACTTCAAAACACCTTCAAAAATTCTTTTCTTCTGGCAATAGATTCAACAAGGGGAGTTCACGCAAAGACTAGTTGCTCGGACTTCGCCAGTTGACTTGACGGATTTTATCTTATATAACAAAGATACATAACTTTATTATCTAAAATCAAATATTCAAATTTGATTACTTCTTTTTAATATCATTTTCATTCAAATCCGTACGATGTAAACATATCATCTGTACGCTATACCAATCTGATCGCTCACTCGATCACACAATTTCACTTCCGAACTAGTATCGTCCACCCGACTTCCTAGTGCGGACACAGATCTGGTTTCTTGATCAGAAACCGTCATTCTCCTTGCATAGTCATAACTATGATAGAGAACATCCAGAACCAATCAACAATCCATATCCAGATTCGCAGTCGAAAATCGAGTGAAAAATCCCACTCGGATCGATATAACTATCTCGAAATTCTGTGCTCGAATCTGGATCACATTACTATGCGAATAGAATAACATACGTACACCCTACGTATTTATCTTTATTGATTATTAGCCAAATTAATTCCATTTCTATTCACATTCACTTTGATTTTCATTCACTTACTCACAATTGCTTCAATCTATTTGGATTATCACCTCTATTCTTATCTCGATTGGGTATTTAACCAATAACAGTTTGAACTCCGACCAGTTTATTAAGAAAATAGCTTGAAATTTTTTAAAATAGATAAGTAGTTGGAAAATAATTACTAGGTTGTAAAATAGGTGTAAAATAGTTAGAAAATAGTTAAAATAATTATAGAAATTTTTAGATAATTGCAAAATAATTGTAAGATAATAATTAGTTTATAAAATAGTTGGAAAATTGTTAAACAGTTTCAAAAATAATTGTAAAACAAATATAAGATAGTTTAGCTTTTAAAAGAAAGGTTGTTTCTATGATGAATAGCTTGGAAAATAAGTTTATATTAAAACAATTTATATTAAAAATAGTCCAGAGTCAAAATTATTCAATTCCCAATCTCCATTCTCATCAATTCAATTTAAATTTGCACTTCCATTTAAATTGACACAATTCCAATTTAAATAACTTCAATTTCCATTGAAATTGATTCAACCCCAATTCAAGTTGAATTAATCCTCAGTTTCTTTTCAAATTTAACTTTATTCAACTTTGATCTCAAATTCTTCTCATTCAGATAAATTTCAATTGAACTAGTTCCAATTTCAATTCATTTCAACTCTGGTTTGAATTAATCCCAATTTCAAATTCCATTTCCAAATCAAGTTGAATTATTCTTGATTTCCTCCTAAATTCAATTCAAATCCCATTTGAATTTTAAAATTATTCAACTTTAATTTCAATTCCAAATTATTCAAATAAATTTTGACTAATTTCAAATTGAACCCTCTTCAATTTCAAATCGTTTCAAATTAATCCAATTCAAATTTTCCATTTGAATTTTATACTTATACATCTTTAACCACAATTTCAATTAATTCAAATCAAATTCAATTTGATCTAATTTCAATTCAAATTCCAAATTTAAACCATCTCGAATTATATAAATTCGAGTTAATACTTCAAATGTTGATTTAATTTCTTTAAATCAATTTTCTAGATCTCAAACCCTACATGAGATCACACAAACTCTCAGTTTCAATCAACCATTTATCTTCCAGGTTAAATCTTAATTTCATCTTCAAATTTTCAAATCAGGTTGATCATTTAAACTTATTTAACCTTTTCCAAGTTAACTTAATTCACTTAATCCAGTCAACCTTACCCAATTTGAACTTCTATTTTCAAATTTTGAACTTTTCATAAATAATCTTACCACTTATTAAGTTAAAAAACTTATCACTTTGGGTTTCCACATCTCATTCCCAATTTAAACTCAATATTTAGAGTTTATCTCAAACCATCTTTGATATTTAAGTATACCCACACATATACATATTTACCTCTTGGCTTACCAAGCCAAATTTTAAAATTTAAACCACCTTTGGTTTTTAGTTCAAAACAATTTTTTTTCAAACAACTCTTGTTTGAATAGGACCATTTCATTCAATTGCATTAAATAATATTATTTATTGTTTTCTTTAAATTAATTATATCATTAGTTAATTCCAATTAATCACATTCGGTAATTAACTTATTTCTCAATTACCTTCATTCAATAATATTATTTATTATTCCTTTTAATAATTTGAAAACAAATTTCAAATGTTTTAAATCTTAAGATCCAAACTTCATAATTTAGATCAACTTCAATTTCAATTTATATACCATACTTATATAAATGATTCACTTCCTTAAAACATTTCATTATTATCTTATTTTGAAATATTTTTCCAATTCAGGACTTAGATTTTAGTTTGAATCCGTTTCAAACTTATCTTTATTTAATTTTCATTTTGGTTGTAATTATATTACCACTTAATTCTTACTATTACTTTTAATTTAATTAATACTACAACCAATTTCCTTAATATAATAGATAATCTATTTCTTATATAAGATTTATTTACTTTTGAAATCATTTAAAAACCTTTATATAAGAAAATACCAAGTACGCTCTCTCATATATATATATACACCCAACTCATTCTAGGGTACCACTTACCCTATCCTTAATGAGTAATCCCACCAGAGCCAAGGTTCTCGCTTAACCTTCAGCTCTGATACCAAATGTAACGACCCGAAAATTTCGATCCTGAAATTTCCAGATAGTTAGTGAAAAGAAGAAAGAGAAAGAAGAAGAAACAGAAAGCTCAAACTCAGAATGTCACATTCGCAGCGGATCAAATATAGTGTAAAATAAAATAACAGTTTACAAAGAAGAACTGTATCAGTACATTTACATTTTTACATAAGAGTTACAACAATTTCACAACACTGAACAGTTTTAAACAACATGTCCTAGACATACAATTATAATGTATACAGCGGATACGCTCCATACGTTCCTGCCAACCAGCTCGCCTCCTGAGCTCCAGAACGTCCTTACCTGGAAATCTGTAATACTCGGTCTGACCCGAGCATTACATCAAAGTAACACCCGGGTCAGGCTGGAAATCAGCATGAGTAAACCCATTTAACAAGAATACAAAAGCATGCAACACTTATAAACCCGGGGTACTTATATCAAATTACAACTCCTTAGGTTGCTATAGACATTACTTATTTCACAAAGCAATTTCTAAGTGCCAGAACTTAGATTATATGGTCCAATTCACTTAAATCATTCCAAACCAACTTATTTGATTTCACATATCAATCTATAAACGATCGAAGTGGTTTCAGGTATTCACCATACCCGACTCCGGACTCTTCGAATCCAATGTCATCTTAACTTAAATTATCCAAGTGAAATACAATTCTACTTTTAATATAGGATGTCACAGTAATTCATCATCAGTAGATAGCCACATCATCACAATTTAAACCAAACATATCTTATCACATAGCATCACGAACCGCATATTAGGGATAACAATTAATCAAATGCTTCCAATATCATTCTATTCATCCCTTAATTAATTTCACAAATTAATTTATCCTTAACCAAATACAGTAATTAACCTTTAATTATTTTATTAATTAATTATTAACCATAATTATTAATCACCCTTGATTAATAACATTCAGAAATTATCTACCCTTAATTACTTCATTGAATAAATTAATCCTTAATTTATTTCCTAATTAATCCCTTGATTAATTCCATTCAGTAATCAACTTATTAAGCGTTAACTGTAACTTAATTAATTCTAAATTACTATATTAATTAAGTCTTAATTATTAATTAAAATATAATTAATAATCCTTAATTACAAAATTAATTATTCCTAATTAATTAATCTTGACCATTAATTAATTAGTTTAAACCTTTAATTACTTATTTAATTAATCCAATTAATTAATCAGATAAATTAATTATCCATTAAATTTCCTTATAAATTTAATGAATACAAATCTTTAAATTCTAATTTACTTAAAGATCAAACTTTGTTACTAATCAAGTTACCATTTATAAAGTACTAAAACAATTTATTAAATTGACTTTCAAATTTCATTTTAACTTTAAGATTTAAAAATGAATTCAAATTATCTTTAACAAAGTTTTAAAACACGTTTCTAAACCCTTTATTTCACAAGTTAAAGATATACTCATAAATAAAGAAGCTTAAAGGGATTAAAACCCAATTTCATATTTAAATTCAATTCAATTTAAATTACCCTTTAAATATTTCAAATAGTTAAAATCATTTAAATTTTTTAAACTTTCCTACATTTCAAAACTGAAATGCTTATTTAAAATTTGATTTCAGATAAATCTTTAGATTTTAAAACTTTACTTACCCTTTTAAACTTTTTATATAAAAAAAAATTCAAACTACTAAATCATTTTTAAAGTATTTAACTATTCAAGGTTAAAGTCTTAATTTATTTTAAACTGAAATTTAAACTCAAATTCGAATTCTATATTTCAATTTTTAGATTTAAAACCAGGTTTAAACTTTTCTTTCCATTTACAAGCTTCAGTAAAAAAAAATTAAAACTAAGAGTACAGGTTTGTTAAAAACCTGAACACCTCTTTAAACCCGAGAAACCCAATTCCGGCTTCGAGTCCTCCCACCTAAAACTTCAAGCAACTCTACTACGTGCTTCCAGTAACTCATGAAATCCTCTTTACTCAAAACTATCAGCTACGATCAAAGACAAAGTGCAGTTTTGCTTCGAGTTCACAAGTAAAAATCTTCGAGCCATTTACAGAATCTACTCGAGTGATTCTCGAGTTTACCCCACTGTTTCCCCCAGCTAGCATCAGGAATCAATGTGCACAAGCCATCTGGTGCACATGCACTGACCCATGGCGGCGCTCCGGCGTCTTCGCCTATCTCCAACAGGTCGACTTCGACATCTAAAACCATCGAACCACCCAGCATCTCGATCGAGCATCAAGAACAAATGCGAACTCTGCAAACCCACTGGACCCAAAATTCACCAACCAAACTTCGCCTTGACAATGCACTCTGACCATCAGAAGCCCCTCAATTTCTGGCCACAACCCCGTGAATCTTCCACGCACCCCTCCTCTGAATCTAACGCCACTCGATGCATTATAGATGCCGCAGCAACCCAATCTACCTCCTCCAACCATTTAGGGTTTTAAACACAAATTAGCCGACCACCGACGCCACAGCTAGAGATAAATCTATCTGGCATTTTTGCCAAGCTCTCCTACGCCACTATTCCCTCCGGTGAAGTTCCCGTCCATCTGAAATTATCCAATCACCAGATTTCACTCAAAAACACCTTTCTGGTTAACCAAGGATTTCTCACAGTATTCCGAACTAGAAACCATGATTTTTATTTTAAAAATCAAGTTTCCTAGAGTAGATTTAGGTTATATAATCTGAACAACAAATTAAAATGTTTGGGTTTTGACATATAAAAAAAACTACTGTATTTCTTAATTTGAGAAAATTTCCCATGCCTGTTATACTTAAACCCATTTTACATCTTAATTTGAATATAAACAAACATATTTTGTTCGAAATTTAAGACCTAACAATCATTATCTAAGGGGATTTTGGATTTTTAGAGCTAATCCCACCCCTGTATCTATAAACAGAGATGATTGGGTATATTCAGGCATGCATAAATTTTGTTTTGCTTCAGCTTCTGGGATTAACTTCATGCATCAAGTTTAAATGAGTAAATTTTTTTTTGGTTTGTTTGCATACAAATAATTCTTACTCAGAGTTCAAGCCCCAAAATTCATTTGAGAGGAAGTTTTTAATTATTAAATCAGGTTTCAAACCTGTAATATTTAAACAGGGTCTTGCTAACCAGATACTTCACACATAAACATATATATGATTACTTTTTTAACATCATGCACACATGATTCATATCATATATTCAAGGATTCTCCAAAACTTAATTCAAGCACTAAGAGTTTTACTCACCTGTCTTTGAGTTGAACAGAGAACAAAGCCCTTTTGTCAGAGTCTCACTTTGAATTGATCTGGTTGCTTCAAGCTAGGCTTCTGTCTTGATTTTTTTTCCTTTTTTGAATCCCTTAAGAGTTGCATAGGTTTGAGGTTTAGAAAATTATGACTTTAATTCATTTTAAATCTGATCTCTTGTAGAACAGCAACTTGATCAGTGCTTGATTTTCAATCTGAAACCAAAGCTTGGTTGATTTGAACTTAGTTTTATTTATAGATTCTACTTCTCTGGCTTTGAATATTGTTACAGTCTTTATTCTTTTCTGGTCTGTAAATTTCCAGGGTTTGCTTTGGATTTTCTTTGATTTAGTTTCAGGCTGTTTCTTTTGTTTTAAATTGAAGATCGAGAGAAACAAGAAGGAAGTAGAAATGTATATGTTTTCTTTTATCTTTTATTTATTATTTTAGAAACAAAGCAAAGTAATGACACTTGTATTTTATTTAACACTTGTAAATCCTCATGTTAAGATTGTTACACTTGTAATAATTTTTTTTAATTTCCTCATCATAACCCTCTCATTAATCTCATTTTACATAAAGAAACAAGCACATAATATATATAATTATCATTATCATTATTTATTTTTAAAATTTTAACTTTAAATAGCTTTGAAACTTATTGCATTAAATTCAAAATATGACTTCCAAATCACAATGTCTATATATTATATACATTCACACATAGATAAATTGTAGATAGGAATTTTGGATTTGAAATTTCTAAAATAAATATTTAGAAATAGATTGGATTTTTAATACTCAAACATTTTGAACTTTGTAATTCGCCATTTATTATGATTTAAATCAATTTATATATGTGTGTGCACAGATATCTCAAATTATCATAATTTATTTGTTTCAATTTATAAATCAATATCTTATTAAGTAACCCAATTATTTATCGATTACAAAAGTCTATAATTCCGGGATATCACATTATAAATAATTTATTATTCGATTAAATATATTTACAAAAATCCATAAATGATGAGTTTTGTGATAGTAATTATAAGGTTTTGTAATCATGAAGAATTTATCACAATATAATAAACACTCTGTTTTAAATATTTCTAGTTAAGATGTATCGAGGCTGGAGATTGATGAATTTATTGCGGCTAGAGTACGTAACGCACTTCAAATGTTAGGCAGTGTATTACTAATGATTGTTGGGGAGATCCAAGAGGTTATGTACTGATAGGTATTGGATAACTATGGAATGACTCGCTTGATGTTTTTTTGTTGGTCAATAAAACTAAGGTCAAACAAAAAATATCGATGAGACAATATTACACAATTTTGTCGACTGTAGAACACCCTCAAGCTTCAATGTGGAAAATTCACTTTGATTATAGTTAAATTGTGAAACGACGTCCATCAAACGACTATAGTTGGGTTGAGTGGAATTGTTGGAAGTGAAACACTATTCAAGAGAGAATTCGTCTCCTCAGTTATATGGGATAGTATAACAGTCAATTGAAGTTAACTCAAACTCAATGCCACTAGCAATAGCAGCTCGATTAATGATAAGTATTTTTATTGAACCAAGGACTTGTGTTTGGACTATAAAGTCGAAAATGACAATATTGGAATTTTGGCCATTACCAAATTCCATAAGTCTTAATTTGATATAGTTTTAACAAAGATAATTGTTGTGAATAATTATCACTAATGAATAACACTTAAAATAATAAAATTGGATTTTACTGAAGGTTAGTAAGTGATAAATTTAGCCATGATGTCACACCGCTAGCTAAGGTGACATGTGAATGTTAATATTCGAATTGTTTGATATTAATCGCTGACCGAATTTACATCTAATAGTCGCACAACCAAATGTTGGAACTTCGACTGATCCAATTAATTATATTATTTATAAATTTATTAAATTAATTAATATTTATGAAATTTAATTATAAATTTTATTTGATTTGTGTTGATCAATATTGAAAATAGTGTGTATAAATGTTGTGTACACATATATGGATATTCGATATTGATTTATGTTTAAATTTGATTCAAATGCATATTGTTTGGTTAGGCTTGAAAAAGGAAGGCCCATGAAGGGGATTAGCAAGGTTAGCTATAGGTTTGGGATAGAGGGATTGGATTTGACTCAAAAGGGGTTTGAATTGGTTGAAAGATTTATGGATCTAGATCCACTTTTGGCCCTCCTGCTCTCTTCTATTTAAACACCCTTAACCCCTCATTTGTGTTATTTTTTGTAGTTAAGGGAAAAAATAAAATAGCATGCAACCTAAAGAGTTAAAATAGTAGAATAGAACAGTAAGGATGGGTTCATAAATTTGACAGTTCAAATTCTTGTCGTTTGAGCGTAAAAAAATTAGACTATTTGTCGTCGACAAGTCCGACACCACGTTCAAGACTCCCAACGACTTATTTTTCCAATTTTATCTACAAATGTACAAATTCCAAAGCTTCTTATATGCTAATCTCACTTTATTGTTCTCTTCAGAAATATTTATCGCAAAAACAACGTATAAGTACAAAAATCTGCTATCTATTGCTAGTTCACACTTTCTACGTTGCAACACAGTTGCAGATGCTACCATTGGAACCAGCAAAAAAGATGTGCCAAAAAATTTGCAATAGTGCTTAATACAGCTTTGGAGGAGTATCCTGGATAAAAAGAGGTGAACAATTAGCATGTTCGACTCAAATACAAACTAAAAAACAAGGGATGTCTAGTACAATTGTGCAATAAAACTATGGAGGGATTTAGTGGATAATAGTTTGTGCATCGATAATAGGGCAAAAGGTAAATTTCAAAAGATACCATTTTACTACTACTATTGTCATCAAGAAAGTCCTGCCAGTCATTCAACCGCGACGTTGTTAGAAACAGCGATGCCGATGAAGGAGCGAAGGTTGGTGCTATCATTGTCATCATCAAGGAAGCCTTACGCATCAGCTAGCCTCAACATCATTAACATGATGATATTGACATTAATAAGCATAGTCAGATGATCAACATCAAAACTATTGGACTCATTAAGGAATACGAAGCCTATTTCTTAACATTGCAGCCAATCCACATCGCCTTGGACAAATAGTTACAGTTGAAACCCGCCGAGGATCAATACTACGGAGTTATTGAGCCTAATAGAGAGCACCACATACTTAAACATTTGATGTCGATATCTTTTAATAACGATGTCCATAGAGAGTGTTTGAATCACATTCTATGAACAATAGAGCGTTGGCATAGAGTATTAGAACTATGAAGACCTTATCGAGAAAAATGGAATTGTATAGACTTTAATGTCCAACAACATTGATCATGTCGAGGTCGATAAAGCGCTAGCCAATGATACTCGACAAAGCTAAAGACTTCAAGATTTATGGATGCCTAGGCTTGCCTCCCACTAATCTCTATAAATAGGGATCTGGGGTCTTCATAGAAGGGGTTGATTACTTCTGTTCTCACTTCTCACTCATTTCAATCCTACAAATCCTAGGTTGAATTAGGGATTTTGCTCATTGTAATATTGAAAGTGTTGTATCTAATATGATTTGTGTTCAATCAACAAGGAGATGGCCAAAGTAACTTGATTTGAGATATGATTTACACATGTATATGTTATATTGAGTTTTATTTGAGCTTATAACCTCACTACCATCAGTCACATTAATATAAACTTTGCCAACCCTCGTAATTGTGTAGAACCTCGCTGACTTCTATATTAGTCTTACTTTGATTAACTTCTTCCTCAATAATATCAAAAACCCGATACCAAGGCTAAAGCTCGACATGAGTAAACACACAAACTCGATGACTATGACAGCTTCACATATAACCTCTATGATCTAATGACTTCATGCCCATCATCGACGACTCCCATTTGCCTCGACAAGGCCCTTCTCTAAAATAATTCCTTTCTTATACACATTTGGGTGTTGAAAAATTTATTCGTTAACATTTTGGAACTAAAAGGAGGGCTCAAGCCTTCAATCTATTGTCATTCTCTCTACAAACTAAGAGCCCTTTCATTACTTAAAGAAAATGGTAAGCTCCAAAAGCAATAATGACATATCCAATAAAGAAGCTGCATCACAAGAAACTTTAGAAGACAATATCGTCCTATACTTCAATTTGGAAAGTATGGAAATTCGATAACTTTCAACTCTAACAAGATACATGAGCAATAATACCAAAATTCAGGATCTACTAGAGCAATTAATAGCTATGGAGAACTTCTTGAAGGTTCTTCGTATCAAGGATCCTTAAATATTATCGAAGGGAAATGAAGTGCAATTTCCAAATAAGACCAAAATGAAAAACAAAATGAAAACCAAGAAAGTCAACTAAAAGGCCCCTTGAGCAATCAAATAATTCAATCCAAAGAGATAATAGAGATTACTATGATGATAAAACCGACCTAAAGAATATTCTCAACCAAATAACAAAGGATATACTCCTGACCTAGAGAAAAATCATATCCTTCGAAAAACTTATTTTTCAAAAGATATAAAGGCCATTATAATTCCATCTCATATCGAAATCCCTCCACTAAAGTATGATGGAATCGCTAAAGGCCAAGAGAATTGCTTAGCGAATACTTGAAGAGATTCAATATAGAAGCAGTGAAATTGGAAAACGCAACCGATAAAGAAAAACTTATGGTGGTTTATTTTGGGTTGATCGAACGAACTCCTTTTTGGAAAGAACTCTTTATTCATGGATATAAAGATCTACACTACTTATATTCTCAAGCCCAGAAATTTATTCAGATGGAGGAGAGGTATCCCACCATAGGGAATCTCAACAAAATCAAAGAGAAGGAAGGTTCAACTCCAAACATATTAGTAAAAGGTTAAAGGATAGTGAAGATATAAAAATGGCTTAGAAAAGGATTTCGAAATCCGACTTTGTGAACTTGGCGAGCCTCTCTCCCATATTTTTACCATAGCAAAAGATGATGAAAGTTATCAGTTACTCATAAAATGCAAAGCCATTTTGGGCCCAACAAGGGAGAAGATTATTGCAACCATCACAAAGTAAATGGACACAAAACCGATGAATGTCACATTTTGGCATGAATAATTCAGAATCTAATGAAGTCAAGGACTTTGAAGGAATTCCTTAGAGAAGCTTAAAGGATCTCTTACTCCAGAAATAATGGTAGCAACTTCAAATTCAAACTTCTATCAAGCTATGGAGTCTTGGGGAAATAATCCGCTAAGAACTATCTCTGTTCATATAAAATTTTAATTTCAATTGTGCTTTGATTTATGCTTAAATTTGATAATGTATTAAACACAAAATTTGAGTGCCTTTGTAGATTAAAATAATAATAGTCCACTGCATCCAAAAAACTTTGAAAGCATAACAAATTTCTAGTCATTTCAAAAGAAAGGCAAGTCAAATGTCTAGAGCGAAATAACTTATTTTTATTTGAAAGCTTGAATCAATATGAATAAATGCACCAATAGAATCTTGAAATACCATCAAACTTCCTTTATAAAATCGTCCTAAATATCCTAAACATTCCCAAAAAGGGGATTCTTGGGAAAATGCATGCTCTTATTCATAAAAATTGATTTGTCCATTAATATGGGCTTTTCAGACTTACAAACAAGATATTTCTTTTTGCTAAGCAATAACTAAGGAGGTATGACTATGTATGCTACATGAAGGTAGAAGTAATATGCACCAATTTTATTTTTAGTAAGTCATTTGGTTATCAAAGAGAATTTTTTACTCATGTCTTCAAGAAAATTGCTTTAAAGAATTAAAAAGGGATTATTTCTAATTATCCTATAGATAAGGGAAAGCAAACATTTATCTATTTCAAGAATTAATTCTTACAATATTCAGAGAATATCATTTGGCATTAGTAAATGCACTCCAAAGATCTTTAACCAAGCAAGCTCTGAGAAAAGCATTTTCAAAGCTACCTGAAATTTTCAGCAAAGAAAGACCTATACACTTTTTCCATGAACAATATTTTAAAAACTACCAAGATTCATCGGCCAAAAGCTCTAAATTGGTAAAATAAATGCTTATAAATTTCAAGGAAGGATTTATACAATCTTCGAAAAGTGTTACGTAGCATTAGTGAATGCTCAAAATTAATTTTGGCTGGTCATGTTTTGAAAAAACATCTTCAAAGCTTTATGAAATCATTAATATGGAAAACCCTATTCATGTTTCCTTAAGGAAAAGTCTTAAAACTATCAAATTTCACTGAAAAAAATTCTAAATAGAGAGCCTGTTCTTAGTTAAAATGCTATTAGTTAATGAATCAAGACCTTCTCGTCTCCTATTTACGATTTGTATCTCTATTAGAGAATGATTTAAAATCCCTTATTAAGGGCAACACTAAGGAAGGTTTCTTTATCAAAAGATCCAAGTAGTAAACTCTTTTTCGAAAAATAATCCTCTAATTTATCAAAAGGGTCCTCTTACCAAAAATTATCTCTCATAAAAAGAAATTTCCTGTCAAAGGAACTGGTGTTGAAAAGAAGATTTTTACAAACATTATAATGGGTCAAAACTATTTATGATCTTACCAAAGGCACCTTTTATAGGGAGGGTTAAAACCTCTAAAGCCTTTACCAAAGGCACCTCCTAGAGGGAGGATCAAAACCTCTAAAAGGCTTCTCTAGAAGCACCTCCTAGGGGGAGGGTTAAAGCCTCTAACATCTAGTCTAGAGTACCTCTTAGAGGGAAGGCCTAGTCTAGCACCCACTAACAACCTTTTAGAGGAAGGTCAATTAAACAAAAACTGTAACACTTTAAGGCAAAGTCAGATCCCAAAAGGGGCAAAGACAAAAGAAAGGGATGAAGATGTCCCCAGCTTGAAATAAAGTCAAAAGGCCCAATAGAGGGAACAAACAAGGAAATAGAATGAAAAGTGTCCACATCCCAAGGTAGAGGCCAAACTAAAAAGGGAATATAGACATAAAAAGGGAAAAAAATGTCGAAAGACACAAAACAAGTAAATGACTGGAGATGTCTGCAATTCAAAACAGAAATGGAAGTCTAAAGAGAGACAAAAAAGGAAAAATATTAGTCTACAAAATTTAAGGTGATTCAAAATAATAAGACACAAAGGGATTAGAAGATCAATGGAATGACAAAAAGTGTAAAGGAACGATTCTTTATTGGATGGACAAAAGTAACTTCACCGAAGGATAGATTAAGCCGAATCACTCCTAATTCTAGTTTTGCTTTAGAAGTTTGGTAACCCTCCATAGGATAGGAAGGCCTATATATTATAGGTATTAATATATTTATATAGATCTTTGCACTACTGAACAACCAAGCAGTAGGACAAAACATGCATTGATGGACGACCAATAAGTAGGATGAAATTTGCATCGTTGAACTACCAATAGTCAAATGGAGTTTGCACTGCTGAACGGCCAAGCAACCGAACAGAACTATCTGCTAAATGGTTGACTGCCTGGTTTTATGGAATTACTATTTCGAATGACTGAATGGCCTTGCTGAACTATTTGGCTCCAATGTAACAATAGTAATAGTAGGTTATAAGACTTTAGGATTATTAATCTATTTGCAGGAAACTTTTCTTTGAACAACGGGAATCCTCGTTGCTATTCAAAGTGTTAGTCCCTAATAAGTTTTCGGTAAAGCATTTTAAGATAATATTTTTAAATTAGCACTAGGTAGAATTAAGAATCATATTGCTTACTATTACTAGATTTTCTATTATAGTTGAATGAAATTTTGAGTTTTGTATTTGCGAGATGAGATGCTGGAAAACTTCTAATTAAGAATTTGTTTAATTTTTTTATTTTATTCCCGATTTTCTAATGGAATTTTGTGATGATTTATGGATTTCATTTTTGAATTTCTATTTTATAGATCCTGATCTTCTTGCTGGTTTCACGATAATTCTTGAGTTTTCCATTTAATTTATGGTTTTTTGAGGAATTCAATATTTTCCTACTATTATCAGATGGGATTTCTCAATAAGGATCTCTTGTCACCAAATGGATTTTCAATCTTCTCATTATTAGACGATGATTATAGCCCCCTGATCTTATTACTACCAAACAGGGATAAAGAATAAAAAATGTAATAAGAAGGCGAGCTAAGGGTTATACATCACCTTGTACTAAACTAGAGTTCTAAAGGAGTGAAGCTTAAACAAGAAGGAAGTCTGATGTAAAAGTTCCACAAGCAACCTAATGATAAAAACCAATTTCTGACGGCCAAAGAAAAATTAGTTCAAAAATATGTTTTGAAACTTATATTAACCTTTTAAGGGGTTCATGGAAGAGCCATGCCTTCCTCAACTACGTGACATTGTTTCATGTTTCTATTAGCGATACCAAAAAGGACTTATAATCTTATTTTCTGAAGAAAAGTTCTGAATGTTCTATCGAATAATGTTACCAAAACAATCCTTTGGATTTCCATTTTTAAAATTTACAATTTAAAATTTGTTTTATAAATTAACTATTATTTATTAGTCTCTTATTCCAATATTATAATCTTAACAAAAGCTATTATTTGTTTCATGTTTTGCATGAAAGATGATTACTGAGAAAAGCTCACTGAACATAAAGCAATACAAAAGAATCCTTGGCTTTTAACCTAAAGAAAAAAAGCTTTCTTTCATATTGGGGGGCTAATGTTATTACTACTATCATCAGGCGAATGTCCTACATGGCATTCAACCTTGACATTGTTAGAAACAACGACGACGATGATGTAGTGAAGGTTGTTGCTACCATTGTCATCATCAAGGAAGCCTTACACATCAGCTTTCCTCGACATCATTAACACGATGATGTGGATATAAGTAAGAATAGTCGGAAGAGCAACATCAAAGCTATTAGACTCGTCGAGGAACACCAAACCTCTTTCTCTATGTCGACGCCAATCCACATCACCATGGACAAACAGTTACGGTTGAAGCTCACCGGGGATCAATACTGCCGAGTCATCGAGCTTGATAGAGAGCACCACATATTTATTTATGCGATATCGATATCTATCAATATCGATGTCTACAGACAGTGTTGCATCACATTCTATCAAAAATGGAGCACTGGCATTGAGGAAAATGAATTGTACAAACTTTAATGCGCAACAATGCTGATCATGTCGAGGTAAATAAAGCGCTATCCATTGACACTCGACCAAGTTAAAGATGTCAAGATTTATGGATGCCGAGGCTTGTCTCTGACCAAACTCTAGGGATCAGGGGTCTTCATAAAAGGGGTCGATTTCTTCTGTACTCACTTCGACTCATTTCAATTCTGCTAACCCTAAATCGAAATGGGGATTTTCCTCATTGTAATACTGAAAGTGCTTTATCTACAATGATTTGTGTTTAATTAACAAGAAGATGGTCCGACTAACTTGATTTGTGTTATGATTTACACATTTATATGTTATGTCGAGTTTTACCTGAGCTTATAACCTCACTATATTCGATCAAGTTAATATAAACTTCTCCAAGCCTTGTAATTGTCTAGAACCTCGCTGACCTTTATATTGGCCTCACATTGAATAACTTCTTCCTCGATAATATCAAAAACCTCGATATCAAGGCTAAAGCTCGACATGAGTAAACATACAAACTCGATAACTATGACAGCTTTGAAAATAAGGTTGACGACCTCGATGACATCATACCCATCCTTGATGACTCCCATTTACCCCGAAAAGGCCCTTCTCTAAAACAATTCCTTTCTTATGCACATATGGGTGTTGGCGAATTTATTCCTTAATAATTCATTTTATTAGTTTTGCAGTAGATCCATTTTCATGTTTACATAAATAATTTATTTACACTAATCATGCTTAGCAAATATTAATAAAAAGGACATCATAAATGTTAAAACTGTACCTAGGACAATTATATGAATAGCAATATGGAATATATGCGAATAACCATTGTGATCTATGATTATTATGATGATTGTGGGTTCGAACCCCTGTCGTTCCAGAAAGTAATATCATGCAGTAACCACGATGCTAAAATACAATCTTTGTATTAACTTCTCGAAAGGGATGTTACAATTATAAAGCGGAAAACCAATGTCTAGAATTTCTCCTCAATAAATTTGATGGATTTAATAAAGATAAATGATTTTATGTATGCATATGTGTGTGTAAGAATTTTATTTTTGCTCATTAATAAAATATTTTTTTTTCCAGTAATAGAAATGTTTTTTTAATTCAGCTATAACATCATATAGATGTTTATATATGTATTAAAATTAAATTATATGTATATAATTGTCGAAATATTTATACATATATTTGATAAATACATATATGTATACATTCATTTGACTTTAAAATATGTGTGTCTATATATATAGGGAAAATCTATTAGGACATAAAATATTAACATAATTTGTGACACAATAGACCTTGTCCATTGAATTGCCTCTTGATTTCAACCCCATATATGAACACAATGAGATCCAATGGTCCAAATGTATTGTGTAACCAATTATGTTTTATTTTATATCCAAATTGTGGGCTATATATAATATTTAAACTCAAATTGACTAATTTAATTGAAATATAAATATAACTTTTTATATTTTTATTTAAACTGAAAGGAAAATATTATATATATAATGTCAAAATGATTATTTTAATTTAAAAAACCAAAAAGAAAAAGTAATTTTTATTTTTGACACCAATAAAGTTTTTTTTTCATTGTTAAATCCGAAAATAATACAAACCCTTTTTTGTGTCTATATATGGGTTGTGAGAAATGCCAAAAGAAAAACATATTTTTTATAAATATATATACATTTATATTATTATATGTATAATTAACATATGCAAGTTTATATATATGATCATTATTTTCGAAAATATTTTTTGTGTTTTTTCCCAAAAATGAAAACGTGATAGATGTATACATGTATCTGTCAAGGACCACTATTTTAACTGTTAAGTGATATGGAGTTGTAGGATAAAACTATAGAGGTTATGGTTTCGAAACCTTGAGAAATCAAAATGAGTTCTCTACTTGAATGAAAAGCCACACTTATCATCAAAAAATGTATGTATATTTTTTTTGGTAGCAAGAGTGTTACTTTACTCAAGCAAACCACTCATTTTGATGTCTTAGGGGTTCGAACTTATGAACTCTAAGAACTCAGCCTACAACATAATAGCACTACCGTTTGAGCTAGTGGTCTTTGACATGTAGACGTGTATTTGTAATATTATTGAAAGGAATGTGTACCATAGATATGTCGGTTATCGACATGTTGGTTGCTAGCTATCCCTCCTCAATTTACTGTTCATTTCTTATTACAAGTTTGGTGTGCAAATCCTAGCTTTAAGGCTTCAACCAATTTTGGAGGCTAAGGCTATATAATCTTTGAGTGTTTTTGAATAGGAGAAGATGTAGCTGTTTATAGCCATAAGAAATTATAAAGTCTCCACTTTTTCCTCTATTTTTAATCTGGATATAATCTAGGGATAGGGACATGGTCCAAATTCTCCCCTTCTCTCCTTGTATGGCTGGTCACAACTTGTCATGTGCTTCCATGATGTTGGGCCTAACTAGTATATTATATATTAATTAATTAGTTAGTTATTCTCATATATTTGATTAAACCAATATATAACAATTATATATTATTTTAATCAATTTTAAGAACTTAAATAATATGACTACCTGCACCTTCTAACACACCGATCCTAAGCTTATGATGACATTCGGACTCGCATCGGTGCCAAGAGGTACGAACTATTGATTTTTTAACTTAAAAAGACTAAGAATATAAGGATGAAATCTAAGAAATTTTGCACTTTCAAATCTCAAAGCGGATGGTAGTAAAATATAAATAAAAAATAATCGTCGCAGAAAATATCCCTAAAAGCACAATTTTAAAATATACGTAGTCATAATCAAGAGTATACAGTAGTACATCATATAGTCTGATAAGTACTAAGTATGATAAATAGTTACATAAAGAGTAATGGAAGCAACTCCAATGCTAAGCTTGTCTCTCCATGTGCTAATATTTGGGCCTATCATCTGCTACTATATCCTTCTGTAGTGGGGAAAAAAGAAAGGAATAGGTCAGACAAATGTCCAGTGAATGAGTTACATCATTAATGTAAGGTGTTCACATGTAATTGACTTCATTTATAATATATGTGACCTTGGGTGTTTACTTATGTTTGTGAATCACTACTAAGGTTAATTTCACTTGTTTAAAAGGTATAATTCTAAACATACCTACCCAACATTTTATAAAGGTTTATACTTAGGAACAACTAATCGAACCTTAAAACAACAGGTCAAACTACTAATCGGTCCTCGAAATAATGGCGAATCGAATAATAACTACTTGAACTCTTCCAACATAGGATCGCCTGCGAATAATAACTACTTGAACTCTTCCAGCATAGGATCGCCTGCTAATAATAACTACTTGAACTCTTCCAACATAGGATTACATTATAGTATCTACCTTGGGACTAGAGCCCAAACTATGACTACATTTTCATATTTACGCATTGGGGAGGAGCAGCCAATGCCGACTCGTGCCAGACGTCTTAGGGTCTGCTGCATCAATGTCCAATGTTAATGGTGACATAACGCCACTTATTGCACAATGTTGGGCATCCATTGACAATAATAGTATCTCATCCTTTTTGTCATGTATACCAATGAACCTCCCGTTAGTGCCAGACCACACATTTCTTCAGGCATCCTCATCAGTCTGCATGTACACCGTTGAACCTCTTGTGAGTGCAACTTATGATATGATCACCCATGTCGAATATCAACTATGCCAAATGAATAATGTCTAGGCCTAATTTTCGGCATACACTACCTCACTTGTCTCGTACATTGAAGAATCGTAAACTTAAGGAACTAGTTTCCCTACTAATATAATAACATCCATATATAATATTTATATATAACTTCAAGTTTAGGCCTTAACCAGAGGTTCAATTTGCGGCCAAAATTCGTTGATCGACCGACTGCTGGTCACTAGAGTGGTCGACCGACTCCATTGAGCCTATCAGTCGATCAGATTTTTTCTTTCTATTGAATCATCATCATTGTTGTCTATTAATTACATATTATCCATTACTGTAAAATGTTAACCACAGCGAACCATATTTTGTCAATCTACGATCGTCGATGTTTGCAATTTAAATTTCTAACACTTTCAAAAGCACATTTGTCATTAAAATGAATTAAATCTGGTTTAAATTTAATAGGGTATTGATATATCGATCCATATTTAAATTAACAAAAAATGTGTTCAACATAAACCAATTCTATCCAATAGTTTTCATTATCCGGATTTAGAGTAGACACGGATTATATATTCAAATAGGTTAAATTCTTATTCAATTTTCAATCTATTACAATTATTAGATAAACAATATTTCTGATTTAACCTAACCGATTATAGATCAAATAGACATAAGTAAACTTAATCGCATATATCTCCATATTAAGTACAAACCCACCCAACTCTAGAAAGCTTTCCCCCTTTTAATACATTTGGAATCGCCTCCGTATAGTGTAGAACTCCACTCGATTTAATTTAATTTATCTTTCTTCAATCTCTTGAATTTAATTTTAGTTTTTTCTAAATATTTTTTTATTTGAAGAGAGAGAGGGTTGAAGTTTCATAGAGACAGAGTTTTATTACGCTATGATTTAGTTAGGTTCTAATAGCAGCTTAGGGTTCTATTTATAGGGGTAGAAACTAACAACAACCATATGACTAAATATTATAAAATTCGGATCGTTTGACTAACCCAAACCCTAACCTGAAAGTCTCGATCGGCCAATCGCTTAGTTTGGAGCGGTCAATTGCTAGTGGTCGGTCGGTCTAATTTATCGTGTTAACCGGTGGAGCTTTCCTTATTTAAAATATTTCTTTCCTAATTTAATCATTAAATTATTTTCAGCTCCAAATTTTTAAATGTCAGTAACTTTTTCATACTAGTTTCGATTTTAAAACTTATACATGAAAATTGTCCAAAAAATCGCTATGAACGCAACAGTGCAACTTTTGCAGCCAAATTTGAACATTCGTAAATATTTCATTTCTGCATGGATTATATTTAATTTAATTTATTTTATTTAATTTCTTGTTTATTTTGCGAGGTGTCAATATTTTCCCCTTTACAAGGATTTGTCCCTTAAATCTCTAAGGATGGAAAAATGCATCTCATATGTATATAAATTAACACTTACAACCATCAACCACTAGAAATCATTGTCCTTAGTTCAATTTCTAATGCAATATGTACACATAGATATAGAACGCATATGAACCTATGCAAATGCCAAAATTATGCGGTCTTCTAATTTAGTCGACCACCTTAAATGTAAGTGCTTATGCCAGGTATCCAAATTTATGCAATATCCTATGTGAATATACATGCAATTTTACACGTATGTACAAACATTCAATCTATATGCAGCAACCATAAGCATATAACTTAGTGAAATAAAAAAGTTATGGTGTGAGTGTATGTTAATTTGACAATGTATTTACCTAAGTGTGCAAATATCTATTTAATAAACACATTCGTTAGCAAGCATCATCTAAAAAATGTCTTAATGACACGTTCGCAATAGTTTCTAGCATCCAATTGTACCTACTTATGGGGTATACTAAGATAGAACCCAAACATTAAAGTAATTTATGCTTATTTAACTAAATGTACCAGGAAAGTGTTCTGGATGTGTAGCATGGATCTTCTCCTCGGGCCCCCATGTACTCTCCACTGGATTATCTCTTCACTAGACGTTAACAAGCTTGATAACTTTATTACGGAATCGTTTTGTACCAGGCTCTAGAATATGAGTGGGTGCATAAAGAAAAAGTGACCCCCTCTCTACTTCCACCTCCTATAGCTGACTCGACTCGACTAAAGTCGCCATATCGTGTACTTTCACAAGTGTGACACATGGAAAATGTCGTATACGTCCATTAAATTCTTAGGAAGCTTCACTCTCTAAGCTAATTTCCCTACTCTATTAGTGATCGAAAAAGGCCCTACAAACCTTGGTGCTAACTTCCCCAAAGTACAAAATTTCATGACATGCATACGGCGAGACCTTCACGAAAACCATGTCGCTTATTGCAAAATCAAACTCTATGCATATCTTGTCAACGTAAGATTTCTGCTTATCTTGCATGGTCTTCATCTATCTACAGATCATGTCTACCTTCTATGATATCTCTATCTCTATATTTGGTCCACGAATAATCTTATATGTAGTGTCCCAATAACAGGACGGTGAAATACAAGGCCTACAGTACGATGCCTCAAACGGTATCATCCTAATACTCTCCTGATAGATATTATTATAAGTAAACTCCACTAGCGGCAAGTGAACCTCCCAAGAGCCTCTGAAATCTAAGATATACATCTGAAGTATGTCCTCTAACACCCAGTTCACCCTCTCCATTTGTCCATCAGTCTACGGGTGATAAGCAGTACTCAAACTCAACTTAATGCCTAATGCCTTTTGAACACTCCTTCAAAACTTGCCGGTGAAAAGTGAATCTCGGTGGTTAACAATACTAGATGGAACTCCATATAATTTAACTATTTCCTCACATATAGTGCCAGCAAAGACGCATCAATCCTCATACTTCTAACTAGAACAAAGTGAGCGTATTTGGTCTGACGGTCGGTTATTACCTAAATACTCGCATTCCTCCTCTTACTCTAGGTAGTCCATCAATGAACTCCGTAGAAAAACTCTCCCACTTCCACTATGGAATATCTAATGGCTGGAACAATCTTCTAGACTTCTTCTGCTCTGCCTTTACCCTCTAGCAAGTCATACATCTAGCCACATACTTTGCCACATGCCTCTTCATATCATGCTAATAAAGGACTCCTTTCATATCATGCTATATTTTTCCTCTGCCGGCATGAATGGTCATCCTAAAATGATAAGACTCGGATAGTACTATGTGTCAAATCTATAATAAGAGGAACACATAACATACAATCTCTCTGTAACCACCTCTTCAAGTCAATGGCATTGTGCCTTAAATGACTCGATTACTCTCCTCTACTAAGCCTCTCAAAATAATCCAATAGCTTCTTATCCATTTTTTGGCTTACCAAACGCGGTCCATAAATGTAGGTTACATATCCAAAGCTGCTAACAATTCCAGAGTGATGTTTGAAAATTATCGAAAATTAAATGTAGAAATAAACTCCTAGTGCTTCCACTCTAAGAATATTGCATGCTTCCTACTCAAGGCATCGACTACAACATTTCTCTTTCCTAAAGTATAGAAGATATCAAAATCATACGATGTCAAAATTCCATCCACCTTTGCTGCTTTAAATCCAAATTCTTTGGGAGAATAAATACTTCGAAGATTTATGATCCGTGTACACCTCAAACTGCTCTCCTAATATATAGTACCTCCATGAATTGAGTGGAAAGATAATAGATGCCAACTTAAGATCATGGATAAGATAGTTTCTCTCATGGACCTTCAATAATCCACTAGCAAAGCTCACCACTCTCCTTTCCTACATCAAAACCGGAGCCAACCCCGTACTGCAAGCATCGGTATATACTGTGAATGCCTTAGTACCGTTGGGTAATACTAAAATAGTTGCACTATTCAATGGCTTAGTTGGCTTGAAAACCAAATTTGAGTAATATTAAAATAGTTGCGCTAGTCAATGCCATAGAAGTGAGAATTTGGGTAATACTAAAATAGTTGCACTAGTTAATGCCATAGAAGTGAGAATTTGAGTCCCATGAGAAAACCAAATTCTTCTTGTTCAGCTGGGTGAGAGGGGCATAGATTTTAACGAAATTCTTAATGAATTTGCTATAGTATCCCATTAAATCAAGGAAACTCTCACTTCTATGGCATTCTTCGTAAATGCCAATCCTATACTACAAAAACTTTACTAGGATCGATCACCAGCCTATGTATAGAGACAACATGTCCCAAAAAGCATATCTCCTTGTGCTAAAAGTGGCATTTGAAAAACTTCGCCTTCAACTTATGTCCATGGAGTGTATTGGGAAATTCTTTTAGATGCATCCTATGCTCCTCCTCACTCCTTGAATAGACTAAAATGTCATTCAAAAATGCCACCATGAACTTAATTAAACAACCTTTTAAAAACTCTGCTCATTAAGTCAACAAAATAGGTGGGTGCATCAGTTAGTTTAAAGAGAATGACTAACTACTCATAAAGTCTGTTGAGTGTAAAAAATTCATTCTTCCGAATATTGTCATGGGCTGACAACCGTTGGTATCTGGTTTCCAAGTCAAGCTAAGAGAACACCTTTGCTCCAACCAACTGATCAAAGAGATTATCTATACAGAGCAGTGAGTAATGATTCTTCTTCATCTACTTATTCAGCTCATGAAAATCGAAGCAAAGCCTTAGAGATCCATCTGCCTTAGTGGCAATAACAACTGGGGCTTCCCACTCTGAAATGCTCCTCCTATTGAAGCCCTTCTCAATAGCTCACTCACTTGCTTATTTAGCTCGCGTATTACTTTAGGATCCATTTGCCTCAAAGTAAGGGAACAAGTCTGGCATTCTCCTCTAGATAAATTCAGAACTCGATCTCTCTCCCGAGTGGAAGACCGGTAACCTCAAAAAAAAATATTTGGATTGTATCTAACTATAGGCATTGAATCTAACTCATTATGTGATAGGTCTAATAAATTTAGAAAACTCAACATAACCGAACGTGTAGGATTGCAATAAACCTCTTGACTGCATCCACTACAAGTACCCAACCTAATAGTCTTTCTGTCATAATCTAAGATCACCCCACACATGGTCATCCAATCCATGCCTAAAAATAAACCAAACCCAAAATATCTGAAGAAAAAAGCTTCACAGTCGAACTCTGGTCCCAAAATAAACAATTTCAAACCCCTATATATCATAGATAATTAAGCTAATCCTCCAATAGGGTTTGACACAACTACTGGGTCTGTAACTATGCTAGTGTCAAAGTGTAACTCATGTACAAGTCAACTCAAAATAAAAGAGTATGATGCCCAATGTCAAATAAGGTACGAATGGATAAATTAGATAGAGTTTACGCACTTTTAATCACGACCTTCTTCCCCTTGTCCACTGTTGGAGATGCACTTGAGCCGGGAACAACATCTAGTGCGCATGTTGAAATTACTTGGGTAGAGGTCTTCTATGTTGCTAGGCACTCCCACCTCATGTGCTTGAATTAATTAAAGTTGAAAAACTTGATCTTCGAGATGTCTGTCTTGCACTCTTTTGCAAAATGAACCCTCTTCCCACATTTCCTTCATTTGAACTCTTGCTTCTTAATCTTCCCTTAGGCCCCCATTTCGCCCTTGATTCAGCTAAGGAGCCTTTCCTGTCGACTTCATGGGCTCACTCTTCCCTTCCTCCTTGGAGGTAGGATTCAACAAAGCCATCTCCACCAGGCCCTCATAAGTCACACCCATGGGAATATGACTAAGGGCCAATCCTTGAAAAGGTTAATTTAGCCCCTTAGCAAGCCTCAAAACTTTCTTGTGAGGGGTAGTGATCATATTCAAACCAAACCTAACCACCTCATTGAGATGATTTACATAATCCTTCATCAACATCTCTCCTTGAGGCAAATGAATGAACTTCTCCAACTGTACTCCCTGCTTAACCATGGAAAGAAACTTCATCTCAAAACACCTTCTAAACTCTCCCTAAGTCATCTCTCCCTCACCGATCTCTACCACTACTACATCTAATCAATTGATTTCCTCTCCCTGTACATGCCAAGTATCAAGTTGTTTCCTAACATCATCTCCAAGACCCATTAATTCTAAATCCTTACACAAGTGCGAATCCATGCCTTTGAGTCTACATAAGAGTCGGTCTCCATATATGGCTTCCCTCCTTTGCTCATGAAGTCCTCACATAGCTTGGCAGAAATGATGGTAGGTGGGTGGGTAGAAACTACACCTGGCTCCCACTCTTTGGGTCCCCTATTAAAGTTAAGCTTGGTTTGCCCTCTTGCTTGTAGATACTTGTGAAACCATATCGAGCTGTTCATGCCCAGAATCTCATCTGCATAAGCTAAGCCGTAATCAATAGGACTACATCCTTTCTATCTCTGATTTAGGAATTATTAGCACATTTCCACAGATGGTACTGGTAAGAATAAGTGGCAGCGTTTTTCTATATTATACTTAAAATCCTTGGAAAACTTCTATCTATCCATACACACACACACACACACACACACACACTTTTAGATTGGAAAACCCAGTTTTACAAAATAATTCAAATATACCTCTCTAGCTCCTAAGGAATTTTAAACCTGATACCAAATGTGACAACCCACACATCTTGACACATTGATCCAAAGCCTAAGGTGACTTTTGGACTCATGTCAGTGCCAAGAGGTACGAGCTATCAATTTTTTATAAACATTACGTAGACTAAGAATATAAGGATAAAACCTAAGATATTCTATATTTCAGGTCTCACAGCGGAAGGTAGTAAAATATAAATATAGAGAATAATCATCCTAGAAAATATCTCAAAAACATAATCTCAAAACATATGTAGTCATAATCCATAGTTTACATAAATACAACATATAGTTTGATAATTACCAAGTACAATAAATAGTTACATGGAAAGTAATGGCAAATAATAAGCAAGTCCAATGCCGAGACTGCCTCTTCATGTACTAATCTTTGGGCCTGTCACCTGCTCCCCTGCCCTTTCGAAGTGGGAAAAAAAGAAAGAAGTGGATCAGAGAAAAGTATGGTGAATGATTAACATCATTATTATATCGTGATCACATGCAATTGACTTCATTTATAATATATGTGACTTAGTGTGTGTTAATTATGTATATGAATCATCACTAAGGATATAATTATAAATACACCTACACCAACATCTTATGAAGGCTTATTCTTAGGATCAAATAACTAATTGAATCTTAACAACAAGTCGAATAACTAATCAAAGCTCAAAACAACAATGGATCGACCAATAACTACTAAAACTGTTTCGACATAAGATCGCCTATAATATCTACCTTGGGACTATGTCCCCAAACTATGACTACATGTATCATATTTATGTATTGAGAAGAGGCCTAAAATATTTACTGTCACCAAAGATGTCTTAGGGCCCCCGCATCCGCATCTAGTCTCAATGGTAATGTAATACCACTTAGCGCACAACGTCGGGCGTCCATCAACAACAATGGTATCATGTCCTCATCATGATGTATACCAAGGAACCTTATGTCGATGCCGGGCCACATAAATCTTCAAGCATCCTCATTAGTATTGCATATACACCTTAGAATATTCTATGAGTGCAACTTGCGATAAAATCATCCTTATTGAATATCGACTACGCCGAATGAATAATGTCTAAGCCTAATTGCCAATGTACACTACCTCACTAGTCCTACATTATTGAAGAATCTTCGACATAGGGAACTGATTGCCCTAATATTTTACTAAATTTCATATATAATATTTATATATGAAGTACAAACTCGGGTCTTAGGTTGAGGTTCAATCTACGATCAGAAGTAATTAGCCGATCGATTATTGCTCGTTGAAGCGATTGATCGCTTGCAACTGACTGGCTCTAGTGAACCTATCGACTGATCGAAGCAGCCTTTTTGTTTAATCATCATCATCATTCTCTTTTAATTACAAATTATCTAGTATAGTAAACTATTAATTATAGTGAACTCTATTTTGTGAATCTATAATCCCTAATATTTTCAATTTCAATTTCTAAACTTTCATAAGTAGATTTATCATCAAAAGAAATTAAATCTGGTCTAGAATTAACAGGATATTGATGTATTAGTCCATGCCGCTTGGTGTAGAAATTCCTTTGATTTAATTTGTTTTCTCCTTCTTCAATTTCTTGAATTTAATTTCAGTTTACTTTTGACGTATTTTTTATTTGAAGAGAAAGAGGGTTGAAATTTTAGAGAGACAAAGTTTTGTTATGATTTGATTTAATTAGAGTTTTGTTAGCACCTAAGGTTTTATTTATAAGGTAGAAACTAATGATAGCCATACGACCAAATATTATAAAATGCAGACCGTTTAGCCAACCCAAACCATGCCTGAAAGCCCCAACTAGTCGATCGCTTGGTTTGGAGTGGTCGACCGGTCTAATCTATAGTGTTTGCCGGTGGAGCTTTTTTTATTTAAAATATTTCTTTCCCAATTTAATTATTTTTGACTCTAAATTTTTAAACGTTAATAACTTTTCATACTGTCTCCGATTTCAAAACATTATATATGAAGTTGTCCAAAAAATCACTATGAATGCTGCTATTTAAGTTTCATAGTCAAATTTGGATGTTTGTAAAAATTCCATTTTTACCCTATTTATATTTTATTTTTTCTTTTATTCGATTTTTGATTTATTATTCGAGATGTTACAAATAAATAATTAAATGCCATAAAAAATTAGTACAACATTTACATTAGTTTTGTTATAAATTTATAACATTTATAAATTAATCTAAATTAGTTGAACTCTAAAACTAGCTAACAACATTATCGTGTTGACTCTTTTGTGTTAACTCAGTCATAGTAATATTTAAACAATTCAAATACTATAATTTATATGGACTTTGTTGAAGTTTAGTATCGAGCAAGGGTTCAGTTGCTTATAGATCATCTTGGTGAAATCCAATTTCATTTGATGACGTAAAGTAGTCATCAGAATTGAGAGTACTGCTGATCTTAAGTAGATAGACTGTACTTTGGTTTTTTTCAATCACATGAAATCTTGATTGTGTAATGCACACATCTTGGTATACATTGAACCACTTGAAGTGAAAGACTACTCAACGAAGGATGTGTCTTCTTCATTGTTAAAGGTAGCATCGTAACCGGTAGTCTGCTTAAAATGAAAATCTTTAGCCAAAGTAAAATGGTTAATCAGCAAATGTTATCAGATTGAACCAAAGACATTAAAGTAGTTTATGTAATTAACTACAGATATTATTGAATTTTTTGACCTCTAATATATACTCCATTATATATAGATATAATAAATTAGAAGTTAATTTAAGGTATATTAAGTAGAAAATCCATAAATAATATATTATGTGATCGTAGTTACAAATTGTTGTAATCATGAAAAATTTATCATTTTATTTAATAACATATTATTTTAAATATTCTTGGTCAAGATGTTTCGAGATAGGATATCGATACATTAACACTCTTCGAATGTTGGGATGTGTATTACTTATGACCACTGCACTAAGGGGTAACATGTAGTTTATGACAACTCGCACCTCCAAACACACCAACCAAAAGCCTTAAAGAGACTTTCGATCTCATGTTGTGCTAAGTAATACGAGCTATCGGGTTTTAAAACATTACAGAGACTAAGATAAATCTGAACGCCCTACACTTTCAGATCTCACATCAGATGGAAAAGAAATATGAGTACCGAAAATAAACTTTTTAAAAACATAGTCTCAAAAATACATAGTTCATACACAGAGTTCCCAAATTACTATATAAAATCTGATAGATAATAAATAAAATAAATTTTTACATGGAGAAAAACGATGAATAAAAGAACTCCAGCACTTAGCTCCTTTATCCATGTAATATGCCTAGGCCAAGTCAACCGTCGCCCTATCTTCCTATGGGGGGGGGGGGGGGGGTAAAGGAAATAAAAGCAGTGGATCAGACAAAAGTCTAACGAATGAGTTATATTACTAATACAAAAGGCTCAAAAGCAATTAACTTTATTTATAATCTGCATGAACTAGGGTGTCATTTTTGGTGTTTGTGAATTACCTACATTGGATTAGTCATCTTAACCTATGGAAAATAGTTCCAATTAAACCTACACCCTTGACATCTGTCAGGGTTTCATACTTAAGAATCAAACAATGGATCGACTAATAATCTCTAGGACTACCCCTAACATAAGATTGCATGGAATATCACCCTTGGGTGTGCATTCCCTAAACAATGACAATGACTATCATATTTGCGCATTGATTGGACCTTGCAATGCCAAGCTCGCATTGAACCTAATAACTGGTCGACTTATGGCATATGCATCCGTGTCAAGGATCTTGGTGGTAACATCTTCTATGCACCGCTTCGGGCATCTGTCAATAGTGTTTGGGCAAACTTCCTGTGTACATCATAGAAACCCCCATTAGTTCTAAACTATGCATCGTGTTAAGCATTCCCCAATAGTGTTCAGGTGCCACTAAGGAACTTCTCATTAATGTCATGTGCTCTGCACTACCTTTGTGATCAAACCGCCCTAATATTTAAATATAAAGTTTGCATGCTAAATAGTTTCCAGGCCTAATTGCCCACATACATGTTTGCTTCAAATCCATGGCATCCGAAAGTCAAGTCATGGAGATTAATCTTCCATGCACGTACAAATTATATGTTAAACCTGTGCCCTAGGCTGAGATTACACTTGCAAAACAATAACCAGTCGACCACCTGGCATATAGCAGTCAACTGGCTCATAATTTCCATCGACTGGTTGGTTTCAATTCCTGATTCAATTTATTTTTCATTAATTTTTAGTAATGCATAGTTTGCATAAATGTTTTATTATACTTTTCTGACCAGATTTTTATCATTAATTTATCTATAATTCAACTTGATGTTTGTGCATAAACTATAATTTTGTTCACATGAATTTAAAACTATTAACTTTACTACGTGTATATTTATACCTTTCTATGCAAAATCAACATAGATATTTAAATAATGTTATACATTTTTTAAATCTCAAGATTGAATCAGGGTGACTATAGAGATATTCAAATTCACTTAATTTAATCAGAGTTCTTATCAGTAAGGGTTTAAAGAGAATCAATCTAATCTGCTTTCACTACTTTTTATTATACATAAAATCCATATTTTTCCTTCTTATTTATACACAGATGAGTACGATTTGTTAAAGATCATCTTTGAGTAGAAATCGTTATCTCAAATTTAAAAGAAACCAATCCCAAATCAAATAGGAACATAAAAAAATTAAAGTACATATGAAACAACGTTCTTTAGTAATCAACCCATTCACCTCTTAAATGCTCGCTTCCTCTTATTCCGACTTGAATTGTCTCCTCTTTGGTCTTCCCTTTTATTTGATTTTATTTTGAATTTGATTTTTTTTGAAGTTTGGAAGAGGTTGAGAGATTTTTGGAAGAGAATGGAATTCAGATGTATTGCTAAGTGTAAGATTAGGGTTTCAGATTGACAATAGTGAGGATTTACATCTCTATTTATAACTGCAGGAATTAACGTTAATCGTTGGATTTAAAACTAAAAAATCCAAGCAGTTTTGCATAGGCTAACCTTAACCGACTTAACATGACAAGTCGGCCAGTCAATACTAGGTGATCGACTGCTCGTTGTCAACTAGTCCTACTTTGGCCGTCGAACGGTTAATGTTAATTAATTACTTCTACTAATGTTCACTTTCTTTGATTTATTTCCTTAAATATGTTTTCAAATTATTTTTTATTTCAAAACTTTAAATGTTAATAACGTTTATCTGTGAGCATTGATCATGAAACTTTATATACAAACACCATAACAAATATATCCTATTACAACTAGATATTTACAAAGGATTTTTAATAACTAGTTTTAACTGAGGGTTGTAATAAAGGGTTTTTAACAACTGGCTCTAATAGATAATTGTAACAAGGGGTTTTTAACAACTAGTTTTTTCTGCTAGATGTAATAAAAGTTTTTTCTAATAACTGGGTTTTCCTATCATTTGCAATAAAAATATTTTTAACAACTGTTTGTTTTAGCCAGTTGTAGTATAAGTCTATAACAACTTATTAGTTTTTACCATTACAAATATTGAATATTGAATAACTAATAATTAATATTAAATAATTACTATTAAATAATTAATAATTAACTTTTAATAACTAGAATTAAATATGTAATAATTAATAGTGAATAATTCATTTCTTAGGATAATGAGTGATCGCCACAAAGAGGAGAGCACCCTTATAAGTTTATTCCACACTTAAGAAGAAGCAACCAACAAGCCTGGCATGGCGAAACCCTCATAAAAATAAGATAAAACAAAAACTTCCTCCCAAAACCTATATAAATAAGGTCCATAATAAAAATATACAATAAAACAAAATGTGATAAATGCCCGAACTCTCAAATCGGCCGAATCCATCCAATCCACCAAAGCCCAAACATCTCAATGAAATGTGTAATCTTCTATATTATCTCTCACAATATAAACCTATTTCTAGCTCTTTGTACTGTTGCTCATATCTAATAATATAAAAATCACTATGCTTCACTCTCCCTTTAAATAGCCTGCGCTTTTCCAAATTTAAACTATTCAACATATTAACCAATTCGAATAAGCAACATCATGACAGCCTCAACCTTCATAACTGCTAAATAACCTCTCTCGATACAACAAGTAGAAAAATCATAGCACTATCAAAATATTCATCAACTCCCGTACATATATCAATTCACCGACACACAAGCAATCTCCATTGCAACAACCAACTATGATATCCTGAATTGCTTATCCAAGAGTTTCAGTTCAAACCACTTCTAGAAAAATGTCAGCAACACTTTCACTTACTATAATACAAACTCTGATAATCCGATGCAAAGATGTTTTCAAAGAAAACCTAAGCATATTCACCACTAGAGACAGCCAAAATAAATAGTCTTTGAGTGCTGTGACGACCCGCCTTTCAAAACCCAAAAAGACGTATCATCATTAAGAAAGAAAGGGATAGAAATAGAAAAGAATAGAAAGAAAGAATAACAACATCAGAATCTCACAGCGGAATGGAACAAAATATAATACATCACATAACTATTACATAGTTATACATTGATCAAAGTTATACAATACCATATAACAGAACTGTTATATACATATATGTCCATACATACATCCAAAATACTACACTAACTACACAGCGGAACTACATATATAGATACAAACGTCCGGTCTTCTTCCCAAAAGCTTCTCTAGAAAATCAACACTCCAAATACCTATCACTTGGCTACTCATAAAAATTTGAGTAACCAAGAGTTTATGAAAAACAAAATATAAATTTCGGTCAGACATGGGTCTGGTGTGAGTAAACGGGTTAAAATTGTTTAACTTTGAAAACCATTTGAATAAAGGTATCACGTAAGACTCCCCGCACATAAATACGGGTAAGATTTTACCTTACGCTAACCAAAACATTTTATAGGAAATCCAGTGATATTATAATAGTGTCTAGGGTTTTCAAGTAAATAAAAAATAGCCGAAATTGTTACATGATTAAATTCCAGCTACTAGCCACGAAAGTGGGTAATACAAATCAAAACCGTAGGGTCTCGCAGGGAAAATGGGTTTCCAACAATGGCAGGGCTACTGGGGTACCGCCCGTCACAGTACGAGGCCTAGATCACCGTACCCAGGATCACTCCCGACCCTCTACAACACAAGGCCGGAACCATTCCTTACTGAACAGTCCCGAACAAGATAACCCCGCAGTTATGGCCAACAGCTGCTCACACAGCCGAAATAAAGGGACATCTAGACAGAGGTATACCTCGTCCTACTTGGGCATGACCCACCTAACCTTGCTGCATATCCCCTGTTTTAGCCATTCCCGGTTAATGAGGCTTGAGGCTGCGATTACCTTTATTGAACATTATTCTTAGAATGCTCATCGTCCGCCTGACGATGTGCTGAAAGCATTCTCCATACAAGTTCGTTCCGGGTTCGAACGAAACCGAAGGCATTATCTCGTTAAACTCATTTTGGAATCACCCTCAGAGTTAACGACGATAACCCTTGCATTCCGAAACACCATCTCGATCACCATTTGATAAGTCACGACCTATCGTTTAATTTGGATCGATGTGGTTTTCGAAGAATCAAAACTGATTCTTCCGATCCCGATCTCATCGAAATCCAAACGCCATCTTAAAGGCCAAGTTGTCTATTTTGTCTTAACAGTTCAATTCAATATTAAGAATTCACATAATAGATATCACAAATAAATCATACACAATCATCACAAATATATACAGAATATATCACAACCTATCACAAAATATCATCAACAAATATCAGAGTCAATCAAACAGAATTACCAATTCATACCAACACAGTTTGGTTTACTTAACTTAATTAATTGCTTAAGAATAAACTATTTTATTCTGCTTAATTAATTATGATTAATTAACTTATTAATGATCAACTAATTACTTAGTTAATCATTAATTATCAATGTATTAATCATCTAATCTTTAATTAATCATTTAATTACCTAACTTTTATCCATTAATTATTACTTAATTTCTCAGTTAATTAATTTATTCTTAATTGTTAATTAATAACTTACTTATTAAAAATTAATTACTTATTTAATTATCACAAATTATTTAATTAATCATTTATTATCAATTTTATTAACTATATAGTCCTTAATTAATCACTTAAGTTAATTGCCATTTATTTATTAATTAATTAACCTTAAGTAATTAATTAAATTTTCTTAAGTTAAACTGATAAAACCCAAGATTAATCCCTAATTACAAATTTAATTAAAGTTATTAATTTAATTTCAAGTCTAAATTAATTTACATTTAGAATTACCTTATATTAATTAACTATCTTTACAGACATTTCTTTAATAAACTTTTAAATCAAGTATTAACCTAAAACTAACTAATTTACTTTATTAACTTCGTTATTCAAAATACTTAAAGTAATTAGGCACGTCCATTAGGGAGTGGACCCGAGGCAGGCACCACCCTTACTCGAGAAAGTCTCGAGTTCCCCCGTGTTCTTCCCCGCGTCTCTCTCTCCCACTCCACCCTCTTCTTCTTTTCCTGTTTCTTTTTTTTCCTTCTTCTCATTTTTTTTCTTCTTTTAGCTTAAGTTATAAATGAAACTGCAGTGTCAATCTCACGCATGCGACCCAGAGTCGAACTCGAGGCAAACACCCAAAGCCTCAAGCACGAGCACGCGTAAAACCAAAACAGTCCATCGGACATCCCCACGCCACCGTGCACGTGCACGGTGGTTCGCCTCGCCTCCGGTGACCCACGCTATCACCCACAAACCCCAATTTAACCGAGCACTCGAAATCAATACCCAGATTTTCAAATACAAGTCGAAAACGAAAAAAATTGCCTGAAGCTCGCACTAACCATTCGAACGCACTGGCCAAAATCGCTTCGGCCTATCAATGGTGACCACCTGAGGCGATGGAACTTCACCTAAACCTCGACCACATCCTCCCCTAACCCCTCCTAGAATCGCGTTCAACTCGATTAACATATGGAGCCGGAACACAAAAATTTACAGAGCATTGAAAACGTAAGAACTAAACCTTATCTTCGATTCATTCCACAAATTCTTGCATTAAAAAAAATATTTAACATTTTTCCTATGTTATTACATATTCAAACTTGCTTCATATGAAATTTCACAAATTAAAATTAATTGAATTTACCGTAATCGACAAAAGTGTAACTTTGGTTCATATTCAATCTGTACCTTAAATATTGAAGTAAAAATCATCGTCTTCATTTTAAAAATCCTAACTTTAGGCGTTTACTTAATATATGAGTTCGAATTAACAAATTAAAATCTTTGAGTTTTCACATATTAATTTGTTTCCACTGTAAACTTTGAATATACAGAGTTTGAACTTCACTGTCACCTTCAAAACCTAGCTCCAAGTCATAAATTTTCAGTTTTAAACAAGTATATTTAACTTAAATTCCTAAGTATAAAGTATTTGCAAAAGGAAATATTTCAAATTTCCTACTGTTATTTCTTTGTAATCAAGGATATAGAAACATTTCCTAAAATATTTGCAGTGCACTGGAACATACAAATCCTTATTCAAACCATACAACAAGCTCAGAATTTCATAGATCAATTACCCAATTTTTTAAAAATTTAAAAGTAGTGTATGCTTACTCACCAAAATATGTGTTGAACAGAAAGTGATATGTTGAAGAAGAACATTGCAGGTTTGATTCCGAAGCTTTTCTTTTGTTTTTTCTGTTTTGAATTATATTTAAGTTTGCAAAGTAGAGCTATTTATTTTCTTTTCTTATCTCAGGTTGGCTGCTAAGTTTTGTTAAGTTTTAGTGAACGACCACAAGAATATGATGCATATATATAGAAATCTTTGAACAGTATAGGTTGTATCTAGACAGTTTTTTACTTGTATTGCCATTCTTTTGATTGGCTATGTATTAATATACTGCAGAATGAAATGATCACAGCGATTTCGGCTGTAGGACTTGCTTGAACAAAATGTTGTGCTAATTTAATGCTTATGCTTTCATTTATGATAACATGTAATTAATGGTTACTGATTCTTGTTTATTTTTTTGTACTGGACAAAGATTTGTTTTATTTTATTGAAGTGAATAACTTTGTTTCTTATGCATATAAAGTTTACAGCAGCACATATGTTTTGTTTTTATTTTATTTTTACTGGACAATGATCTTTTGAACATGCATTTGGTTATCTTTGTTATACATAGGTGTATACAGGTTATGTGAACAGATTTTTTTTTGAATTGTACATATGCATATATTATGTAGTAATGTATGTTTCCTAAACTTACCCTATATGTATATGTAGAGTTATCATAGTTTCTAAATCTTATTCTATTTGTAATTTAATTATCAAACATTGATTCATAACATATACTTGCATTTATATATTTCGTATTTATATTTATACCTTATATTTACATTATAGCTTTCTTATGTTCATAATTATGTTTTATACTTATGTTTTTATGTTTATGTTTAATATTACTATGTTTGTTTATTTTTAGACATTATCATTTAAAAACTACAATTATATGTTCATATGTATATTATCAAAGAATAAAAATATAGAGTCTTTGATTTTTTTTATTGAATAAGAGAGATTTTGTTATAAACAATTTCAAAGATTTTCTTTTTTTTTTTCAAATCAAAATTTCCTTTATAGTCACATGTATAACTGATAAATAATTAAGATCTCATCAGTTTATAATTTAAGATGCCTGCATTTAATTTAAATTAGATTAAATATTTATTAAAATATGATGTCAAAAATTCCGGGTTGTTACATTCCTCCCCCCTTAAAAGAATTTCGTCCCCGAAATTTAAAACAACAGTTAATTCAAAAGCTTTTATATTAATAATCCAAACATACATATCATCCATATAATAGCAACCAATCAAACAGTCTACTCTAACAAACATCACTAGTTATCCGGACATAAATCTGGATAAGTTTTCCTAAAGCTATCGAGAGTTTTCCAGGTACAATCTATGGTCCTCACTCCACTGCACTTTAACGAGTTTCACCACTTTGCTCCTGAGTTGCTTCTCGTCCTGATCCACAATCCGAACTGGATTTCTGACCACAGTTAAATTGGGTTCCACTTCCAAATCTTCTTGAATTACTGGTTCCACAACCAGTGATGGATCATGAACAAATTTTCTCAAATGCGATACATGAAATACATTATGAATCCCAGACACCCGCTCTGGCAATTCAATCCTATAAGCTACTGCTCCAATTCTCTCCAAGACTCGAAATGGTCCAATATATCTCGGAGCAAGTTTTTCCGTCTTTCCGAATCTTATAGCACCTTTAATTGGGGAAACTTTGACAGAAACCAAGTCTTCGATCTCAAATTCCAATGGTCTTCGTCTTCTATCAGCATATTTCTTCTGACGATCCTGAGCAGCTTTCATCCTTTTCTTGATAAGCTCAACTTTCGCAGAAGCTTCTCGAATAAGATCGGATCCGAGCACAAGACGATCCTTCGATTCTATCCAACAAGATGGGGATCTATACGGTCTTCCGTATAAAGCTACATAAGGAGCCATCTTAATACTTACTTGATAACTGTTATTATAAGAGAATTCTACTAAATGAAGATGGTCTTCCCACGATCCTCCAAAATCCAAAACACAAGCCCACAGCATATCCTCAAGAATACGATTAAGCCTCTCCGTCTGTCCGTCCGTTTGAGGATGATAGGCTGTACTCAATCTCAAATTAGTTCCCATAGTTGATTGCAGAGCTTGCCAGAATTTGCTGGTGAAAATAGGATCACGGTCACTTACTATACTGACTGGAACACCATGCAATCTAACTATCTCCTTCAAGAAAATTTCCGCCTGAGAAACTGCAGTACGAGTTGCCTTAACTGGTATAAAATGGGAACTCTTAGTTAAACGATCCACAATAACCCATATACCATCATTTCCTTTCCTAGTTCTTGGCAATCCGTCAATAAAATCCATCGAAATCATCTCCCATTTCTAATTCGGAATTTCCGAAGGCTGCAATAATCCGGCAGACTTCTGTTGATCACCTTTAACTTGTTGGCAGATGGCACAACTATTCACGAATCTAGCAATATCTTTCTTCATGCCCGGCCACCAAAATACTCTCCTCATGTCCTTATACATCTTCGAGATTCCCGGATGAATATTCAATTTGGAACGATGACCCTCAGATAAGACTTCCTGCTTCAAATCCTTGAAATTCAGAACACGAATTCTTCCGTTGATCCTTAATGTTCCTTGACCATCGATTTCAAAACTAGGACACTGACCCTTCCTAACTCTTTTAATGATTCCTCTTAATCTATTATCTGCCTCTTGCTTGCTTGAAATCCTTTCAATAAGAGATGGAACCACTTCCAGAAGAGATAGAACCGCATTCCTGCTGAGAGCATCAGTTACAACATTCGCTTTTCCCGGAGTGTACAGAATATCCAAATCATAGGATGCTAGAAATTCGACCCACCACTGCTGTCTCAGATTAAGATCTTTTTGAGAGAATAGATATTTCAACGGTTGTGATCTGTGAACAATTCGAATTTCTCTCCGAAAAGATAATGTCTCCAGATCTTCAAAGCAAAAACAATGGCTAGCATGCGTAGCGTAATTCTTCTCATGAGGCTTCGATTGCTGGCTCGCATATGCAATTACCCTTCCATTCTGCATCAGAGCTGCTCCCAAACCAACCATACAAGCATCGGTATAAACCTCGAATTTGCTCTTCCCATCCGGAATAGCAAGCACTGGTGCACTAGTTAACCGTCTTCAATTCCTGAAAAGCTTCTTCGCACTGGGGTGTCCATTTGAATTTCTCTCCTTTCCTATTCAGCTTAGTCAGATGCGAAGAAATCTTGGAATAATCCTTAATAAATTTCCTGTAGTAGCCAGCCAATCCCAGAAAACTACGAACTTCCGTCGGTGTCTCTGGCTGTTTCCATTCCAGAATAGTTTCAACTTTCGCCGGGTCTACAGAAATGCCTTCACCAGAAACAATGTGCCCTAAAAGTTTAACTTCCGATTTCCAGAAATGGCACTTCGAAAACTTCGCCTTCAACACATGCTTCCTCAGAGTCTCCAATACAATCCTCAAATGCTCCATGTTCTTCTTCAGATTTGGAATAGACCAAGATATCATCAATGAATACCCGCACAAACTTATTTAATACATCCCTAAAGACTCGGTTCATGAGGTCAACAAAGTAGGCAGGAGCGTTAGTTAACCCGAAAGGCATAACCAACCACTCATAGAAACAATTAGGTCCCCTAAATGCAGTCAAGGGAATACTGCCTTCAGCTACCCTCAACTGATGGAAACCTGAAGCTAGATCTAGTTGAGAAAAGATTGAAGCACCATGCAACTGGTCAAAAAGATCATCGATGCGAGGAAGAGGATATTTATTACGGATTGTCACTTTGTTCAATTCTCTATAATCCCCACAGAACCTTAGTGATCCATCTGATTTGGTGACAAACATTGCCGAAGAGCCCCAACAAGAAAAACTGGGTCTAATCAACCCCTTCTTCAAAAGATCCTGAGTCTGCTTAATCAACTCTTCTCTTTCCCTAGGAGCCATTCTCCTACCGGGCTGAATCACCGGCACTGCTCCTGGAATCAAATCAATACAGAATTCTATTTCTCGATGTGGTGGCAGACACTTAACTTCTTCAAATACATCAGGAAATCCTTGTACCACATCGATGTCTTCAATCCTCTCTTCAGAAGTCTCAATTCCATGCAAAAGACTGCTCAAGTGGATTCCAGAATTATCACACGACACTCTGGTAATTCTACCCAGATCAGTTTCCAACGAAACTGTTCTTTCATCACAATTCAAAATGGCTCTATACTTATCCAGCCAGTCCATTCCCAAAATAAGATCAAATCCCTTAAAATTCAACACATACGAGTCACAAGAAAAACTATGGGGTAGATAGGAGATCTTCAAGTCCTTACAGATAGTGTCTAATTTGGTCACCCCTCCTATAGGATTAGATACCAAGATAGGACAATCTACAGAACTAGGGGTAAGAGAGAACTTCTCAACAGAGTTCAGAGAAATAAAACTCAAGGAAGCACCCAAATCAAACAAAACTTTAATATATATTCCATCTAAAATAAAGTACCTTCTAATACTCCCTTGCCTTTCGCAGAAGAAGATGGTCCGGCTTCCAAAGCAAAGACTTTACTTTGAGGCGCCCTCTGTAGAAGTGGACAATTCTTGATCATGTGTCCTGGCTGATGACAATTAAAGCACAACGATTTCTGAACCGTAGCTGATCCTGGACCACTATGATGCGGTTGCTGCTGCTGCTGTTGGAACCTTTTCTAGGACATTTATTTGCCAAATGTCCTTCCTGTTGACAAATGTAGCACTTGCGAGGTCCGTTGTTATTCCCAGGTTTCTTCTTGTTCGGCTTTCTCCATTTAGGATCGAACTTTCGCTTATTCGAATTAGTGAAATTCCCACCTGAAGCTGCAACTGGAGCCACCGACTTCTTACTCATCAAACTTTCATATCTCAATGCCATATCAATCAAATCAACAAAAGATACTTTCAAAAGCACTGTCAATTTTCCATAGAATTCAGGCCTTAATCCTTGCACAAATTTCTCATTCTTTTTTAGAGGAGTATCGATGAGTCTTGGTCCATAACAAGAGAGTTCGTTGAATCTGGTTTCATACTCCGAAATAGACATACTACCCTGCTTCAAATACAGAAAATCCTGATACAATTGGGTTTTTCCTGCCGTCGACATAAACTTCTCTTCAAACAACTCCTTAAAAATGTCCCATGAAATGTCATCCTCAGAAATATTTGCAATTATTGCATCCCACCATGCTGCTGCACCACCCTGCAATTGCCACGATGCCTTTTGTCTCTTACGCTCATCAGACAATTTCATGCTCTTGAAAATGCGCTCACAAGAGCGTAGCCAGGCTTGAACTTCAACTATTGATTCTGAACCTTTGAATGGTTGACCTCCGAGATTTTTGAAATCTTTGCATAAAGCTGCAAAACTAACTTGAGGCGGTACTGGATTTATAGCCTCACTAGCATTTTGACTCCGTCCATCATCTGTTGAAGTACTGGCCCTAACTCTACCTCTTCTTCCGAAACTCATGTCGGTCACCTGAATAGGTAACTCAACAAATTTAGACAGATATATATAATTATATGAAAATACAAATACGCACTCTCAAGATAAATATAACACAAGAGCCTAGGTACTCGCTCGACGCAGTGCTCTGATACCAACTGTGACGACCCGCCTTTCAAAACCCAGAAAGACGTACCATCATTAAGAAAGAAAGGGATAGAAATAGAAAAGAATAGAAAGAAAGAATAACAACATTAGAATCTCACAGCGGAATGGAACAAAATATAATACATCACATAACTATTACATAGTTATACATTGATCAGAGTTATACAATACCATATAATAGAACTGTCATATACATATATGTCCATAAATACATCCAAAATACAGCATACACTAACTACACAGTGGAACTACATATATAGATACATACGTCCGGTCTTCTTCCCAAAAGCTTCTCCAGAAAATCAACACTCCAAATACCTATCACTTGGCTACTCATAAAAATTTGAGTACCCTAGAGTTTATGAAAAACAAAATATAAACTCCGGGTCAGACATGGGTCTGGTGTGAGTAAACGGGTTAAAATTGTTTAACTTTGAAAACCATTTGAACAAAGGTATCACGTAAGACTCCCCACACATAAATACGGGTAAGATTTTACCTTACGCTAACCAAAACATTTTATAGGAAATTCAGTGATATTATAATAGTGTCTAGGGTTTTTAAGTAAATAGAAAATAGCCGAAATTGTTACATGATTAAATTCTAGCTACTAGCCACGAAAGTGGGTAATACAAATCAAAACCGTAGGTCTCGTAGGGAAAATGGGTTTCCAACAATGGCAGGGCTACTGGGGTACCGCCCGTCACAGTACGGGGCCTAGATCACCGTACCCAGGATCACTCCCGACCCCCTACAACACAAGGCCGGAACCATTCCTTACTGAACAGTCCCGAACAAGATAACCCCGCAGTTGTGGCCAACGACTGCTCACACAGCCGAAATAAAGGGACATCTAGACAGAGGTATACCTCGTCCTGCTTAGGCATGACCCACCTAACCTTGCTACATCTCCCCTGTTTTAGCCGTTCCCGGTTGATGAGGCTTGAGGCTACGATTACCTTTATTGAACATTATTCTTAGAATGCTCATCGTCCGCCTGACGATGTGCTGAAAGCATTCAATCCATACAAGTTCATTCCGGGTTCGAACGAAACCGAAGGCATTATCTCGTTACACTCATTTTGGAATCACCCTCAGAGTTAACGACGATAACCCTTGCATTCCGAAACACCATCTCGATCACCATATGATAAGTCACGACCTATCGTTTGATTTGGATCGATGTGGTTTTCGAAGAATCAAAACTGATTCTTCCGATCCCGATCTCATCGAAATCCAAACGCCATCTTAAAGGCCAAGTTGTCTATTTTGTCTTAACAGTTCAATTCAATATTAAGAATTCACATAATAGATATCACAAATAAATCATACACAGTCATCACAAATATATACAGAATATATCACAACCTATCACAAAATATCATCAACAAATATCAGAGTCAATCAAACAGAATTACCAATTCATACCAACACAGTTTGGTTTACTTAACTTAATTAATTGCTTAAGAATAAACTACTTTATTCTGCTTAATTAATTACTGATTAATTAACTTATTAATGATCAATTAATTACTTAGTTAATCATTAATTATCAATTTATTAATCATCTAATCTTTAATTAATTATTTAATTACCTAACTTTTATTCATTAATTATTACTTAATTTCTCAGTTAATTAATTTATTCTTAATTGTTAATTAATAACTTACTTATTAAAAATTAATTACTTATTTAATTATCATAAATTATTTAATTAATCATTTATTATCAATTTTATTAACTATATAATCCTTAATTAATCACTTAAGTTAATTACCATTTATTTATTAATTAATTAACCTTAAGTAATTAATTAAATTTTCTTCAGTTAAACTGATAAAACCCAAGATTAATCCATAATTACAAATTTAATTAAAGTTATTAATTTAATTTTAAGTCTAAATTAATTTACATTTAGAATTACCTTATATTAATTAACTATCTTTATAGACTTTTCTTTAATAAACTTTTGAATCAAGTATTAACCTAAAACTAACTAATTTACTTTATTAACTTAGTTATTCAAAATACTTAAAGTAATTAGCCACGTTCATTAGGGAGTGGACCCGAGGCAGGCACCACCCTTACTCGAGAAAGTCTCGAGTTCCCCCGTGTTCTTCCCCACGTCTCTCTCTCCCGCTCCACCCTTTTCTTCTTTTCCTGTTTCTTTTTTTCCTTCTTCTCATTTTTTAGCTTAAGTTATAAATGAAACTGCAGTGTCAATCTCACGCATGCGATCCAGAGTCGAACTCGAGGCAAACACCCAAAGCCTCGAGCACGAGCACGCGTCAAACCCAAACAGACCATTGGACATCCCCACGCCACCGTGCACGTGCACGGTGGTTCTCCTCCGGCGACCCACGCTATCACCCACAAACCCTAATTTGACCGAGCACTCGAAATCAATACCCAGATTTTCAAATACAAGTCGAAAACGAAAAAATTGCCTGAAGCTCGCACTAACCATTTGAACGCACCGGCCAAAATCGCTTCGGCCTATCAATGGTGACCACCTGAGGCGATGGAACTTCATCTAAACCTCGACCACATCCTCCCCTAACCCCTCCTGGAATTACGTTCAACTCGATTAACATATGGAGCCGTAACACAAAAATTTACAGAGCATTGAAAATGTAAGAACTAAACCCTATCTTCGATTCATTCCACAAATTCTTGCATTAAAAAAATATTTAACATTTTTCCTATGTTATTACATCTTCAAACTTGCTTCATATGAAATTTCACAAATTATAATTAATTGAATTTACCGTAATTGACAAAAGTGTAACTTTGGTTCATATTCAATCTGTACCTTAAATATTGAAGTAAAAATCATCGTCTTCATTTTAAAAATCCTAACTTTAGGTGTTTACTTAATATATGAGTTCAAATTAACAAATTAAAATCTTTGAGTTTTCACATATTAATTTGTTTCCACTGTAAACTTTGAATATGCAGAGTTTGAACTTCACTGTCACCTTTAAAACCTAGCTCCAAGTCATAAATTTTCAGTTTTAAACAAGTATATTTAACTTAAATTCCTAAGTATAAAGTATTTGCAAAAAGAAATATTTCAAATTTCCTACTGTTATTGCTTTGTAATCAAGGATATAGAAACAGTTCCTAAAATATTTTCAGTGCACTGGAACATACAAATCCTTATTCAAACCATACAACAAGCTCAGAATTTCATAGATCAATTACCCAAATTTTTAAAAATTTAAAAGTAGTATGCTTACTCACCAAAATATGTGTTGAGCAGAAAGTGATATGTTGAAGAAGAACATTGCAGGTTTGATTCCGAAGCTTTTCTTTTGTTTTTTCTGTTTTGAATTATATTTAAGTTTGCAAAGTAGAGCTATTTATTTTCTTTTCTTATCTCAGGTTGGCTTCTAAGTTTTGTTAAGTTTTAGTGAACGACCACAAGAATATGATGCATATATATATAGAAATCTTTGAACAGTATAGGTTGTATCTAGACAGTTTTTTACTTGTATTTCCATGCTTTTGATTGGCTATGTATTAATATACTGCAGAATGAAATGATCACAGGGATTTCGGCTGTAGGACTTGCTTGAACAAAATCTTGTGCTAATTTAATGCTTATGCTTTCATTTATGATAACATGTAATTAATGGTTACTGATTCTTGTTTATTTTTTTGTACTGGACAAAGATTTGTTTTATTTTATTGAAGTGAATAACTTTGTTTCTTATGCATATAAAGTTTACAGCAGCACATATGTTTTTTTTTTTTTTAATTTTTACTGGACAAAGATCTTTTGAACATGCATTTGGTTATCTTTGTCATATATAGGTGTATACAGGTTACGTGAATAGATATTTTTTTGAATTGTACATATGCATATATTATGTAGTAATATATGTTTCGTAAACTTACCCTATATGTATATGTAGAATTATCACAGTTTCTAAATTTTATTCTATTTGTAATTCAATTATCAAACATTGATTCATAACATATACTTGTATTTATATATTTCATATTTATATTTATACCTTATACTTACATTATAGCTTTCTTATGTTCATAATTATGTTTTATACTTATGTTTTTATGTTTATGTTTAATATTACTATGTTCGTTTATTTTTAAGCATTATCATTTAAAAACTACAATTATATGTTCATATGTATATTATCAAAGAATAAAAATATAGAGTCTTTGATTTTTTTTATTGAATAAGAGAGATTTTGTTCTAAACAATTTCAAAGATTTTCTTTTTTTTCAAATCAAAATTTCCTTTATAGTCACATATATAACTGATAAATAATTAAGATCTCATCAGTTTATAATTTAAGAAGCCTGTATGTAATTTAAATTAGAATAAATATTTATTAAAATATGTTGTCAAAAATTCCGGGTTGTTACAAATGCCTTCTTCAATATAAAAAACATTATGTAGAATAGGCATTTTAGCATCTAACTTGGATTCAGTTCAAAGAAAACATCGAACCATGTAACGACCCACATTTTTGGACGGTTTAAATTAATAATAAACCACACATGTCAAACCCAAACCACTCAAGAGGGAGGATTGTCAATGGGTTAAATAAGAAAATAAGTGAAAAGAAAAAACAAAATACAGAATCTTGCAGCGGAATGAAAACATATAATAAGCAAATAAATAGTTCATGAAGTTGTTTTATAATATACATTTGATTACACAATTTTTACAACAATTTGAGTACAACCAACGATATACCAATAACGATGCAGTGGAAAATTTTCTAATAATATAATATAAAAAACTCCATCTTCATCCTCCAGAAACAAAGTCTTCAACACTTAAATGCTCAGGCGGACCCGAGTGTAATGAAAGAAAAAACACTCGAGTCAGAACTAAAATATCTTTTGTAAGTTAAATCAACAACAAATAAATATGAGTGTAATGGCTTTAGAGAAGTTTAGTGGATTCTACGTCTCCTTTCCAGTGTATAACGTGCATGCATTAACTTAAGAGACGTTTCAGGATTTTCCACTTCCTAAGGATCCGTTAAGCTATCTACATGTAGTAAAATACGCTATATATGTAGTTTCTATCAGTAAAGTAAAGTATTAAAATAGCATTAAGGCGTTACTCATATCCCCCTTAACAAATTTTTATGGGCATCATAGTTTATACAATACTGTAAACTTCATCATAAACTCGTGGGCTAGCAGGGAGCACTCCATATGTATGACACAAACCAAAATCATAGTGAGCTTGATAAGGCATATGATAAGACACATAAGACAATGCCAAGGTAGGATTCTACTGTTTTGCGAAACCAGGCTAGTGGTAACGCACAGCCGCAGCTACCACCCGCTTCGAAATAACACTCCCCTAATCAAATCGAAGGTGGCCGCCAATCAATCACAAAATAACAGATGTGGTATCGAAGAAGCGTGTCTGATAGGAGGAACGACCTCACTTGGCTTGGTTATGGCTCCTCTTTTAGTCATATTAAGCTTACCCGAAGGTCAGGGCTGCATTCTTACCTCAACCAGTAGCGTTCGCCAAACCATCCTACTTCATTCTGGATTCTCCACCACGTGCATAGTTGTTAAAGTGTTTTCTGAATTGGCAGAGAGTATGACAATATCCGACCCCGGTCTCTTTAACAACCAAACACTTATTTTAAACCGTGGTCATTTTACAAAACATTTTTAATAATAAATCCAGAAAACACTTTATACCTTCATATCAAGATATCCATATACTTATTCCAAAAGTATAACTATATTCATAAATACCAAAGACGATTTTCTTTCAATCAGTTTCATAAATAATTTATATATCTCTCTTAAGCCATTCATAAACTATTTATATGCTTTAGAATCATTTATAGAGCTATCCATGAATTTCGAAATAACTTACAACCCTTCCGCCTTTCATAAACCTCTACGCAAATTCCTTTAAAACGCTTCCAAATCCCTTTATACAAGTTCTTTTATAAAACCCTTTATAAGATCCTTTAAAACCCTTGTAACTCCTTTATAATACTATTATAAAATCCTTTATGAAAATCTTTTTTAAAATCCTTTTATAAAATCCATTATAAAATCTCTTACAATTTTTTTATAAATTCCTTACAAAACCATCTTACATTTTTATTTATTAAATTTGTTATAAAATTTATATTTATTATATTAAATTGAATTTAAATAAACCTCTTAAACTATATTAAATATTTTATTAAATTAAATTTTCTATAAATCTCTTAAAACTATATTAAATATTTTATTAAATTAAAATTTAAACCATTTAAAATATATTTTAACACTAAATAAAATTATAAGTAAAAATCTTAAATTTACTTTTTAAACCATATAGCAATTTATAATTTGAAACTTTAAAACATGTAAAATAAATTATTTTTCGAATAATTTTTTTTAAATAAAACCATAAATTAAATTTAAAAATCAAATTTACAAATCAAACATACTTTACCATTTAGAAAATAATATAAAACCGACCAACGGTGTCCGTATATAATTTTCTATCCTATGGTCAAGTGATAGTTAAATTTTCTTGGTATATGTCATTTCAACCCGTATCCCAAATCAATAATTTCCAAATCAATGAAATCGCTCGGGTATGTATCATTTCAACCCATAATGTTTTTTTCCTAATCTATAAAATCATTCGAGTATGTATCATTTCAACCCATAGTGACAACAGAGATATAAACATCCAATCGTCCAAAATGTTAATAACATGCATCACAATCAACATCCAAATCAGCCAATAAATCACAACATTTAAATGGTTATCATTATCAGGTATTTAACTAACTATTTAAATTCAATCATAATTTAGTTGACAATTTAGGTAACAACCCGCATATTTTACGATTATATATTTAAATGTTTTATTTAAACATAACATCGTTAGTTGAATTTAAAGTCTGAAATGTGACTTTTTGTAAACAGTCGAATCCAGACTTGAGACCACTTTCATTGAGTTCAAAACGATGTTTACAACTTGTTTGAGTATAAACATCGATATGTTTGGAATTGATTAGTATTTTGATATTTTCATTTGGGCTTTGGGTTTGGTTCTATCCCACTAACCCAATAAGAGAACTCAAATCTTCAACTAAATGCCTTCCACTTCACTCCTCTTCATTCATTCATTCCACATTCTAATTTCCTAACACTCCTGCCCTAGCAAAAAAGGGGGAAAAGAAAGGAAATCAAAATTCCTAAGCCCTAGATTCTTAGGAAATTCTTAGTTTTCTTGGATTGGAAGGCTATTATCATCGGTTCATAAAAGACTTAAATGCATTTGGTCCAACAAATGTGAAGCTGCTTTTCATAAATTAAAAGAACTCCTTTTTAATGCTCCTATTCTTGTGATTCTCGAAGCGAACCAAGACTTGATTGTTTATACCGATGCTAGTCTTGTTGGTTTGGGAGCCGTTCTCATGCAAAGGGAACATGTTATCGCTTATGCTTTTAGACAAGTAAAGCCCGCCGAGACTAGATACGCCATGCATGATTTAGAGCTTGTGGCCACTATTTTCACTCTTAGAATTTGGCGTCATTATCTTTTAGGAGAGAAATTTGATCTCTACATCGATCATAAATCTTTGAAGTATTTATTTCCTCAAAAAGAACTTAATTTGCTTCAACATCATTGGCTAGAGTTCCTTGCATCTTATGATCTTGATATTCTTTATACACTCGAAAAGGGAAATCGTGCTGTCGATGCCCTTAGTCGTAAGCAACAAGCGGTTGTTTCAACGATGATATCTGAATGGAATGATCTCGAGACTTTGTCCACTTATGAGATTTGAGATCGTGAATCCGATTCATGTTCATCTCTTGTTTTATGTAGCCTTGAGGCTCATCCATATCTTTTAGACCGCATTCTTGAAGCTCAAAAGCATGATCCCAAATTAGCTCTTCTTAGCCAAAGTTGTAGGGATAAAATTAACGTTGATGGTTTGAAAGACTTTAATATTGATGCTTGCGGAGGCATTTGAAAATTTGGTTGACTTATTATGCCAAATATTAGCGATCTTCGTAAAGACATTTTAGAAGATTCTCATCGTTCTAAATTTACCATTCATCCCAAAAGTAATATAATGTATGCAGATATGAAGTGGCTTTATTATTGGGATGGAATGAAATCTGATATTGCTAACTTTATTAAGCGTTGCATGACCTTCCAACTCGTTTAGGCCGAGCATCAAAGGGCCGTGGGTTATTACAACCTTTGGACATTTCCATTTGGAAGTGGGATCATGTCTCCATGGACTTTATAGACGGTCTTTCCCATTCTCATTCGGGTCTGACAGTTTATGGGTGATTGTAGATAGACTAACAAAATCTTCCCATTTTATTCCCATTCGGTCCAATCGGACCGTACCTTTTTTGGCTACACTCTATGGTAAAGAAATTGTTAAATTGTATAGAGATCTTACTTCTATTGTTAGTGACGTGATACATTATTTACTAGTTGATTTTGGAAAGGTCTTCAAAAAACTTTGGGAATGAAGCTTAATTTTAGCACCGCTTATCATCCTCATCCGATGGATAAACAAAGCGTATGAATCAAACTCTGAAGATCTTCTTCGTGCATGTGTTCTTATTTTGGTGGAAGTTGGGAAGATCATATTTCCCTTGTTGAGTTTTCTTACAATAATAAATTCCAATCTAGTATTAGTATGGCACCTTTTGAGGCACTCTACGGAAGGCATGCCGATCTCCTTCATGTTGGCTTAAAGCCGGTAAGAAGCTAGTTTTAGGTCCAGATTTTATTCGTGATTTCACAGAAAATATTAACCTTGTTCGTTATAGGATGAAAGAAACTCAAAGTAGACAGAAATCCTATGCCAATACCAAAGAAGGAATTTGGAATTATCTGTCGGAGATTTGGTGTTTATTCGTGTTTCATCAATGAAGGGTGTTGTGCGTTTTAGTCGTTCAGAGAAATTGGCACCTCGATATATTGGACTATTTCCCATCACCGAATGCATTGGTTTCGTGGCTTATTGCCTTTTATTACCGGCTCAATTTTATGCTATTTATGACATATTCCACATTTCTCAACCATGGAAATGCCATAGAGATTCCGATTCTATTCTTGATCCCGACATTATTGAAGAAATTGAAGTTTCACCTAATTTGACTTATGAGCAACATCCTATTCGTATCATTGCTATGGAGGTTAAACGCCTTCATAGTAAAGATTATCCGCTTGTGAAAGTTCAATGGTCCTCAAATCCTAAGTATTGTTTTTGGGGATCCAGAGAATTCATCAAGCAAACGCATCCGGATTTACTTTCTCATGCTCCTTAAGGTGAACTTCTCACTTCAAAATTTTCTTGTGTTGTTATGCTTTAGAGTGGTTGTTACTCTATTTTTTTCTTAAGTATTGCGAGGACGCAATTTCTTTAAGGAGGGAAGTTTGTAACAACCCGCATATTTTACGATTTATATATTTAAATGTTTTATTTAAATATAATATCGTTAGTTGAATTCAAAGTCTGAAGTGTAATTTTTGTAAATAGTCGAATCCGGATTCGAGACCACTTTCACTGAGTTCGAAACGACGTTTACAACTTGTTTGAGTAAAAACACTGATATGTTTGGAGTTGATTAGGACTTTGGTATTTTCATTTGGGCTTTGAGTTTGGTTCTAGCATACTAACCCAATAAGAGAACCCAAACCTTTTACTAAATCCTTTCCAGTTCACTCCTCTTCATTCATTCATTCCACTTTCTAATTTCCTAACACTCTAGCCCTAGGAAAAATGGGGAAAATAAATCAAAATTTCTAAGCACTAGATTCTTAGGAAATTCAAATCTAAGTTCGAAAATTAAGGAGAAGCTTAGGTAAACATGCTCTTTATCTTCTCCATCTCAATCCCTCTTCAATTTTCATAATTTCCTATAACCTAACTTAGGAATAATATGCATATGATCATAGATTGGAGCTTCTTGAGTTGAAGTTGAAGAGAGATAATCACTCCTTGTTTTTGAATTTAAAGGTGAGTTCTTGAACTCACATCTATGTCTATAGTTTTCTTTGTTGTTAGGTATGAACTCTTAACATCTATTTCATGTTCAGTTGCTTTTGAATTGAATTAGTTTGGTGAATTTTCCAATTTTTGGTATTTTGAAGTCAAAATCTATGAAAATCTTACTATGGATGTTTGGACATGTTGTTTGGAGTGTGTTGAAGAGCCTATAAGGCTGGGTTGTCCCTTGGCATAAATCCCTAGGCGTCGATGTTTATTCGATCGCTTTCAAGATGATTTAACCATCAATGGCGTAGGCAAATTTTGCCCTGAGCTTCAGCTTAGACGTTTGGGAAAACGCTTAGATGTCTGAAGCAAAGGAATAAAATATTCCAGACTTACAGCTCAGACGTCTAAGGTTATTCCCAGACGTCTGAGCGATCTGGAAGAAAATTTCCAGATCTTCAGCTCAGACATCTTGGAAAACCACCAGACGTCTGACGCTGTTAAATTCAGTGAAATTGCCTATTTTTGAGTGGATTTCTGTTTTAATTGATTTTGATGATCCGAATGGTTACTATCATTCATTACCGACTTTAATGATTTTTTTCTAGATTTTTGAGAGTATTTATTTGATGGATTTGATATTGATTTTTTATGATTTTAATTCATGTCGTCGAATGTGGATTTTGGTGACAGATTATCCTTATAATCATTTCTGTGATTTGTCACTTTAAATATAAAGATTTTTATACTAGCAGTAAATACTCAAACTCTTTCACAAAAATGATTTCAACATTACTTTTAATACAAAGCTCAATTTTAAAACTGTTTTCCATTCTATTAGTATATATAAACCTTTGCCTCATTTGTATGAAAAATCCAATTGAATGACTTAGCAAAACAAGTGGTATGAAACGCTTGCATTTACTTTGTCGGTTAATTCTTCAAATTGTTTGATTAAAATCTCATGATAATTTTCAAGTGGAAATCTGCAATCTGTTCGTAAATATTTTAGTCAAGCCAGTGGTTATGGGACATGAAGCCTAACTCATATATTTACTAGCTTAGTGTAATTTACATTTATCGATCAATAATGATCATCTTGTGGTTTAGACTAGCGATGTGCAATGTCTCTTTGTCTGTGTGGGGGACAAAACCCCGTTTGTGGAGCTTCGGCTCAAATTGGTGGGGTAGCGACCCATGGTTTTCGGGCCGTTTGTGGAGCTTCGCTCAAATTTGATGGTTAGCGACCATGGAATAGCGTTCCGTTTGTGATACACGTTTTGGTGAGTTTTCATGCTCCCAATTGTGATAGGCCTCCCCCTTTATGTTTTTCTGGATTTCTAATTATTGATTTCTAGAATTTGTGTTTCACCAATTTTTGTGATTTTTATTGATAAGCTTTATCAATATTTGTGGTTTGGTGAACAAAAATAAAGAATATGACATTCTTTTTGGATATTTGAGGAGATATGAGATATTGTATCATTTTCATTGTTAACAAATGTATACTTATCAAAGTATGACATTATTGTTATAATATTTTTTGTCATATCCCTTATCCTATCTCATCTTGTATGATATTTCTAGCTAGACTGATCCGTTTATTATTTTTCTTCTTAAATAATACTCGGGTAAGATCGAGGTGTTTCAGGTACTTCCACTTGACTTCTTAGCAGGGACTAGCTTCTGATTTTTGGCTAACTACTTTAGCTTAGTAGTTTTTGTTCTTATACATTCGAGATAGAGACTCCTTGATGTATACTTATTCTTTTTTCTAGCACTTGTACCTATTCTTTTGTGATGTAGTGGATCTTGTATGACCACTACTTTGATGTACACTTCTATGTGATATATTGATATCTGTTTCCTCCTTAGTGATATGAATATCAATGACTAATTTGCGTTATGATTATTTTAAAAATTTGTTTCCGAAGACCACATAGCCACTGTGTAGTAGCTTTGAGTCCGTATTTGATATGTCATATTTCCTCTTGAAATGAAATGCATGTCATACTGCTTAACATACCGAAACTCGCACAAAGCAATTACACAGATGGTCGCTCTTCAACAGCCTTATCCTTCGTGCTAGTCGACGACATTACCACATATTATCCTTGGCTAGTGTGTGTATAGAGGTAGGGCAAGACAATTTAATTCAATAAAAATTCAAATTAAATTTAAATGATAATTTAAATTGCCAAACAATAATCGATAAATTTCTTATCACATCATAAACTTGATTCAACTAACATAAGAAGGTTTAGTATTGCGTGAGTGAGTTAAATCACTCACCTTTGATTTCTAGTCAATTTAAAATCCACTAAAAGCCCAAAAATCCAATAGTCTTAGAATTTAACCAAACCAGCTCAGTGTCATTTTGAATTTCAATTCGATTGCAATGGAAAAAACTGCGTCCAAATTTGATTTCTTATGCAACAGTTGTTAAGGTTAGAAGTTTAAAGTTCAAATTTAAATTAAAAAGAATATAAGGGCAAAGTTGTAAATAGTTTACCTCCCCAAACCCTAATCGCGTACAACCATCAACTCGAGAACATGCACAACCACCGCACTTTGACCACGCATGCATGCTACAGACGCCGCCAAGGCCTAACCGCTGCCGCAATGGTTAAATACCAATTCTAGCGAAACCTAGCACATCTGAGACGAACATCTTCGGTGGATGAAGTCTGCTCGTTCCTCTCTATGTGCCTGCGCCTCCAGATCGTCGATTGGTTGACGATCCATCGTCAATCGCAAAACCCTAATATGGACGATCGAGAATAAGCTGCTGATTTCTGGCCAAACTGAACCTCCAATTGAAAAATGAACTGCAGTAGAAAATTACATTCATTGAGAGCTTCATAACGATATATAATTTGATAGGTTTTGAGGAGTCTGAATTTTCAATTTGATTTGGAATTGGGAATTAGGCTTTTTAATTATCTGCCATTTGAGTAAGAACCTATGAGGATAAAAGTACGTATCAGATAATGAAAATAAGAAGATGCTAGGGTTTATAACAACCTATATATAGGCAGAGCTGAAATAGAAGTGATGGACTAGATTGAATGAGCCAGAACGATAACAAAGGCCTGTAAAGTTTGTTTCATTCCCGAAGCGAAAGTAGGTCATCCAATAAGTCAAAATAAAGATTTTCGATATTTTTAAACTCAATGGAACTAATTTCAAACCTTAGTTCCATTGTATCTAGAAGTAAGCCTTTAAAACCAAATTATTTCATTTAAATTCCATTATTTGATTTCTACGTGTTTCGAGCCCGCATGATTAAACGATAGGTCCGATTGCTACGAAACTTGAAATCCTATAATAATTCACTACTACAGATCCGATGAAACTGGTTTTATCAAAATCCGAGACAGTACCGAAAACCCAATTTTACATGTTAATTAAATAAATTATAAATTTAAAATCAATTTACTCACCGTTAAATTCTAGATTAAAAGCCAACAATTTTCATCATTCTTGATTAAACAGGAATTTTTAATCTTTTAAAAATAAATTTTTCCATATTAAATCCAAGATTAAATATTACATTAATTTCAATGTTCAATTACAACTGTGATAAATCCATTCATTAAAATTAAAATTCCAAAAAAATCTTTTGTTCAAATTTAAATTCTTATATTAAATCACTATTACCTGATGAATAAATTTAACATAAGTTTCCATCTTACTATTCTCATCATGCAACACTTAACGTCTTTTACCGTATAAATTGCAATATTTGAATTATATAAATTTTGTTGATTTCCAAATTAATTTCAAACAGATTATGTTATAAAATAATAATTAAAACAATTATTACACATTAGTAATTCAAAGACATTTCTGAATTTATTATTTTCAACAAAATCTAAGAAACTTACGTACTAATAAATTTATTTCATATTCTATAATAAACCTATTTTAATTTATTACAGATAATTTCAACATTAAATCAAACATTTAATGTATTCCTTATTTACAATTATAAGCAAATTAACTTTACAATTATTTCAATTGATTAAAATTACATTAAAATAGTTGTCAATAACATTCAAACAATAAAACTATAATATATTCTAACTATTTTCTCATTAATTGATCATAAATTTTAATTTCTTATAATACTGAATTCAAAATCTAATTTAATTTAATAGTCTTAATTATCAAAAATACGGGTCGTTACATTCACCCCTCTCAAAATATTTTATCCTTGAAAATGAACAAGAAGGAATTAAGAAGTTGATATATTTTTATTCAAATAATCAATTTATAAACAATTAATTTACACAGTTTAGTTTAATAAAAATTTGAAAATAACTTAACTTTCACAATAATTTTCTAACTCCTAAATTCACGATTTTTTTTGACAGAATCTTCTTTGCGCGGTTCAGTCCGGAAAAATAATTAAAATGTATATATTATATTTTAATAATAAACATCCTAAACCATGGGAAAAATTATAAAATATCATTGCAAAACCGTGTCCAAAAGCATACATATTTGTCGGGTAAACAACTTTATTTATGAAACCAAAAGCAGTTGTTATTGCTTCCATAAACCTGTATTTCACTTATATAATCCAAAGAGTTAAAATGATGTGAAAGAATAATATTTTAGTTATTTCAAATCAATAGTACAAGCAACATACAATATACAATAATCATATGCGAATTAATGCAGTACAATCATTATATGCCACAAAAGAATCCATCAGGCATTCATAGCAACCAAAACTAATGGTTTGTTCGGGTTCGAAAACTTTTCATCGTACAAGGATGATGAATAACTACCAAGTGTGCCTTATGCTCATCAGCCTTAGATAATTACTTAATAGATTATTCATACATCGTTAAACAATTTGAAGCATCAATTCCCAAACTTTCCATTAGCCAAAACAACATAGAATTTAAGTATTATTTAAATTTGCACGATGTACATAAATCTTTTATAGACAATATTAATTCTAATCGCTTGCTTGAATACACACATTCCACTTTTGAACTAGTATTGTTAACTCGACCACTCTAGTGTGGACTCTGATCTGATTTCTTGATTCAAAATTTTCATTTTCCTTGCATAGCCATAAAGCATGATAGAAAACTTCAAATTCATATCAAAAATTCGTATCAATTATTCGACATCAAGAATCGAGCGAAAATCCTAATTCAAACTTGTGTGAATTACAACAAATCTTGTATTCAAATCTGAATCAGAACTGTTATGAGAACAAAATGATTTACGTATAATTTACATATTTTGTTCTATTGGTTTCTTTTCACATCATTATTTACTTTTCATTTGTTTTAATTCATTTATACAATAATTATTTTTTATTAATATTTCTTCATTACTTACACAATTTATTTCCTATTCAATATTTGAAATCATCAATGGATCCATTATTAAAGTATTACATACATTTCATTGCAGTTTATTTCACATTATTTACTCATAACCTTGATATTCATTTTAATATAATATTCATCAATGAATCATTTCAGTCATTTTCTTTAGTTTATAATCACATACTTAAATAGTATTCATTTTTTCCTATTTAATTTAATTACTAGCGTTTCAAAATATTAGCTTATGTTTAGAATATTAAAAAGTAATTGAATGTTATACAAATTTATCTTATTCGTTTTAGTCAGAAAAATATTCAATAATTTACATCTTCTAAATTTCATTACTTTTAATTTACAAGGGACAAACATAACGACCCATATTTTTAACTATTTTAAATTATAGAATTTGATATGATTATGTGAATGAAAATGGTATCGAAAATTGATTCAAGTTTTATTTTCTAAAAAGATGGTTAACATTCAAAATTAGATCTAAATGTGAATAATTAAAAATTGAAATATTTATATTTTATTTGATGGGTAAAAAACACCATTTTGTCCACTGTCTCGGATTTCACAAAACCAGTTTCGTCGGATCCATAATAGTGAGTTATTGTATGATTTCAAGTTTTATAGCGATTAGACTTATTATCTGGCCGTGCAAGCTTGAAACGTACAGAAATTCATTTAAGAAATTCGATTTAAATTAATTGATTTTGAAAAGCTATATTCTGCATACAATCGAATTAGGTCCCGAGACTAGTTTCGTTATGTTTAAAATGGGGGTAAGACGTTATAAACGCCAGACGGCATGCTTCTTTTGGAGTTCGTGACTTCTCGGGTAGATCGAATCATATAATTTTTAATAATTATAGTATAAAATAAAACTCGTTCAACCTACGTTCCCTCTTATAGCATGTATATCCCTCTCCCTTTCTTTTTCTTCTAATCGTAGGCTTTTGTTACAAAAAAATAAAACGAAAGAAAAAAATCTCGATTTAATAAAAAAGGATGCAGAACGAGAGAAAAGGAAAATTAACAAAGCTCCAAAAAAGGGAAGAACGATGCAATCAATCGCAGGTAACCGACGGAAGGTAATCAATGGCGGGGAGGCGCTGTACACGAGAGAGAGCTGCGACCTAATTCACATGCTGGCGATGGAGGTAGGCACGATGCGGAGAGGGCGGTAGCTCATTGGCGAGGCGAAGAAAGCTAGGGTTTGGATCGTCTTCTTGGTGCAGTTCATACATGGTGGGTGCGATCTATGTGGGAGGAAGGGGGAGTCACGATGTTGGCCGAGGTAAAGGGATGAGCATGCAGTGATATATGGTAATGTTCTAATTATTTACTTAAGCAATAAATAGTTTATTAGCTATGTTTTAAATTTTAATCGTATATTAATAAAAATCGAATTGTTGCATATGAGGTCGACGACAAAAGAGATTACGTTGGAACCATATAAACAAGCTCTACACTATGGAGCTAATTTCGCATCGATTTAGCTGGTTTGAATTTTTCTGATTCAAACATGTGAGTGTTTTATACGCTCATGATTGAATAAAATATTTTTTATGATAATTGAATTGAAATTCTGAAGTGATTTGAATTGATTGATTTTTGGTTGATAAATTTAATTGACATCTAAATTACCTGATAAAATTTAAATTGACTGTTAAATTGAATAGGAATTGAATTGTTAGTAAACAACTGATATTGATAATTATTTAATTGTTGTGATACATTGGCTGTTTTGAATATTGGTTGCAAATGGATGCTATTGATTGATATATGGTTGATTGGGTGTTTAATTATTTTATATATAACCTATTGTTATCCTGTATGTTATTTACAGTATAAAAAACTATAAATTGAAATATTTTGAATAAACTAAGAAATATGTTTAAATGATATATACCTATGACATTTATTTTGGATTGAAATGATATGTATCCACCCCTGAATTAAATTAAAATAATTGATTCACTTGTCCGCAGGATAGAGAATTATATACGGACACTGGATTGATTAAATTAAATGATTTTGAAATTTTCGATTTGAAATTATTTAAAATGATTTGATTTAAGAAATAAAAATTGAATTTATGGAAATTGAATTATTTTCGAACTGGAGCTCGGAATTTGGAAAATTAAATTTGGTAAACGAAATTGTTTAAATAATCGAAGTTAAAATTTTGATGTTAAAATCGAAATATGATGCGAATTTAAAAAATTGATTTGTTTTAAATGATTGGACTTTTATTTGAACTTTCAATGTTACTAAGAAAAGGAGATATAAAATGATATTTCGAAATTGAGCTCGAAATTCGATTATATTTGAAGATTTAGATTTTAAATTGGATATTGAAGGAAAATTTGATTTAAGTGTTTTGAATTGATGTTCTGAAAATTGAACTCGAAATCGATATAATTGAAATCATTTACATATGGAATTGGAATTTAAATTAACTTGCAAATGGAATGTTTTAAATTAATATGAATTCGAGTTGAAATTTATTTGGAATTGGCATTGAAATTAATTTGGAATCGATGTAAAATTCGATTGAAATCGAAGTTGAATCGGTTAAATCGAAATGGAAATTGGAACTGATTTGAATTGGAAAATTTGGAAAGTGAACCGGTTTGACTTTGAAACTATTTTAAATGAATTTTTTTAGTATAAACGATTTAAAATCTATATTCTTTAAATATTCGAATTATTTTGATTTACCAAACTATTTTACTATATAAACCATTTTTAATACTCAAACTATTTTCTATTGAACCGCTTAACCATTTAACTATTTTAGGACTATTTTCTAAAAATTCAAACTGGTCAAAGGTGGAATGTTTATACTTAAATCTTGGATTTAAATGGGAATTGGATTAAAGTGAACTATAACCAAATTTGTAATTCGAATCAAGTTTTGAAATGAAATCAATATATCCAATTGAATTAACATTTCAAAGTAAGATATGATTTTTGAAGTGAATACAATGATTTCGAAATGAATTTGACTTTTGAAGCGAATATGATATTTTGATATCAAATATGAATTGTTTTCGAAATTTAAAAGTACCAACCAGTGTGTGTAAAACGACATTTGGTTGTTAAAAAGATCGTGGCCTCTTATTGGCATACTCTCTGTCAATATTGGAACCACTTTGACAACTATGTATGCGGCGGATGATATCCAAAATATAGAGGTTGAATTGGCGAACGTTTACTGGAATGAAGTAAGAGAACGATGATGGATAGCCTTTACATTCCTGTCATAATTAAAATGACTAAAACATGAGCCTATGTCTGGCCAATGAGGTTAACTACCTCCAGCGACGTTGATCCCTCGTATTACTATTGTGATTTCGTATTCGATGGTGCACCTTTTTCGTTTGGATTGATTGTCGCGGTCGGCCACGGATAGGTTATGACCAGCCAGAAAGGGTAAACTGGTAGAATTCTACCTTGAGTATTGCCTCACATGCCTTGTCATATTTATCCTTATACAAGCCCGTTACGACTTTGGTTTAGAACTGTACAAACGCGTTAAGATGGATCAATGTAAAACCTTAACGCTATATTGATATTTATTTTACTGATAGACATTATTTATTATAGCGTGTACTATTATATATAAGTAGTTTAACGGATCCTTAGGAGATGGAAAATCCCGTAACATCTCTTAAGTTATTGCACTCATACATGAGGTTGATTTGACTTACAAAGAGTATTCTAGTCCTGACTTGAGTGTTTTGTCTTTTCATTACGCTCGGGTCAGTCCTGAGTTTTTTTCCAGTATATTCAAGTTCAGTTTTTGGATGATGAAGACGAAGTCAATATATTATTACTATTTTTATTATTCTCTACATCATGCTATTCTGCTGTATTTTTTATTTATTCATGATTATGTATAACTCTGATAAATGTTGTATAGATTATAATCAAATATGATATAAACAGCTTCATGAACTTTTTTTTACTATTATATTTTATCGTTTCCGCTGTGAGATTCTATGTTTTTTCTTCTTTCTTATTTTTCTTATTTAACCCATTGATTATTTATATTCCAAATTGTTTAAGTTGGACATGTGTGGATAATTGTCGATTTAAACCTTTCGAAGTGTGGGTCGTCATAATTGGTATCAGAGCGTGGTTTAGCGATAACCTTGGCTTTGTGGGATTTGACTCATTAGAAATAGGGTAGTAATACTCTAGAATGAGTTTATTTGAGTGTATATATATGAGAGAGCATACTTTCTAGTGTTATAAATTGTTTTATATTGTGTTTACGAATTCTGGTTGATGCATGGGACACCGTTTTATCGATATGGATTTCTAAACACTTAAACGAGGCAAGCTGACATAATATTATTTTAAATGGGGTAAATGAAATAATTTTACCTAAATATATTACATATATATAATGATTATTAATGAAGTTGTTAGGATGATAATATTTAATCACCATCAATTATTGATTGAATACAAATAAAATGAATACTTAATGAATTTTATGTAACGATCCCGGATTTAAATTGAGTATGAATTGATAATTTATTTCATTTATGAATAATTTTTTTGAAGTAATTGGTAATTAATATAAATTTTAATATAAATTTTGAATTAATCGAGAATTAAATTGGATTTTTGGATATGATGTTAAACAAAATATTTAAATAGATTTTTTTTTTATATAAAATATGAAATGAACATATTAAATAATTCTAGAAATAAATAATTTAAAGAAAAGATATAACAAACAAGAATTTGTTTTAAATCATAAAGTAAAATATATGTGCTGAATTGCATGTTAATAATTAAAACTTCGAATAGAAGAAAAATTTAAGAGTATGGTTGTAATAAGATTATATGGTTATAAAATAAACCATAATGAAATACATACAAATTCTATATAAATTATTGTAAACCAGTAAACAACAAGACAAAAATATGTACATAACAATTTTTTAACTCAAGCATGAAGTATAAAACAAAACTAAAAAGAACAAGTATGTAAGCTGCAGCCACCAAAGTGATAAATGCAAGATCCTAAGTGAAGAAACAAAACAGACATAATAAATGCCAACACCCCTTATATCATCTCAGCCGAGTAAACAAAGCACTTGCAAAGTAAATAACAAAGTACAAATATGCATAAACAAGTAAAGCTAGAACTGTACATAACATAACAAATGAGTTACAAAATTATATTCAGTATGTACACTTAAAACAATACAAAGGCAAATGAAAGTGTTTAAAACAAATATAAAACAAAACAAAGTATAAGCTGATGACAGTGTGAGCTAATGAAAAAAGACATGAAAAAAATTGTTCATTTGTTCAAGTAATCAATGCAAGTCGAAAATTGTATCCCTCAGCCACCAAGTTAATTAATGCAGCCACCACAATCTCATCAGGCAAGGAAAAAAAAATGCAGGCTAAAGTAAACAATAGCCAAAAGAAGAAAATCATGCAAAATAAAATGTTGTCAGCCGAGATGATAGCTTCCAGCAAACAAAATAAAGTATTCTAGGCAAATAAATATTGTAAGTTGCCTGTAAAATTATGATATGCAGACAAGAATAATAAAATGTGTAAGGTAAGTAATAAATGCAGCACATTAAAATACTATCATCTGTACAAACAAAATATACATGGTACAATGCTAATTAATGCAAGTATGTAGAGAGATTCACATCAGCCTTATTTAACAATATATTTCAAAATCCTGTACAACAAGTTTTTCCCCTTTTCAAATGGTAAACCTCTTCTATGTATACATCATCTTCATCTTGGTTCGTTCCTTCCCAAACTATGAAAACAAACTATCATTTGGAATCCATAAACAACAAAACTTAAGCAAAACCGGAAAAAAAAACAATACAAAAATCAAAGCCAGAGGATTTAAAGGAGTTTTCAACTTGCATTTCTCCAGCCTGTTCATTCTTTCTTCTGGAAAAACAAAGTGAGCAACCTTTCAACTTTTGATTCATTTCTGTATTGATGCTTGGAAAATCCTGTGATGATGATCTGCATGCATATGTTTATATAAGTAGTTCCTGTGTATATGAATGTATTTGAGTATGCATGTCTAGTTTACCTGTGCCTCTCTGTTTTCTTTAAGATTTCAAAGGTTTTAAAACAAACAAAAATTTCAAACTCTCCATTTAATCACTGCGAAACTATGGTGTTCAAATCAAGCTAGTTTAGTTTTAGACATCATCTAATTTTTAAAACAAGTTCTAGTATTCTAAGTTCAGAAAAGTACTGGAAACAAGAAATACAGTTAAAACCTTAACTATGTGATAAATTCGAACATGATGAATTGCGAATTTAATTTTTTAACTTGAATCTTTATTCAAAAGTAGGATTTTTAAAACAAGGATGATGATTTTTAGGCAAGTATTCATAGTGCAATTCGTAAAAGAACTGAAATTGCTTTTTATGAAAATTTGACGATTCAACAAATAATTCATGTTGAAATTTGTTGTAAAGCAAGATTGTTGGTTTAGGAATCTAGGAAAAATGTTGAAAAAAAATTTCGAATGCACAAAATTTTGGGACGAATGAAGAGTAGGGTTTAAGGACAGTAGAATATGCGTTTGGGTTTTCGGCTCGTTCGCTTTCGTTGATGCATCGAGTGAAGCCTGGCTTGGAGGAGGAGTACTCGGGTCGTAGACGAAGGTGTGGGTGAAGTGGCGTGGACCCCGATGACGTCGCGTGGTGGGGCGAAGTAGGTTTTGGTGATCGAATGGGTTCAGGAAGAAGGGGTTAGGCTCTGTACTGCTCGATTTTGTCTCGGTGACGTTTTTGCATCGTGGATGGCTCGCAACGTTTGGGATGGTCGTTGATGACTTGGGTAGGGCTGCGTCGTTGACCGGAGTAGGTCGTGGCATTTGTGCACGTGTGCGTGCAAGCTCGTGCAACTGGGAATGGGGAAGATGTCGATTTTCGATCGGGCAAAACCCGTTTCGTTACATTTTATTTTATGAAGCATTTGATAATTAAATTGGATTGAAATCAGTTAAAATAAGAAGTGGTTAAGATGACCAAGTTGTAAATTAATGGAATAATAAGGTAAGGAAATTTGTATAAGTATATTTATAATATAGCTTATATATAGAAGTGATTTTAAAAATCAAGAATTTTAGAATTTAGAATCCGTTTGTTTTCAAAAATTGTTTTGAAGCCTTCAAAATTAATAATAATATTATTGGAAAAAGTTTTGACTAGAAATATATTTTGAAAAGATTTTTGCAAGAAACAAAGCATTAAACTCACTTTAGTCACTAGAAAATAATTCTAGAGATGACTACAGCATCATCAGTATTCATTTTCGAGTTTTTGAGTGAAAATTGCTACCAAAAGAAATTTACTTTTTTCGATTAAAACAAGTTTTGATTATGAAAAATATTCTATGTATGATTTAATAAATATATGAAAACTGGTTTGAACTTATAATTGAAAATAGTATATAAAGAATGAGTTTATAACTTGTAAATTTAAAATAGTATATAAAAGGAATAAGTTATAACTTATAAATTTGAATAGGAAAATAAAACAAATTAAAAATGGTAAAATTTTGGTTAAGCAAACAAACGAATTTTTTTGAATTTGAGATACGAAATAAAATAATTGGCTTAGCATTGTTAAATTAAATGGAGTTAGTGAAATTAAGTAAATAAAACGATGTTTAACCCAAGAAGCGTAAATAAAATGAAATGTATTTGAAATGAATTATATAAAATGAAAGTTTGAATGAATAAATTGTACGACTTATAGATTTGAGGATTAATAATCTAAAAATGAATTTAAATTTGTTGAACAGGAATGATAAGAAAATTTAACTTGAATAAAATTAAATAAAATGAGTAATGGATTAAAATGATATGAAGTTTAACTTAATATTAAATAAATCAAATTGGATATTAAGTGAAACTAGATAAATTAGTAAAGTGGATTAATTCCACTTAAACTAAAGAATGAATTAATAAAATGAATATGAATTAATTTTTTTAAATGAAATGTAATTTAAGAGTGTAAGAAATTGAATAAAAATAGATGAGTTTAAGTAAAATTAATATGGTTAAGTGAATTTAACTTAAATTGGATATAAATAAATAAATTGCAAGCGAATTAGTTTAAATAAAAAATTGAATGTTAAATAATATAATATGGAACAAATTATAAATTAAAGTTAATTTAAGAGAGGTTAAATGAATTAATCATGGAAGAAAAATATATATTTATTAATATGAATTGAGTTAGAAAATAAAATTAACTTTAGTAAATTAAAAATATAAATTTGAGTAAATGAAGTGAATCAATGGGTTAATAATAATTTAAGATATGAAGTAATAATAATAAATGTGATTGCGCTGTATAAAATATTTATTATGAATTTAGGTGGTTTATAAATAATGTTAGGAAATAAAAAAAAGAATATACCAAGTGGTGATAAATTTAACTTAACAAGGTTAAATGGAATAATTTATAAAATGGTCCATAAATGAATTTGTATGAATTGTTAAAATTAAAGTGAAACAATTAGAATTTAACAAATTAAATTAAATGAATCAAAATGTAAATTAATAGAATGTGAATTCATTAGAGTGACGAGTGCATGTCAATCAATTAAAATTAAATAAACTGAATAAAATCAATTGGTTGTGAATCAAATTGAAGGTAAGTTGGGTGAATATAAATGAATTGAAATGAGCAAATTAAATGTTAATAATTTTTTTGGATGTAATCACTTTAATCGTTGAATGTAAGAGAAATTTGATTTCAATGAATGTAAATAAGTGAATGTGAATCAATTTAAAATAAATGAAAGTGAATGTGAGCATAATAAAATTTAAATGAATGGGATGAATGTTCATTGGATGATAAATAAATTGAATGTCATTAAACTAAATATTAATCAATTGGAAATAAATCGATTGAATGTAAATACATTGAATTGTAATAAATCAAATGTGAATGCAATGAACATTGGTTGATTTAATAAAAATGGTTTGAAACCAAATTAGTTGAATGTAAATCAATTAAAAGCGAATGAATTGAATATAAATCCATTGTATGATTAACGGAATGAATATTAGTAGGTGAATGTTAATCAATTAAGAAGTAAATAAAGAAAATGCAAATAAATTGGATGTTAATGTAAATTAATTGATACCGTGTCAATTAAAATGTTAATGAAATGAATGTTAATAAGAAATAAAGGGTATAAATTAAAAATTGACATTAGATAATGTAAATTCACGTTGTTATGAATTAACTGGATTAATTGGACGTATATTGATGGTTGGATGGCTTCTTTTATTGCAAACCATTGTTATTACTGTTTGATTGCATATGATTGTTGTATGTTGCGTATTTATGCTTGTATTTATTATTTGGATTCAAAATCCATGTTATATGGTTTTATTAGACTTATACATTCTTCTTTATTGTTTTATGCAACTAGTATCTTAAATTGAGTTGAGATAGGTACATACGAAGACCGTTTAAAAGTATACGAGGATTCATATGCTTTTGCTCGCTTAATACAAGCGAACTTGCTCGTATTATTAATAAAAAGGTACGTATCTCGGATTACATACCGCAATTTTATATTTTTGCCCTTGGGATGCCTCATCATTGAAATAAGATGTATATTGGGTATATTTGTGTTATATATATTGTAAAATTTCCGACTGAGACGTGCAAAGGAGAATCTGTCGAAATTTTTCATAAATATGGGAGTTAGAAATTTTTTGAAGTTTTAAAAATTTGATAACTTGTTTTGTAAACTAACTTGTAAATTCCATAAAACCGATGTCGGAGTGGCGTAGTATAAGCGTAGTAGTAGTTTTGCAAATAAGTTGTTTATGTTTTATAAGTTAATTATTTTGAGAAAATATATCAAATGTTAAATTCTGTACTTAGTCCCTTTTCGTGGACGAAAAGTTCTGAGTGGAGGAGTATGTAACGACTCATATTTTTAAACTATTTTAAATTATTGAATTTGATATGACTATATGAATGAAAATGGTATCAAAGATCGATTCAAATTTTATTTAATATGAATGAAGATGATTAACATTTAAAATTGGACCTAAATGTGAATAATTAAAAATTGAAATTTTTATATTTTAATTGACGAGTAAAAAAAGCCATTTTGGCCACTGTCTCAGATTTTGACAAAACCCAGTTTCGTAGAATTCATAATTGTGAGTTATTATATGATTTCAAGTTTTGTAGCGATTTGACTAGTTGTTTGGTCGTCCGAGCTTGAAACACATAGAAATTAATTTAAGGAATTCGATTTAAATTAATTAATTTTAGAAAGCTATCTTCTACACACGATCGAATTAGGCCTCGGGACTAGTTCCATTGTGTTCTGAATGAGGGTAAAACGTTATAAACCCAGGCAGCACGCTTCGTTTGGAGTTCATGACTTCACGGGTGGATCAAATAAGATATCTTCTAATAATTATAATATTAAAAAATTCATTCAAACCACGTTCCCCCTTATAGCCCGTATATCCCTCTTTCTTGTAATCGTAGGCTTTTATTACAAAAAGAATCAAATGAAAGAAGAAACAATCTCGATCTAATAAAAAAGGAAACAGATCGAGAGAAAAGGAAAATGAACGAAGCTCGAAAAAAAGGGAGAACCATGCAGTCGATCGTAGGCGACCGAAGAAAGGCAATCAATGATGTGGAGGTGCTATACGCAAGAGAGGGATGCGATCTGATTCTTGTGCTAGTGATGGAGGTAGGTACGATGAGGAGAGGGCGGTGGGTCATTGGCGAGGAGGAGCAAGCTAGAGTTTGGGTTGTCTTCTCGGTGCAGTGCGTATGTGGTGGGTGCGATCTCGGTGGAAGGAAGGGGGAGTCGCGATGTTGGCCGAGGTAGAGGGATGAGCATGCAGTGACATATGGTAATGTGCTAATTATTTACTTAAATGATAATTATTTTTTTAATTATGTTTTAAATTTAAATCATATAATAACAAAAATCAAATTGTTGCATACGAGGTCGATTTCAGACGAATGAGATTATGTTGGAACCGTATAGACAAGCTCTATGCTATGGAGCTGATTTCGCATCGATTTGGCTAGTTTGAATTTTTTTGATTCAAATAAGCGAGTGTTTTATATGCTCACGATTGAATAAATTTTTTTTATGATAATTGAATTGAAATTCTAAAGTATTTGGTTGATAAATTTAATTGACATTTAAATTGACATCTAAATTACCTGATAGAATTTAAATTGACAGTTAAATTGAATTGGAATTGAATTGCAAGTAAACACCTAATATTGATAATTATTTAATTGTTGTGATACATTGGCTGTTTTGGACAATGGTTGTAAATGGATGTTATTGATTGATATATGGTTGATTGGGTGTTTAATTATTTTATATATATCCTATCGTTATCCTGTATGTTATTTACTGTATAAAAAACTATAAATTGAAATATTTCGAATAAATTAAGAAATAGATTAAGTTGAAATATTTCGAATAAATTAAGAAATAGGTTGAAATGATATATACCTATGAAATTTATTTTGGATTGATATGATATATATCCATCCCTGAATTGAATTAAAATAATTGATTCACTTGGCCATATGATAGAGAATTTATACATGGACACCGATGATTAAATTAAATGATTTTAAAATTTTTGATTTAAAGTTATTTAAAATGATTTTATTTAAGAAATAAAAATCAAATTTATGGAAATTGAATTATTTTTGAGCTGGAGCTCAAATGTTGAAAATTAAATTTGGTAAACGAATTTGTTTAAATAATCGAAGTTAAGATTTTGAATTTAAAATCGAAATATGATGCGAATTTAAAAAATTGATTTGTTTTAAAAGATTGGACTTTATTCGAACTTTCAATATTGCTAAGAAAAGATGATATGAAATGACATTTGAAAATTGAGATCGAAATTTGATTATATTTAAAGATTCAGATTTTAAATTGGATATTGAAGGAAAATTTGATTTAAGTGTTTTGAATCGATATTTTGGAAATCAAACTCAAAATGGATATAATCGAAACGGTTTAAATATGGAATTGGAATTTAAATTAATTCGAAATGAATTTTTTTAATTAATTTGTAATTCAAGTTGAAATTTATTTGGAATTGGCATTGAAATTAATTTGGAATCGATGTAAAATTCAATTGAAATCGGAATTGAATCCAATTAAATCGAAATGGAAATTGAAACTGATTTTGAATTGGAAAATTTGAAAAGTGAAACGGTTTGATTTTGAAACCCTTTTAAATGAATATTTTTAGTATAAATGATTTAAAATCTATATTCTTGAAATATTTGAATTATTTTGATTTACCAAACTATTTTACTTTATAAACCATTTTTAATACTCAAACTATTTTCTATTGAATTGTGTTAACTGTTTAACTATTTCAAAACTATTTTCTAGAAATTCAAACTGGTCAAAGGGTGGAATGTTTATACTTAATCTTGGATTCAAATGCGAATTGCGTTAAAGTGAATTATAACCAAATCTGTAATTCGAATCAAGTTTTGAAATGAAATAAATATATCGAACCGAATTAGCATTTCAAAGTAAGATATGATTTTTGAAGTGAATATGATGATTTCGAAATGGATTTGATTTTTAAAGCGAATATGATATTTTGATATCAAATATGAATTGTTTTCGAAATTTAAAAGAATCATCTAGTGTGTAAAACGATGTTTTGTTGCTAAAGAGGCCGGGGCCTCTTATTGGCACACTCTTTGTCAATATTGAAACCACTTTGACAACTGTGTATGCGACGGATGATATCCAGAATGTAGCGGTTGAATTGGAGAACGTTTACTAGAATGAAGTAGGAGAACGATGATGGATAGCCTTGACACTCGTGTCATAATTAAAATGACTAAAACATGAGTCTATTCTAACCAATGAGGTTAGCTACCTCTAGCGACGTTGATCCATTGTATTACTATTATGATTTCGTGTTCGATGGGTGCATTTTTTGGTTTCGACCAATTGTCGACGGTCGACCACAGATGGGTTACGACCATCCAGAAAGGGTAAACTGGTAGAATCCTACCTTGGGCATTGCCTCACCTGCCTTGTCATATTTATCCCTATACAAGCCCATTACGACTTTGGTTTAGAACTGTACAAATGTGTTAAGGTGGATCAATGTAAAGCCTTAACGCTATTTTAATATTTATTTTACTGATAGATCTATTATAGCGTATATATTATATATAAATAGTTTAACAAATCCTTAGGAGATGGAAAATCCCGTAATATCTCTTGAGTAATTGCACTCATATTTTATGATATTGATTTGACTTACATAAGAGTATTTTAGTCCTGGCTCGAGTATTTTGTCTTTTCATTATGCTCGCGTCAGTCCCGAGTTTTTTTCCGGTATATTGAAGATCAGTTTCTAGAGGACGAAGACGAAGTTGGTATATTATTACTATTATTATTCTTTACATCTTGCTATTCTGCTGTATTGTTTATTTATTCCTGATTATATATAACTTTGATAAATGTTGTATAGATTGTAATCAAATGTATGATATAAACAGCTTCATGAACTGTTATTTGACTATTATATTTTATCGTTTCCACTGTAAGATTCTATATTTTGTTTTCTTTTTCTTTCTTATTTTTCTTATTTAACCACATTGATTATCTACATTGCAGATTGTTTAAGTTGGACATGTGTGGATTATTGTCGATTTAAACCTTCGAAATGTGGGTCGTCACAATAAATCTCCAATTTCTTTGCAATTTCATTAATCACTTAGCTTCTAGTATCTTATTTTTCATTTTAGTAGTTCCCAAGTATTAAAATTTCAATTTATTTCTACAATTTAAAATCATTTATTTAACAGGAACTTAAGAACTAAATACCGGGTTCATTTCAAATCATTTTGAAATATTATGTCGATATGCCCTATTAAGTATTTAGAAATCCCTATCAATGCCATAACGTCCTGTGTACCGACCAGAATTCATAAATACTCAATAGAACAAACTAACACAATACAAAATATTTTTATATCACTAACAAATACGCTCTCTCATATATATACTTTCAAACTCATTCTAGGGTATTTATAACCCTATCTCTAATGAGTTAACCTCGAACAGGCTAAGGTATCTATAAACCTGGCTCCAATACCAACTGTGACGAAACACCTTTTTGGACGATTTAAATTAACAATAAACCACACATGTCAAACTCAAACCATTCAAAAGGGAGGATTGTCAGTGGGATAAATAAGAAAATAGGAGAAAAGAAGAAAAAACATAGAATCTCGCAGCAGAATGACAAAATATATAATCAGATAAACAGTTCATGAAGCAGTTTTATAATATACGTTTGATTATATAATTTTTAAAACAATCAGAGTACAAACAACGACATACTAATAATGGTGTAGCGGAAAATTTCTAATAATATAATATACCAAACTCCATCTTCATCCTCTAAAAACAAAGTCTTCAACAATGAAATGATCAGGTGACCCGAGCATAATGAAAAGACAAAACATTCGAATCATAAGTAAAAGATCTTATGTAAGTTAAATCATAATAAATAAATATGAGTGTAATGGCTTCAGAGATGTTCACTGGATTTTACATCTCCTATGCAGTATATAACGTACGTGCAATAACTTAAGAGATGTTTTTGTATTTTCCATCTCCTAAGGAGGTATCAGAATGTGCATTAACAGAAGGCATAAACAGAGAATAGACATAAACAAAATGTGCGAAAGTGAGTGTAACCCTAGTAAAACGTATAATGTGTTTCCGAGAAAGGCTTAAAGCTTCATCACAAACTGGTTCGGGTGGCCGTTCTAGGAGGAATTAGACTAACTTCGAGCACAATACTGCCCAAACGAGGAGACATCTCTCCAAAGTTGGGATCTTCCTGCATAAGTGCGTCAAAGTCGATGTACATGTCGCTTAAATCTTTGAAATCTACACCGACATCCTTGATCAGGGAATCCCAACATTGTCCGGCTTCAGAAGCATCATCTTTTTTGACAATCTTCGAAGAAGGAGAGCTCGAAACGATGAGGCTCATCCCCGGGGTCTCATCGCACGATTCAAAGTTCCTACCGTCTGAATCCGCATCATAGTCATAGTTATCGCTAGAGGAAGACTCATCACTAGTCCAATTAAGCTCGCCTTCCTCGTTTTCTACTTCTACTATGTCTTTTTCCTCTCACTGCTTGAACTCTTCTTCTTCTTCCGAAATTGAAGGCATTTAGTTAGGCGACTAACTCCAACCGCAGCAGCATCTCTTCCCTCACAAGTCTCTTCGTCTGACTCACCGGGCAAGCCTTCTATTTCTTGAGAAGCGCCTTCTTCGGAACCGTGAGAAGAAGAAAGTAGATCACATGCGTACCCTGGATCGGAAGGAGAAGGGACCTCGACTGGAATAGCTAATCTCCCAAGATGTAGTAATCCGTATCGAAGTAAGTTTCCATTGGTCACAAGACTTTGACGGATCTTTCCTCAACATCGATAGCCTTTAAGGTTTGGAAAACATCATCAAGAGACAAGTCCCTATTTGGCTTTGGGATAACTACAAGAAGTAGTCGGCTTGTTAGAAACTAGCTATATGTTGGAACTCAATAAATAGGGAAAAGAACTTACACCCTATCATCCAAAGACAGTTAAATCCCTTGGGGCATCTAACGAAGAAATACTAGATCTTGAACTGGGATAGATTATTCTGCAGTCATAATATGATTTTTCGATTCTTTTGAGCTTTGATTACGATCAAGGACGAACATTCATCTCTTCTCTTGAATGAAAGAAAGTACCGCAACTCATCAAAAATAGGAGCACGATTAAATGTTCGCATGAAAGGAACATGCAAACAAGTTAAGATGGTATAACCGTTGGGATGAATCTAGAACGGAGCATTGCCTAAGTTCGAGAGAGTCTCGCATAGAAAGTCATTAAAAGGAGGCATATCTCCATTCAGACACATATACCGATGACCAGCAATATATCTCAAAGAAGGCATGTGGGCAAACTCGTTCTTCTCTAAAAGCGTACGCCTTCCTCCGGTATGCCATGTTGCACGTAGATATTATGCAGGACCTTAGTGGAAACCACAAAAGTAGCACTCTCTGGTGGGTTGAGAAGAACTCTAAAATTATAGGGAGCCCGATCCAAGACCTACTGGGACCAACTGGCCATATTCCACCTATGAGGTGGAAGGAGAAAGGGAAACGAATGATGAATCAGCTTTCGAAAGTGCTGGGCTTCCTCCGCTTGACTTACGATGCAAAGATGGATACTTCATTCTAAATAACAGAACTTGCATCCAAAACGGTCAGATAAGTCTATCCTAAACTACTAGTTTTCCCTGCAACAGTTGAATTCCGGAGAGACATTGATTCGTGCCGACACATCGGATTTCAAGTATGTATCGGGGAAAGTGCAATTGATGTTTATAGGGGTGGGCTCGATGTCCGAAACACTACAAATGCTCTATCCTATGTAGATAGTGCGCTCACAACGGGAAAAAAAGGACTTCACGTATCATTTACTTTTGTTTTTACTTCCTCTATAGTTACCCGTGATTGATCAATGATCGATAATGGATCCCTTGTTCGAAGTGACATGGGAAATTCTTTTTAGTACAGGAACACCAAGCAGCGTGCAAAAGCAAGCAAGATAAGATAAGTCCAAATGCTTTGGGAGAGCCAGACCAATTCATAATGTGTCGTGCAATATTAGTTATGGGACTTGGTACAAGTCGATTCTGTCTCAATGGACGAAGGCAACAAAACATACCAAGCACTGGGGAAAGGCTCGAATGTCGTTCTAGGGGGACTCAAGACTCGATTTACTATCTTCCTCCATTAAGCCTCAATTGACTCGAACTCATCATGACAAACATCACGAATGCAACCTCGCCATCAAATCATTAAACTAACATTGTAATTAGCAAACCCACCTCCGATTAACTCTAAACACAGAATTGGTCGAAGACTTAGGACCAACGGGCCAAGAATAGGTCGGCAACGATCTAAGGATAGGTTGGCGGCTATCCAAAGCATATGCAAAATTAAGGTTTTGATCGGTGGAAGTTTGAGAAGGTGGAAGCAAAACTCTAGAGTTTGCGAAGAAGGCTTAGGCCAGGTCGAAACTTTGGAGGTATTGGATCGAGTCGATCAATTGAAGGGTCGAATCATTGCAAGAGGCTCAGATGCATGAAGGTAGAAAACATTTCGGGGGCATATCGAGGAGCTACAAAGAGAAATTCAATCTACTATTACAAGTAATGGCAGTCGAAATCTAAACTAAGCGAGCAGCATCATGACCCAGCTTACATTTGCGAAACTCTAACATGATTACTTGGAATTCAACAAGCAGAGACTAAAAGCGGTAACTTCCAAAGCACCCCTTGTTTTCAATGAAAATTTACTCTAGGGGGTAGATGTTATCCGGGTTTTTAACCCAAGCAGAATCACAGAGAAGACGGAACAACTGGATGGAGTCAGAATAGCTTGAAACTCAACCAAAAGGACTAAAGCGACAAGCCAAAGAGTGCCAAGAAAAATGAGCGAAGAAATTCACTAAACACATGGGTCGCTAGTGATCCATAGTCTGTGGATCTCTAGCGATCCACGGGAATAGTCCAATGTCCATCCTAATCTCTTGCATCATGATCCAGTCCATATTATTGGAGTCGTGACTGAGTTTGGCGAGATTCCGAGTTAGCTAAACCAAGAGACAAGCACTGGTCCAATCCAATCAGTAGTTAGATACAGCTCCAAGTAAATCATCATCAAAATAAGGCAATATGAAACGAGACTGCATGAACAACATCAATACAAGGCAAAAAAACAATCCCAGACATCAAAGTCCAAAAAATATGCTAAGTATATGGATCGCTAGCCATACACCATGGATCACCAACGATCCATACATAATCATGGAATATTTAAGGCCGAGCATAGTGAAGCGAGGAAAAAAGGAGCTAAGTAATTAGCTCGCATTCGAGCTAAATATATGGATCGCTAGTGATCCATAGAACATGGATCGCTAGCGATGCATATTTTTGGCTTAGGTCCCGAGCTAAGCTTTGTTGCATCCTCTAGTGTCCATTTGCAAGCAATTAGTGAACATGCCGCTCTCCAATCTCTATAAATACCAACCTATCCGCAATATAAAAGGGAACTCTCTGGACTGGTGGCTAAAAATCTGCTCGAAGCATTCTTCACCCCTAACCTCCCTCACAAAAATATTCAAGAGAGTTCACTATGATTCTCTAGTGGATTCTATCTTTGAGGATTCAATCTAGCTAAGGATAATCTGGAGCTTTGTAGTCAAACACTTCTTGTAACATCGATCAGTCCATAATAAAACTATAAAGTGGACATAGGCTTCATTAACGGCCGAACCACTATTAAAATCTCTTGTCTTCTTTCTTTTTCTGGTCTTTTCCATGTTTACTATTTGTATCATATCTTTGTGAGAATAGGGATGGTGCTTTCACAACAAACCCAGGGTGTTGATCCATTTATTGGGTTAACACAACGCAAAAAGGAATCCATGATCTGTTATAGATAATTTCCTTTTCATGCCAGAAGAAGATTGAATTTCCTTAAACAATTAACACTTTTATGACCAAATAAACCATAATAGGAACATCAAATAGGACCATGAAAAACTAAAGCCAAATGCAAATAATCCCTGTACCTATAACAAAATCGCTTTCCTTTTCCTTCTGTTAATCCAATTATCTAGATAATGCTTCTTGTTGGCGAACTGAGAATATGATGGTTTCAAATTTCTTACTGCGTGAGCATGAAAGCGATTTCCATAAGGAATTAGACCGGATAAAGGTGGATTGAACAAAGATTGAGGAGCGAGATTGGGAAAATAGGAAAAGGAAGATGAAAGAAACAAAGGTAGAATAGTCGCATGATTTGTATGAGTATTTAATAATTAATTATTTATAATATATATTATTTAATTATAATAAAAAAATAAGAAGTAATAATTAACAAATAAGAAGTAATATTTCACTAAGTGATGATTACTATTAAATAATTAATATTTAATAAGTAGGAATTAAGACTAATATTTAATACTTAATAATTAATAAATAATATATTTAATAAATATTAGTTATTAATTAAGAGGCACTATTAATAAATTTAATTATTGATAATTGATAATTCAAATTAATAATTAATAATTAAGAAGTAATATTTAATATTTAATAACTAATAATTACTATCAAATTATTAAGAAGCAATAATAAATACTAAATATTTACTATTAATAAATAATAAATAATATTGATTACATGATAATTAATAAATAATAATTACTATTGAATAATTAAGAGGTAATAATTAAATGTTAATAATCGGTCAATAAGACTAGTATTAAAATTTATTATTTGACAATTAATGACTAGTAAGCGATCTTTAATAAATAAAAAACAATTAATAAATGATAATAAATATTAAAATAAACTAATAAATATTAAATAATCACTACTAATATTTAATAACTAGCAACTAATATATAATAAGTAATAAATAATAAATAATATTGATTATTTAATAATTAATAATTACTACTAAGTAATTAATTCAACTAATTACATTAAATAGTTAATAATTAATATTGATTATTTAATAATTAATAAATACTACTAAATAATTAACTTTTAGTAATTAATGTTTGATACCTAGAATCTTATAATTAATTGTTAATGATTAGAATTTCATGAATAATTTTTAATAATTAACAATTACTATTAAACAACTACCATTAAACAAGTAATAATTGATAACTAAAATTTATTATTTGACCATTAATTTTTAACAATTACTATTAAATAATTAGGGAGTAAAAATTAATAATTAATTAACAATTAATAGTTAATTTATAATTAATAATTAAAAATCAAGACTAATATTATTTAATAGGGACATTTCACTATAAGGACAAACTTTGCAGTCCAATTAGTTTCTAGAACACACATCCACAGAAATTAATTTCATGGCCAAAGTCAGCAAAATAATTACTTTTAACGACAAAGTCAGCAGTCCAATTACTTTCAAGGACATAATTTCATAAGTTTTTAGGCCTTAAAACTAATTATTTTTCATTTTTTCCTTAAAAATAATTATTTCAGTTGTGTGTTCTAGAAATTAATTGCGCTTACTAAAGAGGCCCTTGTGGCTAATTTCCACTATTTTATTTAACATTTACGGTTTAATGTAGGATTATAATCGATGTGTATTATTTATTATGTAATCCAAAATAAATTTAAAAATATTCGTAAAATTTGAAAAAAAATCTGTAATTTTCATTAAATTTAAAAGTAAAATTTTAAATTTTACATAAATTTAAAATTTAATAAAATATTCAATTTTAAGAAATTTTGAAACTAAAAATTTTCAAATTTTAAAAAATAGCAACATAATGCTGTAAATTATTACTTCCATATGTTGTCTTCCGTAACTATTTTCTTTAATATACATATGCTTTTTTTGCATTAAGTAACAAAAACTTTGGCTCCAATCCAAAACTAATGGCCATCCAATTCAAAATTTTTGGCTCCAATTCAAAAAATTCCCTCTAGTCCACAAAAATACCTCTCCAGCCTAAAATTTGTTTTTCTCCATGCGCCCTTATTTTATATTAAATCCTTATACATTACCCCTACAGATCTAAATACATCTCTGATTAAAAATACACCATATCCATACAACTTACCCTGCATAAACCATTTGCCAATAACTACCTCGATAACACTTACATTATTATCTAGATAATACAATCTCCACTGCCTACTTGTGTCTAAGTTGTTTGCTTTTTGGTTGAATAACTTTGCTTAACAATAAAGCTACTGCTCTGAAACACTTTTTGCCGTCGGTTTGAAAATGAAGCTCACTGCCTTGCGTCAATCACTCGACCACATTTCTTGAAATGTGAAGCGATGCTGGGGTTTGGATCTATGATGCACTGTGTTTGAGTTGGATGATCGGTGTAGTTAAAGAGCTGGCGTAGCTTTCTTGAGTTTTTTGGTGTCGTACCATGTATTCAATGAAGCATAATATTTGGATGGTGCTTGCATTTATTGTTGCTAGGTTGTTGTGTAGGCTTCATCAGAGATGTGATGCTTTGAGTTTGTATGGGAGTTGTGATGAATATTGTTAGCTGTTGAAAATAACCGTTGGAGTTGAGTGTATTGTAGGAAGAATTAGTGCCTAAATTTGAGTTTAGTACCCGAAGTTAGATATGCCTTTGTGCACTGCTCCTCCAAATATGACGCCAAGATTTCTTTGATGCAATGCTTGGTTATGCTCACTTGTGTTTTGTTGAAATATGAGAAAATAATAGTTGTTTCTTGTTGCTTTCACAAGTTGATGAATAATACTTTTCTGGCTGCCTTGAGAAATAATAGTTTTGGTTATGATGATCAGATGGAAGACTTGAGTGTTCCACTATCGGGTCCAAGATGTTTTATTTTTGCCTCATCCACTGAGGAGTCTCCAATTATTTTAAACCTGGCTGCTTTTGAACATCCCAGAAGGCAGGAGGAGTTATAGTTTTATAATACCCGATTCTCTTTGGTGCCGTAAATTATCAAGCAAAAAATATTTTAGTTATGTAAACTTTAGTACAAATGATAACCATGCTCATTCTGAAGAAAAGATACTACATAGAAGTTTGGGAATCACAGAAGAACTACTGAAGTGAAGATTAAAGAAGAAGTAGTGATTATCGTTGTTGAGGATGTAGTATTGAGGTTGAAGGATGGTTTACGGGGAGTTGCATGGATGAAGTTCTGGGGTAGGACAGAGGAGAAGAATGAAACAATAATTTTTTTGTATGTTTGTTTTTTTTGAAAAATAAATTTTTTGTGCGTAAAATTTTATAATATAAAAGTAAATAGTAAAAAGAAATCAAATGTACTGAAAAAACTGAATATAAAAATTGTATTCTGTATTAAAAAAAATACTAATGTTGTAATATCATATATTTGTTGTATTGACTGTTATAGAGTATTATAATATATAAGCAACAACTAATTATTTTTTTTCATTTTTGCATTTATTTTGTAACTAGTATTTACAGTTGTAAAAGAATCTATAGCAACAGTTTTTAATGGTTGTAAAAAACCGTTACTGCAAGAATCACTTGCAATTGTCAAATAAAGTTATAATATGTAATCACCCTATTACAACTTCGCATATTAAGACCGACGACTGTCAATTTTAATAAGTCTATTACAACTGGCATTGGCAGTTGCAAAATAGGTATTTTGTTGTGGTGGAAAGTTGTTAAGAAAATTGTAAGAACTGCCTTTCTTTTTGTTGAAAGAAAGTCATTAAGGGTGAAATAAAGAGATAGAAAAGAACTAAAACAAAACACAGAATCTAATAGCGGAACGGAATAATATATATTACATAACATAAGCTTTACATAGTCGCTGATATACAATACATCAAAGTAAGAGTAATACAGACACCATACTTGGACAGGCATAACTACCTATCCATACAGTACAATTTAAAATACATATACAAACACAACAGAAATAGATAGTAGCTAGCTAACGGTGAAGCCACCTACTCCGGCTCCTACAAAATGCAAACGTATGAATCCTAGATCACTTGGCTACTCATAAAAATTTAAGTACCCAAGAGTTTAGGGAAAAATGGAAAAATAAACTCCGGGTCAAACATGGGTCTGGTGTGAGTAAACTAGTTAAATTGCTTTAAATTGAAAATCAGTTGAAATCAAAGGTATCTCATAAGACCACGCCGTACTTAAATATGGACGGGTTTTTACCTTATGATAACCAAAACACCTTTTTATAGAAAATCCAGTGATATTATCATAGTGTATAGGGTTTTCAAGTAAATATATAAATAGCTGAAATTGTTACATTGATTAAATTCCAGCATAATAGGTATACAACTAAGACCGAAGGCACTTATTGGAAAATGGATTCCATACAATGATTGGGCTACTGGAGTACCGTCCATCATGGTGCATCTGTAGATTAAATAACGCCGAGGGCCTCGCCTAGATCCTCTGCCAACACCAGACCGGCCTATCCCTTGTTGGATAGTACCGAATAAGATCACTCCTCGGTTGGGATCAGCAACTGCACCGAAGCATATATGAGTTAATGGCAAGGACTCTAGATAGGGGCAACCTTACCCTAATAGGAGCGACCCACTTAGCCTTGATGCATCTCTCCTGTTTCAATCATTTCCAGTTGATGAGGCTTGAGGCTATGATTACCTTTCATGAAATTTACACTTAGAATGCTCATTGCCCTCCAATGACATTGTACTGATAGCATTCATCCATACAAGTCCATTCCGAGACTGAACGAAACCAAAGGCGCCATTACCACTACACCCATTTTGGAATCACCCTTAGTTTTAGTGAAAAATAGCCCTTGCATTCCAAAATCTGCATTCTGGATCTTGCCTTTAGAATCTTCCAATCGCTCGCTTAAATTTGTTTGAAGTTTTTTTCCGGATAATACTGTTATCCAATCCCGGTCTCCTCGAACCAAAACGATAATTTTTTTAAAGGCCAAGTTTGTTTTAAATAAACAATTCTACAACCAGAGTGTAAATATTCATATATGGAAATTTATTCCGTATATTTACTCTATCATGACCTGTCCATCGAAATTAAGTCACTTGTAATCATCACATTTTTCAAAACTCGGAATAGTGATCAGTACAAGTCGATTTACTTCCAATAAAATGTGTCAATGTTTTATTCTAACTACTTTAATTTGTTTGGCAACTTAATGGCACAGACAAAGGATAATTGAAATCAATATCTAAGAGAAATAAATATCAAAGCATGGATCTTTAACTTCAATCAATGATTAATAATTAATATTAAACCAATTTACAAATCAGAACTAAATTATTTTCAATTGATCGAGTCAAGTTATATTTTAAATCCATATTTATTAAAGAAACTTAATAAAATGATTTATTCCTAATCAAATAAAATTAAATCGCCCATTAATAATTAATTGATTAATTAACAATTAATTAATTAAATAAGAAGTTACTTATTTATTCACTTTCAATTGTTATAATCATTTAATTTTTACATTGCAGAAATCCGGACATATTAGTTCAGATGAAAATACTAGGCGATAGGATCCCGATGTAAAAACTCACGCGTCGACTGGATTTGAAAAGAAAGAGAAATAGTGTTATAAATTAAAAATTGTTGAATATAAAAATTAATTTAAATTTAATCTTCAAATACACTCGGTCCATAAAAACTCAAACCAATCCAGCCCATATAATCTTCTTCCTCTCCCTAGCTCTTATTCTCTACTCTTCCATTTGAACAAGCGTGCATGAAAGTGTGCACATGTACACAACTTCCAACCATCGTAACACGCCGTCGACCAACCTCGCAAGTCGTCCACGACCACTACAACACGACCACCTACCTGAAAACGCGGCCACATCCTCAGTTTGAATTTCGAACTCTTTCACCAAAACTGGAACGAACCCATGTCCATTCAACCGCCTCGCCTTGTTACCCATGACCGCCATCCACCATCAAACTTCACCCCAAGCTCCGCCATCACTTTCTCTTCCAATCTCGCCCTATGCGCACCCCTTTTCGTCTCTCTCCGCTTCACCATTTCCCTTGAACCCCAAACCACAAACAAACACTATAAAACCCTAGATTGATCTTTCCTAGCCCACACACTTCTAAAAATTACCACACCAATTTTCTTGAATGCCCCATCGCTCAGACCTCCTCCACGCCCAACATCATGCCACGAAATTGCCTATGTCACCGTAATTTGACGATACGTCCAAATCTGATCATCTCCATATTTCTCCCTCCACACAACACTAAAAATTCTCGAACCAATCTTAAAAATCCTATTTTTCAACGGCAAACACAACTGTGTAATCCATTGATTAAATTATGATATTTGAATTCTGGCCATAATTGACCTACTCAATGTCATACGGGATTTTCTCTTTGTCTACTTAATGGAATTGAATGAAATTAATTTTAAAATATTCTATACTCAAAAACAAATAATTTTTGTTTTGGAATCATGTTTTAATACTAATTACATGATGAGATATTGATTTTTAAAGTTAAAAGGTTTAGCTGTTTTTAACCAGAACATGAACAGAGAGGCTTTAATGGAAGATATACAATGTTTGGTGGAATTGACCGTATTGAATACATATGTACATGCACATATTCATATAACAACACATATACACTTGGCGCAAATCAACGAAGGAAATATAGGATGTTCTACTCACTATTCATAAAATGGATGACAAACTGTTGTGTTAAACCTCCTCCCTCTAAGCTCTTGAACACTCAATGCTTTTTTTTACTTAATGGCAGATTTTTTTAATAAATGATCAGGCATATATATATGTATGTATGTATGTATGTATATATATATAAGAGAAGGAGGGAAGACAGTGAACAATAGTGTGGCAGGAGTACACATATAGGGTAGCTGCTATCAATGTTTAGGCTTCATCGTTTTATTTTTTTATTTTCTTTTGTGGCTCGATTAGATATTTTGCATGCTTGATTTTTTTTATTTTGTGGCTTCATTTGAAAATTGCAATATGAAGCTTACATACATACATACATACATATCTACATATATCATTTTCAAAAAATATATATATTTATATATATACACACATAAATATATATAAATGTCGTGTCGTGTCATTCACGGGAAAAATATCTCGAGCACCAAAGCTTCGTGCTGCTCAACATTCTACACTAAATCCTCTTATTCCAAACATGATTGAATTATTCTCGAATTCCAATTTTCTCATATTCAGCAGTTAGCGTTTTGAAAATTTAGTATAGCTTTCAAAATTTATAGATTCAGATATTTTCAATATTAGAAAATTTTGTTATTAGACTTATAAAAATTGATATTTCAATATTTTAAATTAGTTAATTATTCCAATAACAGATGGCTAAAAATCCGAGTCGTTACAAAAATCACCATGAATGCAACGGTGCAAGTTACCTAACCAATTTCTGATGTTTGATCAGATTTCATTTTTAGCTTTGTTATAAATTAGTTAATTTAAATTAAGAAATTTTCATTTAATTCCATAAGGTGTTATATTTCCCCTTAAAAAGGATTTCGTCCCTAAAATATCTAAGGATGGAAACAATGAAACTCATATATACAGTAACCAATATTAACAACCATCAACTCAACCACTTGCAACGTTTTCTTAGTTTCAATTTCTAATGCAATATGTATATATAAGTATGGAATGCACATGAACTTATAACTAGTGCAAGAATAAGGCGGTCTCCCGAAATGCTCATGCTTATTCAATGTATCCAACATGTATGTAGCACGTTACTTGCAATTCTATATAAATGGGCAACCATTCAATACATATGCAACAACCATATGCGTATAACTCGATAAAATAAAATGAGTACTGGTGTGAGTGTAGACTAACCTAAATATATCATCCCTTGTGTATAATGATTAACTTAATAAATACATCCACTGGCAACCTAAATAAAGTCACCAAATTGGTTAAGGTCCAATAAATACATTCACTGGCAAGTCTTCCAATGCTTGATTCACCTTCTCAGTCTGCCCATCTATCTGAAGGTGAAACGCATTACTCAAATTCAACTCAGTGCCCAAACCCACTTGAAGACTCCTCCAAAACCCACTGCTGAAAAGCGGGTCTCGGTCACTAACAATGTTAGAAGGAACTCCATATAACCAAACTATTCCTCTCACATATAATGTTGCTAAAAATGCAACTATCCTCGTAACCCTAACGGAACAAGGTGAGTGCTTTTGGTCAGTTTGTTGGCTATGATCCAAATACTCTAATTTTCCCTCCTACTCCTAGGTTGTTCATTAATGAAGTCCATAGAAATACTCTCCCACTTCCATCGTGGAATATCCAACGGCTGCAATAATCTACCCAATTTCTTTTGCTCTACCTTTACCCTTTGGCAAGTCACATACTTGGACACATACTCCACCACATACCTCTTCATATAGGGCCATTAATAGTCTTTCTTCATATCATGATACTCTTTGTCTCCACCAAGATGAATGGTCATCCTAGATGATGAGACTCAGCTAGTACCATGTCAATCAACTCCATAATAAGAGGAACAATAGTCTACCACCCTCTGTAACCACCCTTTTGAGTCAATGGTACAACAACTCAAATGGCTAGAACACGTTCCTCTACCTAGCTTCTCCAAAATACCCCACAATTCCACATTACATTTTCGAATTGAACAAATACGGTCCACAAGCATGGGCTACTCATCCAAAGATTTTTAACAATCCCGGAGTGATGTCTGATGATGTTCGAAAGTCGATTGTAGAAATAAACTCCAAATGCTTCCATTTTAATTATATAGAACTTAATATTTCATGCTTCCTACCCAAGGCATCAGCTACAATATTGCCTTTTCTTGGAGTATAAGGGATACCGAAGTCATACGACATCAAGAACTTCATCCACCTATGCTGCTTTAAATTCAAACCCTTTTCGGAGAATAGATACCTCATAGAATTATGATCCATTATTTGCTCAAACTTCTTTCCTAAAAGATAATGCCTCTCTGATTTGAGTGCAAAAACAAAGGCTGCTTGCTTAAGATCATGGATATGATAGTTCCTTTTATGGACTTTCAGTTGTCGACTAGCATAACTTACAACTCTCCCTTCTTGCATCAACACTACCCATAGTCCAATACTGCATGCATCGATATATATTGCAAATGCCTTTAATGATTCCTTCAGCTTAATGAAAGCATTCTCACATTTCGAGTCCCACATGAGAGCTAAATTCTTCTTGGTCGGGCATGTCAAAGGAACAGAAATTTTAGCAAAGTCCTTGAAGAACTTCCTATAATATCATCCCAAACCAACGAAATTGCTCACCTCTGTGGCATTCTTTGTTATATACAAATCTTGTACTACAGCAATTTTACTAGGTTCGATCGCCAGTCTATGCTCTAAGACATCATGTCCCAAAAAGCAAACCTCCTTGTGCCAAAAGTGACATTTGGAAATTTTCGCCTTTAACTTATGCCTATGGAAAGTATTGAGCACTTCTTCTAAATGCAACCTGTGCTCCTCACACATTGAATAAACAATTATATCATTAATGAATACCACCATGAACTTATTTAGAAACCCTCTAGAAACTCGACTCGTGAGGTCAACAAAGTATGTGGGTGCATTGGTTAGTCCGAATGACATGACTAACTACTTACAAAGTCTATCGGGCGTTCAAAAATCGGTCTTTTTAATACTGTCGATGGCTACACATAAATGATGGAACCTGGTAGCCAAAGAAAGCTGAGAGAATACCTTTGCTCCAACTAATTGATTAAAGAGATCGTCTATGTAGGGCAATGAGTGACGATTCTTCTTTGTCAGCTTATGTAGCTCATGGTAATCGACACAAAGCCTTAGGGATCCATCTACCTTCTCAATGAAGACAACTAGGGCTCCCCACTCTGAAATACTCCTAATGAAGCACTTCTCTAATAATTCAATCACTTGCTTACTTAGCTCGCGCCTTTCCTTAGGAGCCATGTGCCTCAAGGCTAGGGCAACATGTTTAGCATTCTCCTTAAGGTAAATTTGAAACTCGATCTCAGTATGGGGTGGAAGACCAGTAACTTCAAAAAATCTATATGGGTACTCATAAAGTATTAGCATTGAAGCTAACTCATCGTGTGATAAGTCTAAAGAATAAAAGTAGCTCAGCGTAATCGAACATTCAAGGTCACAATAAACCTAAAGACTGGGCCCACTACAAGTACACACACAAATGATCTTCCTATTATAATCAAGTAGTGCTCCATACGTGGTACTCCAATCCATTCCCAAAACTAATCCAAACCCAGAAAATCCCAGAACAAAGGCATCGCAATCAAACTCGAGTCCCAAAATGTACAACTTCAAACCCTTACAAATTATAGATAAGTGAGTTGATCCTCCAATAGGATTTGATACAACTACAGGGTCAGTAACTATTCTAGTGTCTAAGTCAAATTCATCTACTAGTCTACTCGAAATAAAGGAGTGTGAGGCTTCGATGTCAAAGAAGGTATAAAAAGATAAACTAGATAAAGTTAATAAACCTTCACTTACGGCCTTCTTATCCATATCCACCAGTGGAGGCACACTCGAGCTAGGAACAACATTCTATGCATAAGCTGGAACCACTCAGGTAGAGGTCTTTGGTGCAACCTAAAACACCCTCTTCATGTGCCCAAGTTGATTTGCAGTTATAACATTTGTCCTGCGAGAGGTCTGTCCTGCAATCTTTCACAACGTGCCCCTTTTTATCTTCCCATGAGTCCCTACTCCACCCTTGCATTGATTCTGCTATATTATTTTTCCTCTTGCCTTCTTGCACTCCTTTTTTCCTTAATCCTTGTAAATGGTATTTAGCAAGGCCATCTCCACCAAATCCTCGTAATAGACCCCATGGGAATGTGACTAAGAGCCAAACCTTGAAGAGGTTGGTTCAGCCCCTTCGCAAACTTTATACCATTTTTATAGAGGTTATTTATCAAATTAAGCCCAAACCTAGCCAATTCATTGAATTGGTTCACATAGCCTTTCACCATCATCACCTCTTGTTGCAAATGTATAAATTTATCTAGTTGTACCCCTTGCTTCGATATAGAACTAAACCTCATCTCAAAAGGCCTCCTAACACCTTCTCAAATTATCTCTTCCTCGATAGTCTTTGCGACTGCCACATCCTAACATTTTAGAGCCTCTCCTTGTAAGTGTTAAGAAGCGAGCTGCTTTCAAATAGCATCACTAAGGCCCAACAATCCAAAAATCCCATCACAATTACATATATATCCTTTGAGTCCAAAAAAGATTTAGTCCCCACATATGGCTTAGCTCCTAAACTCACAATGTCTTTACATAGCTTGACGAAATCAGTAACATGTGGATTGGCAGGAACTAAACCCTGGTGCTTACACTTTGGGTCCCCCGATCGGGTTAGGCTCAACTTTTCCTCTCGCTTGCAAATAGCATAGAACCATATTGGGATGTTCATGCATGGAGTCTCAACTGCTTCACCTAAAACATTTCTAGTAGGATTCCACATTCTCTCTATTTGTGATTAGGAATTATTGGCGACTTTTCTATGGATGGTACCAAATAAGAATATGGTGATTGTGTTTTTCACACTATACTTATATGTGCATAAAAAATTTGGAAAAAATTTATATACGTATTTATTTATTTATTTATTTACGTATGTATATATGTAAAACCTTTAAAAAAATTAAACTATACATGTACATTCTCTTAATATGTAATTAATCCCTAAGGAACCCTAAATCTAGGATCTGATACTAACCTGACAACCTGCACCTTCGAACGCACTGACCCAAAGCCTTAAAGCAACTTTTGGGCTTGTGTAATGCTACGAAATACAAGTTATCGGGTTTAAAATTATTACAGAGATTAAGAATTTTTTTTTTAAACATTCTACATTTTCAGATCTTACAGCCGAAGGAAATAAACATTGTAGAAACATATTCTAAAAAAATATATAGAGTTCATAAAGTACCATATAATGTCCGATATATAATAGATACAATAAATAGTTACATGGAGAATAGTGAAGAACAATAAAACTCAAGCACGTAGATCCTTTCTCCACATACCGTGCTTGGGCCATATCAATTGCCCCACTATCTTCCTGTGGTGGGGGAAAATAAAAGAAAATGAGTGGATCAGACAAAACTCCGACGAATGAATCATATTACTAGTACATGAGGTTCAAAAGAAATTAACTTTATTTATAATCTACATGACCTAGGGTGTTCCTATTGGTGTTTGTGAATTGCCTACCTAGGATTGGACATCTTAAACCTAAGGAATATAATTCTAATCACACCTACACCCAAAAACAACTGGTAGGGGTTCATACTCAAGAATCAAAAAATGGATCGACTAATAATCTTTAGGACTGCACCTTGCATAAGATCGCATGGAATATCATCCTTGGGTTGGCATTACCCGAACAACAACTGCGACTACCATACTTACACATTGATTGGACCTAGCAATGGCAAGCTTGCATTGAACCTAATAACTCGAAGACTTAGGTCCTATGCATATGTGTCAATTATCTCAATGGTAATGTCTCCTACACACCGCTCCGAGCATTCATCAACAACCTTTGGCTCAAATTGCTCACATATATCCAAGTAACCTCCCACTATTATCGAACTATGCACCATTTTAGGCATATACCATTAATGTCCCTGGAGCCACTGAGGAACCATCTGTTTGTGCCATGTGCTCTGCACACCATCACGATCAATCTACCTTACAAGTTTGCACGATAAATAACGTTTAGGCCCAATTGCCCGCGTACACATCTTCTTCAATTCTGTGGTGCCCAAAAGTCAAGAAATGGAGACCGATCTCCTATACGCATATAAATTATATACTAAACATAGGCTATAGGACGAGGTTCATTTTGCGCCTGCAAAATAATAAACGATTGACTGCCTATGGTTGGCAGCTTACTATCGGCCGTCTCATAATAGCCATCGAGTAGTCGATTTCGATTTCTGCCTTAACTTTATTTTTCGTTAATTTTCATTATTATGAGGTTTGCATAATTTTTCAGTACACTTGTTTTGACCTGATTTTAATCATTAATCTATTTATAATTTAACTAAATTTCTATGCATAAACGAAATTTTTGTTCACGTGAATTTAAAACTATTAACTTTACTGTACATGTGTATTTATACCTTTTTATACAAAATCAACATATTATCCTACTAAAGTTAAATATACTTTAAATATCAAGATTAATTTAGGGTAAATAGGCAGATATTCAACTTTACTTTATTTAATCAAATTTCTTATCAATATGGATTTAAAGAGAATTAATCTAGTCCACTTCCCTTAATTTATATTATATATAAAATCCATATTTTTTGTTCTTGTTTATACACAAGCGAGTTTGATTTATTAAAGATAATCTTTGAATAGAAACTAATATCTCAAATTTAAAAGAAATCAACTCCAAATCATGTAGGGATATAAACAAATTCAATTACTTGTGAAACAACATTCTTTAATAATCAATTCGCTTACCCCTTAAATGCTCCCTTCCTATTATTTCGACTTGAATCGTCCCCTCTTTGCGCCTTCCCTTTTATTTGTTTATTTCCTTCTTATAATTTGATTTTATTTTACTTTGGAGTTTGGAGAAAACAAAGAGATTTTTCGAAGAGAAGAGAATTTGGACATATTGCTGACTATCAGATTACGGTTTAGAATAACAACAACGAGAATTTACGTCTCTATTTATAACTGCAGGAATTGATGTTAACTCTTGGGTTTAAAACTATAATATATGGCCCTTTCGGCCTTGGCTAAACCTAGTCGATTTAAAGTGACCGGTCAATCATTCAACAGGACGCAGTTGACTGCTCAGTGTTAACCGGTCCTATTTTGGCCATAGACTGGTTTATGTTAATCTATTACTTTGATTAAAGTTAACTTTCTTTGATTTGTTTTCTTAATTATGTTTTCGAATTATTCTTGGTTTTAAAACTTTAAACATTAATAACCTATCTGTTTGAGCTCTGATCATGAAACTTTACGTATGAAAGTTGTTTAGAATATCACCATAAACGCAACATTAAAGTTTCATAGCCAAATTTTGATGTGTGTTCAAATTTTATTTTTTGCTTTATTATAAATTGGTTACTTTCTCTTAATAAATTTTTGGTCAATTTTGTGGGGTGTTACAAAATGACTCGTTTGAGAATTTCCTATCGGTTCATAACAACCAGATCAAACAGAAATATTAAGTGGCGATATTACACAGCACTTGACTTGAGAATACTGTTGAACTACAATGTGGACACTCCACTTTTATTATAGTTAAACTGTGACATGTTATTAATCAAATGACTATAATTAGTCTAAGTTGAAGAATGGGAAGTGAAACTTCATCTTCTTGATTGTTTGAGGTTAGTATCATGGTCCATTATAGTCTACTCAAAGTCAAAATTTCTGGCCAAAGTAGTACGATTAATAATAAATATTATCATTACATTATGGACTTTGTTTATGGAATAAAGATTTAAAAGTGGATGATTTTGGAATTTTGACCAAAATTAGATTCCGTAATTCTTAAAGTGATATAGTGTTAACGAAGAGAATTAGAGTAAATAATCCTTACTAAACGGTACCGCTTGAATTTGTAAAATTGGATTTTACTGAAGAGATTTTATAAGCATTGAACTAAGTCAAACTATCACACCACTTGCTAAGGTAAGGCGTGATCATTAATTTTTTAATTGTTAAATATTAATCATTAGCTAAATTCATACTTATGGGTTGCACAACTTTATCTATTTACTCTCCGAAACATCGATTGGTTTAATCGATTTGTAATAATTGTAGGTTAATATAATTAATTAATATTTTTAAAATATTAATTTGTATTGTATATATTTTAAGGAGTGTATTTAATGAAATGGGTTGCCTTTAAAAAATTTTGAGATGCTATTAGTAATTTATTTGGTACATATATAAAAGTTATATATATATATATGCCTATCGATATACGATATCATAAGGATTTAAATTGGATTCCGATAATATAATTTACTAGTGGGTTCAAATGGTTTTTTGTTTCATATAGTGGCTTGATATGGCTGGCCAAATAAAAGGAAGAGGGGTAAGTGTTGAATTTGTATGGGAGATTTTGGTGCATGATATTTTGGCGAAACCCACATTAAAATGGAAGCCTATCGCACTTGTTTGTGCTTTAACTTTTGCTTCCAACTTCCCTTGTTTTGATTGCAGTACCCACCATCACCCTCCCCTTTTCTAACTATATTTTATCTCCACCAATTAATACAGATTTAATCTAGTGTTGTATGCCTATCTGTTATAAATAAGGGTGCATATCTAGGAGATCCAAGAAGTTTGTTTGGATCAGTGTGTGTTTATACGGCCTTATCTCTTGAGGTACAATTACTTTGTTTATAAATTACACTTTAACGAGTTAGTTTATATCTATATCATCATTGAACTCATTTATATGCATAGCTGCTGTTCCCTTATCGAAATATTATTGTTCAATTAGACACAGAAATATAGATCTGTTAGTTTTTGTGTTGGTCTATTATATATTGCATCTTTGTTTAAAAAAAGAGTTTTCATTATACACACATATTAATGTACGAATTATATATATAATTTTATTTTAATTTTTAAATCATTAAAATTAAACTAAATTAAGTTAAATTAGTTTTAACTATATGTGTGTATGTGTGTGTGTGTGTATTTATAAATATATATAGTCATACATATTTATATAACTAGATTCATATTTAAATAATTTATACACAATATTATGTTTGGTAGCAAATGGTGAAAAAATTGAGCAACTGTTTATATACATGTTTATAAATTTTTTTAAAGTAAAATTATTCTAATGTGTGCGTTTGTATATATTTATGTATGTAAGTATTTACAAACTAATAATTTGGATTTGTAAAATTATATTCTAATACATATGGATATATAAAAATATATATATTTTACCTAAAGTATTGTTATTTATGTATATAATTGTTAACCTTATTTTAATAATTATTTTAGTGTAAAATTATATATATATATATATATAAAATGAAAACCTATTTTTATTAATCTTATGTATTTAAATATATTATGATAATTGCATTTTAAATTTTAATACTATATATATATATAATTTTAAATTTATAGATATCGACCTCTTTTTTAAACTATTTTACAAAGTAAACAAATTAGATATTTTGTAAAGAACTTTGAATTTAAAATTTATCGACTTTGTCAAAATGATTTTTTTATTACTTTTTTTCATAATTTAAATAATATTATATATACTAGTATAAAATGGAAATACTTGCATCTAATATTCAAAGATGTTTACTTTGTAATTAATTTAAAAAAAAAGAGTGAATGGATGTGTGTTGTAAGTGCAAAGGTTTTGTTACTCAAAACACTTTCATTTCTAATTGTTTTGTTCGTGGTATGGATGAAAAATAGATAGTAAAATTCTGTTGATGGGTAGCCGAGAAGGGGATTACAGTGAAGGTTGCAAATCAGTGGTGATATTCCATTAATTGATAGGGGTATTTTTGGAAATTCAAAAATACACATGTGAATCATGTTTATTGAATTATCTTTATTAATAGTGTATATATATTTTAAATTTTTGGATAACAATGTGCATACAGAGACAAATATGTCTGTTGCGGTGTAAATCCTAGCACATATAAACATACACATTAACCATGTATATAGTACATATGTTGCATGTGCACTTTACGTTTATAAGTATATTTGATACACTAATATTATTATGATCAAACTTAAATTAAATTAAACAAACTAAATAAATAAATATTTTGCACAAAAATATTTTAGACAGGATCCTAAATTAATTAGACTTCATAGTCTAACAAAGTTTAAAATGGAAAATTTGAACCACTGAGATCGAACCCAATTTCTTCAATATTATTAGAGCCCGGTAGCTTATGCGGTCTAAATTAGGAGAGAGAACATTATAAAATCCAACCCGAATTCAATTTTTTTTAAAGGAGTTGGATTTTGTAATTATCACCCCATTTTCTAAAAATATTATTATATATTGTAACAGTAAAAGACAAATAATTAATAGTATATTAACTATTTATGGTAAAGCTGTTAATGATTACAGGTCAATATTTGACAGTCTCAACATATTTGGTTTTTTAAATATATTTTTTCAATGTGTGTTAGGACTATTAAATATTGACCTATAATCTTTAATATTTTTATCATAAATAGTTAATATACTATTACTGTTAATTAATATTGTATAATAAGTTATTTGTCTTTTACACTTATAATAAGTCTTAATATTGTTTGTAAATGGAAAATCCAACTTGATTTCAAAAAATTTAGAGGGATAGGATTTTGTTTCATTATCCTATTTACTAACACAATTAAAATTTGTCGTAAGAGTAAAAGACAAATAACTTACTATACAATATTAATTGATAGTAGCGGTGTATTAATAATTTATGATAAAACTATTAACGATTATGGCCAATATTTGATAGTCTCAACCGAAAGAGATGCAAAAGGAAACGTAGGCATTAAGGGAGAATGAAGGGAAACAAAAGAGGAAACAAAGGCATCAGAGCCGACCAAAGGGGGTGCCTAGAGTCAGAGTCAAGGCTTGAGACATGGTCAAAGAAGTCATGTATGAGACACTCAAAGGTCTATTTTGTTTAAAAAAACGATAGTTTTTCAGGTTTACTGTGTAACATGATAGGAATAATGAAAAAATTCAAGTTCATTTTTTGCTTACACCTTGAGTTTGAGCTCTGAATGTTTTGGAATTTTATCCTCAAAAGGTGCACTTTTCGTTTGCTTTCGGATGAATCAAAAAGAATATTCGGGAAAGTCTTTCCCTGATTGAAATCCCTTTTCATTTTCTTTCATATGAGAAGCACTTCAATTGTTAGGGACTGGGATTTTGTGGATGTGAGAATTCTCCTTAGGATACCCTTGAAAAATAGACCACAAAGCGATTACTATTTTCAGGTTTCATGAATACATTTTGCTTATTCGTTGAATCGACCTTTTTTCCCTTAAACAAGCCTAGGGAAATCGAATCATGAAGACCAGCCATTTTGGCCTAAAAAATATGATTCTGCCATCTTTAATGAAACATATTTGCATTCGTTGCTTCACATATACACATAACACGTACACATATGCAACTGTGAAGTGACTTGATGGAACTCATGAATAGAGATGAAGCTCCAAACTCATAGATTACATCAAAAATGTTCATTATTAAGCCTGGAAGTTAGCGGTTGGGTGCATGTGGCTAATTAGCTTTGCAACCTAACACAGATCATAATCTTAGTAATTTAAAGAGAGGAATTTAGATGCCTTAAGGGGAGCTTATTATTCTTAGGTTTCTGATTAGTTAAGCCTAGGGAACTAATTAATGAAGCTAAGCCCAAGGAACTGATTAATGAAGCTTAGATGAAGTGAGCCACTCAGTGACTTGGGAGCTTTCAATAACATATGACAAAAGAGAGGGTATTTACTCAGATCAAAACCCTTAGCAAAAGTCGATGGGAAATAGGGGAGCTGTAGAGTGTACCAACTCACCAAAAATAATTCACACCAACTCCTTGGGAGACTAGAGGGGTTCATATTTAGCCTCCCCCTATAAGACCATTCGAGAATGAGACATCAGGTGAACCGAGTGTTCGAGAACGCACCACACAAGTATGTAGTGTGGCAGAGCCACCCAGACTTTGGCTAAGGGTTTTGATGCAAGTAAATACCTTACCATAGATACCCCGAGCAATGAAATGGGTTCTTATGGCACCGAGTCACTTCATTATATTCCTAAAGTTAGGTCGAAGAGAAAGTGACGTAGGGAGCCTTAAACACGACTATTTCGTTGTCTAGATGAGGGCCTCAAGTAAAACAAGAAACTTTCAGTATACCGAGCTAGACCCAGGTTCTTCCGTACACTACACCCTACAGCTCCCTTATTCGACACCGACTTTTGCTAAGGGTTTTTCTATGAGTAAATACCCTCCTTTTTGTTTTTTTATTATGCAAAGATCCTCAGTTATCGAGTGGCTCACTTCCTCTAAGCCTCATTACTCAATTCCCTAGGCATAGCTTCATTAATCAGTTTTAGGCTTAATAAATCAGAAACATAAGACTAATGAGCTCCCACTAAGGCTTCTAAATTCCTCTCTTCTACGTTACTAAGATTACATTTTGTGCCAGGTCGAAAAGCTGGTTAACTATTAACCGTCCCCGACCAATGAACATTGCCGATGTAATCTTTGAGTCAGGAGTTTCATGTCTATCAAGAGTTCCATCGAGTAACATTACAGGCACATACATGTACATTTTTATATGCGTACGAGAAGCAACGACCCTAAAGACATCTAATTGAAGATAGCAGAATCAATTCTTTTGAGGCCAAAATGTCCGATCCTCATCGTTCGATTTCCCTAGGCTTGCTTGGGGAAAAGCCGATTCATTGGACCAGAAAAACCTATTCATCGAAATAAGAAAATGAAAATTGCTCCGCAATCCATTTTTCCAAAGGAATTCCTACATCCACGAAATCCCATTCCCCAACAATTGAAGTGCTTTTCTACAAAAGCAAATGAAAAGTGAACCCAATCACGGAAAGGCTTTCCCGAATATTCCTGTTGATTTCATCTGAAATCAAATGAAAAGTGCACTTTTTAAAGGTAATCTTCAGGGACATTCTGAAAACTCAAAGTATGAATGAAAAATGAATTAGAATATATTTTTCACTATTCCTATCCTATCACACATCAAACCCGAAAAGCTATCATTTTTCATAAACAAAACAAGCCTCAAAGCCTCTCATACAAGGCTTGAGTTGACTGCATCTCGCAAGCTTTGACTTCGACTCTAGGTGCTCCCTTCAGTAGGCTCTGATGTCTTTGTTTCCTCTTTCATTTCCCTTCGGTCGTCTCTGATGCCTCTGTTTCCTCTTACATCTCCCTTCGGTCATCTTCGTTTTCTTAGTAGACTAGAACTCCATTTTGTGGAGTCGGTCAACTTGGGTCCCTATCCCCTACCTGGAACCCTCCCCTCACCCAATCCTTTAAGGAATACCACCTGCCCTCTCAACCAAAGAGGGGTTCTAAAATAGTATCTCCTTTGGCTTTGATTTTTCCAATTAATCAGCTTTACTAGGATAGAAATCTATTCACTCCGTGTCTTACACAGGGCTATACCTCTATGCGTCACTGTGTCCTTTGCTTTTGGGGTGACAAACTTGGTGCTCGGGACCTTCCTTGTGTAACGCTCAGTGTTAGTGAAAATGGTCCAATCTATGTATCCGACTAGGTCATAGCTAGCGGCATTGCGTGTATTCAACTTTGTCAGAGATTATAGTGATAATCTCGCTTCAGTTGACTCTGCTAGGGCTTCGCTCATCACTTCTAAACTCAACTTAATGTGTTTTTTCTTTCTTGTTAGGTCAGAGCTCCTCAATTGTCGGGCCGCTAAATATCGACCATTGATGAAACCTCACACCCCAAAAAAGCCTGTAGGGGAACACCTGGCTTTTGATCTGTTTCACTATAAGATTTTCTTTAATTATTTGCCTAAGGAGTGCTTGTATTAATTCACTACTAAATGACCTATTTTCAATTGGCGAAGCATCGCTTAGAGCTCATCGGACCAGAAGGGACCATAGGAAAGAACCTAGGTCTAGCTCACTTTACTGAATTTTTCTTCTTTACTTAGGGACCCCTTTATGTAATAAAATGGGAATCTCTAAGGCTCTATATGTCACTTCCTCTCCGAGTTCCCTTTGGGACTATGATCTATGCAGTTAAAGCCCCTTAAACCCCGACAAAATCCCCGCTATAGCGCATAGATCCCTTCGATCACTATGGTTTTTCAATATAGCGCTATTAAATAGTATATCCACTTCAAGCCCTGCTATTTTCCGCTATAGTCGCTAAATCAAGGCTTTTTAGTACTCGCTTTAGCAACATTGATATAAAATAGTTGATTTTACTAGTTCTCTTTTGAACCAAATCAACAAAGTTAGGGTATAGCCTAATTTTAAGGCATAAATGCTCGATATAAGTAAGAGATCTATTGTGGTCATGAAATCTAAACTATATACATCATAATTTTCTTTAGTTTTCTCATATAAGACTAAACCATTTCATTCTCCTATATAAATAATATGAAAATGAGAATATATTAACTTTAAATATTTGATTTTATATCTAATGAAGATTTTTGTAGCTTTGCTATTTTCCGCTATATCCCCGCTTTATCCAACCTATAACTTTTAGTACCTCCACAGCTATGAACCACTAAGCGTTTTAACTGTACAGAGTACGATGAAGTGACTTGGTGCTATAGAAACCCTTTTCATTGCTCGAGGTGTCTACAGGAGAATATTTACTCATGTCAAAACCACTTAGCCTCCCCCTTGGTTGACTGTTCGAGGGTGAGCCTTTAGGCGAGTCGAGTGTCTAAGGATGCATTGCACAATTATGCATGTGGCCAAGCCAACTAGACATTGGTTAAGGGTTTTGGTATGAGTAAATACCTGACCGCAGACATCCCAAGCTCAAAATTTTTAGAGGGTTGGATTTTGTAATCATTACTCCATTTACTAACACTATTAAGATTTATCGTAAGTGCAAAAGATAAATAACTTATCATACAATATTAATTAATAGTAATATTACACTAACTATTTATGGTAAAATTATTAATGATTATAGGCCAATATTTAATAGTCTCAACAGACATCTAGAAAAAATTATAATACATTTAAAAAAATTAATTTGCCGAGCCTATGAAATATTGACCAATAATTGTTAATTGTTTTATCATATGTTAATATATTATTATTATTAATTAATATGATATAATAAATTATTTGTATTCTACTCCTACAACAAATCTTAACAGTGTTGTAAATAGGTAATGATTACAAAATCCAACCCCTTAAGATTTTTGAAACCTAAGACTAATGAGCTGCCCTTAAGGCCTCTAAAGTCCTTTCTTTTGCATTACTAAGATTACTTTTTGTACCAGATTGCAAAACCAATTAATGTATGACCTCTCGCTCCTGACCACCATGCCTAGGCTTAAGAATGAACATTTTCAATGTAATTTGTGAGACGGGAGTTTCACTTCTATTCATGGGTTCCATCAAGTCACTTCAAGGCCGCATACGTATATGTAAAGAAATAAACACAAAGAGTTTGATTAGAGGTAGTAGATTAACCTTTTGTGGCCAATATGGTCGGTCTTCATCGTTCAATTTCCCTAGGCTTTCTTAGTAAAAAATAAGTCGATTCATCGACCAAGGAAAACCTATTCGTCCAAATAGGAAAATCAAAATCACTTCGCACTTTGTTTTTAAAAGGGAACCCTAAGAGGAATTCCCACATCTATGAAATCCAAGTCCCTGACAATTCAAGTACTTCTCATACGAAAGAAAACGAAAAGGGAACTCAATGAGGGAAAGACTTTCCTGAAAATTCTTGTTGATTTTATTCAAAAGCAAATGAGAAGTGCACTTTTTTATGGATAAACTTTAGGAACATTCTAAGTTCAAACTCAAGGTATAAACTAAAAATGAATTAAAATTCATTTTTCAATGTTCATGTCCTATCACATGCCAAACTTGAAAAACTATCATTTTCCTTAAACAAAACAAGCCTCTAAGCATCTCGTATAAGGCTTGAGTTTCTCGATTGTATCTCACAAGCCTCTGCTCCAACTCTAGGCGCTCCCTTCCATTGGCTCTGATGCCTCTACATCCTCATGTACCTCCCTTCAGTCATCTCTTATGGCTTTGTTTCCTCTTACATCTCCATTCAGTTGGCTCCATTTTCTAGCATACTAGAACTTCTTTTTGAGAAGTCGGTCAGATCTAGTCCCTCTCCCTTCCATGGGACCCTCTCCTCACCCAACCATTTAAGAAACACCCTTATGGCCCCCTCAACCAAAGTGGGGTTCTAAGAGAATATCTCTTTTGGGTTTGATTCTCTCCATTAATCAGCTATATTAGGACGAGATCCATTTACCCATTGCCTTACACAAGATTGTCCCCCTATGCGCCGCCACATGCTCTACTTTTGGGGCATGGACACTACGCTCCGGTCCTTCCCTATGTAAGGATCGACGTTATTGAAAACGGGCCAATCGCTATAGCCGACTTGGCCATAGCTCACTTCCCTTGGTGGCTTCATCTGTATTCAACTTTATCAGAGATCAAAGTTATAATCTTGCCCCCAACTAACTTGGTTAGGGCTTCGCTCATCACTTCTAAACTCCCTTTAAAGAGTTTTTCTTTCTTGCCAAAGTCAAAGTTCTTCAATAAACAAGCAGCTAGGTATCCTCATTCAGTCGAGCCTCACACCATAGAAAAGCCTTTAGAGGAACAGCCGGCTTTGATTAGCTTTATTTTAAGCTTGTTTTTATTGATTTTCCTAAGGAGTTCTAGTAATTAATTCACTCCTAAATGACTTATTCTCAATTGGCGAAGCCTCGCTCAGAGCTCACCGGACCAGAAGGGACTATAGGGAAAAATCCATATCTAGTTCAATTTATTAAAAGTTTCTTATTTTACGTAAGGCCTCTATCTATAATAAAATAGGCATCTCTAAGGCTCTCTATGTCATTTCCTCTCATATTTTCCTATGGGACTACAATAAAGTGACTCGATACTTTAGGAACCCATTTCATTGCTCGAGGTATCTATGATCAGGTATTTACTCATATCAATACCCTTAGCTAAAGTATGGGCAGCTTAGACCCTTGGCATACTTGTGCAGTGCATCTTCAGACACTCAGTTTGCTTGAAGGCTCACCCTCGAACAGTCAACTAGAGGGGAGGCTAAGTGGAAATCCCTCGAGTCTCCCGGGATTAAAGCATATCCATTTATAGGATGTTAGGAAAGATGGTGTCTAAGGTTGGCTTTTGCGTAATCAAGTACTCTGCCCTACCTAACTATTGACTTAGTCCGAAGGATGAAGTAATCCTACTACTATTCCAAATATAAAGGCCTGAATTGATTTTGGTTCCTAAACTAATTTTCAAAATCTATTTTGGGAATTTTTAAATAATATTTTAATTTTAAAAGTCAGCTATAAAATATAAATGAATTTTATAAATTTTATTAAATAAGGTTTTAAATTTTTTGAGAATTAATTAAATATTTTCAAAATTTTATTTTCAAATTGGATTAATTCACTAAACAATTAATTAAAACTCAATTAGTTAAACCAAATGATATATGTGATGATATATATATATATATATATATATATATATATATATATATATATATATATATCTTACAACATTTAAGGTAAATAATAATAAATTTATAAATTAATTTTTATTTTAATTAAAATTATTTTGATTAGTTAAATTAATTATATGTTAATTAATAAATAATATACCTGTATAATGATATATGTATATACATAATTGTTATAAATTTTATAATATATATAATCAATTTTAAAATGTTTAAAAAGAATAAAATAAAATTAATTATAATTTTGATCAAATAATTAATTGAATTAAGTAAATAGTATTTAATTAATAAAATTAACATCAAAATTAAGTTAATACCATATAATTAAATAGAGTGGACCTATGAGAAACCGAAATTAGATTTAAGAAATAAATACATATTTATAGTACGTATATTATGATTTCATATGTGACAAACACTTGAATCGCGAAGGTATTTAATAAGAAGTGCAACTACATAAGTGGATATCACTCAAAAATATATATTAAAGACTATTAGTCTTTAATATAAATATTGTCCTCTACCATTTCTACATTAACAAATTACTTGCGTACTCTCTAGTTGTTGAGCAAACTAAAGCTGGAGATGTTTTGTATAGTATTATTAATATATTGACTAGATGAGGTAAGATAACTATATGTATTTGTTTAGCAAATTCAAGGTATGTATATTATACTTAGGTCATCGTGAAATGTTAGGTGAGGACGAACGATCTCTTTCAATTTGTTGAGCAAACTCAAGGTCGAAATAAGATTAGGACAAAGACCACAGGTTAAGAGTTATATATGATACAACCGATAATATATTATCCATCGCTTGTGAGACTATGATTTGTTGAACAAATTCAAGATCGGAATCATAAGGCAAGTGAGTCCAAACACTCATAAGAGAAGTTAAAGGACTTTTATATTTCCCTTTGGGTTCTGCGAAACACAAAAATCTAGTGGAAACCTATCAGATAAATGAAATGAAAATGTTTAACCTATCTATTAATACAAGAACATCTACTACATATTACATATAAATTAAACTAATATACTTTGATAAATTTGTGCAAATAACAAAGTTTACCAGATAAAATGTACAAATGAATTAAATTAAAACTGCTATTGAAATATAAATTATACTTAGCAATAAATCTTTTAGTATGTTGCAGCATTAAGACCCATGCATGTAACTAATTACACAACTACTGAAACATTCATACCTTGGTTACTTTAGTGATTTTACGCCCGAGACTATGTATTGTCATATATGAGTTTCGAACTCTAAAAGCAATTAAAAGATATTCATATTTGATCCAAATTCGATCACATATAAATGTTATATGGCGCACAATCGCGATTTGTAATGTACGAAATGTAACGACCCAGAATTTTTAGAAATTAAAATATGAATATTTAATTAATTTTAAATAATAATAAGTGAATTTATAAGTCAAATAAATTTTTATTTGAATTATTGGATTTAATTGGATAATTAAATCGATAATTTAATATGTTAAATTATGAAAATAATTGAAAATTGAGTTAAATATGATTTAAAATGATTTGTAAAATTTTATTTTATCATATGGAAGTTAGAATGATATTTTAGAACTTTTAAAATCGATTTAAAAGTTAATTTGTGAAAATTGAATATTTTAATATTAAAATCGACTAGTGAAAATAGTCAATTTTTGAACAGTCTCAGAATTGAACGAAACCAGTTCCATTGGATCCATAATAGTTAGTTATTACCGGATTTCAAATTTCGTGTCAATCGGAGTTACCGTTTGATCGTGGCAGCTCGAAACGCATCGATTTATTTTTAATTTAAATTTGGCGAGTTAAAATAGCCATTTTTCAAAAAGTCTCGGATTTTGACGAAACCAGTTTCATCGGATCCGTAATGTGATATTATTGTAAGGTTTCAAATTTCAAGTCAATTGGATTTACCGTTTGTCCGGTACAAATTAAAACGCCTAGAAATCGACTTAAATCGGTTTAATTCAAATTGAGTGTTTATTGCCATAACTCGCACATACTTCCGAATTAGCTTTCGAAACCTGTTCCATTGTGTCCGGAACGCGGGGTAAACCCTAGAAACGCTGGTTACGGCGCGTAAATCGGAGTTCGGAATTTCCGGGATGAATAGTGTTTCGATTTTCTTTATAAATAGGCCAACACCCCTCTCTCTTCATTAAAAAAATAATAATAAAAACATGTAACCCTAGCCGCAACCCCCCCTGAACGGCCAGAAATGATCTTCCTTCCTCCCTCCAAATCTCTAAATCCATGCATCGATTGCAAAATCTTTCAACTACAAAATCGAAGAGCATTGCGAGAGCTTTAAATCCGTACGGTGGAGTTCGTTGTTATTGACCATAGGCCGAGTTATTTGGCTGCGTTCGACCCTACCTGCGCACGCGTTTTCATAGGGAGAGAGGGGGCCGAGTGTGCCATGCTTATGGCCGAAGAAAGAGCACGTGATGAGCTTCGACGTGGTGGCGACGTGATGAAGTATAGTCGAGTGTGGTGGTAGTATTATTTAACCCTAATCGAGTGCTATGGGTTCGGCCTTGCGTTGTTTACTGGAGGCAAACGCACGCGTGAGAGAAGATGAAGTGAGGTGCGTTGGATCTGCTATGCACGGCCAGGATTAGCATAGGTTTAAATTAGTTTATTTATGTTGTAATTATAGTTTAAAATCGTGTACGATCTTTAAATATTCATAACTTTTTCATACGAGGTCGAAAACGCGCGAAACCAGTTGCGTTGGAATCGTATGGACGAGCACTACGCGATGGAGTTGGTTTGGAGTCGTTTGGAGTTAGTGAGAATTTTGGGTAAAATTAAACGCGCGTTTAATTTTATTCGAAATAAATCGCTGAAACGGAAATTAAAATCAAGGTGAGAACTTCTCACTCAATCGAATCAGTTTCGATTTTATTTTAAATAGTTAGATTTAAAATATTTGAATGCATGTTTGAATGTTGATTGTTATCTATTGATTGTTAAAATAGACATTATACGCCGTTAGTAAGCGGATGTTATTTATTAAAAACATATACCGCGAATATTTCATAAACAGTGAAATTGGTATTATATATAATATCAATATATATATATTGGCATATGTATATATTGCAGTTATTGATTTCCCGCATTTTTTGTTTAGCGGATGAGACCCTATTGCGCCGTTATTAAGCAGATAATATTTAATAAGAACATATACCGCGATAATTTCGTACTGGAGCGAAATTGGTATTGTGCTAATGTTTTTGGATGCAGGAAAACAGGTTGGAGGGATCCAACTGGATTCCTCAACAGTTTTTATTTGATTTCAGATATTTTGATATTTGATGGATTTTCATATCGATATATGATATCGTTGTAGTCGTGATTGACTATTTGGTGTGTAGCATCATTGGACCCAGATTTTGGGATTTTAAAATGATTTTAAAGTGATTTTAGAAAGTATACGTTTTATAAAATAATTTTGGAATTGATCCATTTTAAATAAATAAACGTTATAATTTTTAATGTTATAAAAATTATGATTTTTGAGAAATATAGTTAAAAACTGATTTTTGAGAATATGATGCTAATGATTTTATAAAATAGTTAAATCGGAATTTTTGAATTTATTATGAAAAGTTGAAATATAGGATTTATAAAATTTAATTATTTTATGAATCAAAAGGAAGAAGTTTTTAAAGGAATTTAAAGACGTTTAAAAAGAATAATATAAATTGATTTATATTAAGAGATTTATAAATGGATATTTATAAATTGAAATATGGACATTATAAAACGAGTTTTTATAAGTGTTTGAAGGAAGTGAAAATGAATTTCATAATTGAATGGAATTTATAGAATTTTATACGGTGAAGTTATAAGTGGAATTTTATAAGCAGTAGGTTTATAAAATTTATTAAGTTATTAAAATAATGATTTTGGATAAATGAATGAATCTTATAAGTTATAAGATTTATAATTTGGGAAGTTAAAAGAACGATTTTGTAAAATAATCGTTTTATAAGCATTTGACTTATAATATGAACTTTTAGTTTATAGTTTAGTTATAAACTGGAATAGGTTAATAAAGGAATTTATAAAAAAGAAATTTTTATAAATAAATAGAAATGGAGTTTATAAACGTTGTTTTATAAATCCGCAAACGACTTATTTTGATAAGAAAATTGTTGAAACCTATTAAAGGAGTTATATTCATGTTTTTGAATCGTGAATAATCCTTTAAATTAAAATGTATAAAAGGATGGAAGTTGTTAACAAAACATATTCACGTTTTTGAATTGTGAATAATATGTTAAAGGAAATGTTTTGAATGAGATGTTTAAATTGAATTAAAACGATCTAACGATGTTTTAATTGTGTTGAGATTCGAAACCATAGATTTCAACATTTATTGTTGAAATAAACGTTTTCGAGAAATAAAAGGAAATGGTGGACTATAACACTGTTGTTATAGTAAATGATTTCCGAAAAGGAAATGTTTTGTATAGTATTGGGATTTATATATCTATTTTAATTTCGAATCCCTATACTAGTGATTTTGGGTTGTCGTAACGATGTTTTACGTAACATTCGTTTTGGCCCAAACAAATATGTTTAAGAGAATGATTTCCTTAAAGAATGAAATATATACTTAATCTCGATTTAAGTATATTGAATATTTTCTAAGTGTTGAAAATAAATAGAAATTGTGAATTACTTATGAATAAATAAGTATGGAATTGTTTTCCAATATAAAGTGAATATTTTGAGAATTTATCTTTTTGAAGATAAATTGAAAAGGAAAATTGAAATGAATAATTGAAATCGAATATTCATTGATATTTTGGAATTATAAATTCACTATTGAATTTATAAAGGAAAGGAGAATTTGTTTAAAAATAAACATTGATTTATTTTTGAAATATTGAAATTATATATCTAGTGAAGATATTTTGTGAAATAAATGATTTGGAAAATTATTTGGAAACTGGTGATGTGTGCATATCCAGTGATAGTTCAATAACCGACTATCAATATTTCCCTTTGAATGGGTAATTGATGTGATTTGTTTGAATGTGAATGCTACACTTATTTTTAAATAAGCGCTCACTATTCGGGTTAACCGGGAAAGGACCATGGGGTCGTATAACCCATTCCGAATATGTGATACGTCGTTATAATTGCATTGAAGATCGGTGTTGAAGACCCGGTATTTGCGAGAGCGATAGGATGACCTATCGATTGTCTCTGCACTGAGTTGCAACGGTATAGAGACTCCCTAAGTGATGGAAAATCCGATCAGGATTGTGAATATCCGGATTGCAAGGACTTCTTTGTAAGTGCCTTCGGTTTTGTTCGATCCCGGAACAAACTTGTATGGATTGTGTGTCTGACATTACAAGTTGAGATATAAAGCCGATTTCTTTCAAATATATTTCTGTTGGTGGCGGAGAATTTATTCTTTTAGCTTAACACCCTTCTCTGAGACGTACGAGCTCAGAGGTTATATAGTTGAAGTTATCAGCGATATATTCCCAATTTGGTAATGTGACATGCTGAGTGTTGCTGAAATGATCATTGTGTTGATTATTGTGATAGGATCGTTTATTTGATCGTCTATCTTAGTGATCATTGTGTTGATCATTTGTTGACCCAAAGCATGGCTTTTGTATAAAGTATGTTTTTGTGGACGTGACTTCGTCGAGCCTCACACCCCGGAAATGGTCAAAACAGGAAAGATGCGGCAAGGTTATGAGGGGTAGCACCCTTTAGGGTATGTACATTTCCTTCTGGATAGAGGTGGTATCATGGTATGGAGCCTAGATATTTAACCTATGTGGTTACTACGAATTTAGTACTTTGTGGTTGTTGGTTTTCGGGATCCCGTGAGAAAGGTCGTTTACGATCGGGGAATGGCGTGCTCGTGTCAGTAGTTACCCAGTTAGGGGTAACCCGGCCTTGTGTTGGCAGAGTTCCGGTTTGGTTCTCGGGGATGTCTTTCCAGAGGCATTCTCATGTGGCAATGGGAAGTTTCTTGGCCTGATCATTTGTTGGAAATCCAAAGAAACAATACGAAACTTGTACGGTTTTAGTTGTATAACCTGCTATGGAATGTGGCGGTAACCTGCTATTGAACATAGTTAGCTATAGTAGGCATACGATAATGGTCGTATGTTGGCTAAGATTTATATTCTACTTTCGAAATGAATTTTTCCTACACTATACACTAATAATAATATCAAATGTTCTTTTAAATGCGTATCAAGCATCTTTGACTATCATAAGGAGAAATCTCCTCCGATTCTGCGTTTGCATTGTGTGTGTGTGCGGGAGGCCTTATGGTAGTCTCATTTTTAAAAGCATTGCGAATTGAATTTAAAAATATTCCTCTATTTTGATTTTAAAGTTAAATAAACTGTTTTGAGTTCTCACACCAGTCACATGACTGACTTGGAGTTTATTGTTTTCCTTCCCAAACTCTGGGTGCCCACCAATTTCCACACGGGCAGTCAAGAGTAAGATTTATCAGGATATTCTGGATATTCTGGAGTTGCTGGAGGCAAGCTGGATGGCATGGCATATTACTTATATAGTATTTCTTTTTCCGCTGCACTATTTGTTGTTGTTGTGCACTCTGATGATATGATGTAATGAAATGTGATGTAATGTAATAACTGATATAGTTCTTTGTTTAAAGATTATTCATTTATTATTATATGTTGTTCCGCTGCGAATTGTGAGATTCTGATGTTGTTCTGTTGTTTTCTGTTCCGTCCTATTTTCTTCTGTTTTTCTTTTTCCTCTATTCTCTTTTTCTTCTATTTCTTTCTATTTTAAAATTTTCTTTTCTCTTTTCTATTCCATTTTCTACCTTCTTATCTTTTCTATCTTCTTTCCTTTCCTTTTCTTTTCTTAAATTCTTTTTAAAAACCCATAACTATTCGGTTTTTCGGCAACGAAAAATCGCGAACGTTACATTTGGTATCAGAGCTTATGGTTAAGCGACAACCATGGTTCTGTTGGGTATAATTCATTAGAGATAGAGTCAGTAGTACTCTAGAATGAATTTGAGTGTAATAATAGCTATGAGAGCGTATTTGTTAGTGAATATAAATTTTTTTTTATATTGTGATGATTGGTTTATTGAGTGGCATATGAACTTTCGTCAGCGTGGTCCGCAAGACTATGCCGAAGGGGTTTCTAAACACTTGAATAGAACAATTCGACACAATATTGTTTTAAAAATGGGTAAATGAAATAATTTTACCTTGAGTATATTTTATATATAAAAAAAATAATTTTTCAGAATTATTAAAGTGAAAATAAGTTGAATAGTTGAATGAAAGTTAAATTAATTAAACCAATTGTAAGCAAAAGAATTTGGTTGTAATTAATATACATTGGTTGTTATATGATTGTTAGTTGATTGATTGTATATAATTCATTAAGTATTAATGAAAGTGAATTAGTGAAATTTAAAGCTATGTAATTGGAATTCAAACTAAAGGTAAATAAATTTGAATAAAATTTAATTTAATTTGGAAGTGAACCAACTTGAATATAAAGTAGTGAATATAAGCAAATTGAAGATGAATGTTAATAAGAACATCCACTGTATATGAATCAAATGTGATTAAATTGAAAACCAATTCATTGTATATTAATGAGAATATGGATGTTTGTTGAATGCTAGTTGGTTGATTTTTGAATATGTTGCATTTGCTATGTGACATATATAGTTGTTATGGAGATATATGTTGTATATTGAGATTATTTTCATATATGCATGTTCTCATGTTGTTTGTTGAGTGATTAGTAGGTGCGGATCGCGTTTGCTTTGCATTTGGAGCTCGCTTTTGCGCTATATTAGCCGTATATGCTTGCTAATAGAAATATAAGGTACATATCTCGGATTAAATATCGTACTTTTACACTTTTTTCCCTTCGGGATGCCTCATTACTTGATGAGATGTATATTTGTGATATATATACTGTCATTTTTTTTTTCGGATCGAGCCGCGCAAAGGAGACTATGGCGAATTTTTCCGAAAATTTAAGGCGTTAGAAAAATTTTGAGAAAATTTGAAAATTTTGAAAACTATAAACTTTGATTTTGGAATTGAAAGTTAAACAATAGTAGTTGTTTTTTTGAAAAGATAACTAAGTATGATTTGAAAACTTAGTAAAGTTTTGTAAGAAGTTTGACTATGAATTTTGGGAAAATTAATAAATTCTGTAATTTTCTTACTTGTAATTTCGAGGACGAAATTCTTTTAAGTGGGGAAGAATGTAACGACCCAGAATTTTTAGAAATTAAAATATGAATATTTAATTAATTTTAAATAATAATAAGTGAATTTATAAGTCAAATAAATTTTTATTTGAATTATTGGATTTAATTGGATAATTAAATCGATAATTTAATATGTTAAATTATGAAAATAATTGAAAATTGAGTTAAATATGATTTAAAATGATTTGTAAAATTTTATTTTATCATATGGAAGTTAGAATGATATTTTAGAACTTTTAAAATCGATTTAAAGGTTAATTTGTGAAAATTGAATATTTTAATATTAAAATCGACTAGTGAAAATAGTCAATTTTTGAACAGTCTCAGAATTGAACGAAACTAGTTCCATTGGATCCGTAATAGTTAGTTATTACCGGATTTCAAATTTCGTGTCAATCGGAGTTACCGTTTGATCGTGGCAGCTCGAAACGCATCGATTTATTTTTAATTTAAATTTGGCGAGTTAAAATAGCCATTTTTCAAAAAGTCTCGGATTTCGACGAAACCAGTTTCATCGGATCCGTAATGTGATATTATTGTAAGGTTTCAAATTTCAAGTCAATTGGATTTACCGTTTGTCCGGTACAAATTAAAACGCCTAGAAATCGACTTAAATCGGTTTAATTCAAATTGAGCGTTTATTGCCATAACTCGCACATACTTCCGAATTAGCTTTCGAAACCTGTTCCATTGTGTCCGGAACGCGGGGTAAACCCTAGAAACGCTGGTTACGGCGCGTAAATCGGAGTTCGAAATTTCCGGGATGAATAGTGTTTCGATTTTCTTTATAAATAGGCCAACACCCCTCTCTCTTCATTAAAAAAAATAATAATAAAAACATGTAACCCTAGCCGCCACCCCCCCTGAACGGCCAGAAATGATCTTCCTTCCTCCCTCCAAATCTCCAAATTCATGCATCGATTGCAAAATCTTTCAACTACAAAATCGAAGAGTATTGCGAGAGCTTTAAATCCGTACGGTGGAGTTCGTTGTTATTGACCATAGGCCGAGTTATTTGGCTGCGTTCGACCCTACCTGCGCACGCGTTTTCATAGGGAGAGAGGGGGCCGAGTGTGCCATGCTTATGGCCGAAGAAAGAGCACGTGATGAGCTTCGACGTGGTGGCGACGTGATGAAGTATAGTCGAGTGTGGTGGTAGTATTATTTAACCCTAATCGAGTGCTATGGGTTCGGCCTTGCGTTGTTTACTGGAGGCAAACGCACGCGTGAGAGAAGATGAAGTGAGGTGCGTTGGATCTGCTATGCACGGCCAAGATTAGCATAGGTTTAAATTAGTTTATTTATGTTGTAATTATAGTTTAAAATCGTGTACGATCTTTAAATATTCATAACTTTTTCATACGAGGTCGAAAACGCGCGAAACCAGTTACGTTGGAATCGTATGGACGAGCACTACGCGATGGAGTTGGTTTGGAGTCGTTTGGAGTTAGTGAGAATTTTGGGTAAAATTAAACGCGCGTTTAATTTTATTCGAAATAAATCGCTGAAACGGAAATTAAAATCAAGGTGAGAACTTCTCACTCAATCGAATCAGTTTCGATTTTATTTTAAATAGTTAGATTTAAAATATTTGAATGCATGTTTGAATGTTGATTGTTATCTATTGATTGTTAAAATAGACATTATACGCCGTTAGTAAGCGGATGTTATTTATTAAAAACATATACCGCGAATATTTCATAAACAGTGAAATTGGTATTATATATAATATCAATATATATATTGGCATATGTATATATTGCAGTTATTGATTTCCCGCATTTTTTGTTTAGCGGATGAGACCCTATTGCGCCGTTATTAAGCGGATAATATTTAATAAGAACATATACCGCGATAATTTCGTACTGGAGCGAAATTGGTATTGTGCTAATGTTTTTGGATGCAGGAAAACAGGTTGGAGGGATCCAACTGGATTCCTCAACAGTTTTTATTTGATTTCAGATATTTTGATATTTGATGGATTTTCATATCGATATATGATATCGTTGTAGTCGTGATTGACTATTTGGTGTGTAGCATCATTGGACCCAGATTTTGGGATTTTAAAATGATTTTAAAGTGATTTTAGAAAGTATACGTTTTATAAAATAATTTTGGAATTGATCCATTTTAAATAAATAAACGTTATAATTTTTAATGTTATAAAAATTATGATTTTTGAGAAATATAGTTAAAAACTGATTTTTGAGAATATGATGCTAATGATTTTATAAAATAGTTAAATCGGAATTTTTGAATTTATTATGAAAAGTTGAAATATAGGATTTATAAAATTTAATTATTTTATGAATCAAAAGGAAGAAGTTTTTAAAGGAATTTAAAGACATTTAAAAAGAATAATATAAATTGATTTATATTAAGAGATTTATAAATGGATATTTATAAATTGAAATATGGACATTATAAAACGAGTTTTTATAAGTGTTTGAAGGAAGTGAAAATGAATTTCATAATTGAATGGAATTTATAGAATTTTATACGGTGAAGCTATAAGTGGAATTTTATAAGCAGTAGGTTTATAAAATTTATTAAGTTATTAAAATAATGATTTTGGATAAATGAATGAATCTTATAAGTTATAAGATTTATAATTTGGGAAGTTAAAAGAACGATTTTGTAAAATAATCGTTTTATAAGCATTTGACTTATAATATGAATTTTAGTTTATAATTTAGTTATAAACTAGAATAGGTTAATAAAGGAATTTATAAAAAAGAAATTTTTATAAATAAATAGAAATGGAGTTTATAAACGTTGTTTTATAAATCCGCAAACGACTTATTTTGATAAGAAAATTGTTGAAACCTATTAAAGGAGTTATATTCACGGTTTTGAATCGTGAATAATCCTTTGAATTAAAATGTATAAAAGGATGGAAGTTGTTAACAAAACATATTCACGTTTTTGAATTGTGAATAATATGTTAAAGGAAATGTTTTGAATGAGATGTTTAAATTGAATTAAAACGATCTAACGATGTTTTAATTGTGTTGAGATTCGAAACCATAGATTTCAACATTTATTGTTGAAATAAACGTTTTCGAGAAATAAAAGGAAATGGTGGACTATAACACTGTTGTTATAGTAAATGATTTCCGAAAAGGAAATGTTTTGTATAGTATTGGGATTTATATATCTATTTTAATTTCGAATCCCTATACTAGTGATTTTGGGTTGTCGTAACGATGTTTTACGTAACATTCGTTTTGGCCCAAACAAATATGTTTAAGAGAATGATTTCCTTAAAGAATGAAATATATACTTAATCTCGATTTAAGTATATTGAATATTTTCTAAGTGTTGAAAATAAATAGAAATTGTGAATTACTTATGAATAAATAAGTATGGAATTGTTTTCCAATATAAAGTGAATATTTTGAGAATTTATCTTTTTAAAGATAAATTGAAAAGGAAAATTGAAATGAATAATTGAAATCGAATATTCATTGATATTTTGGAATTATAAATTCACTATTGAATTTATAAAGGAAAGGAGAATTTGTTTAAAAATAAATATTGGTTTATTTTTGAAATATTGAAATTATATATCTAGTGAAGATATTTTGTGAAATAAATGATTTGGAAAATTATTTGGAAACTGGTGATGTGTGCATATCCAGTGATAGTTCAATAACCGACTATCAATATTTCCCTTTGAATGGGTAATTGATGTGATTTGTTTGAATGTGAATGCTACACTTATTTTTAAATAAGCGCTCACTATTCGGGTTAACCGGGAAAGGACCATGGGGTCGTATAACCCATTCCGAATATGTGATACGTCGTTATAATTGCATTGAAGATCGGTGTTGAAGACCCGGTATTTGCGAGAGCGATAGGATGACCTATCGATTGTCTCTACACTGAGTTGCAACGGTATAGAGACTCCCTAAGTGATGGGAAATCCGATCAGGATTGTGAATATCCGGATTGCAAGGACTTCTTTGTAAGTGCCTTCGGTTTTGTTCGATCCCGGAACAAACTTGTATGGATTGTGTGTCTGACATTACAAGTTGAGTATAAAGCCGATTTCTTTCAAATATATTTCTGTTGGTGGCGGAGAATTTATTCTTTTAGCTTAACACCCTTCTCTGAGACGTACGAGCTCAGAGGTTATATAGTTGAAGTTATCAGCGATATATTCCCAATTTGGTAATGTGACATGCTGAGTGTTGCTGAAATGATCATTTTGTTGATTATTGTGATAGGATCGTTTATTTGATCGTCTATCTTAGTGATCATTGTGTTGATCATTTGTTGACCCAAAGCATGGCTTTTGTATAAAGTATGTTTTTGTGGACGTGACTTCGTCGAGCCTCACACCCCGGAAATGGTCAAAACAGGAAAGATGCGGCAAGGTTATGAGGGGTAGCACCCTTTAGGGTATGTACATTTCCTTCTGGATAGAGGTGGTATCATGGTATGGAGCCCAGATATTTAACCTATGTGGTTACTACGAATTTATTACTTTGTGGTTGTTGGTTTTCGGGATCCCGTGAGAAAGGTCGTTTACGATCGGGGAATGGCGTGCTCGTGTCAGTAGTTACCCAGTTAGGGGTAACCCGGCCTTGTGTTGGCAGAGTTCCGGTTTGGTTCTCGGGGATGTCTTTCCAGAGGCATTCTCATGTGGCAATGGGAAGTTCCTTGGCCTGATCATTTGTTGGAAATCCAAAGAAACAATACGAAACTTGTACGGTTTTAGTTGTATAACCTGCTATGGAATGTGGCGGTAACCTGCTATTGAACATAGTTAGCTATAGTAGGCATACGATAATGGTCGTATGTTGGCTAAGATTTATATTCTACTTTCGAAATGAATTTTTCCTACACTATACACTAATAATAATATCAAATGTTCTTTTAAATGCGTATCAAGCATCTTTGACTATCATAAGGAGAAATCTCCTCCGATTCTGCGTTTGCATTGTGTGTGTGTGCGGGAGGCCTTATGGTAGTCTCATTTTTAAAAGCATTGCGAATTGAATTTAAAAATATTCCTCTATTTTGATTTTAAAGTTAAATAAACTGTTTTGAGTTCTCACACCAGTCATATGACTGACTTGGAGTTTATTGTTTTCCTTCCTAAACTCTGGGTGCCCACCAATTTCCACACGGGCAGTCAAGAGTAAGGTTTATCAGGATATTCTGGATATTCTGGAGTTGCTGGAGGCAAGCTGGATGGCATGGCATATTACTTATATAGTATTTCTTTTTCCGCTGCACTATTTGTTGTTGTTGTACACTCTGATGATATGATGTAATGAAATGTGATGTAATGTAATAACTGATATAGTTCTTTGTTTAAAGATTATTCATTTATTATTATATGTTGTTCCGCTGCGAATTGTGAGATTCTGATGTTGTTCTGTTGTTTTCTGTTCCGTCCTATTTTCTTCTGTTTTTCTTTTTCCTCTATTCTCTTTTTCTTCTATTTCTTTCTATTTTAAAATTTGCTTTTCTCTTTTCTATTCCATTTTCTACCTTCTTATCTTTTCTATCTTCTTTCCTTTCCTTTTCTTTTCTTAAATTCTTTTTAAAAACCCATAACTATTCGGTTTTTCGGCAACGAAAAATCGCGAACGTTACACGAAACCTCGATGAAATTAGTACATTTGAAATAAGCAAGTAAACCATGTATTCAATATGATTGATTATTATGACGATCTTACTATGTTTGATGTAGCACTCGGCTAAGAGCTACAAGATGTACATGTTGGAACTGGCCTAGCATACAGTGGGTTATATAGGTGAATTTTTTTTTGCTATTTTAAATCTTATTAAGCCTATGAAGTATAAATTACGTAGATCCAATCTAAATAAATTTTAAATTAACCATTATTTTATTTAATAGATTAATATAAATATTTTATTTGTTTATATAGGTGATATATAATTTGTACATGTGTATCAAATACACATATACGTGTACGTGAATGTGTAAAATATGATGTGTACTAGTTTAACCCTTATCTAAGTGTTGGGATATACACCGCAGTAGACACATTAGCTCCTTTATATATATGTTAGCTGTCTATATTATTTTAAAATTAACTCAATTTAAAGTATACTTATAAACACATTTCCATATGCATATAAATAAACAAGTAAATTTATATACTAAAAGAATTACCAATACATAAGTTTTAAATACATTACCATCTAAAAATACAATATTTAAAATAGCTAAAGAAATATTCCTAATTTAAAATCATTTCTAGATTTAATATAATATCACTTTAAAATTCAAATTTTAATTTAAATAGTTATATATATATGAATTAAAATATAATTTTTTGGAAATGCATAAAACACATTCATATATATAGGGGTGTGTGTATTAAGTTTTATAAAATACTAACTTATAATTATAAACTTTAAATAAAAGATAAAATTTAATATCTTTTTGGCCAAAGATAATTCTAATAAAATTATTATTTTTGTGATTCCTACGATTTTTTTAATTAAGTTCTCCATGGAAATGATAGAATCATATTATATTATTTTTTAAGCTTTCAAAAATTACTATATCATATGAAAACATATACACACACGCACACACATACAATTATCTATATATATAGTTTGGTATATTATTATTAAAATTTAAGATATATATAAGTTATTTGTATATAAATATGTATAAATTATTGTTGGGTTATATATATATATATTCAATTTTTTTGCAAAAACATATGTATAAGATAATTAATTAAATAAAGTATACATATAATTATAACAAATATGAAACTAATACAAAATTCGAATTAAGTTTAAAAAGTTTCAGAAATACTATTACTTTAAAAATATATTTTATTATATCCTAGACGAAAATAAAAATATGCAAAACTAACTTTTTATCATATACAAGTCATCATATAGGTTTGACAACAACTAGATATATAAATTCTTAATATTGTAAATTCTAATCTACCCAATGATATAAATTAATATATACATAAGTAAATAGATAAGTATATGTTACCTAATTATTGCCTTGATAAGGCAACTTGAATGTTGATCAAACTCCATATATAGATCTGATATAAGAGCCCCCATAATAAGCAACAGACTAGAAGACAATACCACACCTTATGCTAGATTTCTTTAATTTAGTTTTTTTGGAAATGAGGAGGCAAGCTTTGATAATTTTAAGCCAAAAATAATGGTAGAGGAGGCTCAAAAGGACTAGTGCAAACAAGAGTAGGTGGTTTTTAAATAGGCACCAGAGAGAAGGAAAAAGTGAAGATCTAAATCTCATAGTTTACCTCTTCCTTTAGCTAATTCAAAATCACATTTCATATTCAAAGTCACCCCCTCCTGTCATATGGCTAGCCAAAAAGAGAGGGCCAGATGGGCCCTTAAGGTTTCCTAACCTAATTGTACTAATATAATTTAGTCCAATTTAAACATTTGTCAATATCCTATATTGATACGTATATATATAACTTTTATATATGCACTTTATTAAATACTAATACAAGTAAATCAAATAAATTAAAGAAATTCTATAATTAATATTTCATAACATTAATTAGTTTAAATAATTTATAGCAATTATAATTTAACTAAATCATGTGTTATTTCAGAGTACTCAATATTGCGGTTATTCGACTCATAGATGTAAATTTAACCAGCGATTAATATTAAACAATTCGAATATTAACGTTTGCATGCTATCTTAGCTAGTGGTGTTATAGTTTGACCAAATTTATCATTTACACAATTTTCATGAAATCCAATTTTACTATTTTTAGTGGTAATCGAAAGTGGCAATTTTTTAAACCAATTCTCATCATCACAACTATATCACATTAGGACATATAGAATTTGGTATTGGCCGTAATTCCAATATCGTCCACATCGAATTATATAATCCAAAACAAAGTCCTTGGTCCAATAATAATAATAATTATTAATCGTAATGCTCTGGCCAGAGACTTTGACTTTGAGTCGACTGCAATTGACTGTATTACTAACCTCATATAACTAAGAAGCCAAATTACTTATTAAATAGTGTTTCACCTTCAATGTTTCAACTCTAACCCAACTGTAGTCCTCGATGGATTCTATGCCAGGATTTAACTATAATCAAAGTGAAGCGTCCACATTGAAGTTAAATAATATTCTCAAATCTAGAGAACTGTGTAATATTGTCACTTCGATGTTCTCTATTTGACCTCAGTTATATCAAGCAACAGACAAATATAGAGTGAGTCATTCCATAATTATCCAATAATTATCATTACGTAACCCCTTGATGCCCTCAGTTGGCATGAGTAATACACTGTGTAATATTTGGGGAGCATTACATACTCTAGTCCCAACGAATGTATAGCCATCAAGTCTCGATACATCTTGACTAGGAACATTTAAAATGATATGTCTATTTCATTGTGATAAATTGCTTATGATTACAACACATTGTAATTATTATCATAAAACATATGATTTGTAGATTTTCTATTAATTTAATAAATAATTAATTTAACATATTATAGAAAGTACATAATAGAGAGAGAAATACCTTTTATTTTGAATAAGATTTTATAACAGAGTTGATAATTTACATTGAACTACAAAATTACCCATAGAGCATACTACTAACTCTATTAGTCTCCTACTTGCACTTGTGGCCAATTGTGGAATTTCTGTCCATTCCCTTCAATCAGATTGATGAGAATTAATCGAGCAATCCATTTCACGAATGAATCTACTATGTTATTTTAATTATTACCACGTCAATCAACTCTCTCTAATGCTGATAAACTACTTTTATCATATGGAACTATTTAAGAGTATGTTTTTTCACTTCTGTTGGGCTCTTATCATTACATTATTATCATATAACAATGGTGTAGTATTTTTAATACTTGGAATTAGGTCCAGCTCAGTTATAAAAAATTTGCATTTATTTTTATACTTTGATTTTATTATGGCACTATTCAAGGCTAGCCTTTACGTGAATTAGCCACAACCTTTTGTTGGAACATTTCCAACTTAAACATCCTTATTTAAGATTTGAACATGAATTCGATATTGACATATCATACTTGATATCACTTATGAAGTTTGAGTTCGATTACCCCTTCACAAGGAGTTCGTTGTTTCTATAAATAATTCTATAGTATTTTGTAAATATTCAAAAACATTCTAAACTATCATTTGGTGATATTAAATTTGGGTTTGATATTTGCTTCATGTACTAATACATAAGTGAAATACGATATTGTAAACAATAAAACATATATGATAATTCCTATTGCATAAGGAATCCATCTTACAGGTTTTATTTTAAACATTTTAATATAGTGTATGTGTAAATTGCATGGGATTTTCCAACATCCTTTTATATTGATCGTAAAAGATATCATTTACAAATCGAATGTTGAGTAGTAAACAACCAAACTATAATGATTTTAACTTGAGTACATCACCAGAATTCATAAATTGGTTGTTTACCTTACAGAAATATTCTAGTACTATTACAGATCTATCTTATAGACACATGCTTCCTCTGCATTTTAACTAGAAAATAAATTGTTTGATATTAGAATACTTATTCAAATCTGATGCTTATCAAGCAATTTTTTTATACCAATTCTTGGATCATATCCGCAACCCATAAAATCAATATTTCTCCCACCGATTTTGAGACATTTTGGTTGTTATGTGCAAATAGTCTAATTTAAATTATTATTTTTAATTTATGTTTCAACACATACGCACCAAATTTCAAAGTCACGCCAGACAATAATTTCATGAGTAAAATCCAAATTTTCTTAAGCACTCTGAATGATGAATCTGTTACGCTAATTTCAATAATTGAAATTTATGATGTTATTTTTATGAACGTTGATTATTAATTCAAACCGCCTTGGTCTTCTTCTTGAAAACATATTTATGGTCAATGGATTATGTCTTTTCGAGTATAGGTATCAAATAATATTTTTATAATGTACTTGAAATACATTTTGGATTTGCACATCGTTCCATATGGAAAAGTCAGTACTGCTACTAGCTTATTGACAATTTAGCAAGTTCTTTTCTCAACATTGATATTAAATTTGTACTTTCTCTTAAATGTGCAAGAATGCTTATTTTAGCATTCAAACATGTTGTGTCCGATTAGGTTTCATTTCAACCCTTGTAATCAGTTTTATATTTCGATCGTATCCAAAACCAATTTTCTACCAATAATTTTTTTAAAAATTCCTTCTTTATAAAGTTGGTGTTTCTTCGAACAACAATTATTTCTCACTGCAGCGGAATTAGTTTTGATAAATATTTTATGAATTTCCTTATATATATATATATGATTTTTTTTAGTTTATAAAACTTATGTTCAAAACATAAACTTGCCATCTAATGATGATCGATCCCAAACTCCTCTTGGGTTTATCCATAAAAGATCTCTCACGAACATTTATTACATATAGTCTTTTGACCCAAACAACCTGTTAACTCCTTGACCTAGGATATGTTGGGGTTTCTCATGAAACCTTATCTTGTATGACTTTGTAAAATATGCTTTTATATGAAATTAATTTTAACTTTATATAAAACTCTTAAGTCCACAACCTTTAGAAAGAAATTAACTCAACTTCACTTATTTTTGATCATACTTTGTTCAACAAAGCCAGAATGCTCCTTATTGATACATCATTATGTATCATATGAGGAGTGACTTTTGAGACTGAATCTTACTGGACTTTAGGTACTTTTGAAAATACTTTTTCAATACACTCAACAATTTGATCAACTAAAATTTTTATTTCCTTTTCCACATTACATCACCGACTTCCTTTTAATAATCTTTGAACTTATTATAGAAATATTACATGTGTATCAAAAACACATGTTCATATTGGTGAATTTTATAAAGTATGTGATACCATTTTGGTACCATTAGACCCACGATTGCACATATCTATTTGTATCAATCTGAAGAGTTCACCAACTCATATATCACTCTAACTAATTGGGTACTTTGCCCTTAATTGTTTAAGACACATAGTATCGTATGATTCATTATTATAGTTTTATATTATAATGAATATGTTAGAATACATGTTTATTTTTTGGTCAACACTTAAAAAAGGTTATTATTTCACAAATAATGTTTTTTATGTTTTACGACAACGTTCATAACTTAATGCAACCAAGAGGTGCAATATGACATGCTCCTAATATTTACTATGATAGCATATGAAATACAGATTCTAGCACTTAATATATGCACTTATTCTATCTATTGTAACTTGTTTGTAGTCGAGAGTTTTAGTACCTTAAACACAATAAAACCAATCTCATATATTATAATTTTCTATTCTAAAATACCTTTTGGATTAGAAATCTTATTTCTCCTTCCATGTTTGTTATCTATTATATTTTACAAATCTTGTTTCTAGTAGTTCTTCATCAAGAAGTGGTGACCATTTACTCTATTCATCCCAACCGTGCCTTAAGTTGAATCCACTATTATACATTCATTTTTCTTCCTAAATGACTGAACCATTCAAAAGGAAACCCTTACTAAAAACTAAATCTTTACAAAAGTGCATTTGGTTGTCCTTAAAATTTAAAGATATCAAATAAGTTGCACTTTACGTAAACTGATCAAACTGACATTTTAGCAATGGAATTTTTAGATCTATCTTGTAGCTTTTTAGCCTAGTGTTACATTTGACATAGCAAGATAATTATTGTAATCAATCATATTAAATAAAAATATCACATCATGGTCCACTTGCTTATTTTGAATGAACTATTTCATTGAGTTTTTGTACATTACGAATTATGACCATTTACTATATAACATTCATGTATTGCTTTTAGAGTTCGAAACTCATATAACATAATATAAAGTCTTAAGCAAATAAGCACGTAAGTGACCAAGTTACGAACATATTTAATAGTTGTATAATTAAGCACTTACAGAATCTTAAACTGACAACATGTAAATATTTATTGGTAAGTGTATTTTATATTTCTATTTATCTATCTTAATCAATTCATTTGTATGTTTTACTTGACAAACATTTTATCAATAATATAAGTTATACAAATAAAATGAAGTAGATTGGTTTTATTCACACATCATAGATGTTTTACAATATTGGAAAGATTAAATATTGCCATTTCATTTTTTTTAGTAAGGCTCTTAGAACGTCCACTATTTTGAGGCCGAAACAAACCGCTACAGATGTTGTAGTCATCTGTAGAATTAACTTTCGATGATAAAATGTGGTAATATTAATGGTATCCATAATATTAGAAGCATAAGAATAAGAAATATTTCAAAACAACTTTTGTCATTACATTTCAAATCAACATTTCATATTCAGTACATAATCCCATAATGTTGCCTAGGTTTAGATAAATAATTATTAAAATATATGCTAAGATTAACATATGAAGCCGCACCTTTCGATGTTTAGAGTTACTAAATAGACAACCATAACATCCGCCTTTACATATAACATTCAATCACAACGGAATAGATAATCTCCTACATAGCTAATCTTTGCCTTCTACGCATCTTCGGAAGCTTTATTCATCAAAACCCACTAAACCTGAAAATCATAATTCTCAACCTACTAGATTAAATTTTGAGCATCGACAGTTTAAGAGGAAAATACAAACTTATAGTCAAAAAAGCCTTATGTGAGTAATGATATGACATCTTGATTTATCGATATTAAGTAAGACCAGATGCCTAGCAGAACGGGTTCCCCCCTCCCTAATATCCTTTAAAAGCATATTTTTTGCAAATCAAATCCTACAACCAAACTAGTTATAAATAACAATATAACAATAACTTGCATGCATATAATATAGGTAATCAGTGGACTATCTATCCCAACATCATAGTTTTATCAGGCTGGCCATAAACCTATGGCTGATTGGGCCTACTAGAGATAATAAATGTTCTAACTTATTATTAGGGAAAAACTGGACAGTCTGTCCGTAACTTACTACTTTTAAGTTCAACTAATCCTAATGATTCTACGGGCTCACCAATAACCAATCTCTACTTTGTGTATTTCTTCCTATGCATAACCTTCTTTTAGCTATACGTGACACTGCCCTACACACTAGAATTTTGGACTTATATTAGCTAGGGGCTACTAGCTAAGGTATAGGGCACGACCCCACACTAATCCTATCAGGTTTTCTAAACTCTGATTCATTCTTTTAATAAAATTTTGGGTTAACTATCCTATCCATATTTCCTTGAAAATAGAATCCTTGTAAATGATTTAACCCTTAAAATAATTCATAAAACAAGGATAACGTTGTTCCTTTACTTTACTCAAAATACTTATGCCATGATATATGCTTTACAAAACATTGTTGATGATAACTTGAAACAATAGGTCTTCGACCCTCTCAAAGCTTAAGCTACAAAGCCAAAACTATGTAAAACCTTTACAATAATAAAACTTAGTGGCTATATTGCCTTTAAAGAACTTTTCCCATTCAAAATCATGTCAACATATTTTATTTGAAAAATATATAAGGATGATATCGAAGTTATTACTGTATAAATTATAGTGTTAAAGCTATAAAAATTGAAATTCGATAACATATAAAACCATTGGCTTTAGGGCCTCATCGAGTAAAATTTAGTAGATGCAGCGTCAATATCAATGAGGTCGACGTAGCTAAAAGCATTATGGGTTAAGCTCGATAGCTAGTTAAAAGTGGCATAGATTAGGCTTGGTGACTAGCTAAAAGCGGCATATAGTAAGCTTGACGACTATCTGGGTCGATGAGGCAAAAACTCAAATTCTTTTATAAAACAAGTAATGTTGAAGTTATAAAGGTTGGCGACTTATTAAACATATGCGACAACATGCTTATTGTGGCATATATGCGCATCGACATGCCTATGTGAAAGTCCATCTCTTAATCTTTATTACTACGCCTCTGTGAGCTCTAAATCGACCCGCTTCTTGTTAAGCTCATTGACATCATGCATATTGGTTTCTTTCACATCGATTGATAAAGAAATGCAGTGAGATATGGCTCGACATAGACAACATCAACATGGTAAATGCAATTAACTCGAAAACTGCCAATTTACTATAAAAAGCTGTATCTTTTCACCAAACTCTATAGCTTATCAAAATCTCATCGGTTAATAAAAACTTTATCAATTTCTTTATTGAAACTATTGCATGACATAATTTTAAATGCTAAATGTTTTTACAGTTTAACCCTCATTATAGACATTTTAATTAATCATATAAGCCCATTAGATTTAAAAATTTTATTTATCATTTCTAAATGTAAAGAAAAATCCCCAAAACTCATAATAAAACAATATAACTATTTTCTTCAACATGTAGAATTTTTAGGGTGGAAAACTTTATTTAATTATTTGAATAATTAAACCCGAAATCCAACAATTTCTTCACTTAGGAAAATCAAAATCCATACTTGCTTGGAAAATTATGAAAGTAAAAACCCACTTCTAAAATGATATTTCAAGCATCATATCAAAAACTCAAGTCATTTGGGTATCATATAATAGGTTTTCCAACTCAAATATATCATTAATTTCATATTTAAATTCTAGAAAATCACCAAAAAGCATATAATCATTCAAACTACTACAATGTGGAATAATACTTACAAAAGAAACGGATTTACACTTAAAACCAAAATATAATCAAAAACATGAGATGTACATTTATTATTCACGTTGATTTGGATGAGAAAGATAAGATTTCGTGTGGACTTGATTCTTTTTAGCTTTAATCCCTTAACCTTTTGATTTCCTTCATGATTCTCCTTAGCTACGGTCAGCCTCACTCCGGTTTAGGTTGTATGTGTGTAATTGAATGAAGGGAATGAATATAGAAGGGTCTAAGGGGTAAGAATGAACATATTTCTCATGTTATCCTTGTCGTATTCCTCCTTCTTATTCTAACTACTATTTCTCTAATTGGTTTATTAACAAAGCCATGGCTTACTTAACTCATCAATTCTTATTCTTATCATCAAATCTCATTATTCTTATTTAATTTAACTAATTAAATATTATAATAATGTTTCTATAAATCAGGGTGTTACATACTCCGATCTTTAAATAATTTCATCATTGAAATTACAATAAGATACATACATCAATCAAACATAAAGGTAAAACAAGCGATTAAACAAGTCATGATAAGTATCTGTAGTCTTGCTTTCTATTTCCCAAGTATAATCTATGTCTTTGTCACTCCATTGGACCTTCACTAATCTAACTGTTTTGTTCCTTAGCTTTTTTCATCCTTAGCCACTAAACAAACTAGCTATCTAACGATAGTCATGTCCAGTTCCACTACTAAGTCTTCCAATGTAACCAGAGTAATAGTAGTTTCCAGATCTCGAACATACTTCCGTAGATGAGAAATATGGAAAACGTTATGGATTCCTGCCAATCTATCCGGTAACTCTATTCTATAAGCGAGTTACCTGATCCTTTCTATAATAGGAACTGGTCCAATAAACATTGGTGCTAATTTCCCTGATTTCTAGAATCTTACTACACCCTTCATTGGTGACATTTTAATGAAAACTTGATCTCCAATTGAGAAGTCTAGGTCTTTCCATCTCTTATCCGTGTAACTTTTCTACCTAGATTGAGCTTCCTTCATTCTACCCCGAATTAACTCAATATTTTCTACGGCTTCTCTTACCATATTTGGACCAAGAACTAATCTGTCTCCGGTCACTAGCCAACACACAGGAGATTTACATTGTTTTCCATATAAAGCTTCAAACTATGTCATCCCTGAACAAGTTGATAACTGTTGTTATATGAAAACTCGACTAAATGTAGATGGTCTTCTCATGATCCTCTAAAATCTAGGATAGAAGCTCTTAACAATTCCTTCATGACTTTATGAACTCTCTCTGTTAGTCCTTCGGTCTATGGATGGTAAGCGGTACTCACCTTGAGCTTGGTACCTAAAAATTCCTGTAGACTCTTCCAGAACTTACTAGTGAACAAGGTATCTCTATCACTTATTGTATTGCTTGAAATCCCATCTAGTCTAACTATATTCCTTATGAATAACTTAGCTAAGACTAATGCCGTTCTAGTCGACTAAACAGGTGTAAAGCGTGCACTCTTATTTGACTTTAACCCAGATACTTTCATTTCCGATGTTTGATCGTGGCAACCCATTTATGAAATCTATAGAAATCAAATCCCACTTCCAAAATAAAATATCTAAAGGCCGATGTAACCTACTCGGTTTCTGATGCTTGGCTTTCACTTGCTGATAATTCAAACACTATCTGCTCATAAGCCTATATCCTTCTTTATCTTCCTAGAAGAAACTTCTTTTCATATCCTGATACATCTCAGTTCCTTCCAGATGAATAGTAAACTTCGATCAATGACATTCTCTAAGAACTTCCTTTCTTAGATCTCCAATACCTAGAACACATAATCTTCCTTTCTTTCTTAACCACTCATTGGTCAAGATTGAAATCCTTTAAATCAATGATCTCTGTCCTATTCTTTAACCTTTTGATCCATTCCACTAGTAATGGATCCTCCCCTTGCTTAGAAGAAATCCTTTCTATCATTAATGGCCGAACTTCTAAACTTGATAACATAGTGATTTCTTGACTCGAACTTACCACATACCTTAAATGACACACAACATGTAGTCAATATTTCTAAATCTTTCCACTCAGCTATCATTGTCAATACCACATTCTGATGTCTTCTACTGAGAAGATCAACTACTCTATTTTTTTTCCCCGGTTTGTACTCCATTCTAAAGTCATAGGCTGCTATAAATGCTAATCATCTGTGCTGTCTCGTATTTAGCTCCTTCTGGGTAAAAAAATATCTCAATGACTTATGATCTCTAAAATAACCCGAGTCTCTCTTTCAGCAGATAATATCTCCACATCTTTAACGCAAAAATCATTCAGTCTAACTATAACAATCCACATATTTTATGATTATATATTTAAATGTTTTATTTAAATATAGCATCGTTAGTTGAATTTAAAGTCCGAAATGTGACTTTTTATAAACAGTCGAATTCAGACTCGAGACCACTTCCATTGAATTTAAAATAATGTTTACAACTTATTAAAGCATAAACATTGATATGTTTGGAGTTTATTTGGATTTTGGTATTTTCCTTTGGGCTTTGGATTTGGTACTAGCCCACCAACCCAAAAGGTAACCCAAACTCCTTTACCAAATACCCTAACTCCACTCCTCTTCATTCATTCTTTTCACAATTTCCTATTCATTCCTTTCACAATTTCCTAACACTCTCAAACAAAAGGAAAATTAGGGTAAAAGAAAGGAAACTAAATTCCTAAGCCTTAGTTCTCTTAGGAAATTCAAATTCAAGTTATAAATCAAAATGAAGCTTAAGTAAATATCCTCTTCATCTTCTCCATCTCAATCTCTCTTCAATTTTCAGAATCTCCTATAACCTAACTTAGGAAATCTTCACATGTGATTATAAATTGAAGATCTTAGAGTGTAGTTGAAGAGGAATTGATCTTTCCTTGTTTTGAGCTTCTCATTCCTTATTTTGAGTTTAAAGGTAAGTTCTTGGACTCATGTCTATGTCTATAGCTTTCCTTGTTGTTAGGTATGAACTCCTAACATCTATTCCGTTTTTATTCGCTTTTGATTTGAATTTGTTTGATGAATTTTCCAATTTTTGGTTTGAAGTCAAAATTTATGAAAATCCTACTATGGATGTTTGGACATGTTATTTAGGGTGTATAGAAGAGCCTACAGGACTGGGTTGTCGCTTGGCATAAATCCCTAGCCTCCATCGTTCGTCTGATTGCTTCCAAATTAATTTGGCCATCAATGGCCTAGGCAAATTGTTGCCCAGTACAGGCAACCAGATGTCTAGTTGAAAAATCCAGACGTCTGGTTAGGGCACTAGAAGAAACAAGTAAATGGTAGAAAAAATAAATAAATAAAATTCCAAATTCCAGAACCAGACGTCTGGTTAAACCCAGCCAGACGTTTGGTAGGCTTCAGGAAATAAAAAGAAAAAGGGGAAAAGAAATATAAATTTCCAGAACTTCAGGTTAGACGTCTGGCCAAACCAACCAGACGTTTGATTCCGTGAAATTTTGCCTATTTTGAGTGGATTTTCAATTTTTATCGATTTTTATTGATCCGGTTATTTGTTTTCTATCGACTTTGATGACTTCTTTTCTCGATTTTTGGGAATATCCATTTGATGGGATTTGTATCGATTTTAATGGTTTTAATTTACGTCGTCGAGTGTGTATTTTTGGTGATAGATTGTTTTTACAATCATTTTTGTGATTGTCACTTTAAAATACAAAGGTCTCTATACTAGTAGTAAATACTCAAACTCTTTCACAAAAATGATTTCAACACCACTTTTAATACAAAGCTCATTTTTAAAACCGTTTTCCAATCTGTTAGTATATAAAAACCTTTACCCCACTCGTATAAGAAATCCAATTAAATGACTTAACAAAACAAGTGGTATAAAATGCTTGCCTTTACTTCGTCGGTTAATTCTTGGACTTGTTCAATTGAAATCTTATGATAATTTTCGAGTGAAAATCTACAATTTGTTCATAAATATTTAAGTTAAGCCAGTGGTTATGGGACATAAAGCCCAACTCATTTATTTACTAGCTTAGTATAATTTACACTTATTGATAAATGATGATCATTTTCTGATTTAGACTAGCGATGTGCGATGTCTCTTGTCTGCATGGGGGACTAAACCCCGTTTATGAAGCTTCAGCTCAAATTGGTGGGTTAGTGACCCATGGTCTTCGGACCGTTTATGGAGCCTCGGCTCAAATTTGATGGGTTACCGACCGTGGAATAGCATTACGTTTGTGATATACGTGTTGGTGAGTTTTCATGCTCCTGTTTGTGATAGGCCTCCGCCTTTATGTTTTCTAGGATTTCTAATTATTGATTTTTAGATTTGTGTTTCACCAATTTTTGTGATTTGTATTGATATGTTTTGTCAATATTTGAGGTTTGGTGAATGAGCTAAAGAATATGATATTCTTTTTGGGTGTTTGAGAAAATTTGAGATATTATTTGAATTTTACTATAATCATATATATTTGCTATATCTCATATTTATCTAATCTTACATGATAATTATAGCTAGACTGATCCGTTTATTATTTTTCTTCTTAAATAATACTCGGCTCAGACCGAGGTGTTTCAGATGCTTCCATTTGACTTCTTAGCAGGCACTATCTTTTGCCTTTTGGCTAACTACTTTAGCCTAGTAGTTTTTGTCTTTCATGTATATGAGATAGAGACTCCTTGATGTATACATATTCTTTTATCTATCACTTGTACCTATTCTTTTGTGATATAGTGGATCTTGTATGACCACTACTTTGATGGACACTTCTATGTGTTATATTCATATCTACTTCCGCTTAGTGATATGAATATTTGTGACTGATCTTGTGTTATGCTTATTTTATATTTGTTTTCGAAGGCCACTTAGCCACTGTGTGACGACTCGCAAATCTGTACCCTTTGAATTGACAATAAAGCACACATGTCCGACCCAAAAAGCACCGATTGACGGAAAGTCAAGAGAAAGAAAAGAAGAAAGAAGAAGAGAAGAGAAGAAAGAGAAAAGATAGAACCAAATAGAACAATACAGAATCTCACATCGCAGCGGAAAATATATAATATCATAACAATGATCTTTACAAAACAGAAACTATATATATGCATACATTAATCAGAGTTCAACAATCAATCAGAGTTATCAGCTTGAACAGTTACAATAGCATGTCCTCACAATTGCCAATAATATACAACAACAAACAAAGCAATGCAGCGGATAATCAATAATCAAAACAGACACGAGTATACGAAATGAAGATCTCCAGCTCTCCTTCTGAAGCTCCAAAAGCATCAAATCTGAACCTATAAATATACTCGGTCTGACACGAGCATTGAAAGGGAATAACGCCCAAATCATTCTGGTAAACCAGCATGACAAACTTATTAAATTACCAAAACTTTTCCTTTATCAAAACAAAAGTATCTCGTAAGACAAGTCCACACATAAATACGGACATGTTTTTACCTTACGATAACTAAAACATATCATATCAAATCCTCTTATATTATAGTAGTGTGTACTATGTACAAATAATATTAACCATAACCGAAATTATTACATTGATTAAATTCCAGCATATAGCCCAATTGGGTAATACAATCAAAATGGCAAACACGTAGTGGAGTTTGGATTTCCATACAAATGAACAGGTGAAGGGACTACCTTTCGGTAGTACATCTCTAGAAGAATGTACCAAGAAACCATCACAAAGTTTCTCTACCTACACAAGACCGGCCCATCTCTATAACTAGATGGTATCGAATATGTCATCCTCCGGTCGTTACCGAACTTACCGAGGGCCCTCTAGCATACCAATCATAATAATCAGATACATGACGTCATAGCATGTAAAGATATATCTATAAGAGGATGATTATATCCTACTTGGATATGACCCATTTAGCCTTGCTTCATCTTACCATGCTTTGGCCATTTCCGATTGATGAGGCTAGAGGCAACGATTACCTTTCACAAAGAACAACCACATCACTTAGAATGCCATAAGGTCATTTCCGTTGACTACTAATTGCCTTCCACAAAAATACAACCCATAAGCTCGTATGTCTCAAGGAGGGTGTTAAGCTAAGAGAAGTTGGTTTCTCCACCACCACTGATGTACGTTTGTAAAAACCAATGTACGTAATCTTTAGAAATGCAATGTCAGTCTAGGAACGGGACAAACCGAAGGTACCTTCCTACCACATCTTGTCGGGAAATCTCTAAGATTAGTAGCGAATAGTCCTCGCATTGGATATTTCATAATGAAGAGACCACTGCTACTGGATGTATATTGGGATTTTAGCCCCAAACAATCAAAAAGAAGTCCACCACTATGAAAATCCGGAATATCAATATCATCACAAGAAACTTGCAAAATCATCGCATACACGTTGGTCCGAAGTGGTTTTCGGATAAAGCGGTCCCGGTCTCTTCGCACCAACAACGCAAAAGCATTTCTCAACCTCACACGGAAACTAAGTCTCATAGACTTATCACGTATCCAACTTTCAACTTGCTATCCTTCGGGCCAAGAAGGAAGCTCGATAGATTGGAGTAATACTCCGCACTATACGAATCAACATCCTCAACACAAAGGATAATCAAGCCTACACAGAAGGCTACGTACTAAGTGTACGACTAAATAGTTCTCACATCAAGTTGAGCAACTAAAATTTGGCAAAGTCTAATAGTCGGTTATTTAACTATCAAAGCAAACAAACAAATATTTAGCACCATAACAATCACTAGGCCCTTTTTAAATTAATCTTTATTAATTAATTCATCTGCCAAATATTCACTTCAAATTATCTTTAAAAATATATAATCTCAAACCATTTCAACTTTTCAATATTGGAAAACATTTCCAAATACTTATTTAATAATAAGTAATTCAAAAATCAATTTGTTTTCAACACTTAGAAAATGTTGCATATACTTAAATCAAGATTAAGTATATATTTCATTCTTTAAGGAAAATATTCACTTAAACACATTTATTTGGGTCAAAACGAATGTTGCGTAAAACAACCCAAAATCACTAGTATAGGGATTCAAAAATAAGATAAATATATAAATCCCAATACTATATAAAAACATTTCCTTTCGAAAATTATTTACTATAACAACAGTGTTATAGTCCATCATTTCCTTACTTCTCGAAAGCGTTTATTTCAACAATAAATGTTGAAATCTATGGTTTCGATATTTAACACATTTTTATAATATCTTTAAACCATTTAAGTTCAATTTAAATACCACTTCCCAAAATGTTTATTTAATTTTAAAAGATTATTCACTGTCCAAAATCGTGAATATACTTCTCTTATCCAAATTCAATACTTCTACACCTTTAATTAAATGATTATCCACTATCCAAAATCGTGGATATAATCCCCAACCAAACTCTTTATTATTACAACATTTAACTTAGAGAATAATTCGCTGTCCAAAATCGCGAATATATCTCCTTTAATAAGCTTTCATATTTACTTATCAAATTCAATTGATTTTGAAATTATAAAACAATGTTTATAAATCACATATATATTTTATAAAAACTTCAAGTTATGAACTCCTTTTATTTACCAATTACATTTACATCTCATTTACAGCCAAAATGCAATTATAAGTTAATTCCTTATAAATTATTTATTTACAATTTTCCTTCTTTTATAATTTCACAAATTCATAAATATTAATCACTTATAAGATTCATTTATAACTTCATTTTAACAATTATAAAACTTCTTTAAAATCCCATCATTTCGATTAAAAAATTTCAATTTTACAAATCTTCTATATACCGTTTATAATAATTCAAAATTTTCAATTTAAATAAACCAATTCTTTTAATAATTTACAAATCATTATTTGAAACTTATATAACTCCAAAAATCACACTTAAGTGTTATTTCACAAAAATCATAAATTTTATAACAATAAAAATTATAACTTTATTTATTTGAAATAAATCCATTCTTAACAATTCAAAAATTCAACAAAACGTATATATCCAAAATCACTTTTAAAATCCTTTTAAATTTGGAAATCATCACTTTAACATTTTTAAATTATCAAAATAGGCCCAATGCTGCAACAGCACTAAATACATCAATCACGGCATCCAAAATATCATATATAATATAATAACATCATATATCACAAAATCTGTAAATAAATCAATACTGTTGAGGAATCCAGTTGGATCCCTCCAACCTGTCACCTGCAACAAATATACATATTAGAATATGTGTACAATGTCCGCTTCAAGGTAGACGCGCGTACAAAGGGTCATCCGCTCATACACGGAAACGTGTAGGGTCATCTGCTCCACTAGGCAGGAATATATCAAAATACCAATCAATATATCATATATCATCCAAACAATCATCAATCATCATATAATAAATTATTTCTCACTTATATAAAAATACCAGTGAGTCAGAAAGAGTGAGTTGTACTCATATTGCGTCCAATAGCAGTTTCAGCGTTTTATTCCGAATAAAATTAAACGACCGTTTAATTTTACCCAAAATTCACATTAGGTCCAATTAACTTCAAACCAGCTCCATCGCGTAATGCTTGTCAATATGAACCCAACGCAATTCATTTTGTCAAAAAACGGACATCGTATGAAAAAGTTATGACGTTTTTAAAGTTTAAACGAATTTAATATAAATCAATTTACAATTTTCTTTCTTTATTTTACCCTAAAACTAATCATGGTCGTTGATTTCCTCTACCAAAAATCTGAGCAGCACCCCCATCTTCTTCTTCCATCTTTTCAGCCACGTAAAGAAAAACCAAAGAGCTACCTTTATTTCATGAATTTATGCTCCCTCCACGATCAGTTTCAGGTCGATTGAAGACCATCATCTCGAAGCCTGCTACGCGTGCTACTATCAGCGAAGGACCGACTCCACTCGGCTGCCTCCTTGCCTTGGAATTCGTGAACGATTGCAGCCCGTACACGGCAATTTTGACGATGATCCGTAGCTCCAAATTCAATCGTAGCCGTTGATCTTGTAGACCTCGTCGTGCTCCACGACTTTGCAGTTGGAAGTTTCTTGAATCAATTTGTGGATTAGAAGATAATCGAAGAAGATTGAAATGAAATTCTGGCCATAGAAATGTTAGTGGCGGCTAGGGTTTCTAACCCGAAGGATAGTGCAAACAAGAAAAATTTAGGTCCTTTTATAGAAAATTTGACGGCACTATTCATCCGAAAATTTTCCGAACTCGAAACGAAGCGTGTCACCTGGCGTATATAATGTTTTACCCCTATTCCGAATGCAATGGAATATATGTCGGGAGCCAATTCGATCGTATTTGAAAGATAGGTTTTCGAATCAACTATTTAAATTTAAAATTCACTTAAACCGATTTCTACGCATTTTAGCTTGCCCCGGACAAACCGTAAATCCGATTGACACGAAATTTGAAATCTTATAATAATATAACATTATGGATCCAATGAAACTGGTTTCGTCGAAATCCGAGACTGTTTGAAAAATGACCATTTTTTCTCATTAATTAAATATTAAAATATTCAATTTCTAGAATTTAACTTCTAATTCGATTTTAAAAGTTCTCTAACATCATTCTAATTCAAATAGAATTTAATATAACTTTATAAATCATTTTTGTTCATATTATATCCAATTTTCAATTATTTCTGCAATTTCAAATATTAAATTATCAATTTAATTATCCAATTAAATCACCACATTGGAAATATTATTTATTTAGCTTATAAATTTAACTTGTAGATATCTAAAATTAATTAAATATACGAATTTGAAATGATTGAAATTCTGGGTCGTTACACATTGTGTTGTAGATTTAAGTTTGGATTAGATATGTTGGATTTTCTCTTGAAATGAAATGCATGACATACTATCTAAAATATCGGTTCTCGCTCAAATCAACTATACAGTTAGTTACTCCTCAACAGTCTTATTCTTCGTGCTAGTCGACAGCATTAACCGGTAGTGTCCTTAGCTAGTGTGACTATAGAGGTTGGGTGTAAAACTAACTCTAAGTTATGCATCAGATGTCTAATTTCATGCGGTCTGAGCTGTCAAGAAGCATATGCAATCATTTTTCCTCTCTGCATTAACACAACTCCTAACCTAGTTCCACATGTATCCATATACACTATAAAGTCTAGATTCCTATCCAGAACCACTAACATCGACATTTTGTCCAATAATTGTTTTAGATTCTGGAATTCCTCTTCATACTTATCGATTCAGACATACTTTACGTCTTTCCCTGTTAGCTTAGTCATCGGTGCTGCCATCTACAAGAAATCTTGAATAAACCTCTGGTAATAGCAAGCTAATCCTAGAAAAATCTTTATCTCGATCCCTATCTCGGGTCTCTTTCAATTATTAACCGTCTTCATCTTAGATGGATCTACTGACAACCCTTTTTCTGAGATTACATGACAAAATAACTTCATCGCCTTGTTCCAAAAGCGACCCTTTGAAAACATCGCCTTTAACTTATGCTACCTCGGTGTCTCAAGCATTATCCTAAGATGAACTTCATGGTTTCTTTCACCTGGAATACATCAAGATGTCGTCACTAAACACCAATACCAATCTATCCAAATGCTCTCGAAAGATCTAATTCATTAAGTCTATGAAGAACGATGGTGCATTACTCAATTCAAATGACATCACTAACCATTTATGCGATCCATATCTTGTTATAAATGATGTTAATAGGATACTATCCTCTGCTACTCTCAGTTAATGGAATCATGTTGTCAAATCTAACTGAGAAAATACTTTGGCTCCACTCAATTGATCAAAAAATCGTCAATCCTCAGTAGTGGATATCGATTCTTTATCACCTTCTCATTCAACTTACGATAATCGATACTCAACCTTAACAATATGTCCAATTTCTTAACAAAAATTATGGTTGCTCCCCATGGAAAATTGCTTGGTCTAATATAACCTTTTCTTTCTAAGTCCACCAATTGCACCTTTAACTCCATCTCGATAGATGTCATACTACTTTGAGGTCTACTAACAGGTTCAGCTCGTGGTATAAGTTCTATACGAAATCCAATCGCTCCTTTCGGTGGTAGTCATTTTACTTATTCAAAGACGTCTACGAATCCTCTCACAACCAAAACTCATCTCAACTCGTCTTACTCCTCCATTACACCCGATAATGCACAAACATCAAAATATAGGTTTTATATAGAATATCTAATTTAGTCACTAGTAATAGGGTGCCTTAGTGATACTTTCTTATCGTGGAAAAATATCCTAGCATCATACATTCTCAACTAATCCGTATTGAAAATAATTCTGAAGCCCACGAAATCAGACACATGTAAATTGCAAGAAGATATATAGCCTAATAATTCAAACTCTATCTGGTCAATCTCATCTCAAGAGTTGCATGTCCTCCTATTAGGTTTCCAACCTTTAAGGATTTAGCTAGACATAAGGGTTCTAGGCTAAGCTTATCTACTAAACAATGAGATATGAAAGAATGTGATGCACCAGTACCAAATAGAACTCTAACATATATACCCTAGATCAAAAGCGTACCTACCATCATAGCCTTTCCCTTCTCCTCGACTGTTAGTCTAAAAGGATGATGGTTCCAAAGGAAAATTTTGTCCCTTGTCCGCTCTGACTGGTTCTGGACAATGATTCTCGTAGTGCACCATTTAGTCATAGTTGAAGCATTTCACTCCTTTCTTATTATCAAAGTTCTTTCCTTTGCCAGATCGGCACTCAATTGAGCAAAATGTCCCTTTTTATCACACTTGTAGCAAATCATATCAGCCTTCCCTTTCTTGGCTGCTCCTCCTTTCTGAGCTCCCTTCTTGTGAAAGAACCTCCTCTTCTGATTCTACCTAACTTTAGCCTCCACTGATTTTTACTACCAAAGAAAGTGAGCATCTCTTCGTTCCTTAAAGCCATCTCAACAGCTACATCACATGAGTCCCTGAGATGTGGCAAAGTTGCTCTGGCAAGCATAGATCTCTGTCCCCAAATGAACTGCTCATTCCTCTTACCATGGTAGCATACAAATATCAGGACAACTCGAACCTCATAGCATACTCCATCACAGTAATATCTCCCTGCAACAACTTAGCAAACTTTCTTAACAGGAAAGACTTGGCGATTTCCCACTTAAACCACTCTTCAAACCTTCTGCTTAATTCTGCACAAGTCAATGTATCCTCCACTATCCAACAATTACACTGCTCCACCAGTACAATGCAGCTCTTTACAGTTGCATGGACGATAACCTCCTCTTCTGCTCATCATTCAGTTTAAGATCTATGAAGACCGTCTCGCAATGAAGCAACCAATTCTCTACTTCAATTGCATCCTCGGTTCTAATAAATGGATTTCCTACTAGTCTTGCATTTTCCCTACTCAGCACAGCATTATCGTTGACACTGGAGTTTCCTGATTCATTTCTCTAGCATTTCCATCATAAAGTCTAGCAACATCTCTTGGTTGCATCATATTAAGATGGAATGATACATAGCTCCCATATCAGCCTATGGTGTTTCAGCATCTACATTAGCATCTGATGCCTGGCCTGGATTCCTTCTAGTATTAGGTTTAGCGTTTCCATTTGTTGTAGTGTTTCCTTTACCGAGATTCACTCTTCCCTTTCCTGCCTCCATAAATTACTTTCCTTTAAATATGCATTCAAACTTAGTAAGAAATGGAAGATATCAAAGAGAGATGGGAGAACAGAGATAAAGCGTATACTTATATATAGCAAATACAAGCACGTTATTACGGCATTATCCCATACCCCAATCTTATTCTCTGATTCATTAGAATTATTTTTTAAAAAAACTTTTTAAGTTTTGAATTCTTTTAAGTTTACATAAAAATATGCTATGATACAAAGTTATAACATCCCCTGTTTTGGAGCCCGAAACTAACCATTACAGATGATGCGGTCATATATAATATTAAATTCTGGCGATGAAATGCGATAATGTTAATGGTATTCATAATATTAGAAGCACAAGAATATAAATCATTTGAAAACAACTTTTCTATTTACATTTCAAATCGGCATTTCTTATTTTATACATAATCTCATAACGTTGCACAAGTTTAGATAAATATAATTATTAAAAAATACATGAAGATGTATCCTCAGATGATCAGAGTTACTAAATTGACAGTCATAACATCTATCTTTACATACGACATTCAATCACAACAGAATAGATAAATAGATAATCTCATACATAGTAATCTTTGCCTTCTGCATATCTTCGGAAGCTTTATTCTCCAAAACCTACTAAACCTGAAAACCTTAACTCGTAACCTACTCAAATTAAATTTTAAGCACCCGAGAGTTTAAGTGGGGACATAAACTTCGAGTTAGATAAAAAGCCTGGTGTGGATAATATATGACTTCTTGATTTATCGATATTAGGTGAGACCATACCACCTAGCGGAACGGGTTTTCCCCTCATTAATATCCTTTTAAAGTACATCTCTTGCAAATTAAATCCTGCAACCAAATTGGTTATAAACTTGCATGCATATAATATAAATAATCAGTGGATTATCTATCCCAACATCATAGTTTTATCAGGCTGACTATAAACTGATGGCTGACTCAGGCCTAATAGACACAGTAAATGTTCTAATTTGCTGTTAGAGAAAAATTGGACGTCTGTCTGTAACTTGCTACTTCTAAGGTTAACTGATCTTTATGGTTTTTTGGACTCACTAATAATCTATCTATACCCTATGTATTCCCTTCAGTGTGTAACCTTCTTTTAGTCTTATCTATGACACTGCCATACACACTGGAATTTTGGACTTATATTAGCTAGGGGCTACTAGCAAAAGTATATGGTGAGACCCTATCCCATTTGGTTTTCTAAACTCTAAGTCATTTTTTAGTAAATTTTGGCTTAACTACCCTATACATGTTTTCTTAAAAAAGCTCTTTGTAAATGATTTAACCCTTGAAATCATTCGTAAAATAAGGAAAATGTTGGCCCTTTACTTTACTCAGAATACTTATGTCATGATATATGCTTTACAAAACATTGTTAATGATAACTTGAAATCGTTGGGGTTGGCGAGGCAAAAACTCAGAGTCATTTACAAAACAGAGCGATGTTGAAGTCAATGGTTTGCGACTTATAAAACATATGTGGCGACATGCCTCTTGTGGCACTTATGTGCATCGACATGCCCACATAAAGGACCATCTCTTAATCTTTATTACTATGGCCTCAATGAGCTCCAAACTGATCCACTTCATGTTAAGCTCATTGACGTTATGTGTATTGATTTGTTCCACATCGACGATGATGAAGTGCGGTAAGATGTGGCTCGACTGGACAACGTCAACATGGTAAAATTGTAATTAACTCGACTGTCAATTTATTATAAAAAGTAGTATCTTTTTACTAAACTTCTATATTTTTAATTTTCATTGGCTAATAAAAGCTTTATCACCCTCATTACTGAAAAATTACCGCATGCCATTATTTTAGATGCTAAACATTTTTACAATTTAACTCTCATTATAAACATTTTAATTAAATAAAAAAGCCCTTTAGACTTAAAAACTTTATTTATCATTCCTAACCCTTGGGAAAAATGCCTAAAAATCGTAATAATTCAATATAACTATTTTCTTCAACATATTGAAATTTCAAGGGTGAAAACTTTATTTAATTATTTTAATTAAACCCGACCAATTTATTAACTTAGAAAATTCATACAAAGTCCATACTTTCTTGGAAAATTGTGGAATTAAAAATCAGCTTCTAAAATGATCTTTCTAATATTATATCAAAATTTCTAGTCATTTGGGTATCATATGATGGTTTTCCAACTCTAATATATCACTAAATTTCGTATCTAAATTCTAGAAAATCAGAAACAATATATAATCATTCAAACTACTAAAACATGGCATCATACTTACAAAAGAAATGGATTTACACTTAAAAACAGAATTATAATAAAAAATGTGTGATGTATATTCATTATTCACCTTGATTTAGATGAGAAAGATGAGATTTTTTGTAAACTTGATTCTTTTTAGCATTGATTCCTTAACTTTTCATTTTACTTCTTGTTACTCCTTAGTTGTGTCTGGCCTCACTGTAGATTTAGTTTGTATGTGTGCAAATGAATGAAGGAAATGATGATAAAAGGGTTTAAGGGGTAAAAATGAGGGCTATTCCCATAATCGCCTTGTCGTATTCCTCCTTATTCTAACTTTTATTTCTCTAATTGGTTTATTAACTAAGGCATGGCATACTTAACTCATCAATTCTCATTCTTCTTATAAAATCACATTATTCTTATTTAATTTAACTAACTAAATATTACAATAATGTTTCTATAAATTAGGGGTGCTATATCTCCCTTTAGACTTTTACTTTTTTCAAAACCCTTGATGAGACATAGAACTCTTATGACTTCTCTAGTGGGTGTTATGACTCATATGTCGTGGAGTTCTGACCTTGAGCAACATTTGAAAATAGGCTCGCATATGATGGATAACACCATATCGGTTATATCACATATAACTCCTAACCTTGTGGTCTTTGCCTTGATCTCTTCTTTACCTTGAGAAAGCTCAACAAATAAAGAGATATTATTCACTTGTACCTACCATTTTGTGACTGCCTAAGTATATTGTACCTTGAGTAAAGGTCAACAAATATGTGTATGTATCTTACCTCATCTATTTTATATGTTAATAGTACTGTACACAACATCCATAGTTTAAGGAATTCTTAACAGCTAAGGAGTATGCAAGTATTCCTTTAATATATAAATGGTAGAGGACAATATTATATTAAAGATTCATAATCTTTAATATATTTAGTTGAGTTATATTGACTTATGGAATGCTGTATTTCTTATGACATAGCTCGTGATTCAAATATCATACACATATGAAATCATGGTATACGTGCTATATGTATGCATTTATTCTCTAAATCTAGTTAGGGTTTCTTACCCTTTCACTGTTTATACATACATATTATATAAATTTAATTATTGTAAAACATTTTATAGTTTTAATTAACTTCTGTAATAAGCTTATGTATAATATTATATTAGTTTTGTTAAATAAACCTTATTTATTTAATTACTTAATTAGCATATTAATATTTTAGTTAATTTTATTTTATTCATTTATACATTTAAGTTGAATATGCATAGTATAACGTTTATAGTTATATACATATATCTTAATATATATGTATTATATTATTTATTAATTAACATTTAATAAATTTATTTGATTAAACAACTTTAATTAATTATAATTAATTTCAAATATTAATATATATGTATGTTAATTTAATATTTAAGAAATGTAACATATATCAATATATGTTATTTTATTAACAATTTATTTAATTACTAATTTATCAATCTAAATAATTATAAATGATTTTCAAAAATTATTATTAAATTTCTAAAAAAATTGAAAAAAAATTTATAACATGTATAAAATTTTTCTTATTCTAATTTAACTTTTTAAATTTAAAATTTTATTTTAATTTCATTATAGATTTTGAAAAATCAGCCCAAGACCAATTCAAATTTGGACTTTATATTAGGGATAACTTTTGGCTTGCCATACTTTTTGAGGAAAGCCAATAGTAGGTAGGACAGGGTAGTGTATTACACAAACACAGTAGCCCAGCCTTGTAGTGACCCATAATTTTAGACACTTTGTATTTAGATATCTGAATTATTTAGATATTTGAATTTGAGTTAATCGTGATAAAATTTATTGTATAACCCTAATGAACGTATTTTTAATTATGGGTAATCGCAAAGAAGCTCATTTGTGAAATTTGTTTACAAAAATTAATATTTTGAGGATAATCAATAATATGATCGAAAATCATTTTATCGATAAAAGACTTTTTACTCAATAAAAGTTGCTCAAACTTTTTGGACATGTCTAATAAGCTAGTGCAGTCATTATGTAAAGGCCCGCTTTTCCGTACCCTTTGAATCGACAATAAACCACTCACGTCCAACTCAAATTGCACGAAAAGACGGATTTTTAAGAGTGATAAAGAAAAGTAGACTGAACAGAATCTCACTCGAATGGAATAACATATAATATTGAACATAAATATTTACAGCAGAAAACTTTTAAATACATATATCAGAGTCTAACCTCGATTTAGCTTGGACAGTTATAAACATCTGTCCTTACAGTTGCTGACAAACATCAAACAAAATACACTAAGTACAACGGATAATAGAATATGCTCATACGTCGATGAATATCTCTAGCTCTCCTCTGGAAACTCCAACCGTCTTCGACTGTCCTGAAACTACTCGGATCTGACCCGAGTGTTGAAAATACCCGGATCAGGCTTGATAAACCAGCGTGAGAAAAACTCAATAATAGATGACAGTGTCATATATCAGCCTTTCAATAAAATCCTTTGAAAATAAAGAGTATCTCATAAGACCATGCCCACACATAAACACAGACGGGTTTTTACCTTATGATAACTAAATCACTTTTATATCAAAACGTTTGATATTATTTCTAATGACATCATTTTGAAAACATTTGCAAATAAACTTATTAATCTTAGCTGAAATTGTTACCATTATTAAATTCCAGCATACTAGGCTCAACAAACAAAACTGTAGGTTCTTGTTGGAGAATGGTTTTCCATACAAATGACCAGGCGAAGTATCTACCTTCCGAAATGGGTACACCTCTAGATGGATGCCCCGAGGCACAAAACATCTGCCCTCTACCAACACAAGATCGGCCTACCTCTATAACTAGATAGTACCGAATATGTCACCCCCAGGTCATTACCGACCTTTAACCGAGCGCTCATTTCCATACACCACATTAATTTACATCCCGAACGTCATATCGGGAAGAAATATATATAGAAGGGGATGATCATACCCTAATTAGGAATGACCCACTTAGCCTTGCTGCATCTAATCATGTTTCGGTCATTTCCAGTTTGATGAGGCTTAAGGCAACGATTACCTTTTCACATAGCACATATCACATCTTTGAATGCCACATTACCATTTCCGTTAGCTACTAATTGTCTTACATAAAAATACAACCCTTAAGCTTGTACGTCTCAAGGAGGGTGTTAAGCTAAGACAAGTTGCCTTCTCCACCACCATTGATGTACGTTTGTAAAAACCAACGTACGTAATCTCTAGAAATGCAATGTCAGACAAAAGTCCGTACAAGTTGTCCAGGAGCAGGACAAATCGAAGCACTCTCCTACCACTGCTAGTAGCGAGTAGTCCTTGCAATTCGAAAAATCTCACAACGACGAGACCACTACTATATATAACTCGGGAGCTACCCAGAGCAAGTCAACAAGCAGTCCTCATGCTGTAAAGATCCACGGTCTTCAATAATCATCATCTCCAACATGTCTTCATGTTCGAACGTATACATTGGTTCGAAGTGGTTTTCGAATGGGATTTACCCAAATCCGACCCGGTTCCTTCGAAATCCAATATCGATAGAAAGTGAATATAAGTATATATGATTTATTAAGTCTCTTTTCACTTTAATTCTTTTCGGATGATTTAGAAATCTCCTTCTTTTGACTTAGGATAATTTGTAAGAAATTCATTCTTTTTCTTTGGAAAATATCTCAAATTTCCTTACTTAATTCTTGATCCAAATTTCTTTACTTTTTAGTCGGGTCAAAAACAATGTTATTTAAGACATCGTTTACGATAAACCCTAAATCAATCTTAAAATTTTTTTTGAAGTAAATAAGATCATAGAAATCATTCATTTTTGAGATTGCTTAAATTTTGGATAATACCAATCTTCTTTTATTTTGGAAAAATTAACAGAATCTTTTTATTTAAGAGCATCCGGGCTTTCCTTTCGATCTGTTCCACCCCTAGCCTAAAAAAAGAAAACATAGGCTAGGTAAGTTCAGAGCGTTGGTTGCTCCATCCCTAACCTTAGTTAAACACCTTGTTTTATCTTCCCAGATCTCACAGGCGGGACAAATGTACTAGTCGTTTCCGCATACTCAGATTTTCAACTTTATGTTGGAATTACTTATAAATATTCGAAATTATCTTTCAAAAACGCTTAATTATCCTTTTTAAAACATTCACAATTTATTCTGGGAAACGTCGTTACGTTTAAACTCATATCCAAAAGTTATATAATTCGCAGCAGAACAGTGCTGCGGAAATTGCTAAATAAGCTTATTTTAATTAAGCAACTTTTAAACATTCGAAAATTCATATCTTCCAATCCAAACCTCTTTTGAATCATTTAAATAGATTTATCAAATTTATTTCATATTTTTCCATATTTAAAAACATCCATTAAACAGATTTCCCGTTACGGTCACTTAACTGCACTAGCGCGATTTTTGTGGAAAATTGATTTGGACTTATTTCAAAATCTACTGTATGAAACTTTGATTTTCTTTCTTCGTTTACAAGATATGGATATAATAGTCTGGTATTTTCTTATCTCGAAGAATTCCGAGCTATATTCCACTCTACACATTCATTTGAACTTTTCGACGCAAAATCGCGAACTACCGTTGCGCGGCGCACCTAGTTTTAACTTATTTTTCAATATTTGAAATAATCTATTCAAATTGGATGTCAACACTTATAAAAACATTACAAATCATTTCAAATCAATATTTTCACTTTTTAAAGTATTTAAAATATATTTTCATATTATAATATTATTATATTCCCATTATTTTAATATTAAATATTAAATTCCAATTTTAACTCAATTTCAATTCTAATCTCAAATTAAACTCAGTAAAAACTTAGATTTCAAATATAGTTTCAATTTAAACTTCAATTCATTCTCAAACTAAACTTCACATTTTCAAAGTCGATTTTAATTTTAATTCCACTATTCATCTCAATTTCAATTTCTATTTAACCATCCTTTTCAAACCCGTTTCACTTCAAATTTCAAATTCTCTTCTATTTTAACTTTAATTTCACTTCTAAATGAAAATAGACTTATTTTTCCATAATATCTCATATTACTAAAATATGATCTTTTTAAATAAAGGGATTACTTAATTAATAGGAATTTGATGTCCAAATTATCATCGCAACCGTACAACAATCGTATAACACTAACATATTCAATACGGTAAATATCGTAACATTACTACGGATTATCCCACATATTCAAACAATCAATCAAGCATTCATATCATCAAATGGTGATTATCTAACATAATAATTAAGCATGATAATCAATATAATTCAAAAAACGGTGAGAATTTCTCACCTTCATATCCACTCCGTCAAACTTTAACGTAAGATTTCCGTCTCTCGCTAACATGCTATTTCCAATGTCTTGCCTTTTGCCGTTTTCTTTTCGAACGCTTTTGTTTTCCTTTTCTTTTCCTCTCTCTTCTATTTTTTTTTTGTTTTTTTATATGGAGAGGAGGGTACGACATTGGGTAGGTGGATGTGGAGGAGGGTATGGCTTGTAGGTGTAGGTGGGATTTAGGCTCGGCATGTGTGTAGGGGGTACGGACTTGGTGTAGGAGCTTGGCTTGGTGGGTTTGGCTCGACCGTGAGGGTGTATAGGGTAGGCCGTGGGTTTTTTGTGAGGAGGAGGTGCGTAGGTGGTAGTTTGGCATGTGTAAGGTGATGTAAGTTGATGGTTTGGAGTATAGAGGTGATAGCTTGAAGATAGAAGAGAAATGGTGGAGTAGAGAAGACTTTTAGAAATTTTGTGAAATGAAAGTGAAGTGGAAATGAAGAGGTTTGTGGTTGTATTTGTAAGTGAAGATTTTTAGTGGTAAATGACATTAATACCCTCTTCATTTTTGAATTTAAATATACACTTTTTTATGTGAAAAGAGTGATTTGATATGCATTTATGGTGATGGTAAAAATAAAAATGATTACTTTCTTAGAATTTGCATTTTAAAGAGAATACTTTATGTTGATTTGATTTGCATTAAATGCATGGATGCATGTGTCATTAATTCTCTAAGTTAGCTTTCTTTTCACTTTTCCATTTGCTCCTTTTCTATGTATAAGCATAACATCTCATTAATGGGATGAGAAGTAAGGTAATGATGTTGTTTTTATGTCAAATCATGTCTTTTTAAATTTATTTATTTTAACTTAACTTTTAATAAGTAAGCTCTTTTTGTCTTTTAGTGCTAAATGTAAAGTATTTAAATAGTTTGTAAACTTGTATTATAAGTTAGAAAATGTCTCAAGTTGCAACAACTTGTCGACAACTTATTTTGGTTGAAAACAGTGTTTTGTTCGACAAAGTTTACCGTCAAAATTTGACGTTTTTATTAAGCTATATATTGACGCATACCAAACTTTAAAATAAACTTTTTAATTCTTTAAATAAATTAAAACATGTCTCTTTATATTTTAAAATCATATTTAATTAATATCAAAATCTCTATTTTTACAGTGTGTGTAAAACTGACAAAATGCAACAAATTTTGGTTATTTTTGTAAAATAATTATTAACAAACTTTTAAATTTTTTAACATACTTTTATTATCTCTATTATATGTTTTAAATAAGATTTATCTTTTTAAATAAATATCTAAATTCATTTATTTAAGCCTTTATTTATTTTTAACAAAACTTGACTTTTGTCGATTTGTTCTAAAATTCAAATTTATACTTTTTAATTTATTAACTATAAGAATAGACAATTATTTATTATATATAACATATTTATTTAAGATTTAAATTCGTTTGAAATTTAAAACGAACGAAAACTCTTATTTTCGAAGTAGCGAAATTACGGGTCATTACACATTAATAGTTAATAAAAAAATATTTTGCAAGTTATGGCTAGCTAAAGTTGATTAGTGGAGTGATTAGTGGATGGATTAGAGGGAATATTTTAAAGAGGTATTTTGGAGAAGATGTTTACAAAAGGAGATATTCTGTGTGCATGTGAGGGGGAGGGTGCATGGTGACCGACCATAGAAGGTAAAGGAGGAGATGTTTACCTCTTAAAAATTTGTATACATATAATACACACACACAAAATAATTCATTCACAAAGCTGGCAAAAATAAAACAACGGCTTCTCATTCTCTCTTCTTCTTCTCTTTCAAATTCTGAATCATAAATACACATCTAAACTCTCCTAAACTTTGGCCAAGGGTCTAATGTAACATAAAAGCAAGGAATTTCAATCAATTGTTGATAGAAGGACACACAAGGGGCCCATAATCCATGGCTATGATTAAGAGGTGGAAGGGAACGGTGGGTGCGAGCTTTGTGGTGGCTAGGGAGGCGTTCATCTTACTTTGGATGATGGTAGGAACTGTTCATGCATTCCTAAGGGCATGTGCTTTGAGCTAGAAAGAAGTAATGTGAGTTAACTCACCATTTGATTTTATATAATATGGTATAATTTGGTTGAAAATCTATAGCAAAGAATACTAACTAATTAAATTTATAACTTTGGACCCCTCTTGCTTTTGTAAGTAGTAGAAAACTATATATTATGTATAATCACTTCTATGACCTTCTAAAATATGTAAGGTGCCCTTGACATTATATATTTATGTTTAATTTAATTGTGTGCAAATATGGAAATGTTTATATAACAAAAAGTCGCTTTATGAGCATTTGAATCCCTTGTTTTTGGTTATTTTTACAAAAATTTAGCAAGACATCCTTGGAGGTTTCTACGAAAGGTTGTTATGTACTCAAAGTATACTACTCACTTTAAAAAAAATCAAACCTTACATCATCTTTAACTATTCTCAGCCAGAGCCTTTTACAACGCTTAACATCAACATTTTTTAACCTAGCGTTTATTGGCTTTTATAACATTAGCTGTTGTTGTATTGTTTTAGAAATTTTAGGGATTAAAATATGTTTAAAAGTAATGATAAAATTTTATTTTCTGTGAGATCTTTTTATGGATGACTCATATCATGTTTATGGCTATTTTAAAAGTAATTTCTAGTTTAAATATATTTTTAATAAATATGTATGAAATTTTAAAGTAAAGGGTTTTCTTTATATGTAACACTTATTTAAAATGGTTTTTAGTAAATTCTAAATTAGTTATATTTGATATAATGTTTTGTATGAATATTTAAAACATATTTATAAGTATTTTAATTATATTTCTGTACACTTAAGTTTGGAAAAGAAAGTTAATTCTTTTATGAAGGGATAAAGTGGGGATTTTATATAACATTTAGTTATAATAAACTATTTTGAAAATTTATTTAAAAGTATATTGTATTATTAAAATAATAATAGGTATAATTCAATCATTAAAAAGAGTATTTTAAAGACAATGATATGTATAAAATATTTTAAATAGTTAGAAAAGTAATGGTTTAATTCATAAAAGAGAGAAGGGATTTATAGTAACAATGATTGAGTGGCATTTGTTTTTATCCTTTTTATTGTAGTTTGGAATGGAAAATCTTATTCAATGGTTTGTGGATATTCTTATACTTTGAGATAAGTATTTGAATATATTTAGAAGAATGAAAAGAGTAGAACAAATAGTGATGTAGTTGTATCATATAGATAACATTTTAAAGGTTTATGTGTGAGTGTGTGTGTGTGTGTGTGTATATATATATACACACACTGATGATTATTTGATAAAATGGGATGAGAAGCCACATGTGCGAATAAACATGCTCTGGATGATTTATTTGTGGAAAGTATTTAGTCCTACACTCAACACTGAAAGTCAAGGAGTCAAAAAGGGTGATAAGCGTATGAGATTTACTTTCCTATGCGACTACTTTTTCGCACCAGATAGTTGACTTATCAATTATTGAACTTGATCAAAATCGACTTAGAAAGTATATAATAGCTTCATAGATTTTTGAGGTCCTTTGGAAAGGACTTGTTCATATGAAACATTCTTCGCTTTAAAAAGTACATTCGAGATCCCCTAGGGAGGACTCCTATATATCATCTGCTTTCTTCTGAAAGAATCCAAATTGAGTTAACCAAAAATTCACCGATTTAGTTTTGAAGAGTCCAGGATTGGAAAGAGTATAGTTATATAAGATAACCCAGTGCCATAACCAGTTCAAAAACAATATACAAGTTATGTGTTACGGAAGCAGTTATAGAATGGAATATTATGGATTTATTGTAGTGATCTTGAAATACGAACACTTCGTCTTCGAATATCAAAACGTTTTGAAATATAATTAGATATTACAAATTTGATTTTATACTTAATTGGACATCATTTGATCAATGAATAATGATAAGAAACTTTTGTTTTGAAAATTGTTCGCAAAAATGTATTTTTCGATGAAAAATAGATAATGTGATCAAAGATAGGTTTATCGATAAACTATTTTTCAATTGATATAAGTTGTTCGAACTTTTACGCACTTCTAATGATCAAATGAACAAATTAGAAACTAATCAACCACACCCTCTTCATGAAACATGGAACATTCTAGAAGCTTCCATTTGGATAAGAGATATTACCATAAGAAGGGTATAATTGTAATTAGCATAAATGAGAAGTGATGGAAGATGAGTCTTCCATGGCATGGTGAGGGGTAATATCATGCCTAAGCAACACTATCTTGAAGTCTATATAAGGAGAGGCACATCTTTAGGAGTAAATCACAAATTCACAAAGCAAATACAAGCTTCTTTAATGGCTTCTTCTTGTTCTTCTTCTTTTTCTTCTCTAAATTAGTAAAGAAAAATAATTGCAAACCAAATCCAAATCAAATCAAAGTTGGAGTGAAGCCTTAAGACAACATTTAAAAACATCCTACTTGGTTAGGATTAAAGAAACAAAGACACATTCGCCCTACTCTTGGAATTGGTTAGCTTGGACCTTAGCTGTTTGTGAGGTTAAAGGTAAGTTAAAACACCTCTTTAAATGGAAAATATAACATATATATGTTGTGTTTGATTGTGTTTAAGTTGTTGAATTGTTATTGACATTGTTAAAATCATTGGTTTGATTCTTGTTTTGAAAACAAGAAGCATATGTGATCCATATCTACGGACTTGGAATGAACTTAAGTGGGCTTTTATGACTTGTGAAAAGACCTTGAAATGCACGTGGGTTATAGATGGACCTCGGTTTGGATCAGACTTGGATTTGAAAGTGCACTTATATAGTCACTATAGATGCACTTGTGAATTTCCTTCATTTTGGCAATTTCTACAAAACTTTTTATAGAGACCTTAGGGGTTGTATGTATGCTTGTTGCGACAAAAAGTTTGGAACATTAAAAAGTTAAGTAACATATCGAAAAATGGCCAAAACTTCACTTGTGCAAAACTACCTCATTTAGCCTTGATTTTTGGACATTAAAGGTTTGAAAAGAAATTTAAATTCAAGTATTTTGTTTCACTCTTTTTACAAATGTTTACTAACTCATTTTAGAATATTTCAAAAGTGGTTTGAGATATTTATGAATTTTTAAGAATCGGTTGTGTATTTGTTAAAGAAGATGACTTTATAATAAAAACTTGTTTTTCTAAGTTTTGAAGGAAATTGTCAAATTGTTGCTTTCAAGTAATATTTTGAGAAAACGTTTTAAAACCTATTATAAGTATTATATAGTATTTTAAAATCAATTTTAATTATATATAGTTTTTAGAAAATATGTTGACTTTTTATATTTTATGTAATGAAATATCTTTTGACTTGTTTATTTCAGTATCAAGTTTTGGTAAATAAACTACTATACATATATATCATTTTAAAAAGGGTTTTTAAAGTATAAAAAAAGTTTAGAAAGGGGTTAGAACTACTTAATAGTCGAATGGTTAATTTTTTAGTTACTTATTTGAAAAGTAATTGACTATGCTTAACTTTAAAAGCCGAAGAAGTAGGGCTTATCCATTTGTGAGAGTTAAGATTGATGTTCGAGTAGGGATAGAATAATAGAGCTCTAACCTACTGGATTTTCTCTTAATCGGAAATAGTAAGTCAAAAAATGTCAAAAATATGCTAATCATTTTGATTTCTTACTTGGTTATGGAAATACAATACTTAGGACTAAAAGCCGATGAGGTAGACTTATCTATTTGTGAGATATAAGAATGAAGTGTCCAAGATAGGATTTGATGGAACCAATGCTCTAACTTATCTGGTTTCACTCTTATGGGAGGAATTGTTAAGGTTGGAATGTTGGGAAAGTGTTAAATATACGAATATTAATTAGTATAAGTAATTGTTTTTGACTAGATGATCGATCGGTCGACTATTGAACTTGACCACATATGACTTAAGAAGTTATCAAAAAAATTCATGATTACATACTAATAAGAACCCCAAAGGAGGAGTATTGGTATGAAATGCCTCTAGCTTTGCGTACTTCTAAAAGAACTAGAATTGAGGTAACCGAAAACTCATCAATTGGTTTTTGGAGAGTTGGTAAGTGAGAAGTGTACTTATATTAGATGACTCAAACCTATAATCACTTCAAAACCATATATAAGATCTACATTCTGGAAGCAGTTGTGAAGTGAAATGTTGTAGAGTTGAACTGTATATCCTAAGGTTAAGTCCAAAGAAGGTTATCATAAACATTTCAACCAGTGCTATCGTGCGGAACTATCTATCTTAAGGAGTATTTGAAGAGGGAGGAAAATGTTAGCATTCATCGAAGGACTTATTCATGGAACCAATGAGGAGGTTTGAGATCTATTCAAGATGCTTGAATCCATGTAATGATTTGTGATCTATTCGAGATAAAGGAATCCAATTGGGGATTCGTGTGCTACTCAAGTTGTGAAGACTTGTGTGAAAGATGCCAAACGTAGCCTAAACATCGCAAATGACTAAAACCAGAGTAAGATGCACTATCTCGGGTTTAGCTTGCACGTGGGAGTTGTTGTTACCTGGTGCCATGCAGTTCATTGTTGGGTCAATTATTTTTACCTTATAGTATATTCTATCTAGAAATATACAATGTCGAAAGGAAGTTTCTGACCTGGTCATGAAGTTTAGATTTGGCTTGATCTGACGAGCGCTCTACGGAAATCCTTACACCTGTGCAAACGCGCCTTAGCGGTATTGATTGTATACCTATTACTATTGTGGCATTCACACAATAGCTATTTGATATGATTTGTGTGCTACATACTAGACATTGTCTATCATATCACTACATGTTAAAATTAATGAATAATTAGTTTCATTTGAAGGGAAAACTGTTACGATGATCCGTATGGTCTCAAAAGGATGTTATATATGTCACTCTTGTTTTTTGAGTTTCTCACGCTGGTTTACCAGAATAATCCGGGTCTTATTTTCTTATAATGCTCATGTCAACCCATGTATATTCCATATTTAGGTTTGGATGCTTTAGAGCTTATGGAGACGAGCTAGATGATTACCAACCATAGTATTCTTATTTCTGCTACACTGTTGTATTGTATATATCGGCTTTACGAGGATAGGCGGTTATAACTGTTCAGGCTAATGATAATACTCATTTTTTGGTAACTCTAAAAAATTTATGTTTGGAGTAACCCTTTGTACCGTTTCTTTGATATTTTATATTATCATTTCATTGTGAGATTCTGATGTTATGTTCTTCTTCCTTATTCTATTCATTTTTTACTAACTTCCCGTCTTTTGGGTACTTGGGTGTTCGACACACGAATACCTATATATGTTTAGTATCGACATTCGAGGGTCAAAAAGTCGGGTCATTACATTTGGTATTAGAGCTTAAAGTGAGCGAACAACTTGGCTTTGATTTTGTATGGCTTATTAAGGATAGGGTAAATGATACCCTAGAACGTGTTGAGTATATTAACATATAAGAGCATGTTTGTATTTTGAATACTAGAGTTTTAAAATTATTTCTTGGGAACATCTCTTTCTTCGTAACCCTCTCTTTGGAGTAACTTTATCCTTTAGTTTCCTAAAGCTGTTCCGGTTTATTTAGGTAGTAAGAACTATGAGTACCAAAGCTGCCAATGCTTGAGGTAGTCGGGGTCATACTGTCATGAATGACGGGAATCGAGCACCGAGGAATATTCCTCTAGTTAAGGAACCGAATATGAATGTCGTAAAGGAGGTCGAGTAAGCGAAGCCTTGGATGATTTTTGCTTTGCTTTTCCATAGATTATGAGATACTGGGGGTAAGAGGTTTAATGGCACGGAGACTATTATAGAAGTCTAATAATGGCTTAGCTTATGTGATCAGATATTTGGAGATATGGAGCTAGATGATGCAATAAAGTGTAGGTTGGCATTGCGACATCTGACAGGTTAAGCATGGATTGGTGGAGTTCTGTTACAGCTGATGTCCAAGAGAGTGACTTCTCTTGGGCCCAATTCAAAGATGAGTTTGAGATGAAGTTTGTTTCGAAATCCTAAAGGACTTTGTATTTAGGATCTTCTTAGATCTAAAGAACATGCCATGACCTTGGTGGAGTATGAGAATCGGTTCATAATATTGTCTCGGTTTGGGTTAAGGTTAGCAGACACGCCGCTGAGGAAGAATGAGGTATTAATCGTAGCTACTTATTCGGAGGTCCAATAGGACATGACTGATCACATCATAGGGTCTTTATGGGTTTGGTGAACATGGCTTTGATGTTTAAAAGCTTGGCTTCGAAGTCATCTATTTCTGCATCAGTGGGGGACAACAAGCATAAGTTTCAATTGCCAAAGAATAGTCCTACTCTCATTTGTTACAAGTATGGGAAGAAGGGTCACTTTTCTAATTAGTGTAGGTCGGGTGGAGAAGAGCGGATGGCTAATGCACCGATCAAGAAGTTTCCAAAGCTTGAGGCCCAATTTGCCACCAGCCTATCAATTTTATTAGAGATTTTCCTAACAGCCTAGGGTTTTTACTATTTCTGAAGAACCTTCCACTTCAACGGCTGCGAAGGGAAAGCAGGTTATTGAGGGTATATTATCTGTTTTTGGGTTTCCTATTCGCATTTGGTAGACTCTAGTGCTTCTTATAGTTTAATATACCTGTAACCTTGATTTTTTAGTCATGTTTGGCATGTTAAGAACATTGAATATTATTTGTTATCGATTTGAGCTCAATAAATTTACGGGTAGTTTTAACTTTCTACATTGTAGGTTAGTTAGATAGTATTTGTGGTACATTGAATAAATACCTTATGAATTATATTTAACCGTTTGACTATAAGTCATTCAGTGATGATATTAGGTTAGAAGTTAAAATTTTGCAAAAGATGTTTACTGTAACCAAAGGGAATGATAGAATATTATGGAAATAAATATTTGTGGAAAGATTTAAGAAATAATTTTATATATGCATGGTTTATAAAACCTGGCTTACAAACAAAAAGGATTTAAATCGAGAATTTGAGAACTTAAATCTTGGTCTCTTAGAAAATGTTTACCAAGATTTTGGAGAAAATAATAATAGTATTATTTGATTTAGGAAATTGGTTTAGGAGATTGAGGTCATGCTACTTAGTATTTTTATACGAAGTATTTGATACCATTTTGGAATGTTTTTGGTTAAATACCAAAAGTACTTTTTGGTTGTACTTAGCTCACTTATGTCGCTTGAAAATAATTTCGGCAATGACTGTAGCATCATTGGCGTTCATTTTTGGGTTTCTAAGCTTAGGATGCTGCAAAGCTGTTTTGATAAAACAAATTTTGATTTGAATTTGAAAAGTATGATTTGATATACAAAAGTTATATTTATGTATTATTTTAAAGTGACTTGTAATGAAAACCAATGTTTAGTTCTAAAGTTTACTTTTTAAGTTATTTCATGGACACATATAGCTTATGCATTGAGAAAGTATAGTATGTGCATCATAATATGATATGTTGTTTGATAGTTTTCATTTTTTAAAATGAAATGGAATTTTTGGTTATTTTGGCCAGCTGGAAACTTCTGAATCATTATAGAACTTGTAATTAAGCGTTCTTGAAAATATAAACTTGAATTTATATATCATATAATTGAGAAGGCAATAAGTTAAAACAAATTTAAATTGTATATCATCCTTGTTAAGTAAGATGAATTAGATGTTTATATATACTCGTAGGATGTAGTAAATGATTATACGAATATGTACTTAAGTTAAATGTGGATAAACTTGAAGTTATGTTTTACGAAATGATTCATAAATGGTTTTAGTATTAAATGACGTACTAATTGGATAAATGAATGTGATTAAAAAAGAATTGGTGTAGTTAAGAAACTAATAGGATAAATAAGTAAGTTGCTTGTAGACTGTTTTATTTACATGATTCGTTCTTAATTTAGAAGTCGAGTACATGTTTTCGGGCGGTTTACACCTATCCGAACAAGGATTTTTAACTCAATTTTCGATGGAAAACATTTGATATGGATTCACCACAAGATCCTGATGTTTTCTAATATAGTATATGGCCATGCAAGGAGAATGAAGGTTTCTAATCAAGGAACCGAAATTAGAGTCTGCACTAGAAAGTTCAAGTGATCTATACTAGTTTAGAAGTGAAATTCATGTAATCGAGTAAGTGACCAGATCAGATATTGCACATGGATGGTTCACGTGAATCATATGGGATTTAACACATTTGTATACTATGTTTTTGGGATTATGAAGAGTTTGGGGAATGACTCTTTGATTTATTACAAGGTCACATGAATAATTGTCTAAGTAATGACCTAAGGTTGTTGAGCATAAGGTATCCTTAGTAGATTGTTTATCATCCTCGAATGATGGGCGAGTTTTGAATCAGAGCGAACCATAAGCATTGGTTGTTAGTTGTGACAACCCGAATTTTTCGACGACCGAAAAATCGAACCATTGGGATTCAAGAAGAAAGAGGTAGAAGAAGAAAATAGAAATCAACATCAGAATCAAACCATCGCAGCGGAATAAAATATAATAGATAATAAATAATCTTTACTCAAAGATCAAATATATCAGTTTATATATTACATCATCAGAGTACTTCAATCACAGCTCAATATCAATAACATCATCTGGATACACAGCTACTCTATACAGCGGAATATATATAAAACAAGTACGGAAGTACGTATCATCATCCAGCTTGTCTCCTGAGCTCCACAGCATCATATCCTGTATCTATAATACTCGGTCTGACCCGAGCATTATAGTTAAATAACACCCGAGTCAGTCTGGAATACCAGCGTGAAAAAAACCACTCAAATTGATTACTAAAATTTCAAAATCTTTTGAAATCAAAGCATCTCGTAAGACCACGCCACAAATAAACATGTCGGGTTTTTACCTTACGATAACTAAAACATTTTAATAGAAATCCTCTGATATTATAATAGGGTCTATATACAAATACTTATAAAATAGCTGAAATTGTTACATTATTAAATTCCAGCTACTAGCCACAGAGTGGGTAATACAAACAAAACTCGTACAAGGCTCGTAGGGAGAATGGATTTCCAACTAATGACTAGGCACTGGGGTACCATCTGTCACAGTACGTGGCCTAGATCACAGTACCGAGGAGTACTCCCGCTCCTCTACAACACAAGACCGCGACTACCCCTTACTGGATAATCCCGAGTGAGATCACCCCGCGGTTGGGATCAGCAAACGCCCACTAAGCCGAACAAAAAGGGACATCTAGGCAGGGATGACCTCACCTTGCTTGGGTGCCACCTACCTAGCCTTGTTGCATAACCCTTGATTTCCAGTCATTCCCGATTGATGAGGCTTGAGGCTAAACGTTACCTTTTAGAACATATCCCTTAGAGTGCCCATCGTCCACCTGACGATATCCCGAAAGCATTCATCCATACAAGTCCGTCTCGGGTTCGAACGGAACCGAAGGCACTATTCCTACTACATCCATTTTGGAAATATCCTTAGGATTAGTAGCGACTAGCCCTTGCACTTCACTGCTCCAACTTCGAATCCAAACACGTTTCCCCATGAAACGTACAAACCGGATCGAAGTGGTTTTCGAGAAATAAATCTCGATCCCGGTCTCTTCGAAACGATCAGCGCATTTGGCCAATATTGATAGTCAGTGATTTAACTATCAATTAATATTCACAAACAACCATCAACCAATAAATAATTTTCCAAGTTATTTATTGATCCCAAAAATATCTTCACAAGATATATTTCCACTTTTCAAACCCTTTTGGAAATGGTTTTCAAACTATCTTCCTTTCTCAGAAAAAATTCCAGGTATTTTCTATTTCCACTAAAATCACCAAGCACAAAACTTTAGATTTTTAAAATAATTTAAAACGCTTACTTTGAAATATACTTTAAAATATTTAAGTTAAAACTACTTTAATAATTTGTTAAAAATACATATTATATGAATATTTGAAAATAATGTTACTTTATAAATATAAAACTAGGTTTTCACTTTTTCAAAAAAATACTAAGTCACCTTTAAATAATTATTACAATAATAGATTTGAAAAAAATATTTACTTTAGAATTTTAAACATTCAGAAATAATAAATTTTCTAAAATATGCTTTTTAAAACAACATTAAACTTTTGTCTTATATTTTAAATTTTACTTTGAAAACGTACTTGGCTATCCAGGGAAATACACTTCTCTTCACAACCTTTATAAATAAATCACTATTTATTTTTAAACAATTTTTCCCATTCCTTTAATAAATTTCCACCTTGAATTTATTCTTCCAAATATCCAATTTCAAACACTTAAATCAATTTCCAAATTGATTCCTAATTCACTTCATTTATTCAAAAATTCTTTAATTTCAGATTTTATTCCTTAATTATGATTTAAAATACTTTTAACTGAAAATTCCAATTTTAGATTTCTCAAATTACTTCTTAATCCTTTTAAATAAATTTAAATTTTGAAATTTTAAAATAATTCTTTATTCCTTTAATTGATATCACTTAAGTTTACTATTTATTAATTTCTGCTTATTCAAATCCTTTTTCCTCCATACTCGAAATTATTTATTAGTATTTTAATTTCATTTCCTTTTCAATTCATTCTTAATTTATTCGAATTCACTAAAATTATTTTACTTAAAATTCACTCTTTTATTTTCTTTTCAAAAATCCAGTTCTATATATTTCGTTAACTCAGTGCACCGAAATATATTCAAGCAAATCATAGCAATTAATATTTCCAATTAACAATAATATTCATCACAGAATATCAAACAATTCTAAAATTTTTTGAGGAATCATGTTGGATCCCTCCAACCTGTTTTCCCTGCATCCACAGGCATTAGCAAAATATAAAATAGCAATTCCACTTCGAGATGGAATATCGTGGTATATAGGATTAAATATAATATTATCCGCTATTATGCGGTGCATAGGGTCTCGTCCACTATATAATGAGGGAAATCAAACATTCCAAGATGTAGTATATACTATAATATAACACATCAATAAATTCAACCAATTATTTAAATTTAATCATTTGAATTAAAATTAAAATTAAAATTCAACCGAGTGAGATTAACTCACCGTTTATTTTGCTGTTTGCAATCCCTTTCCATCTTGACTATTTCTCTACCAATTTAGACCTTGTACAGACATTAGATGATTTTATTAGTATTCAAATCAATCGAACAATTAAATTCCTAATTGATAACTTTAATTAACCAATGATTTATTTTTACCAATAATTTGATTTTAAACTAATTTCTTTTAATATTCTAAAATTTAAATAGGTTAATTAAACAAGCTAATCATCATAATACTTTATTCTAAAACAGACTAATGACTTTAAAACGTATATATGTATATTTATTTTCTTTTGAAACTACATGTATATATACACACACCTATAGAATGGATAAAAATCTAGCTTATATAAATTCTTTCAACATTTAGAATCCCTTTTTATTTTCCAAAATCTTCTATATATATTTATTTTATCTGTTTACTGTTTACCTATTAAAATAGAGATCTTAAACCTTACTGTAAAAATAAATTTTCTATTAAACTATACTACCTCAATATAAATCATTTAAATTAAAATAAAATCAAAATAACTTACTATAAATAATATATATACATTTCCTGTAAATATTCTCATATATAATTTACTGCTAAATTTTTAGATTACCAAATAAAATTTCAGTTTATAAACATCCTATCTACACATTAAAATAAATAGAAGCAGAAAAGAAAAACTACCCTACCGAGAAAATCGCCGTCGCTCGAATCCCCTTAGCACAACACCCATGCAATCAACACTGCTAGATCGACTGCTCACCATCCCCAACCGGATCGTGACACCCTCTGCTTCACCTCACCCTCTGCCATGCTACGGCAACAAATCCCGCTACACCATCGCAGCCGAGGCCGTCGCCTTCCCAGTGAAATACACCATCAGTTGAGCGAACTCGAAGGGAAAGCCACCTACTTGCAGTCACAAGACCACAAAATCGCTACCACACGCGCGCGTCAATGGTCGACGTCAGCGTCACGATCGATTTGATCCGATCAAAAAGCTCAGCGACCACCATTTTTTTATTTTTTTTCGTCGTATAAAATTAAGAAGAGGGAAAGGACATCTCACGATTTTATTTCGATTTTCAATTAGTAAAGGAAGAAGGAAAGAAGAAGTCAGGGCTCTGGGTTCGTTACTAATAAATCCTCTTAGTTCGGCCATTACTTGATTTACTGCCAATTTTTTGTTCTCCTTTCTTCGTTCATTTATATTTTGTTTTATTACAAGTTTCGTTTTATTTTGAACGAAAAGGAAAGGTCGTCTTTACAAGGCAAAGTTTGCGTGTTACAGAAGAGAAAAGAGACGTGCGATTGAAAGGGGACTCAACTGTTCACCTGATTTAACCAATATATATATATATATATATATATATATATGTGTGTGTGTATTTTTATTACTTAAATATTGGATTTATCTCGTATCGTGTAACTTGAAATTTACAACCCCTACCGAGGTGTGCCGCCAGGCGTTCATAATGTTATACCCCTATTTCGAACACAATGGAAAAGGTTTCGAGTCCTAATTTGATCATATGGGAAAGATAGCTTTTTTGAATCGAATTAAAATATTAAATTTTCGATATAAATCTCAGCGCGTTTATATATCGTACGCTCACACAACAACTCCAAACAGTACGAAATTTGAAATTCGATAATAATACAATATTACGGATCCAATGGAACTGGTTTTGTCAAATTCCGAGACTGTGCCTCGCAAGGCAATTTTTAAACATCAATTTAAACGATATATTTTTAAAACTTAACACACCAGTGTTAAATTCAATTTTAAAACTTTTATTATTCTCAGCACTATCAATATAAATTTTATAAGCCTTCAAATTATTTTTAACAGGCTTAAAATCCCAGATTTCATATTTTACCCATTTAAAATTATTTAATTCAATAATTGAATTATCAAATAAATGGTGACATTTGAATTCAAGTTAACAATTAACTTTTAAATATTTAAAATCAATTAAATATTCTTATTTAAATTGCTTATAAATTTCGGGTCGTCACATTAGTAATTGTGAATACTACTTGAGTATGGTTAAGGTTAGAAGTACTATGAAGTAAGGATGCTTGGGGCGGTGCCAAGAAGACGGGGGGTGGTTTGAAGGAATTCTATCCACAATTGCTTATAAACTAGGGTTTCCTTCTTATCTTTGTATTGTACATCTTTTGTAGTGTACTCACCACTTGAGGTGGAATCACTTAGTATGCATTCAGTTTGTAGTCTAGCTTTTATATAGTTTCAGTACTATGCTATATAAATTTATCTTATTCTTTCGTCTCCTTTGATTATATTTCTTGTTTGAATTTCGGGGACGAGATGTTATGTGTGAAAGAGAATGCAGCGACCCTGAAATTCGAACGCTTCGTCTTCTAATATCGAAATAATTTGAGATATAATTATATCTTACAAATATGATTTTATAACCTTGTTTGACATCATTTGGTTAATGAATAACGATAAGAAAATTGATTTTGAAAATTGTTTAAAAAAAAATATGTTTTTTGAAGAAATATCGACAATGTGAAAGAAAATCAATTTATCAGTAAACGTCTTTTCAGTTAATATAAGTTGTTCGAACTCTTGTGCACTTGTCTAAGAAGCATGGAACATTCTTGAAGCTTCCATTAGGATAAGAGATATTATCATGAGAAGGGTACAAGTGTAATTAGCATAAATGAGAAGTGATGTAAAGGAGAAGTGTTGGAAGGCGAGTCTTCCATGGCATGGCCAGGGAGTGATAGCAGGGCTAAGCAACACCTGTTAAAGCCTATATAAGGAGAGGCATACCCAAGGAAAAAAATCACAAATTCACAAAGTAAATAAAAGCTTCTTTATTGGATTCTTCTTCTTCATCCCTAAGTTCGTAAAGCAAAATAAATGCAAATCAAATCCAAATCAACTCTAATTTGGAGTGAATCCTTGGGACAACATTTAAAAACATCCTACCTAGTTAGAAGTTAAGGAAACAAAGCCAAATTCACCTTACTCTTGAAGGTCGTGAGCATATTGAGGGGTTAGGAGGATAGGAAGGTGAAAGCATGATGTGGAAGAAATAAAGAAGGTGTTGCAAGGAGAGGTTGGACTTGGTTAGCTAGGATCCTAGTTTATCTCTAAATTCGTCGACCATTATCAAAAACTTTCTACTACAAAGTTGTAGACGCCAACGAGCTCTACAAATTCAACAGCTACGATCGTCAATGGTGCAACGAATCGACGACAATTTGTGTTCAAGCATCGTGCGTTCGTGCACGTTTATCAAGGTGATGGAGTTGTCGAGCATGACCGAACTTAGGGTGGAGGCTTGCCATGGGTAAGCGCACGCGTGGAAGGTGTTGGATAATTGTCAAAATAAGGTTGGAGGTCACGATAATTCAAATACAAGCGGCGGCATTGGGTTCTCACGAACGTGTGTTTGAATGATAGGGGAAGAAAAGAGTGCACGACCTTGATCTGATGATGATTGAATGAAAGGATGAGATGAGATCTAGGTTTAAAAAATAAAATAAAAGTTTAAAATTATACATATTAAAATTCATACAATCTTTAAAAATGTATAACTTCTTCATACAAGAGCCGTTTTTGGTGAAACAAGTTGCATTGGGTCCGTATTGATGAGCACTACATTTTAGAGATGGTTTGGAGTTGATTAGAGCTAGTGTAAATTTTGGGTAAAATTAAAGTGCTTTTAATTTTATTCGGAATAAAACACTACAACTATTATTGGAACCAAAGTGAGTTGTACTCGCTCTTTCTGACTCATTGGGATTTTTATAAAAGTAAGAATAAATATTGTTTATGATGATTGATGATTGTTTGGATGATATATGATATATTATCTATGTATCGATTAGTATTTGGATATATTCCTGCCTATTGGAGCAGATGAGACCCTATATGTTCCCGTGTATAAGCGAATGACCCTTGTACCTGCGTCTGTCTCGAAGTAGACATTGTACACATATTCTAATATGTATATTTGTTGCAGGTGACAGGTTGGAGGGATCCAACTAAATTCCTCAACAGTATTGATTTATTTATAGATATTATTATATATGTTGTTATCATATGATATATGATGTTTTGGATGCCGTGATTGATGTATTTAGTGCTACTGCAGCATTGGGCCTACTTTTGGAAATTTAAAAATATAAAAGTGATGAATTTCTAATTAAAAAGGATTTCTAAGTTATTTTTAAAATAGATGTTTTATTAATTTTTGAAGTGTTAAGAAAATGAATTTATTTTAAATAAATAAATGTTATAATTTTTATGTTTTAAAAACTATGATTTTTGTGAAATAGAATCAAAATGTGATTTTGGAAATATGAAATTCGAATTGATTAATTTGTAAAATGGGTTACCTTGAGATTGTTGAATTATTATAAGTGGTTTATATGTATAGATTTATAAAATTGATATTTTATAAATAAAAATGGTGGAATTGTAAAGGAGTTTTATAAGTGTTAAAATGAGGTATAAATGAATCTTATGAGTGGATAAGATTTATAATTTATGAAGTTACAAAAAGAATGATTTTGTAAATAAATGATTTATAAGTATATTAACTTACAATTTGGATTTTTGCATATAAATAAGAGATAAATGGAGTCCGTTAATTTAGTGATTTTATATATGGAAGTTTTTATAAAATATATATGAAATTCATAAACATGGTTTTATAAATGTGAAATCAGTTGAATTCGATAAGTTAAATATAGAAGTTTGTTAAAGTAGATATATCCATGATTTTGGATAGTGGATAATCCTTTTGAATAAATGGGTAGAACATTGAATTTGGAGAAGAGAATTATATTCATGGTTTTGGACAGTGGATTACCCTTTAATGTATATATGGAAGCAATGATTTGGTAAATGAAGTATGTTCACGATTTTGGACAGTGAATAATATTTTAAATTAAATAGATGTTTTGGAAAGTAACATTTTAAAATGGAGTAAAATGGTTTAAAGATGTTTTAAAATGTGTTAGGTATCAAATACATAGATTTCAACATTCATTATTGAAATAGACATTTTGAGAAATAAGGAAATGATGGACTATAGCACTGTTGTTATAGTACATGATTTTTGAAAGGAAATACTTTGTATAGTATTAGGGATTTATATATCTATCATATTTTCGAATCCCTATACTAGTGATTTCGGGTTGTCGTAACGATGTTTTACCGAACATTCATTTTGACTCAAATAAATATGTTAAAGAGAATGTTTTCTTTAAAGAATAAAATATATACTTAATCTTGATTTAAGTATATGGAATATTTTATAAGTGTTGAAAATAAAGAGAATTGTGAATTACTTATTATTAATAAGTATATGGAAATGTTTTCCAATATTGAAATGGTTTTGAGTTTATATCTTTTTAAAGATAATTTGAAGTGAATATTTGGCAAGTGATTTAATTAATGAAAGGTTAGTTAAAAGAGCCTATTAATTGTTATGGTGATAAATATTTGTTTGTTTGTTTTGATAGTTAAATAACCGACTATCAAATTTGACCATTTTAATTCCTCGACTTGATGTGGGTACTATTTATTCATACACTTAGTACGTAGTCTTCTATGTAGGCTTGATTATCATTTGTGTTGAGGATGTTGGTTCGTATGGTGCATAGTATCACTCCAATCTATCGAGCTTCCTTCTTTTCCCGAAGGATACAAGTTGAAAATTGGAGACATGATAAGTCTATGAGACTTGGTTTCTGTGTGAAGTTGAGAAACGCTTTTGCATTGTTAGTGCGAAGAGACCGGGATCGATTTATCCGAAAACCACTTCGGACCAACGTATATGCATTCGGTTTGTGCAGGTTGCTTGTGATGATATTGATATTTAGGATTTTCATAGTGGGAGACTGCTTGTTCATCCTTCGGGGTTAAAATCCCAGTATACATATAGTAACAGCAGTCTCTTCATTATGAAATATCCAATGCAAGGACTATTCACAACTAATCCTAGGGATTTCCCGACAGGATGTGGTAGGAAAGTACCTTCGGTTTGTCCTGTTTCTGGAAAACTTGTATGGATGTTTTTTTGACATTGCATTTATAAAAATCACGTACATTGGTTTTTACAAACATACATCAGTGGTGGCGGAGAAGGCAACTTCTCTTTGCTTAACACCCTCTTTGAGACATATGAGCTTAATGGTTGTATTTTTGTTTAAGGAAATTAGTAGTCAAGGAAAATGGCCATGTGGTATTCAAAGTGATGTGATTGTGATTTGTGAAAGGTGATCGTTACCTCAGGCCTCATCAATCGAAAATGACCTAAACAACGTTAGATGCAGCAAGGATAAGTGGGTTGCTCCCAAGTAGGATACGATCATCCTCTTCTAGATATATCTTTATACGCTATGACGTCGTGTATCTAATTATTGTGGTTTGTATGCTATGAGGGCACTTGGAAAAGGTCGGTAACGATTGGAGGATGACGTATTCGGTACCATCTAGTTATAGAGGTGGGCCGGTCTTGTATTGATAGAGAGGGAGATGTTTTGTGCCTCGGGACATCCATCTAGAGGTGTACCCATCAGAAGATTGCTCCTTCACCTGGTTATTTGTATGGAAATTCAAACACCACTACGTACCTGCCATTTTATTTGTAGAGCCTAGTATGTTGGAATTTAATTAGTAATAATTTCAGCAATTTTAAATATTATTTGTATATACTAGACACTAATATAATATAAAAGGATTTGATATGAAATGTTTTAGTTATCGTAAGGTAAAAACATGTCCGTGTTTAGGTATGGGTGTGTCTTACGAGATACTTTTTTTTGATAAAGGAAAAGTTTGGTGATTTAATAAATTCAGTTGAGTGTGCTTCTCACGCTGGTTTACCAAACTAATCCGGGCATTCTTCCCTTTCAATGCTCGGGTCAGACCGAGTATATTTACGGGTTCAGATTTGATGCTTTTGGAGCTTCAGTAAGTGAGCTGGAGATCTTCATTTCCGTATACACATATCTGTTTTGATTATCCGCTGCATTGTTGTTTAGTTGTTGTATATTATCAGTAATTGTGAGGATAGGTTATTATAACTGTTCAGGCTGATAATTAGTGATTGTTTATTAAACTTTGATTGGTGTGTATATATAAGTAGTTTCTGTTTCGTAAAGATCATTGATATGATATTGTATGTTTTTCCGTTGTGTGAGATTCTATATTGTACTATTTGGTTCTATCTTCTCTCTTTCTTCTCTTCTTCTCTCTTCTTTTCTTTCTCTTGACTTTCCGTCAGTCGAATCTTTTTGGGTCGGACATATGTTGATTATTATCGATTCAAATGGTACGAACTTGCAGACCATTACATCCCCATAGACAGATAGTTTGCTAAACCGACTTCGGATATCCATGTCTCAGAGGAGATATCATCATTCTTTGATCTCGAGCTAGAGGGGCTTCGCTTTCCTTCGAGAACCAGCACATATCTAACCTTAATAGACATAGGGGAGCCGATTCCAATAGGAAAAGATGCTATAACCGGTTGGTTTGTGGGGTTGCACATGCATACACACACTTCTCGGCACCACACGACATTCCATCACATGACTCTTAACCTCTAGCGAGGACTAATTTTATTCCTCTTTTCATTCTTGCAGATACAATGGCGAAACAAGGCACCATGATTAGCAAACTCCGCTCTTTACGCTGTTCATCTAAATCTCATTCCAAGTCACGTTGCCATGAGAGAGAAAGAGTTTACGGCTGTGGCTACCATTCTAGCCAAGAACACGAGTGCTATAACAGAGAGAAAGAAAAATCATATCAAAGAAGGCGCCATTCTAGGTCATGAACTCCAGCACCAAAAGGACCTTCTAAACCTTATGGCTCCTGTAGGCCTTCTTTTGAATCTTCACATCAAATAATGCCACCTCACACTCCAAAATTGGCAATCGGCATGATAGAACCAAAACAGAAACTCCTGCCATCGAGAACAAACAGCTATAGAGCCAACGTGGGAGGGAGCCGTTCGCATCGCCAAACTGAAGAAAGATTTTCTGAACATATGTTTCGATGGCTTCCACTTTCCTCCCAACTTGAAGAGAATTCCAAATGACATAGAGAAATTAGTGCAGGACTATGTGCATGACGCGTATAGCCAATATTGCAAATAGGTTAAGGTGGCAGAACGGGTTTCGGTTGTGTCCTTTGAGCGGGCCAAGGCTTTGAAAAACTGGAAGGCGATCTGTCTCATAAGGACAGGATAATAGAGGTGCTCTCTAATGAACTCAGGTCCTCCAGACAAATTGAGATAGAAGCCGAACAAAGAATCAAGGAAGCTAGAAAGTCCATGGAAGAAATGAGAAAGACTCATATGGACTTAGTGCAGGAGATGGGTCACCGCAACACCCTTATTATTCAAGAAAGGGATGTTGCGCTAAAGGAGGCTATCGAATTAAAGGCAAAGCTAACCGAGGCCATCAAAGAAAAAGATGAAGTCAACAAAGTTTCCCAGAAAGCATGCGAGGAGGTGGTGAAACTTAGAGAAGAAATGGATACTGCGAATTGAAAGGCCAAAGAAGCTGACACCAAGATTGAAAGGGAAATAAAAGCCGTTGAGGCCAAGATAGAGAGTGAGTTTCAAGATCTCCTAGTCACTTATAATGCAAATTTCTTGAAAAATTGCAACCTGAACCGGCATGGCGAGAACAATCCCTTTCAGTTATATAAGGCATGGAACCACTTGATTGAGGATAAAAAGGTAATCAATGGAGCTGCAACTATCGATGAGTTTGAATTGGAAACTCAAGTGTTGGTCTGAGATGAGTCTAAAATCCTTCAAGACACGACGATCGTGCTTCAGAGAGAAGATCCGGCTGCTAAATACTAGGAGGCTGGAGAAGGATCTGGGGGTGAACACCATGTCGTTGCTTCTGAAATGCCCTTGGCATCTCAAACTGCGCCCACATCTTCTGTTGATCCCCCAGTCATCCCGGGTATGATCCTGATAGGCCACATCTCTCACCAATCATCGAGCGTAACTCTAAATGCCCATCGGCTCAAGCGAGGAGACAACTCGAGGAAGATATTCTGGACATTTCTCCTATTCCTTGAAATGTAGGAACATTACCAGATGATATTACTAATATATTATCCTACCTTAATTCAGTCTTGGATTCTGCACCGGCCAACCCTCCTATAACTCAAGAAGTTCATCACGAGCAGGAGGCATTAACAATAGAGGCCATAACTGTGATAATTACTTCTTCGGCTGAGGAGATATATGATAGTGGCTATGTGTTTGATGACCAATTGATGGAAGCACTTCTCAGCTGTTAAAGCGACCCGAGCATCGAGATGCCCTTCAACGTGGATGAAGATGTTATTATCACGGGCACCTTTGGTCTGACCAACAGTCTCTTAATTGGTGAGCGCGTGGACCGATAGGAATAAATAATGGAGGATATTGAGGATGAGATTGAGGTGGCTCGTAGAGCCAGTGGAGGTATGGCGGGCTCTGGTCCTACCCTAACCCTTGTGGTCTCTTCGGGTAGCACCATATTTGAAACTGGAACGCCTCATTCTTCTAGTATCAAAAGCGTCGCCATTCCACCAGTTCCACACATAGAGAATACTTCAGTCCTTTTGGTCTCTCAAGAGGAGACCGCGTCAATTGCTCTGGTTGGAAAAAAGCCAACTGGAGCAAGTCGGGTAGGCAAGGGTTCAAAGAGAGGTCTGAGCGGTAGCTCGAACAAATCTATGCTAAAGAAAGTCAAGAAGAAACCAAAGGTGTAGATTTGCATTTTTGCTTCCTCTTTTGTAGATGGCTAGAATAAGCTTCTCTTTGGCTTTTCATCAGCCATGTATAGACAGGGGATTGGCCCCTCGCTTATAGGAATTCTTTGAACATATTTTGTACTCCCTTTCTCAAAGAATAGTGTGAATAAAATTTCTCCTTTGTTTTTAGCATAACTCTATATTTATTTGTCTAATTACTTTAGCATTTGCATTTCCTTCAATGTACTTGTGAAGCTTTAGTCTCTGAGTTGAACTTGAGCCCGGTCTTTAAGTCCTGAGGTCACGCCATCGAGTCACAATCAAATGTTGAGTCGAATCCTAACATTACGCTGTCTTAATCAGTGGCTGAAACTTGAGTTATACCCCTAGTTCTGGGGAGAATTGAAGTAGTTAGTTGGCAGTTTTTCTCCGCCTTCACCAACTATGATTTAATTTAGTCGGAACAAAGTTAAATGACACGAATTTGAGTGGTCTGATCACACTTGCTTTCTTGCTAGCATTTGCATCCACGCTTGGGGATCGGATTTGTATGTCGGTGGTCGATCACACCTGCTTATTATTTAAGATTACGTCCGCACTTCGGGGGCATAAGTTATTTTGTGGGTGGTCAACCACACTCGTTTAATGTTTACAATATAGTTCGCACTTTGGGATCTAGAGTTTGTCATCAGATGGTCGGTCACATCCACCTAAGGGTTAGGATCTTATTCACACTCTAGGAATAAGTAGTCAGTTAAGGTCGTGGATGGTCGGATCACATCATCCTTGTTACAGTAAGCGAAGTCATAGATGGGTGGACTCTTCCTCTTGAGCTTGAAAAACAAGCAAGGTCATGTATGGATGGATCCATCCTCCTCGAGCTTTGGAAAAAATCGAGGTCGTAGATGGAGGGATCCATCCTCCTTGAGCTTGGAAATAAGCAAGGTCGTGGATGGACGGATCCATCCTTCTCGATCTTAGACAGTCGATTCACATCCTAATTTTGAAGTCTGCACTTCAGCTCGCACTCTGGGAGCTATAATTTGTTGAGAGTTGTCGTGTTTCAATTATCTTTTAATTGATTGTTGTTTTCCCCCTGAACTTGGGGTTTCATATGGCGAGTGATTAGTCAGGCCACGATCACTCTCTATTTGAATGAGTCCTACCGTAGGATGGAACTCAACTCTTCGTACATCATGGCGGTAGCATGATGCATCTAGGGATCATTAACTGGGCTTTGTGAGTCTATGCTTTATTTCTAAAATAAGAAATCATTGCAAAGTTAGTTGCCTTATTACAAATACAAATTCTCGAATTGCATAAACAAACTTGAAAAGGAAAGCGGGCTTAATGAATGACAGCCAATCATATGTAATAGTGACGGAAACTCTCGCTGTTCCACGCTCTCGGGTTAGTGAGACCATCAACGGTTGAGAGCTTGAATGTGCCATCCCCAAGCCTCCATTTGATGACATATGGTCCTTCCCATGTCGGTTTCACGTGCGAAGGGACCAGATAGACATGCTTAAGTACGAGATCGCCAACTTCAAAGGTTCTAGGTCGGACCTTAGCATTATATAATCGGACGACAAGGTTGCCATGTGCGGTTGCCCTCAAATCAGCCTCTTTACGCTTCTCATCTAATAAATCCAGAGATTCTACAAGTAGGATGGCATTCATCTTCGAATAATAATAATTCACACTGTGAGAAGGCACTTCTAGCTCAACTGGAATAACGGTGTCAGGGCCGTAAGAAAGTGCAAATGGCGTATACCCGGTTGTGGACTTGTGGGTAGTTCGATACGCCAATAAGACCATGGGAAGCTCATCGACCCACTTGCCTCCTGCCTTCTCTAGTCATTTCTTCAGAACGGACTTGATGGCCTTATTGATAGCTTCGACATGTCCATTCATTTGAGGTTAAGCTACTGCCGAGAACTTTTCTCGATGCGATATCGTCGGCAGAAATTCTTCAACTCGGTACTATCGAATTGGGCCCCGTTGTCAGTTACAATTGTTCGTATGAGGCTAAAACGACAGATGATGTTGCACACAACCAAGTTGATTAATTTCTTCATAGTGATAGTAGCAAGGGGCTTAGCTTCCACCCATTTAATAAAGTAGTCAACTGCAACAATGGCGTACTTCACACCACCTTTGGCTAGAGGCAAAGACCCTATTGTATCAATGCCTCATGTAGAAAACGGCCAAGGACTGACCATCTGCGTAATTTCGGTTAGCAGGAGTCTTGGAATTCTGCCATGTTTCTTGAATCTATCACATCTCTTAACATTGTCTAATGTGTCTCGGTTTATGGTTGGTAGTAATACACGTATCTAAGTATCTTTTTCGCAAGGGCTTACCCTCAGTGTGGTCGCAATACTCTCCTTTATGCACATCATGCAACATACGATTGATTTCATCATGGGTGATACACCAGAGTAAACGAACAAAATATCTCCTTTTGTATAGGACTCCATCCTGGATAGCAAATCGTGAAGCCTTTCGAAGAACCTCTCTTTTCTCACTCCTGCGTTCAGATAATGTTCCATGCTCAATATAATTTCTAATCGGAGTCATTCATGACTCTCTCTCGGGTGTCTCCTAGTGCACCCAGTCTATCTTCGTCTGATTGATACTTGAAGTAGTGAGTGTTTCCACGGGGATGAGACCCATCCGGTGTGCTTCGCTAGTGCTGGCCAGTTTTGCTAAAGAATCGACCTTCTGATTTTGCTTTCGAGGTATGCAGCGTATAGTACAATAGTTAAAGTGGTTCAACACTTCCTGGACCCGCATAAGGTAGGAGGCTAATCTTTGATCTCTGGCTTTATACTCTCCTTGAACCTGGCACACCACCAGTTGCGAATCATAGTAAATTTCCACAGTAACGACCTCCAAATCCTTGGCAAGCCATAGCCCAGCGAGTAAGGCTTCGTACTCAGCTTCATTGTTAGTTGAAAGGAAGTCAAACATCAAAGCATAGAACATGGATCCACGTTCTGGGGTTGAGTACCACTCCAGCGCTTAAGCATCGGTCATTTGATGCACCATTGGTGTATAGCTTCCATGCACATTTGGGAGATTCACTGGCCTCGGGCAAATCCTCTAGTATGGTGAATTCAGCTAAGAAGTCGGCCAAAACTTGTCCTTGAATAGCTCAACTCAATGTATAAGTGATATCAAATTGACTTAGCTCGATACTCCACTTAAGTAACCTACCAAACGTCTCAAGTCGCATCAGGATCTATCGTAATGGCTAGTCGGTGTAACAGTAATCGGATGAGCTTGGAAATATGGGCAAAGCTTTCTCGAGGCTACAACAAGACAATAAGCTAGTTTCTCTATCTTTGGGTAGTTTCTTTCTGTCCCATCAATCTTTTGCTGACATAATAGGCCGGTCGTTGGATCTGATCCTCTTCTCGAACTAGCGCCGCGCTGATTGCGTTTGATGAAACCGCCAAACAGACATACAACTTCTTGTGATCAACCGGCTTAATGATTAGAGTTGTTGCTAGATGTTTTACTAGGGCCTTGAATGCTCCCTTGCAGTCCTTTGTCCATTTGAAATTCCGTTTTCCTTTTCTGATCAGATCGAAGAAAGGAATACACTTATCCATGGATCTGGAAATGAACCTGCTCAAAGCTGTCGCCTTCCCATGAAGACTTTGCACCTACTTTACGGTTCTGGAAATTTTGAGATTTCGAATTACCCAGATCTTATTGGGATTAGCTTCAATTCCTCTGGCTTTGACAATAAACCCAAGGAACTTTCCAGGTGCAACTCTAAAATGACACTTCAATGGATTCAGCTTCATTTTGTATTGTTAAAGTATGTTGAACATCGTCTCTAAATCATCGATATGGTTACCAGATAGTCACGAATTCATGTGCATATCGTCTACATACACCTCCATGGTTTTTTCGATCTGGTTTGCAAAAATTCGGTTCACGAGCCTCTGATAAGTTGCTCCGGCGTTTTTGAGTCCAAATGGCATCACCTTGTAAAAATAAAGTCCTAGATTAGTGATAAAGTTAGTGTGCTCCTGGTCAGGAAGGTGCGTCGGGATTTGTAGCCGGAGTATGCGCCCATGAAAGATAAGAGCTCATGCCCACCTGTTGAATCCACTAGTTGATCGATTCTGGGAAGTGGAAACTGCCTTTGGGCAGGTTTTGTTCAGATTTGAATGGTCCGCACATGTCCACCATTTTCCATTTGACTTTCTGACAAGTATTGGATTTGACCCACTCTGGGTATAAAGCATCATGAATAAACCCATTACCCTTGAGTTTACCCACTTCTTCTTTTAGGGCGGCAGATCTCTCTGGATCAATACCGTGCATTTTTGTTTCACCGAGACATGATCTGAGTCTATATTTAATGCATGACTCGTGATTTCGATGAGATCCCACACATGTCTGAATGAGTCCAGGCAAACACATCAAGGTTTTCCCGAAGGGAATCAACCAATTACTGTCCCATCTAAGGGCTGAGCTAAAATCCAATCTTTACCACTCTAGGATCATCATCGTTGTTGACCGGGATATCAATTGTCAACTCTACCAGAGAAGCTTGGTATTCTTTGATTTCCCTTTCATCACCGTTGTCTCTAGGATCAATATCTTTAGGAAACTGGTCATGGCGCTCGAGCTTCGGCTCAAGCGTTAGTCTCAGAGTTAAAAACAAAAGGGCAATCATTGCGCTGAACTCCTCAAGGGCCAGTCGGCCTAGGAAAGCAATGTAAGGAGAATGAATATCCAACACAACAAACTGCAATATTTGGACTCTCCGGCAATAACCAACACCCAACTCAATAGGTAACTCGACCATCCCAGTTGGTATGGTTGCACTTCCATTGAAACCATGTATATGGGACTGACATGATTTTAGATCCTTCGCTTTCATTAGCATTTAATCGTAAGCACATTTGAAAAGTATGTTTACAGAGTTTCCACTATCAGCTAAGTTCCTCTTCATCCAAGCAAGACCTATTTGGGCAGATATAACCAATGGACCAATAGTGGGCGCCTCGACCCAGTCGACATCACGGTTTTTAAAAATGATGTCATCTGTCATTGTCCTCTGTTGCTTGCCGACGCCCCTTCGTCAATACCGCTACAACATTCAAAACCCACATGCCTATTCGAACTAGCAAATGACTACATTTTCTTCCAGCTCCGATCAGCCGGATGAGGACCATCACTCATAGTATTAATCGCTAACCTCCTGCCAGTACGTGCGAGTTCTTCGGGCCTAGCTTGGCCTTGGCCCTGATTGGGATTGGATGGGCCCACTCTGCCATCCTGCGAATCCCGGACAAACTGCTCTAATTTTCTTTCTCTAGTCAACTTTTCAATAATATCCTACAAATGATGGCATTCATTAGTGTTATGGCCGTAACGATCATGGAATCTACAGAACTTCTCAATTTGAATCTGCTTCTCTAATGACGGTTTTGGAACAGGCTTCTTGTACTGCCCTATATTACAGGTTTAAAGATAAACGTTCTCTAATGCCGTGTTCAAGGGAGTATATCGATCAAACATAGGAGCTCTTGGTCTCCCTCGATGGGGGTCTCTTCTTTCCTTGACTTCCATTACCCATTTGTTGGCCGTGTTTATTTTGAGTATTTAATTGCACTTTACCACAGCTCTCTCCGGTTTGCTTCACCGCAACATTACTTTGGATACCTTCACTACCGAGTCCCACATGTTGTCCTGCTTCCTAGACCATCTAACGTTTTCTTTTATCAAAAACTAGGTTGCCTTTGCATAGAAACGGTCCAACGAATCGGGGGGTTTCCCAGCTAGCCAATCACGAAATTCGAAACCAGGATCGATCCCTTTAGTGAATGACATTAGAATAGAGTTGCCGTTGGGATTGCTAACTTCGACACAAGCAGCACGGAACCTTTCCATATATCGCCTTAGAGTCTTTCCTCGAGCTTGAGTAAAACCTTATAAGGTGTTAACATCCTTCGGTCTTGTAGCATGCATATGAAACTACTCAACAAACTTAGTAGCCAGTTGGTCGAAATATGAAATAGATCTTGGTGGTAGGCGGGTGAACCATATAGTCACAATGCCTACCAAGGAAATAGGGAAGCTTTTACACTTAACCGCATCGTCAGCTTGAGCGGCGTTCATAAGCTATTCATATTTCAGAATATGTTGGTTTGGATCCTAATTTCCTTCATACATCGGCAAAGTCGACATTTGAATCGACGTGGCGGCTCCGCATAGAGAATATCATAAGTGAATGGGGTGTGACTTCTAGAAATTCCCCAATCATCATTTGTGAGGTCTTGACTTTCTCTAATCATCTGGCATATCATGTTTGGAACATTAGGCATCTAGATATTCGAGGCCAAGGCATGGTAGGGTTCCATGCCATGAGGATGGTCTGTTCACTGTCTACGGTCTGTTCCATACCTCCTTGGTTCCCAGGCTTCATGGAAGTAAGGATCCTGAGCATGAATGTGGCGACGAGGGGCTGGATCTGGTTGTTTCTGGATTTCAGCATCCAGAGCTATAGTAGCAGCTGCTGTGTTGTCATGAGTAGTGTTGTAAGGAAGTGTCCCTCCTCGGGAGGAGGCACAGCTTGATGCCCTGTAAAAGGACCTATCCCGGCTTGCCCGGGATTTGCAGCATACGGGTGCTCGGAATGTTTTGCATAACTCCCATCTAATCGGCGGCGTGTAGACCTATGATTGAAGTAAGATGATGCCGAGATTTCAAACAAGGAATAAGAGGCATGCTCCCTTTTAGATCTCCCTCGCCTTTCTTCATTTAGCTAGTTCGTGAGTTTTGTGTTAGCATGGATCTGCTGAATGAGCTCCTGACGGCTTTGAGTGAGCTCCTTCATAAGGGTCTGGAATTCCTCTCTAGTTGCTGGACTAAATGGATCTGGAACTCTAGCTGATGTTTGGCTTGCCGTGGTCAGATTTGTAGGATTTTGCCTATCCCATCCTCCTGGATCAGTGGCATTAGAAGCGGTTCTGGTAGTTCACACCATGTTGAATGTAGTTCTTCTTAGATCTGGAACAATCTGAATAGAATACAATAAACCTTTGGAAGATGGATCTGGATCTCCTCCTCAGATTTTAGCAATCCAACAACGGCAGGGGATCCATAGAATCAGAAAAAAGCAGAGTTTTCTCAGTGAAAGCACAGAAGTGTTTATACCAAAAACGGGCACAACACTCGTCAGATGTAATTGGAGATATTAGAATAAAGAAATAAAATGGAAAATGAGGCTAATCTAACAAACACACCAAGAAAATAGTCAGTAATAGGAAGAAAACAAGAATTTATAGGGATTCGGCGTTATAGCCTATGTCCACTTTGAACGATTTGATGTTTATTGCTGATTATAAACTGAATTATAACAGTACAATGACTAACACTTGAATTACAATGGAGTTCAACCCAAGCAGCAACATAAAAGTCCTTTTTTAGTTGCAACAGAGGTGCTTTTTATAGATGTGAAGCTGGAAATATCTGCCTTGAATCTCAAAATACCATTTCTCATGCGTAAGTGGGTCAACACATTCGATCTGGAGTCGTTTGGAATCGATCCTTGATCGATCCACATGAACTTCGTATCAATCAAGAATCACTCCAATTAAGCTACGATCGATCATGGATGTTATTGAGTTAATATGCAACATTCTATGAAAATTTCATGGCACTTGGATTAGTGGTTTGATAGATATGATCGATCAAAGTTGCAAACATGGATAGGCTAAGGCTTTCATATCGATACATTTTGTACCAATCCCTTCGTGTCGATGATGCGGCATGCATGCTTTGTAGAGATCCATAATTCATGATTAGTGACTGCTTCTTTTGAGGTAACCGCATCTTTCATATCCACCCTATACTTTTCTTCTTGTATCGATGCTTTGTCTTTGTCTTTGTATCGATCATCCACCCTGCCCTTCGTACCGATTGGATAAGTGATTGATACGAAATGTTTAGTTGTTGATCGAGTGAAGTATGATCGATCCGGGAAGCACTAAAGTCCATCGATATAGGTTCGAACTTTATAGGCACGAATGTTGGATGTCGAGTGGTGGAGTTGTGTTCACTTCATATCGATGGTGATGGATACGAAATGATGGATATGGATGGATGGATACAAAATTGACATGTTTCACATAGATCACGATCGATTCAAAACTTGAGCATACGAACTCTTATTTACCTGAAATTTGGAATGTTGTCTTTCATAGCTTAGCTTGTCATACCATGCTAATTATAGCTCGATCCTAACTTGGACCAAGTTTACCTGTATCCATCATGAAAATGTAGATAACTGATCTACGGAGTAGATTATCATCAGTCTCTAGTCAAGTCCTTGGTATCACGGCCTTGCCAAAAGGTGGAATAACAGGGTTAACAACCCTCCCCCTTTTCCTCTCTCTCTCTCTCTCTCTTTTATTATGCATATAGGGATTGACATTCTTTTAGGCAATCCCCTCCTTATTTTTTTTCTCACATAGGGTCGATCACTTTCTTTTTGTTCCTTAATAGGATTGGACTTTCTATAATCGAACCCTTTTTCCTCTTCCCTCTCTCTTTTTCCTTTTCTAATATATAATAGGGATCAGAATTTTGTTCCTTAGGGTAGGGATCGTACCCGATCCCTATTACTAGGACTTAACCAATTCTTCATTTCGTAAATAGGAAAGTGAGCCAAACCTTTAGACTCCATATATAAACTAACATTTGACTCCCACTTCTTACTTTATCACATTTCCTCGACTTTCTTACTTCCTTCAAGCTTGGTTCCAAACCCTCCCCCTCCAATATTGAAAACCCAATCCTTTCCTCTCAAATCGGATATTGCTTTCTTCCTTACATTCACCATTCCCATCTTGCTCTAGACCGTTGTTCCATCCTCAACTCGAAATCTAGCATTTCCACTTGAGCGACTTGTATTTTAAACATTTTGGTGAGTTTCTTGTATTTTCTTTGGTTCATGATGAGATAATGAGTTTCGTTTTTCTTAATCGTGGGTTAAGTTTAGAGAATATGAGTTGGACGATGGCAATGCATGGTTCGGCAAAGTAGTAGAGGAGGAGAAAGAAAAAGAGGAAGGATGAAGGAAGTGTAAGGATCGGTCATACATTGTATGTTGAGCATCGAGGGATCGGTTGGAATGTTTGAGGGAAACATGGTTGAAGGAAAGGGATTGGTATTGGAACTTAAGGAGGAAGGGTACGGTTGCATTGTTAGTGGAGGGATCGGTCATTTATGGAGCATGGAGGGGTTGGCTATTTGTTTTGCGGGAGGGATCGTCTATGGGTTTAGAATAATTGAGAAAGCAGCTAAGTTGAGGGATCGGTCATGGGCTTTTCAAGATGGATCGTTTTTTTTGTATTATGACAGGTCGGTTATAATAAGAGAAAAGGATCGGTACAAATAGAGGTTTGTTATTTTTTTTATATAGGGATCGGCAATCTGTACTTAATAGATATTAAGCTTTGAATTGAACTTGAAAACCAATCCATTTTCACTTGCATGAACAATTAAAACTAGTCTCTTCTCAATGAGCTTGAACATATGACGATAACAAACAACAAGACTTGCATATCCAATATCAAACTCAAAATTGAACGACCAAACTCCTAAGACTTAGAATATGAACTAAAACTTAACATATGGACTTTAACAATGGACTTCACACTTTAATATGCCGATGGTCGATCACAATGTTTACACAATCAATCAATCTAAACGCCAGTTGAGATGGCCAGCGATGATGGTCGCTCTGGTCAGAATCCTAAGTATTGTTATTTATTTTAGCTTTTAATTTTGAACCATTTATCTGTGCACTGCATAACACTGCACCACACTGCTTAGCACGGGTGGACAGGTAAAATTTTATAACCTCGATTATCTATTGAGTTTAGTTGATAAAGGCTATGAACATTTAGAGCGTTTGGCTGCAATGCCTTCTGGGCAACCTCCACAACTTACCAATCCTAGAATCGAGTCGAGTTCTACAACTATTTCTAGTAGACTTTCCCGTGATCGTCAATTTAAGCAACCGGAGGTTTCTGGCCTATTGAATAACCTTTTCTCTGATGTTCTCGTCCTTTCGGTGGAAGATATAAGTCCTGACCCCGATGCTGTTGAAGGTGCTATATTTTTAGATAACCTGATGGATTCCCAAGCCTCCAAAATTAGCGGGTGCTCTTCGCAGACTATGGTCTAAACATAGGATTTCATTTGGAGATGTTATAGTCCCTTCAGTGAATAATAGGGCTCATTTAACCCCGAAGGAATAAATGGCATGCAATAAATTTATGTGCCAGGCTGTATGCATGTCGTCTTTCAATTCTTTCATCCAAGAAATGCTAAATCATCTAGAAATAGCTCCCACACAGGTGCATTAGAACAGCTATGTTTTTCTTTATGGCCTTTCTTGCTATTTATGTGTTCTGTTTCGCCCGTCATCTCCTAAGGACATCGGGTTTATTTACAATTTCAAACGATCGATATGGAGCCTTTCTTATACTTTCCTTAAGCCTTTGCCTAGCTGTCTTGCCTTAACTGTCACTTGAAACAAGCTCAGCATCTTTAAACACAAATGATTACATTCGTTGTCAGCCTGGCTTCATGAGGCGATGGTTGGAAGGATGTAAGTGCAGCCTTCGCTTTATTCTCAAATTCTTTAGTCTAAGTCATATGCTAAACTAACTAAAGCTTTGGAAATTTATGGGTGTTCATCCACGTCCGATAGGCGATAGTATCTCAAGGGCAGTTTCTGCAATTCGTATCACCCTAGTTGAGGAGTGAATCAGATCCCCAGTAATTGATGAACGGTTATCTTTGTTTGGGATATTAGAAGAAGGTTGCAACATCGGGCTTCTAGTAAGCGCTGCACCACTAAGAAATGTAGACGAACCAGAAGGCAACACCAATAGCCATGTCGTGCCCCCATTGAGGGGCTCAAGATGACGCATAAGAAGGCGAAATTAGAGGCGGTGAAGCCAACAAGCCTAGCAATGCTGACGCTGGACTGGGCAATGCTCCTGTGGGAAAACTATCACCAGGTGTACATTTCACATACCTATAAGAAGCGGAAAAAAGCTCGCTTAGAAACACTGTAGGAGAAAAATCTCTAAAGAGCTAGAGTTCATCATCTTTCAACATTTAGAAAGTTCAATGGAAGGGTTCTCGAATCTCTCGATCCCTGATGATACCTTAACTTATGAATTTCCCAACATCAGTATTGGGGAGCTCAATTCTCCTATCAGGAGTGCCGAGTACTTTCCTCCCACTAGCAAAGGGGAGAACACTTCTTTGAGCAAGGCTACAACAACTGATCCATTGGGTGTACACTAAGACACTCACAACTATATGCACTTCAGTGCATGATTTTTGTCTATCTTTCATTTGATGGCCACTTATACAATCTTGTTTTGTTTCAGGTGCTATGTCACAATCCTATGCCTTCGATTGCTTGAGGAGCTCATCAACATAGTAAGTATCCAACTGTGGTCCAGACTCAGGCAGAGGTCGAGAGGGAGATGACAACCAGGAAAGAACTCGTCGTTCGAGGGAGTCTTCATCTTCTAAACATAAGTCCTAATCTCAATCGTCTCACCAGAATGTTCAGCCCAATCTTCTATACATAATGGAGATCACACTTCTTTCCATGCTTCTCAACGTGTTGTGCCACTTGAGCAGTATTCTGATTAATCTAGTTCCATACAGTCTCATGATCATAGGTCGAGCAAAGGCCCACTTGTTAGTTTTGACCCATCTTTTCCTACTTTAGCTCCTAAGGCTTCCACAGTTGAAAAACTAGTCGAACTTATGGTCAATTTTTCAAAAATTTGCTTCATGAGCTCAAGTTTCTTCCTTTCATTCATATAATTCCAAAGCTAGTTCCCTTGCATGTATTAGTGACATTTTTGTGCAACATGAAGCATTCCAATATCTAGCCAAAAATAATCTCGGAGGTGTCAATTAAGAGACAACATGAAATCGATCGTCTCAAGCTAGAGGCGATCCATGATAAAGACAATTAATCATTAAGACAATAAATTTTCGAAGTTGACAATGAAGCAAACACGTGGTAGAATAGAGTGCCGAAGAAACATCCAAGGCGGTTTGTCATCTAGAAGCGGCTCACAAAAAGAAGATGGACGATGCCCTTAACCATAGCAGTGTGCTTGCTTTGGAAAAAGATAAAATGCAAAAAGAGAAAAACATTCTAGTCCTTCGCATTGAGGAACTAGAAGAACTCCTTAAAAAATAGAAGGAAGAAAAACTCAAAGTGTAGGAAAAGTCGCAAAGATATTACGAAGAGACTGTTGAAGCCCGGGGACTAAAAATTGAACTTAACCAGAAACTCACTCAAATTGAAATACTTAAGGAAGAGGACAGAGAAGCAGGCCACGATGAGGTTAGAAAGAAGATCGAGGACTAGTTAGAATATGTCAAAGAAGTTGGTTGCAATGAGATTAAAGACATGTACGATCCTATGATCATTGAATATAATGCTAAAGTTATAATCCGTCGCGATCTGAGTTTAGTTGGAGAGGTTTATCTTAAATCTCTTGCCAAGCCTTGGAATACATTATTGAAATGAAGAAGAAAGCCCTCGGAGAAGCTGATTTAGATGAAGAGAAGCTGGCGTAAGAGATTCTTTGCAAGAATGAACCTTTAGAACTTGTTGTTGTGAGATTCCAAAACTTTGATATTTTAGCACCCTTCGTCAAAGGGAAAAAAATTGCCGAGTCTTCAGAGTCCGATCCCAAAGGTCCTCCTCCACTTTAAGCAGCGGAAGTGTCAGTATCTCTTTGCCCAAGATAGGATCTGAGCAATGATTCAAACAGATCCGACTATCAAACAAAGGTGCTGACTCCTATTCTAGAGGGGAGCACTCTGACGACAACAAAAAGTCAGCTGGACATAGATATCTTGCTTTATTCTCCATTATTCAAGAGATTTCTTTCCTCATGACCAATAGTCATAGGCTTATATTCTTGTTTTCACGAATCTGTGGTCTTTCGGGTCCCAGTCAAACTCCAAGAAGCAATGCCACTATAGAGCAACAATTGGCATCTACTATAATTTTTGTAGCCACCAACATTTTAGGGCCTGACTCTCATGTTATTAGAGCACTTGATAGTGAAAAAACTAATGATCCATTATTTCCAGATGAATCAAATGATGTTGTGATCAATGGTGCCACTGAACATACTAACGGGCTCAGCTTAAAAGAGCACATCGAGAGAGAGGAGTTGTTAAAGAAAAAAACTAAAGTCGAACCCACGGATGTTGACATCGACGATCCAAATTTCATCCCACTACAAGCCATTCCACCCAGCAGGTCAGTTCCCGAAGAACTCCATCCAACCTTTGAAAGCTCTCCTGCTAAGGGTGGCAAAGGATCAAAATGAAGAATGGATGGAAGCTTGGGTGGCGCCACTCCCTAAAATTTAAAAGAAAAAAAGGGCAAAATAAATTTTCGTCACTTCAGCTTAGTTTGTACATAGCTTGTATAGTTATTTTTCTCTTTTTGTTGGCCATGACTGTGCAGGTATGGCCCCAGCTTTTAAATAAACTTGTGCCGCAATTTTGAAGTTTAATATGCAAATAAAAATTTTTGTTTTCTTTCGAATTCTTTTATGAATTTTGTCTAAGTGGTCAAGCTAATACTTCCCCATTTAATGTACTTGTAATTCGATGCTCATTAATTCAAACAGTTATCCGTTAATTTTTACTCAAGGCCTCTATGTGGACGTGGCCTTAAGTTGGATCAAACACTGGGTTCGATCCCTAGTGTTACGCCATCGGATACAGCGGTTCGAATGATTATTATCCTATCCCCAGTCTCGGGTTAGTGAAGTTAGATTGTGGATGGTCGAAGTCCATCCTTAGCGAGTTTATACTCCTCCCTCCGGTTTCTGGCCGGAGTTTATGCAATATTGAGTGATCGAACCGCACTCATCTATTTTTTTATATTTGTATCCCCACTCTAAGGATAAGAGTTAGTTGGCGGGTGGTTGAATTGCACCCAACTTGTGTTTATACTTCAGCCCACACTTTGGGGACTTAGAGTTATTTCGAAAAATTGTCAGATAATACTTTATTAATAGATGGATTAACCCCCAACTTCGAGGTTTAACTTAGTGAGTGATCGATCGCATCACGATCGCTTTTGGTTCATGTTTGTCCTATCACTCGGCAGGATTAACTTGGTGTTTTTAGATGTTCGAGTCTTATCCATTCATCGTTAGATATTTTGTCCATCGATTATAAGTGAGAATCCTCAAATGAACAGTTGGACCATTCTCATTTTGTTTGGTTCAGTCGTGAACTTATGTAATTGGCTAGCTCCAAACTCCAGGAACCTGCTTAGACATATCAATAATAGTTAGTTGGTATTGTAACTAATATATATGCTATAGCAATCACAAATATGAAGGAAATTTCAAAATTTATTTGCCAAATGGAAAGAAATAACATAATTTGTCTTATTACATATCTAGAAAATGCTAAAGAAAATTTGGAAATTAAATATAACTAAATTAAAAAGGATAAACTAAGTGAAATAGCATCGTAAATGCTCGCAATTCCATGTTGTTGGGAGTGTGACACCAACTACAATCACTAGCTTGAAAGTTCCCTCTTCAAGCCTTTGTTGAAGGACATATGACCCTTCCGAAGTAGGATTCATGTGTGACGGAGCAAGAAAAACCAATTTCAAGATGAGATCACCGATTTCAAAGGCTTTAGGTCAAACTTTAGTGTTGTTGTATCGGGTGACTTAGTGTCAATGTGCAATTGCCCTCAAATCAGCTTCCTCGCACTTCACATCTACAAAATCTAGAGATTCCAAGAGGATATCTCTATTCGTTTAGGGATCGTAATAGGTCACTCGATGAGAAGGGGCATCAAGTTCAACATGAATGATGGCTTCGGAGCCGTAAGCAAGGGCGAAACAAGTATGGCTAGTCGTAGACTTGTGGGTGGTTCTGTAAGCCCATAATGCTATTGGAAGTTCATCTACCCACTTACCTCTAGCCTTTTCCAAACACTTCTCTAGAACAGACTTTATGATCTTTTCACATATTAAATTTGTCTATTTGCTTAAGGGTAAGCAACTGCCACAAATTCTTTTTAATATGATGCCGATGATTGTAACGACCCGTAAATTTCGTTGATTTAGTTTGGGTGAATTAATGAGTGTAATTAAATTTAGTAGAAATGAAAACTTTATAAACTAATATTGAAATGAATGCTAAAATAAAATATATAAATGGTGACTTAAAACCTATTTACTAGCAATTTGAATAAATTTCAATAAATGAGATGGGATAAGTATTATACCTGGATATAAATTCATTTAAAGGGAATTTATTTAATATGTTAAAGTAAAGTTAGAAAATATTGGAATAAATGATAATTCCATTCATACTTGTAAGCAGTTATTATAAGTTTCATGTTGAAATGTTTGATTGAATTGGGATTTAAAATTTAATTTAAATGGAAAAATATAAAGGTTTTCAATAATGGAAATTTAGGTGATAAAGTCAGAACAAGTTGATAAATAAAAACCAAAATAAGGGAATAGTATTAATGTAAAAAAAAAAGTTGAAACAAATTAGATATAGAGAAATAAATGTAGGCATTTAATAAATAAATTAATGTGGATTTCAATAAATGATAATTGAATAAAAGTCAACGTTCTCTAAGTAATCATATTTTTGCTGGAAAGTAATACATAATTGATTGAATGTGATTACGAAATTTTAAATTTGTGTATATACGAAATTTTAAGTGGTAATTGTTAAGTAATGAACCTATAAAGGCAAGTAAAGAAAATAGGTAATAATCTATATGTTGTTTGTTTCATTTAGTATGATAAATAAAAATTTGGGAATCAGATCTCAATTAAGGGAAGTTAAGATGCACGTTAATTTGAAATAAAATCTAATAAATATTACATTAATATGGAATGTAGTACAAATGGTTGAGGACTGTCAAATTTGGTAAAAAGGGATTGGACTTAGGAAATTTGGTTAATTGAGTTTAAAACCTTAATTAATACGCTTAATTGACAAGATTCACATTTTTAAATATAACCGCTGATACAAATCTAAGGTGTACATAGAAGTATCAGTGTAATGAAATGTAAACAAATGTTAAGTATGCTTATGGGATAATGATTGTTTTAATAATAAGAATGGGAATCAACATTTATTTACTAATTTGAATTTTTTTATTGAATGAATTAATTTGACTTTTACTTTGATAAATCAAAACAAAATTTTTTATATATACTAAAAGAATGTTTAATTATAGATGCATGTTTTAAACTGTTAAACCAAATTGCAATTTTTTTTAGATCTGAAACTTTATACACATAAAATTTGCATTTGTGTTAAAACAGAAATATTGTATACACATATTGTCACTTTATCTTGAACTGAATATATCATGAAATTTGAATACTTTGTTGAATAAATTATTTTTTCTTAATCTAATAAATTATAATAGAAGTTTACATATGCTTAACAATTTTTCGATAATAAATCTAAGCTTTGATTTTGATTACAACAATATTTAAATTTGTTACCTAATTTATTATCTCAAATGTCCTTATTTAAGGATCTTAAAGGTTTGTTACTATATTGCTTAATTTGTCGCGCTCCACTTTTGTTTTGTTAAAAATTTAAATAAATTTCATCAAGGTAAAAAGGTTTAATTTATATGTGCTTTTGACTTCAAGTATACATAAGTTTACAAATGCATTAGACAATTTAATGTGGTATGGAAGTATGCTTTGAATTAATTAATAAGCTTTGGTTTAATCTTCATACACACATGTATGTGTGTTTGTGTGCATGTGTATACATATAAACATTTAATATATTAATTTCAAATTGCTAAAGCATGATTTAATTTATTTATTTTTATCATTAAACAATTTAAAAAGTGAGGTAATATTATATACATATTAATTTATTGTTTGTTGCTTATGCTTTCTAGTCATAATACAACTTGCATGATAATTAAATGTCGTATTGATAAAACTGGCTAAAGTGGAAAAGTGGAATTAATCAACGTCGTCACCTTTTATCTCCTTCCCTATTAGATCCTTATGTGATTGTATCTACATTTATTCTTGTTTATTCCTATATATTGTCACCAATTAATCGTACTTGATATATGTTTAGCAATTCTAACACACAGTTAAAGTATGAATATATATGATGTATTCAAACTTTTCTATATCTAGCACTTAATTAATTTAGTATCAAACAAATAAAAAGTGACATTTATTTTTGTCCCTCCACATTCATTCCCTTTCTAATTAATAATTACCTCTTTTTAATACCTGCTACTTTTAAAAAAAGGTTGTTCATATTTACTATATTTCAATACCAAGTTTGTTCATATTTGCTTTATTTCTAATTAATAGCAGCCTCTCTTTTTAAATCTCTTTGTCCCTAAACCTAACTCTAACCTTATAAATATGATATAATGCAAATGAAACTCTAGCCTCCATTCAAACCTTCTTCTTTTCTTTTCTTTACAAATCTCCTTATTGTATCTCATTTTAATTTTTCCTTCCTCTTCAAATATTATTCTTCTCAAGTTTTATTCTATTTCAAACTTTCTTTTTTCTTTTCAAATCTTGATCTTCTCTACAATTTTCAGTTCTTCTTATTTCAATCCTTTTCTTTTTCAAATTCTTCTTTTTCAAATCTTTTCCAAACCTTTTAAAAATACATACATAAATACATATATATATATATATTAATATAATAAGGAGGGAAATTAAAGTAAATCAAAATAAAAGAAAAATTACGGAACAAAGCTAACAATCAAGAAGAAGACTAAGGAAACGTAGAGCGAACCTATTGATTAGAAGTCTATTATTTCCAGATTCGTATAAAGGTGAGTGTTTTAACCTACTCACAACTTCTAAGATTTCTTATGTTTGTTAAATTGATTTGTGATGTGTTTAGAAATTTATTTATAGCTGTTTGGCATATATTTCATCATTATCTCGGTAAATTTGCATTCATATAATTTACTTGTTATTTAATTCATTTTTGCATATAAACTGCCAGTTAGAAATTTTAGTTAACTTTATTATTGCATATAAACTGCTAGTTAAATTTATTTATTATTGCATATAAACTACAGTTAAACAGTTATTTAATTCATTATTGAAAAATTAACTGTCAGTAATTAATTAATATTTATTGATGTGATGTTTGAATTGGATGATAAATTGATAAATGTTTGATGATTGATATGATAGATGAATGGATGTTGTATTTATACTGTATAAATTGCAAATTATTATGCATTTTCATTTTAATCGGGATGCGGTTTGAAATGATGTATAACCGCATTTTTATTTTTAAATTGCGGATTGAAATGATAAATATCTATATCACATGACCATACGATAGGAAATTATATACAGGCACCGTGGTATATATATATATAAAATTATTTTTGAAAGGATTTTCTATGGTTTTGGAAAGAATACGGTTTAATAAATATTAAATTTTGATATATATATATATATATATATATATATATAGTAAAATTCTTGAATTTAGCTATGTATAAATTTGTTTCGAATTTTAAAATAAGCTAAATAATGAAGTTGATTTCATTTATATGATATGGTTAAGAACATATTTGAAATTCTATTGTATATAGAGTTTATAATAACTCAAATAAAAGTAAGGTTGAAGATAAATGTGAATATGATTTGAATTGAAGTATTTAAGAATTTTTCCTCGAAAAATTTGGTTTGAAATGCAAATAAATTAAGATTTAAAAGGTATGATCTTATAACTTGATTTTTGATTAGAGGATTTAAACGAACATTAAATTTATTGAAAGAACATTATCAAGTTAATTTAATTGAAAGAATATCCTGTTATTGAAGTTTAAGGGTTTTCTTAAATAATATTTGTAACGACCCAGAATTTTTAATAATTTAAATTTGAATATTTAATTAATTTTAGATATTAATAAGTGAATTTTTAAGTCAAATAAATTTTTATTTGAATTTTTGGATTTAATTAGATAATTAAAACAATAATTTAATATGTTAAATTATGGAAATAATTAAAAATTGAGTTAAAAATGATTGAAAATAATTTGGAAAATTTTATTTAATCATATTGGAGTTATAGAAATATTTTAGAACTTTTAAAATCGAATTAAAAGTTAATCTGTGAAAATTGAATATTTTAATATTTAATAATCGACTGTAAAATAGTCAATTTTTGAACAGTCTCAGAATTGAACGAAACCAGTTTCATTGGATCCGTAATAGTTAGTTATTATCGGATTTCAATTTTCGTGTCAATCGGAGCTATCGTTTGATCGTGGCAGCTTGAAACGCATCTAATTATTTTTAATTTAAATTTGGCGAGTCAAAATAGCCATTTTTCAAAAAGTATCGGATTTCGACGAAACCAGTTTCATCGGATCCGTAATGTGATATTATTGTAAGGTTTCAAATTTCAAGTCAATTGGATTTACCGTTTGTCCGGTACAAATTAAAACGCCTAGAAATCGACTTAAATCGGTTTAATTTAAATTGAGCGTTTGCAGCCATAACTCGCACATACTTCCGAATTAGCTTCCGAAACCTGTTCCATTGTGTCCGGAACGCGGGATAAACCCTAGGTACGCTGGTTACGGCGTCTAAATCGGAGTTCGGAATTCCCGGGATGAATAGTGTTTACGCTTGCTTTTCCTATAAATACAACCTCGCTCTAAAAAAACAAAAAAAAAACACTAAAACCCTAATTTTAAAACTACAGCCGCCACTTTCTATTCTAAGGCCAGAATTCAATCTCCTTTTCCCCTCAATCTCTCCCAATCTACAAAGAATTAGAAGAAGTTGTTAACTACAAAGATGAAGAGCACGAGATGAGCTTTAAATCCATACGGATATGATCGGGAATGGAGCAACGATGAGAGAGCAAAGTGGGGCCGACCTTGCTGCCGTGCGCACGGAATTCTAGGCACATGTGCAGGCCGAGCTTCATGGTGGAGGAGGTGGAGATAGCTCTCGTTAAGGGCTTCGTGTTGGTGGTAGTGTGATGAGGTATCGTCGAGTATTCGCGATGCAATATTAAACCCTAGTTGAGATGGAGTGGGTTCATTTGCGTGCGTGTTCGATCTGTAGAAGATGAAGAAGGGGGGGGGTTGCGTTCAAGGGCTGTGATGGCTTTGCAGTGAAATCCTACGGCCTATGCTAGTTTGGGTATAAAAATTATAAAGTTATGTTGTATATTAGTTTATATAAAACGTGTACAAACTTGTAAAATCAATAACTTTTTCATACGAGGTCGAAAAAATGCAAACTCAGTTGCGTTGGAATCGTATGGACGAGCACTACGCGATGGAGTTGGTTTGGAGTCGTTTGGAGTTAGTGAGAATTTCGGGTAAAATTAAACGCGCGTTTAATTTTATTCGAAATAAATCGCTAAAACGGAAATTAAAATCAAGGTGAGAACTTCTCACTCAATCGAATAGATTTCGATTTTATTTTAAATAGTTAGATTTAAAATATTTGAATGCATGTTTGAATGATGACTGTAAATTATTGATTGTTAAAATAGACATTATGCGCCGTTAGTAAGCGGATGTTATTTAATATAAACATATACCGCGAATATTTCATAAACAGTGAAATTGGTATTATATATAATATCAATATATATATATTGGCATATGTATATATTGCAGTTGTTGATTTCCCGCATTTTTTTAGCGGATGAGACCCTATTACGCCGTTATTAAGCGGATAATATTTAATAAGAACATGTACCGCGATAATTTCGTACTGGAGCGAAATTGGTATTGTGCTAATGTTTTTGGATGCAGGGAAACAGGTTGGAGGGATCCAACTGGATTCCTCAACAGTATTTATTTTATTTCAGATATTTTGATATTTGATGGATTATCATATCGATATATGATATCGTTGTAGTCGTGATTGACTATTTGGTGTGTAGCATCATTGGACCAAATTTCTGGTATTTTAAAAATGTTTTTAAAGTAATTTTGAAAATATACTATATTTTTGGAATTGATCCATTATAAATAAATAAACGTTATAATTTTTAAAGTTATAAAAATTATGGTTTTTGTGAAATATAGTTAAAAAGCTGATTTTTAGAAATACGATTAAAAGTCGATTTTTGAGAAATATGAACTAATGATTTTATAAAATAATTTAGATTGGATTTTTGAATATATGATAAAAGTTTAAATATAGGATTTATAAAATTTGATTATTTTATAAATCAGAATGATGAAATTATAAAGGAATTTAAAGACGTTTTAAAAGAAAAATATAAATTGATTTATATTAAAGATTTATAAATTGATAATTTATAAATTAGAACGTAGGAATTATAAAACGAGCTTTTATAAGTGTTAGAATAAATTGTGAATGAATTTCATAAATAGAATGAAATTTATAGAATTTTATACGGTGAAGTCAAAAATGGAATTTTATAAGCAGTAGGTTTATAAAGTTTATTATGTTGTTAAAATAATAGTTTTGGATAAATAAATGAATCTTATAAGTTATAAGATTTATAATTATGAAATTCTAAGGAACGATTTTGTGAAATAATCGTTTATAAGTAGTTAACTTATAATATGAACGTTTAGTTTATAATTTAATTATAAACTGGAATAGGTTAATAAAGGAATTTATAAAAAGGAAGTTTTTATAAATAAATAATATGGAATTTATAAACGTTGTTTTATAAATTCGCAAACGACTTATTTTGATAAGTTAATGGTTATAACTTAGGAATAGAGTTATATTCACGTTTTTAGACAGTGAATAATTCTTTGAAGTAAAATGAATAAAAGGATGGAATTTGTTAAAGAAGTATATTCACGTTTTTGAATAGTGAATGATATGTTAAAGAAATTGTTTTGAATGAGATGTTTAAATTGAATTAAAACGATCTAACGATGTTTTAAAATGTGTTGAGATTCGAAACCATAGATTTCAACATTGATTGTTGAAATAGATGTTTTCGAGAAATAAAAGGAAATAGTGGACTATAACACTGTTGTTATAGTAAATGATTTCCGAAAGGAAATGTTTTGAATAGTATTGGGATTTATATATCTATTTTAATTTCGAATCCCTATACTAGTGATTTTGGGTTGTCGTAACGATGTTTTACGTAACATTCGTTTTGGCCCAAGTAGATATGTTTAAGAAAGGATTCTCTTAATATAATGAAATATATACTTAATTCGATTTAAGTATATTGAATACTTTCTAAGTGTTGAAAATAAAAGAGATTTGTGAATTACTTATAAATAAATAAGTATGGAATTGTTTTCCGATATAAAGTGAATATTTTGAGAATTTATCTTTTTTGAAGATAAATTGAAAATGAATAATTGAAATCGTATATGCACGAATATTTTGAAATATAAATTCATTATGGAATTTATATGTGAAAAGTGAAATTGGTATGAAAATAAATGTTGATTTATTTTTGAAGTGTTGAAATAATATATCTTGTAAAGATATTTTGGAAAATAAATAATTTGGAAAATTATTTGGAATCTGGTGATGTATGCATATCCAGTGATAGTTCAATAACCGACTATCAGTATTTCCCTTTGAATGGGTATTTGATGTGAATTGTTTGAAATTGAATGCACACTTATTTTTGAATAAGCGCTCACTATTCGGGTTAACCGGGAAAGGACCATGGGGTCGTATAACCCACTCCGAATATGTGATACGTCGTTGTGAATCGCATTTGAAGATCGGTGTTGAAGACCGGTATTTGCGAGAGTGATAGGATGAACTATCGATTGACTCTGCACCGAGTAGCTACGGTATTGAGTTCTCCATATGTGATGGTGAATCCGATCAGGATTGTGAATATCCGGATTGCAAGGACTTCTTTGTAAGTGCCTTCGGTTCTGTTCGATCCCGGAACAGACTTGTATGGATTGTATGTCTGACATTACAAATTGAGATGTAAAGCCGATTTCTTTCAAATATATTTCTGTTGGTGGCGGAGAATTTATTCTTTTAGCTTAACACCCTTCTCTGAGACGTACGTGCTCAGAGGTTATGTAGTTGAATGTTATCAGCGATATATTCCCAATTTGGTAATGTGACATGCTGAGTGATGCTGAAATGATCATTGTGTTGATTATTGTGATAGGATCATTTATTTGATCGTCTATCTTAGTGATCATTGTGTTGATCATTTGTTGACCCAAAGCATGGCTTTTGTATAAAGTATGTTTTTGTGGACGTGAATTCGTCGAGCCTCACACCCCGTGAATGGTCAAAACAGGAAAGAAGCAGCAAGGTTATGAGGGGTAGCACCCTTTAGGATGTGTCCATTTCCTTCTGGAAAAGGGTGGTGTCATGGTATGGAGCCCAGATACTTACTCATGTTGAAAACACTTTATGATTGTGTGAATTGATTACGAGCGCTCGGTTGATAAAGGTCCCAAAGGACCGGGGGATGGCATATTCGGTCAGTTGTTACTCAGTTAGGAGTAACCCGGCCTTGTGTTGGTAGAGATCCGGTTTGGTTCTCGGGGATGTCCATCCAGAGGCATTCTCATGTGGCAATGGGAAGTTCCTTGGCCTGATCATTCGTTGGAAATCCAAAGAAACAATACGTGACTTGTACGGTTTTAGTTGTAGAACCTGCTTCCTCAGGAGGTAGCTATAGTAGGCATAATATAATGGTACCTATGCTGGCTAAGATTTATATTCTACTTTCGAAATGAATTTCTTCTACACTATGCACTAATAATAATATCAAAATTGATTTGATTTTAATGCGTATCAAGCATCTTTGACTAACATAAGAAGAAATCTCCTCCAAGTCTGCGTTTGCATTGTGTGTGTGGTGGGAGGTCTTATGGTAGTTACATTTTTAAAAGCATTGCGAATTGATTTTAAAAATATTCCTCTATTTTGAATTTAAAGAAAAAAAAATAAACTGTTTTGAGTTCTCACACCAGTCTCATGACTGACTTGGAGTTTATTGTTTTCCTTCCTAAACTCTGGGTGCCCACCAATTTCCACACGGACAGTTAAGAGTTAAGGTTTATCAGGATATTCTGGATATTCTGGAGTTGCTGGAGGCAAGCTGGATCGCATGGCGTATTACTTACATAGTATTTCTTGTTCCGCTGCACTGTTTGTTGTTGTTGTTGTTGTTGTACACTCTGATGATATGATGTGATGTAATATGATGATAATGTAATAACTGATATAGTCCTTTGTTTAAAGATTATTCATTTATTATTATATGTTGTTCCGCTGCGAATTGTGAGATTCTGATGTTGTTCTGTTGTTTTCTGTTCCGTTCTATTTTTAAAAATTTTCTATCTTCTGTTTTTCTAATTCTCTGTTTTCAAAAAAAAAAATTGTCTATCTTCTTTTCCCTCTATTTTTCTTTTTCTATCTTCTGTTCTCTCTTCTTTCTTTTTCTTAATTCTTTTTAAAACCCATAACTATTCGGTTTTTCGGCAACGAAAATCCGCAATCGTTACATTTGGTATCAGAGCATATGGTTAAGCGACAACCATGGTTCTGTTGGGTATTACTCATTAGAGATAGAGTCAGCAGTACTCTAGAATGAATTTGAGTGTAATAATAGCTATGAGAGTGTATTTGTTAGTGAATATAAAAATTGTTTTATATTGTGATGATTGGTTTATTGAGTGGCATATGAACTTTCGTCAGCGTGGTCCGCAAGACTATGCCGAAGGGGTTTCTAAACACTTGAATAGAACAATTCGACACAGTATTGTTTTAAATTGGGTAAATGGAATAATTTTACCTTGAGTATATTTTATATATAAAGAAATAATTTTCAAAATTATCAAAGTGTGTAAGTTGATTGTTAGGTTGTTTGAATAATCTAAATTGGAGAATAATTGTATAAGTAAAATGAATTATAATTAAAGTGATTTACAATTGTGAAATAAACTTATATATATAAGAAGTGAAACTATATGAATTTAAGTTATGTAAAACTAAGTGATGTTTAAAGGAAATATAACTTTAGTAATGTTAATGAAGTTAATATTGATATCAAACTAAATTAATGAAGTTAAGTAATAAATATAAACTTGAGTTATATAAATGAAATCCAACTTTGGTAATTTAATGGAATTAATGGATTGAATGATTAATCAATTGAATGTAAATTTAATTGATATGAAATAATGAACATAAATGTAGATTCATTAAAATCTAATGTTATTAGAAGTTGAATAAAAAAATGAATGAATATAAGCAAAGGAATTTGATTGAAATTAATATACTTTGGTTGTTATATGATTGTTGATTGGTTGAATGTAATTCATTAAGAGTTAATGAAATTGGAAGCTATGAAATTGAATTCAAATTCGAAGTAAATAAATTTGAATAGAATTGAATGTGAATTAGATTTAATTAGTGAATGCAAACTAATTAAAATTGAGAATGAATGTTGATAAAATCCAATGTTAATAAATCAAATATGATTTAGAGTGAAAACCAATTCATTGAAAATTAATGAGAATATGAATATTTATTGATTATGAATGTTAATTGGTTGATGGTTACATTTGTTGCTTTAGTTGCATTTGCTATATTATGTAGTAGTTATGTTGATATATGTTGTATATCGATACTATGCTTTATATGCATGATTCTCATGTTGTTTGTTGAGTGTTTAGTAGGTGCGGATCGCGTTTGCTTCGCATTTGGAGTTCGCTTTAGCGCTATATTAGCCGTATATGCTTGCTAATAAAATATAAGGTACATATCTCGGATTAAATATCGTACTTTTACACTTTTTTCCCTTCGAGATGCCTCATTACTTGATGAGACGTATATTTGTGATATATATACTGTCATTTTTTTCTCGGATCGAGCCGCGCAAAGGAGACTATGGCGAATTTTTCCGGAAATTTAAGGCGTTAGAAAAAATTTGAGAAAATTGGGAAAATTTTGAAAACTTTAAACTTTATTTTGGAATTGAAAGTTAAACAATAGGTAGTTGTTTTTGAAAAGATAACTAAGTATGATTTGAAAACTTAGTAAAGTATGGTAAGAAGTTTAATTATGAATTTTGGAAAAGTTAATAAATTCTATAACTTTTCTTACTTGTTAATTTCGAGGACGAAATTCTTTTAAGGGGGAAAGATTGTAACGACCCAGAATTTTTAATAATTTAAATTTGAATATTTAATTAATTTTAGATATTAATAAGTGAATTTTTAAGTCAAATAAATTTTTATTTGAATTTTTGGATTTAATTAGATAATTAAAACAATAATTTAATATGTTAAATTATGGAAATAATTAAAAATTGAGTTAAAAATGATTGAAAATAATTTGGAAAATTTTATTTAATCATATTGGAGTTATAGAAATATTTTAGAACTTTTAAAATCGAATTAAAAGTTAATCTGTGAAAATTGAATATTTTAATATTTAATAATCGACTGTAAAATAGTCAATTTTTGAACAGTCTCAGAATTGAACGAAACCAGTTTCGTTGGATCCGTAATAGTTAGTTATTACCGGATTTCAATTTTCGTGTCAATCGGAGCTATCGTTTGATCGTGGCAGCTCGAAACGCATCTAATTATTTTTAATTTAAATTTGGCGAGTCAAAATAGCCATTTTTCAAAAAGTCTCGGATTTCGACGAAACCAGTTTCATCGGATCCGTAATTTGATATTATTGTAAGGTTTCAAATTTCAAGTCAATTGGATTTACCGTTTGTCCGGTACAAATTAAAACGCCTAGAAATCGACTTAAATCGGTTTAATTTAAATTGAGCGTTTGCAGCCATAACTCGCACATACTTCCGAATTAGCTTCCGAAACCTATTCCATTGTGTCCGAAACGCGGGATAAACCCTAGGTACGCTGGTTACGGCGTCTAAATCGGAGTTCGGAATTCCCGGGATGAATAGTGTTTACGCTTGCTTTTCCTATAAATACAACCTCACTCTAAAAAAATAAAAAAAAAACACTAAAACCCTAATCTTAAAACTACAGCCGCCACTTTCTATTCTAAGGCCAGAATTCAATCTCCTCTTCCCCTCAATCTCTCCCAATCTACAAAGAATTAGAAGAAGTTGTTAACTACAAAGATGAAGAGCACGAGATGAGCTTTAAATCCATACGGATATGATCGGGAATGGAGCAACGATGAGAGAGCAAAGTGGGGCCGACCTTGCTGCCGTGCGCACGGAATTCTAGGCACATGTGCAGGCCGAGCTTCATGGTGGAGGAGGTGGAGATAGCTCTCGTCAAGGGCTTCGTGTTGGTGGTAGTGTGATGAGGTATCGTCGAGTATTCGCGATGCAATATTAAACCCTAGTTGAGATGGAGTGGGTTCATTTGCGTGCGTGTTCGATCTGTAGAAGATGAAGAAGGGGGGGGGTTGCGTTCAAGGGCTGTGATGGCTTTGCAGTGAAATCCTACGGCCTATGCTAGTTTGGGTATAAAAATTATAAAGTTATGTTGTATATTAGTTTATATAAAACGTGTACAAACTTGTAAAATCAATAACTTTTTCATACGAGGTCGAAAAAATGCAAACTCAGTTGCGTTGGAATCGTATGGACGAGCACTACGCGATGGAGTTGGTTTGGAGTCGTTTGGAGTTAGTGAGAATTTCGGGTAAAATTAAACGCGCGTTTAATTTTATTCGAAATAAATCGCTAAAACGGAAATTAAAATCAAGGTGAGAACTTCTCACTCAATCGAATAGATTTCGATTTTATTTTAAATAGTTAGATTTAAAATATTTGAATGCATGTTTGAATGATGACTGTAAATTATTGATTGTTAAAATAGACATTATGCGCCGTTAGTAAGCGGATGTTATTTAATATAAACATATACCGCGAATATTTCATAAACAGTGAAATTGGTATTATATATAATATCAATATATATATATTGGCATATGTATATATTGCAGTTGTTGATTTCCCGCATTTTTTTTTAGCGGATGAGACCCTATTACGCCGTTATTAAGCGGATAATATTTAATAAGAACATGTACCGCGATAATTTCGTACTGGAGCGAAATTGGTATTGTGCTAATGTTTTTGGATGCAGGGAAACAGGTTGGAGGGATCCAACTGGATTCCTCAACAGTATTTATTTTATTTCAGATATTTTGATATTTGATGGATTATCATATCGATATATGATATCGTTGTAGTCGTGATTGACTATTTGGTGTGTAGCATCATTGGACCAAATTTCTGGTATTTTAAAAATGTTTTTAAAGTAATTTTGAAAATATACTATATTTTTGGAATTGATCCATTATAAATAAATAAACGTTATAATTTTTAAAGTTATAAAAATTATGGTTTTTGTGAAATATAGTTAAAAAGCTGATTTTTAGAAATACGATTAAAAGTCGATTTTTGAGAAATATGAACTAATGATTTTATAAAATAATTTAGATTGGATTTTTGAATATATGATAAAAGTTTAAATATAGGATTTATAAAATTTGATTATTTTATAAATCAGAATGATGAAATTATAAAGAAATTTAAAGACGTTTTAAAAGAAAAATATAAATTGATTTATATTAAAGATTTATAAATTGATAATTTATAAATTAGAACGTAGGAATTATAAAACGAGCTTTTATAAGTGTTAGAATAAATTGTGAATGAATTTCATAAATAGAATGAAATTTATAGAATTTTATACGGTGAAGTCAAAAATGGAATTTTATAAGCAGTAGGTTTATAAAGTTTATTATGTTGTTAAAATAATAGTTTTGGATAAATAAATGAATCTTATAAGTTATAAGATTTATAATTATGAAATTCTAAGGAACGATTTTGTGAAATAATCGTTTATAAGTAGTTAACTTATAATATGAACGTTTAGTTTATAATTTAATTATAAACTGGAATAGGTTAATAAAGGAATTTATAAAAAAGAAGTTTTTATAAATAAATAATATGGAATTTATAAACGTTGTTTTATAAATTCGCAAACGACTTATTTTGATAAGTTAATGGTTATAACTTAGGAATAGAGTTATATTCACGTTTTTAGACAGTGAATAATTCTTTGAAGTAAAATGAATAAAAGGATGGAATTTGTTAAAGAAGTATATTCACGTTTTTGAATAGTGAATGATATGTTAAAGAAATTGTTTTGAATGAGATGTTTAAATTGAATTAAAACGATCTAACGATGTTTTAAAATGTGTTGAGATTCGAAACCATAGATTTCAACATTGATTGTTGAAATAGATGTTTTCGAGAAATAAAAGGAAATAGTGGACTATAACACTGTTGTTATAGTAAATGATTTCCGAAAGGAAATGTTTTGAATAGTATTGGGATTTATATATCTATTTTAATTTTGAATCCCTATACTAGTGATTTTGGGTTGTCGTAACGATGTTTTACGTAACATTCGTTTTGGCCCAAGTAGATATGTTTAAGAAAGGATTCTCTTAATATAATGAAATATATACTTAATTCGATTTAAGTATATTGAATACTTTCTAAGTGTTGAAAATAAAAGAGATTTGTGAATTACTTATAAATAAATAAGTATGGAATTGTTTTCCGATATAAAGTGAATATTTTGAGAATTTATCTTTTTTGAAGATAAATTGAAAATGAATAATTGAAATCGTATATGCACGACTATTTTGAAATATAAATTCATTATGGAATTTATATGTGAAAAGTGAAATTGGTATGAAAATAAATGTTGATTTATTTTTGAAGTGTTGAAATAATATATCTTGTAAAGATATTTTGGAAAATAAATAATTTGGAAAATTATTTGGAATCTGGTGATGTATGCATATCCAGTGATAGTTCAATAACCGACTATCAGTATTTCCCTTTGAATGGGTATTTGATGTGAATTGTTTGAAATTGAATGCACACTTATTTTTGAATAAGCGCTCACTATTCGGGTTAACCGGGAAAGGACCATGGGGTCGTATAACCCACTCCGAATATGTGATACGTCGTTGTGAATCGCATTTGAAGATCGGTGTTGAAGACCGGTATTTGCGAGAGTGATAGGATGAACTATCGATTGACTCTGCACTGAGTAGCTACGGTATTGAGTTCTCCATATGTGATGGTGAATCCGATCAGGATTGTGAATATCCGGATTGCAAGGACTTCTTTGTAAGTGCCTTCGGTTCTGTTCGATCCCGGAACAGACTTGTATGGATTGTATGTCTGACATTACAAATTGAGATGTAAAGCCGATTTCTTTCAAATATATTTCTGTTGGTGGCGGAGAATTTATTCTTTTAGCTTAACACCCTTCTCTGAGACGTACGTGCTCAGAGGTTATGTAGTTGAATGTTATCAGCGATATATTCCCAATTTGGTAATGTGACATGCTGAGTGATGCTGAAATGATCATTGTGTTGATTATTGTGATAGGATCATTTATTTGATCGTCTATCTTAGTGATCATTGTGTTGATCATTTGTTGACCCAAAGCATGGCTTTTGTATAAAGTATGTTTTTGTGGACGTGAATTCGTCGAGCCTCACACCCCGTGAATGGTCAAAACAGGAAAGAAGCAGCAAGGTTATGAGGGGTAGCACCCTTTAGGATGTGTCCATTTCCTTCTGGAAAAGGGTGGTGTCATGGTATGGAGCCCAGATACTTACTCATGTTGAAAACACTTTATGATTGTGTGAATTGATTACGAGCGCTCGGTTGATAAAGGTCCCAAAGGACCGGGGGATAGCATATTCGGTCAGTTGTTACTCAGTTAGGAGTAACCCGGCCTTGTGTTGGTAGAGATCCGGTTTGGTTCTCGGGGATGTCCATCCAGAGGCATTCTCATGTGGCAATGGGAAGTTCCTTGGCCTGATCATTCGTTGGAAATCCAAAGAAACAATACGTGACTTGTACGGTTTTAGTTGTAGAACCTGCTTCCTCAGGAGGTAGCTATAGTAGGCATAATATAATGGTACCTATGCTGGCTAAGATTTATATTCTACTTTCGAAATGAATTTCTTCTACACTATGCACTAATAATAATATCAAAATTGATTTGATTTTAATGCGTATCAAGCATCTTTGACTAACATAAGAAGAAATCTCCTCCAAGTCTGCGTTTGCATTGTGTGTGTGGTGGGAGGTCTTATGGTAGTTACATTTTTAAAAGCATTGCGAATTGATTTTAAAAATATTCCTCTATTTTGATTTTAAAGAAAAAAAAATAAACTGTTTTGAGTTCTCACACCAGTCTCATGACTGACTTGGAGTTTATTGTTTTCCTTCCTAAACTCTGGGTGCCCACCAATTTCCACACGGGCAGTTAAGAGTTAAGGTTTATCAGGATATTCTGGATATTCTGGAGTTGCTGGAGGCAAGCTGGATCGCATGGCGTATTACTTACATAGTATTTCTTGTTCCGCTGCACTGTTTGTTGTTGTTGTTGTACACTCTGATGATATGATGTGATGTAATATGATGATAATGTAATAACTGATATAGTCCTTTGTTTAAAGATTATTCATTTATTATTATATGTTGTTCCGCTGCGAATTGTGAGATTCTGATGTTGTTCTGTTGTTTTCTGTTCCGTTCTATTTTTAAAAATTTTCTATCTTCTGTTTTTCTAATTCTCTGTTTTCAAAAAAAAACTTGTCTATCTTCTTTTCCCTCTATTTTTCTTTTTCTATCTTCTGTTCTCTCTTCTTTCTTTTTCTTAATTCTTTTTAAAACCCATAACTATTCGGTTTTTCGGCAACGAAAATCCGCAATCGTTACAATATTTGTTTTATTAAGTAAACATTTCAAATTTTGATAATAGGGATTTGATTTGATATATATTAAATTTTCAATGAATCCATTTTGAATTAGTGGAATGTTTAAAGATTGAAATATATGAACCATAAAGTTTTGGAATATAGAATATGTAATCTTTGAAATATATGGGATTAAAAATGGTTTATTTGGAGGTTCAAATGGACATTGGGAATTTATTGTGAAATTTAAAGAAGCTGTTTTATTTTATAAAGTAATATAGTATTTGAACCGTTAAGTACTAAAAGTTATGTTCAAAGCTATGATTTCAAGGCATATATATTTGAAATTATTATGAATTTGGGAAAGGGATATTTATAAAGTAAATATGATATCATATTGATTTGGGTTTTAAAAATAAAAATGATATCGTATTTATAGTTTTGAAATGGATATTATATTCTGGTTTTAAAGTACAAATTATTTTGAAAAGACCGTGGTGTTATAATAACGTTGGGTTATTGAAGAGACCGGGATCGGAAGTTGTCACACTCTCTGCCAACTCCGAAAACCACTATAACAACCGTATACGCGGTGGAGATTCCAGAATGAAGTAGGATGGCGGTGGCGTTTCCTTTGAGGTAAATACGTGGACCCGACTCCCGTGAGTTGGCATAAGGTGGCTAAAACAGGAGCGATTCCTGAGCCAATGAGGTCATTCCTCTGATCGAACGAACTCCTTCGATATTATACTCTGACTTTTGGATTGATTCGGTGGCCACTTTTGATTTCTTTGATTTTTGGAGGTGTTGTTCGAGGTGGGCTGTAGTAGCTGCTACGCGTTACCACCAGCCCAGATAGCAATTAGTATATCTACCCTGGCATTGCCTAGTTGTGCCGTGTCACCTACCCTAGCGCGCCTTATACGATTTTGTTTTGTACCATACCTATGGAGTGCCCTCTGACGACGCCCAGTACGGGGGAGATTACGGTACTGTATAGACTATGGGAATATATCTGTGTTAAGGGCTATATGGGCAACCCCTTAACGCTATTTAAAAGTAAGTTTATTTTACAAATAGACACTATTATAATAGCGAAATATACTACATAGTAAATAGTTTAACGGATCCTTAAGAGATGTGAATCCCGAGCATCTTTTAAGTTACTGCACTCATATTTATTTCAGTTGATTTAACTTACATAAGATCTTTTAGTTCTGACTTGAGTGTTTTGTCTTTTCAATTCGCTCGGGTCAGTCCGAACATTTCAGGATCGAAGACTTTAGCTCTGAAGGACGAAGACGGAGATTTCTATTATTATTATTTATTATATTCCACTACACCCCGTATTTCGCTGCATTGTTATTATTGGTATGTGTACTCTGATATATATTGTATAAGTATAATTAAATATTTTGTAAACAGCTTCATGAACTGTATATTTGATAATTATATTTTATCCTTCCGCTATGAGATTCTGTTTTCTTTTATTTCTTCTCGTTTTTCTTATTTACCCCATAACAATCCGCCCTTTTGTATGGTTTGAATTGGCACATGTGTCGATTTAAAGCATGCGAAAAGGCAGGACGTTACAATGTGGTATCAGAGCTTTGGTTTAGCGATAAACCTTAGCTTTGTGGGGTTTGACTCTTTATTAATAGGGTAGTAATTCCCTATGGGAGTAGCTGAGTGTATATATATGAGAGAGCGTATTTGTTAGTGTTATAAAAAGGTTTTAACATTGTGTTAATCTGTTTCATTTTGTATTTATAAATTCTGTTTGATGCATGGGACGCTATGACATCAATAAGAATTTTTGAACACTTAATAGGACAGACCGACATAATATTTGTTTTTAATATAGGTGAATGAAATAATTTTTCCTATTATATTTTCTATATATAAAACAAATTTTTTCTAATGATGTCTATATTTAGCTGCAATAGATTGGTTGTTAGGTAATAAAGTGTATAAATAATTATAAAAATAAGATTGAAAAATAAAATAAATGAAATTTGAAAATTTAGGGCTTAAGTTCCGAGGTTTTGAAATTTCTTTCGAATAAATTTTGGAATATAATAATATTGTTTATAAGTATTTTCTGATATAAATATTTTAATATAATTCGAAAGAATTGTTTTAAAGAAAATTTTGGAGAAAATAAGTTTTGTACTTTCCTCTCTGTCGCTGGAAAATAATTACGGTGATGGCGGCCGCATCATCGACTTTCATTTTCGAGTTTCGAAGGGGAAGGCCACTGTAGTAGTTTTACAGCAGATTCATTTTTGATAAAAAAATAATATAAAATTTTGAATTATTTTCAATATAATTAGGGATATATAAGTTGTAAGAATATATTTATCTATTAATTTAACATAATTTGAAATTTAACCCGGTATTAAATTCTTAAATTTTCGTTAATTAATTGTTTCAATTATTGCAGTGGAATAAAAGGTAAAAATTTATTGAACAATGAATTAATTAAAAGAAATGAGAAAACTTGTATATACATTCTTTAAAAGCATATATATCACTTACCAAATATTAAAAGTTGAAATGTTTAATAAGAAATGTAATGGAAATTGTGCAGTAAAAGTATGTAATGAAAATGTTCAATAAATTGCTTTTATTTATTAGAATTGGTGGTATATAGTTATAAACTTAAGTTTAAATTGAAAAGACTACAAATTAAAATAGAAAAGTGAGTATTGTAAATGGAATTTAGTAATAAAATAAATGATAAATAAATGAAATGAAGTAGTATAAATGAATGGTAATGAACTTAAGTAAACAGTTGAAGCTATTTATAAATAAAATTAGTAGAAAAATGAATACTGTAATAAATAAATGAGGACATTCACTAATAAATGAATGAATAATTATAACGAAATAAAAGGTACTGGCATGACTGAGTTAATGGAATTGAATAATTGTAAGTAATAAGTAAAAATAAATGAAGCAGACATTTAATGACTAAATGTAAATTAAAAAGATAAATCAGTGTATAAATAAAAAGAAAATCAAACAACAAAGGTATGAAATGAAATTAATAATAAGTTAAGTTGATTGTTCTTTGGATTTGTTGTTGTTTAGTTGATAGTTGTTTGGGCAAGGATACTTTAAAATTGGATTTGGGTGAATGAATAATCTATTTAGTTTTATCTAAGACCGTTGAGTAAATGATGCGCTAGTAGTTTATTCTTCATTCCGTACAATTTAAAGGTTCTGAACCCGAACAACAAACTATTTGTTTGATTGAATGGTTGCTTTGTATTTGTTGTGTATGCTATTTGTTGAAATTGATGGTTGTTGTATTGATTTGTTGTTAGTGATTGAAACCACATAAATATTTCACTTCATATAAATTGTTAACCCTTTGGATTTTATAAGTGAAATGCAGTTTATGGAAGCAATTGCTACTGCTTTTGGTTTCATAAATTAAGCGAAAATTGCCCGACAAATAGGTATGTTGCGGATTACGGTTTGTAGGGCTATTTTATATATTTTTCCGGGTTGGGATATAATATTTTGGATAATATATGTAATATAATTTTTATATTTGACATTATATTCTCCCGAGCCTCTCCGTACAAAGGAGACTCTGCCAAAGTTTTCCGTAAATTTTTGGACTTAGAAATTATTTTCAAATCTTTTTTCCAAACTTTATTTATTTAAGTATAAAAAGATATAATGATTATAAAATGGGTATATTTTATTTAAAGTAATACATTTTGTAAATTATTGTTTATAAGTTAATATTTTGAATAAGATGTATTGTTTATTTAAATTCTTCCTTCTCCCTTCTTTTTCCTTTTCGGGAACGAAAAGTTTTGAGTGGGGAGAGTGTAACGATCCGTAAATTTCATTGATTTAGTTTGGGTGAATTAATGAGTTTTTGTAATTAAATTTAGTAGAAATGAAAACTTTATAAACTAATATTGAAATGAACGCTAAAATAAAATATATAAATGGTGACTTAAAACCTATTTACTAGCAATTTGAATAAATTTCAATAAATGAGATGGGGTAAGTATTATACCTGGATATAAATTCAGTTAAAAGCAATTTATTTAATATGTTAATGTAAAGTTAGAAAATATTGGAATCAACGATAATTCCATTCATACTTGTAAGCAGTTATTATAAGTTGCATGTTGAAATGGTTGATTGAATTGGGGTTTAAAATTTAATTTAAATGGAAAAATATAAAGGTTTTCAATAACGGAAATTTAGGTGATAAAGTCAGAACAAGTTGATAAATAATAACCAAAATAAGGGAATAGTATTAATGTAAAAAAAAGTTGAAACAAATTGGATATAGAGAAATAAATGTAGGCATTTAATAAATAAATTAATGTGGATTTCAATAAAGGATAATTGAATAAAAGTCAACGTTCCCTAAGTAATCATATTTTTTCTGCAAAGTAATACTTAATTGATTGAATGTGATTACGAAATTTTAAATTTGTGTATATACGAAATTTTAAACGGTAATTGTTATGTAATAAACCTATAAAGGCAAGTAAATAAAATAGGTAACAATCTATATGTTGTTTATTTCATTTAGTATGATAAATAAAAATTTGGGAATCAGATCTCAATTTAGGGAAGTTAAGATGTACGTTAATTTGAAATAAAATCTAATAAATATTACATTAATATGAAATGTAGTACAAATGGTTGGGGATTGTCAAATTTGGTAAAAAGGGATTGGACTTAGGAAATTTTGTTAATTGAATTTAAAACCTTAATTAATACGCGTAATTGACAAGATTCATATTTTTAAATATAACCGTTGATATAAATCTAAGATGTATATAGAAGTTTCAGTGTAATGAAATGTAAAAAAATGTTAAGTATGCTTATGGGATAATGATTGTTTTAATAATAAGAATGGAAATCAACATTTATTTATTTATTTGAATTTTTCAAATGATTGTTTTAATAATAAGAATGGAAATCCAATTTGGTTTAAGAGTTTACAAATGCATTTGACTTTTAATTTGATAAATCAAAACAATTTTTTTATATATATATTAAAAGAATGTTTAATTATAGATCCATGATTTAAACTCTTAAACCAAATTGGATTTTTTTTTTTTTAGAACTGAAAGTTTATATACATATAATTTGCATTTGTGTTGAAACAAAAATATTGTATACACATATTGTCACTTTATCTTGAATTGAATATATCATGAAATATGAGTACTTTGTTGAATAAATTATTTGTTCTTAATCTAATAAATTATAATAGAAGTTTACATATGCTTAACAATTTTTCGATAATAAATCTAAGCTTTGATTTTGATTACAACAATATTTAAATTTGTTACCTAATTTATTATCTCAAATGTCCTTATTTAAGGATCTTAAAGGTTTGCTACTATATTGCTTAATCTGTCGTGTTCCACTTTTGTTTTGTTAAAAATTTAAATAAATTTCATTAAGTTAAAAAGGTTTAATTTATATGCATTTTTGAATTCAAGTATACATAAGTTTACAAATGCATTAGACAATTTAATGTGGTATGGAAGTATGCTTTGAATTAATTAATAAGCTTTGGTTTAATCTTTATACACACATGTATGTGTGTTTGTGTGCATGTGTATACATATAAACATTTAATGTATTAATTTCAAATTGCTAAAGCATGATTTAAATTTTATTATTATTATTATTATTATCAAACAATTTAAAAGTGAGGTAATACTATATACATATTAATTTATTGTTTGTTGTTTATGCTTTCTAGTCATAATAAACTTGCATGATAATTAAATGTCGTATTAATAAAACTGGCTAAAGTGGAAAAGTGGAATTAATCAACGTCGTCACTGTTATCCCATTTTTGGTCAATACTGGAATATCAACAAATTGGCAAGGAATTATGGATATCAGGATTGGAGATCGGTTGGAATCAAGGCTACGATCGATATCATTAAAATTTGGTTGAACTCCGATCGGGACGAAATTAATTGGATATGATGATAAGGATTAGGAAAGGCTATGTTTCAAATTTCAGGTTAATCGGAGTTCGTATGGAGAAGTTATGATCGATTCAAGGTAGGAAAGGCATGTTGTTCGAATCGATCAAGGGTAGCACTCACTTCGAATCGATACACTTCGTATCGATCGACCTGGGTTCGACACTGCTACTTCGTATCAATCGAAGGCAAGGCACAGGGATGGTTCGAATCGATACACTTCGTATCGATCAGTATGGTTTCGGCCTGGTGAACTTCGTATCGATCAGGTAAGAAGGATAAATGGATTTCGGCCCAATGGCAATGGACCCAAAAATGGATAGGTTCGAATCAATCGCGACAAAGCATAATGCTTTGAATCCATGAGGTCAAGGAGAGTTCGAATCGATCAGATTAGGGTATGTTCGAATCGATGGTGTAAACGAGATCGATTCGAAGCATGCTCCTGGGACCGATTCGAAGAAGATCGATGGAACACGAGAAGTATACATTGGGGGACGACTTCATGGATTCGAAGAAGAGGAAGTCGACTTCATGGATTCGAAGAGGAGGTGGATTCGAAACAATGGAATCAAAGGAGGTGGGTTTGGAGCATGGATTTGAAGGAAGTGGACTCGAAGAAGGATTCGAAGCAATGGACTCGAAGGAGGATTCAAAGCAATGGATTCGAAGGAGATGGATTCGAAGGAGGTGGGTTCGAAGCATGGGTTCGAACCAGGCAGAGCACACAGAGCTTTGAATTTGAATCGATCATATCTTCCAAACCGTTGATCCAAATGCTATGAAATTTTCAGAGAAGCTTACATACATGTTGAAGAATGTTCTCACCAAATTTCACCTTGATTGGACATTTCCTTGATCGATTCGAAGTGAGGGTCGAATCGATCCTGATGTGGGCCCGGACCTCCAGATTTCGGGCGAGTGGGCCCCCTCACGTGCCTGAAGCGGTCTTCTCGGATTTTAGGAGAAATATCAGCCTCCTACGCTTATAAATAGAGCCCCTGGTCATTCAGAAAAGGGGTCGGAGATTCTAGAGAGAGAAAGGACGCTTGGACGCTGCCAGAATCATTCCATATCATCATTGCTGCTATTTATTTCAAGTTTTGGACGTTGTAACTGCTGTAATCATCTGTAATCATCAAGGATAATCAATAAAATGATAAAAACTTTGGAGTGGACGTAGGCCGGAGGTAGCCGAACCACTATAAAACTTGTGTCTCTGTTCTTTACTTTGGGATTACTGTTTAATATTTGCTGAGATCTGAGATTTGTGTTTGAATATTATTGATTTATATTCATACACTGGTGCTTTCACGGTATTCGGGGTTTGTGACCAATTTTAGCCCAAACACTTTGGTGCTTTCACTGAGAAGGACTAGCACCCGCTACATCGGATTTGGAGTTTGGATTTGAAGAGGTTCGCGGAGTTTCGATTTGAAAACAATGACTAGGCAAAACAGTAGAAGGCAAAGGGCTGAGCGAAGCCAACAGGAAGGAAGTCAACAAGCATCCTCCGGAGCTGGGGAAGGACAGGCTTCAATCTACATAACTCGGGATGAAATGGAGGCTATGGCAAATTCTTTGCAAGAGAGATTATTGAAGAGCCAACAGGAAATGATGCAAACTTTCTTTGAGCAAATGAGAGCTGCAGGGATGCAAAACTTAGGAACAGCTACAGCCGCTATGGATGCAGGACAGGGGACTAGGGTTGTGGAACCCAATGGAGGACGAGATACGGAGTCAGAAGGCAATCAACAAGGGCCTGGGGGCAGGCCCACAGGATCCAACACAGGAGGACCTTTGGGAGGAGTTCAACAGGCTAGAGCTAACGTTGCTGCTAGTGAACCACACGAGGAATATGTGCCGGAATTCCCTCGGGGGCATGGAGGGCAACCCCCAACAGACAATACCGGATTAGTAGAAATCATCAGAAGAACTGTGCGAGGTGGTTTGACCAACAGAGACTTGGAAGGAGTGGATAGGAGTCCGTTCGCTCAGGAAATAAGGATGGCTCAGAATCCACCTAAGTTCAAGCTACCGAGCGTGGAGGTATATGATGGAAAGGCAATTCAACAGATCACGTGATGAGGTACACCAGACACATGGAGGTGCTGGGGGCATCGGAGGAAGTGATGGCCCGATGCTTCCCTTTGTATTTGACGGACTTAGCTGCGATGTGGTTTAGGCAGCTGGAAGAAGGATCTATCAGGACTTGGAGGGAATTAGAGGAAAGGTTTTTGGGGCAGTTTCGGGTTCATGTCAAGAGACCGAAGAACGTAATGACATTGACATCGGTAAAGCAAAGGACGGACGAATCGCTTAGAGCTTTTCTAACTCGATTCAGTGCGGCAGTCGCTTCGGTGGATCGGCCTGATCCATCGATGGTTTTAATGGCAGCAGTATCAGGAGTCAGGGAGAACTCGGATTTCAAGGTATCTCTGATACGAGATCCCCCACAAGATCTCGACGAATTCTTTCACAAGGCAGAAAGGTTCCTTCGGCAAGAAGATGCAAGTACGGATTTAAAGTTGAAAAAGGTTAGTGCAATCGAGGTTGGAGCAGTATCCAGCGGTGGTTCGGATAAAGACAAAGGAAAAAGGAAATTGGATGATGATTCTAGAAATGCTAGGAAGCGATGGAAGGATCCAAAGTTTTCCACATACACAGGATTGAACGAGACGCTGGAGCGGATATACATGGATACTCGGAATCGCCTTCCCTACCGGAGGCCAGCCAGGAGAGAGCCTTCTGAACGAGAGAGGGCATCAGGGAGGCATTGTCTCTTCCATGACTTAGACGGACATGACACCAACAGCTGCAGGCACTTGAAGGATATAATCGAGAAGCATGTAAGGAATGGACAGTTACGGCAATACGTCGGAACACGGAACGCAACGATGGAGCAGGAGCAACCACCGACCACCTCACGCCGTGATGATGTGAGGCCCAGGGACGATGGTCGATTGATCATCCATTGACCAGGATAATATGGAATAAGTGGCGAGCTATTAGCAAGCAACCAAGTCATTTACACATGTACGGGGACGGAGATAGCCCCTAGGCATGCTCTGAATGATGATAAACTGCAATGTTATGGTTTGTGAAACCTATCTTTTGCTTTTGGATTGGACACTGCTTTTCTTTTTGGATTTTGGTTTTGGAGTTTGGATCGAGCTCCTGGTTTTGCTTTCTTTTGATTTTGATTTTTCTTTGGATGATTGTTTTCGGTTTTGGATGCGGGTTTGGTTTTCTGGTTTTCTGGTTTTGGATTTGGATTTTTGGGTTTGGATGTTGGATTGGATTTTGATTGGATTTTCATCTGGTTTTTGATGAATGGTCGTCGGGTATGGATTATGCCTGGCAAGGGGTGAGTCACTTTGCCCGAACGTGGTAAATTGACTCATTCAGGTCGCCGAGTATGGACTATGCTTGGCAAGGGTCCGGAGTGACCAGGATTCGGCCTAGGACTTAGGCCCTGTATTATCAATTGTTATTTCAGGTCGTTGAGTATGGACTATGCTCAACAAGGGTCCGGAGAGACCAGGATTCGGCTTAGGACTTAAGCCATGGCCTAGCTCAACATCTAGGGACACTGGACCAAGGTCGTCAAGTGTGGATTGCGCTTGGCAGGAACCCGGAGAGGTTAGCTCAACGTCCAGGGACACTGGACCAAGGTCGTCAAGTGTGGATTGCACTTGGTAGGAACCCGGAGAGGTTAGCTCAACGTCCAGGGACACTGGACCACGGTCGTCAGGTATGGATTACGCTTGGCAAGAACCCGGAGAGGTTATGGATTCAGATATCGACCCGGAGAGGTCCTGGATCTGGTTACTGGCTATTGGATAAGGATGGATTAGGACTCGGCTGGCGAGTTCGAATGGATATGGAATTGGCTAAGGCTTCGGTTATGGGATTTGGAATTAGACATCAACTCGGAACGGTAAAGGATGATATGCTCTGGCAATATGGCTATGGACTTCGGATATTGAATTCAGGACTATTCAAAACACACCTTGTTATCACAAGGCATGTTTTGGGGGGCAAAGTGTTATCCCATTTTTGGTCAAAACTGGAGTATCAACAAATTGGCAAGGAATTATGGATATCAGGATTGGAGATCGGTTGGAATCAAGGCTACGATCGATATCATCAAAATTTGGTTGAACTCCGATCGGGACGAAATTAATTGGAGATGATGATAAGGATTAGGAAAGGCTATGTTTCAAATTTCAGGTTAATCGGAGTTCGTATGGAGAAGTTATGATCGATTCAAGGTAGGAAAAGCATGCTGTTCGAATCGATCCAGGGTAGCACTCACTTCGAATCGATACACTTCGTATCGATCGACCTGGGTTCGACACTGCTACTTCATATCAATCGAAGGCAAGGCACAGGGATGGTTCGAATCGATACGCTTCGTATCGATCAGTATGGTTTCGGCCTGGTGAACTTCGTATCGATCAGGTAAAAAGGATAAATGGATTTCGGCCCAATGGCAATGGACCCAAAAATGGATAGGTTCGAATCAATCACGACAAAGCATAATGCTTTGAATCCATGAGGTCAAGGAGAGTTCGAATCGATCAGATTAGGGTATGTTCGAATCGATCGGTGTAAACGAGATCGATTCGAAGCATGCTCCTGGGACCGATTCGAAGAAGATCGATGGAACACGAGAAGTATACATTGGGGGACGACTTCATGGATTCGAAGAAGAGGAAGTCGACTTCATGGATTCGAAGAGGAGGTGGATTCGAAGAGGAGGTGGATTCGAAATAATGGAATCAAAGGAGGTGGGTTTGGAGCATGGATTCGAAGGAAGTGGACTCGAAGAAAGATTCGAAGCAATGGACTCGAAGGAGGATTCAAAGCAATGGATTCGAAGGAGATGGATTCGAAGGAGGTGGGTTCGAAGCATGGGTTCGAACCAGGCAGAGCAAACGGAACTTTGAATTTGAATCGATCATATCTTCCAAACCGTTGATCCAAATGCTATGAAATTTTTACAGAAGCTTACATACATGTTGAAGAATGTTCTCACCAAATTTCACCTTGATTGGACATTTCCTTGATCGATTCGAAGTGAGGGTCGAATCGATCTTGATGTGGGCCCGGACCTCCAGATTTTGGGCGAGTGGGCCCCCTCACGTGCCTGAAGTGGTCTTCCTGGATTTTAGGAGAAATATCAGCCTCCTACGCTTATAAATAGAGCCCCTGGTCATTCAGAAAAGGGGTCGGAGATTCTAGAGAGAGAAAGGACGCTTGGACGCTGCCAGAATCATTCCATATCATCATTGCTGCTATTTATTTCAAGTTTTGGACGTTGTAACTGCTGTAATCATCTATAATCATCAAGGATAATCAATAAAAGGATAAAAACTTTGGAGTGGACGTAGCCGGAGGTAGCCGAACCACTATAAAACTTGTGTCTCTGTTCTTTACTTTGGGATTACTGTTTAATATTTGCTGAGATCTGAGATTTGCGTTTGAATATTATTGATTTGTATTCATACACTGGTGCTTTCACGGTATTCGGGGTTTGTGACCAATTTTGGCCCAAACAGTCACCTTTTATCTCCTTCCCTATTAGATCCTTATGTGATTGCATCTACATTTATTCTTGTTTATTCCTATATATTGTCACCAATTAATCATACTTGATATATGTTTTGCAATTCTGACACACATTTAAAGTATGAATATATATGATGTATTCAAACTTTTCTATATCTAGCACTTAATTAATTTAGTATCAAACAAATAAAAAGTGACATTTATTTTTGTCCCTCCACATTCATTCCCTTTCTAATTAATAATTACCTCTTTTTAATACCTGCTACTTTTAAAAAAAGGCTGTTCATATTTACTATATTTCAATACCAAGTTTGTTCATATTTATTTTATTTCTAATTAATAGCAGCCTCTCCTTTCAAAGCTCTTTGTCCCTAAACCTCACTCTAACCTTATAAATACGATATGATGCAAATGAAACTCTAGCCTCCATTCAAACCTTCTTCTTTTCTTTTTTTTTCAAATCTACTTATTGTATATCATTTTAATTTTTCCTTCCTCTTCAAATATTCTTCTTCTCAAGTTTTATTCTATTTCAAACTTTCTTTTTTCTTTTCAAATCTTGATCTTCTCTACAATTTTTAGTTCTTTTTATTTCAATCCTTTTCTTTTTCAAATTCTTCCTTTTCAAATCTTTTCCAAACCTTTTAAAAATACATACATAAATACATATATATATTAATATAATAAGGAGGGAAATTAAAGTAAATCAAAATAAAAGAAAAATTACGGAACAAAACTAACAATCAAGAAGAAGACTAAGGAAACATAGAGCGAAGCGATTGATTAGAAGTCTATTATTTCCAGATTCGTATAAAGGTGAGTGTTTTAACCTACTCACAACTTCTAAGATTTCTTATGTTTGTTAAATTGATTTGTGATGTGTTTAGAAATTTATTTATAGCTGTTTGGCATATATTTCATCATTATCTCAGTAAATTTGCATTCATATAATTTACTTGTTATTTAATTCATTTTTGCATATAAACTGCCAGTTAGAATTTTAGTTAAATTTATTATTGCATATAAACTGCTAGTTAAATTTATTTATTATTGCATATAAACTACAGTTAAACAGTTATTTAATTCATTATTGAAAAATTAACTGTCAGTAATTAATTAATATTTATTGATGTGATTGTTTGAATTGGATGATAAATTGATAAATGTTTGATGATTGATATGATGGATGAATGGATGTTGTATTTATATTGTATAAACTGCAAGTTATTATGCATTTTCATTTCATTCGGGATTGCGGTTTGAAATGATGTACAACCGCATTTTTATTTTTAAATTACGGATTGAAATGATAAACATCTATATCACTTGACCATAGGATAGGAAATCATATACAGGCACCGCGGTATATATATATAATTATTTTTGAAATGATTTTCTATGGTTTTGGAAAGAATACGGTTTAATAAATATTAAATTTTGATATATATATATATAGATAGTAAAATTCTTGAATTTAGCTATGTATAAATTTATTTCGAATTTTAAAACAAGCTAAATAATGAAGTTGGTTTCGTTTGTATGATATGGTTAAGAATATATTTGAAATTCTATTGTATATAGAGTTTATAATAACTGAAATAAAAGTAAGGTTGAAGATAAATGTGAATATGATTTGAATTGAAGTATTTAAGAATTTTTCCTCGAAAAATTTGGTTTGAAATGCAAATAAATTAAGATTTAAAAGGTATGATCTTATAACTTGATTTTTGATTAGAGGATTTAAATGAATATTAAATTTATTGAAAGAACATTATCAAGTTAATTTAATTAAAAGAATATCCTGTTATTGAAGTTTAAGGGTTTTCTTAAGTAATATTTGTTTTATTAAGTAAACATTTCAAATCTTGATAATAGGGATTTGATTTGATATATATTAAATTTTCAAAGAATCCATTTTGAATTAGTGGAATGTTTAAAGATTGAAATATATGAACCATAAAGTTTTAGAATATAGAATATGTAAGCTTTGAAATATATGGGACTAAAAATGGTTTATTTGGAAGTTCAAATGGATATTGGGAATTTATTGTGAAATTTAAAGAAGCCGTTTTATTTTATAAAGTAATATAGTATTTGAACCATTAAGTATTAAAAGTTATGTTTAAAGCTATGGTTTCAAGGCATATATATTTGAAATTATTATGAATTTGGGAAAGGGATATTTATAAAGTAAAAATGATATCATATTGATTTGGGTTTTAAAAATAAAAATGATATCGTATTTATAGTTTTGAAATGGATATTACATTCTGGTTTTAAAGTATAAATTATTTTGAAAAGACCGTGGTGTTATAATAACGTTAGGTTATTTAAGAGACCGGGATCGGAAGTTGTCATACTCTCTGCCAACTCCGAAAACCACTTTAACAACCGTATACGCGGTAAAGATTCCAGAATGAAGTAGGATGGTGGCGGCGTTTCCTTTGAGGTAAATACGTGGACCCGACTCCCATGAGTTGGCATAAGGTGGCTAAAACAGGAGCGATTCCTGGGCCAATGAGGTCATTCCTCTGATCGAACGCACTCCTTCGATATTATACTCTGACTTTTGGATTGATTCGGTGGCCACTTTTGATTTCTTTGATTTTTGGAGGTGTTGTTCGTGGTGGGCTGTAGTAGCTGCTACGCGTTACCACCAGCCCGGATAGCAATTAGTATATCTACCCTAGCATTGCCTAGTTGTGCTATGTCACCTACCCTAGCGCGCCTTATACGATTTTGTTTTGTACCATACCTATGGAGTGCCCTCTGACGACGCCCAGTACGGGGGAGATTACGGTACTGTATAGACTATGGGAATATATCTGTGTTAAGGGCTATATGGGCAACCCCTTAATGCTATTTAAAAGTAAGTTTATTTTACAAATAGACACTATTATAATAGCGAAATATACTACACAGTAAATAGTTTAACGGATCCTTAAGAGATGTGAATCCCGAGCATCTTTTAAGTTACTGCACTCATATTTATTTCAGTTGATTTAACTTACATAAGATCTTTTAGTTCTGACTCGAGTGTTTTGTCTTTTCAATTCGCTCGGGTCAGTTCGAACGTTTCAGGACCGAAGACTTTAGCTCTGAAGGACGAAGACGGAGATTTCTATTATTATTATTTATTATATTCCACTACACCCCGTATTTCGCTGCATTGTTATTATTGGTATGTGTACTCTGATATATATTTTATAAGTATAATTAAATATTTTGTAAACAGCTTCATGAACTGTATATTTGATAATTATATTTTATCCTTCCGCTGTGAGATTCTGTTTTCTTTTATTTCTTCTCGGTTTTCTTATTTACCCCATAACAACCCGCCCTTTTGTATGGTTTGAATTGGCACATGTGTCGATTTAAAGCATGCGAAAAGGCAGGACGTTACAATGTGGTATCAGAGCTTTGGTTTAGCGATAAACCTTAGCTTTGTGGGGTTTGACACTTTATTAACAGGGTAGTAATACCCTATGGGAGTCGTTGAGTGTATATATATGAGAGAGCGTATTTGTTAGTGTTATAAAAAGGTTTTAACATTGTGTTAATCTGTTCCATTTTGTATTTATAAATTCTGCTTGATGCATGGGACGCTATGACATCAATAAGGATTTTTGAACACTTAATAGGACAGACCGACATAATATTTGTTTTTAATATAGGTGAATGAAATAATTTTGCCTATTATATTTTCTATATATAAAATAAATTTTTTCTAATGATGTCTATATTTGGCTGCAATAGATTGGTTGTTAGGTAATAAAGTGTATAAATAATTATAAAAATAAGATTGAAAAATAAAATAAATGAAATTTGAAAATTTAGGGCTTAAGTTCCGAGTTTTGAAATTTCTTTCGAATAAATTTTGGAATATAATAATATTGTTTATAAGTATTTTCTGATATAAATATTTTAATATAATTCGAAAGAATTGTTTTAAAGAAAATTTTGGAGAAAATAAGTTTTGTACTTTCCTCTCTGTCGTTGGAAAATAATTTCGGTGATGGCGGCCGCATCATCGACTTTCATTTTCGAGTTTCGAAGGGGAAGGCCACTGTAGTAGTTTTACAGTAGATTCATTTTTGATAAAAAAATAATATAAAATTTTGAATTGTTTTCAATATAATTAGAGATATATAAGTTGTAAGAATATATTTATCTATTAATTTAAAATAATTTGAAATTTAACCCAGTATTAAATTCTTAAATTTCCGTTAATTTATTGTTCCAATTATTGTAGTGAAATAAAAGGTAAAAATTTATTGAACAATGAATTAATTAAAAGAAATGAGAAAACTTGTATAACTTTCAATTACATTCTTTATAAGCATATATATAACTTACCAAATATTAAAAGTTGAAATGTTTAATAAGAAATGTAATGGAAATTGTGCAGTAAAAGTATGTAATGAAAATGTTCAATAAATTGCTTTTATTTATTAGAATTGGTGGTATATATATATAAACTTAAGTTTAATTTGAAAAGACTACAAATTAAAATAGAAAAGTGAGTATTGTAAATGGAATTTAGTAATAAAATAAATTATAAATAAATGAAATGAAGTAGTATAAATGAATGATAATGAACTTAAGTAAACAGTTGAAGCTATTTATAAATAAAATTAGTAGGAAAATGAATACTGTAATAAATAAATGAGGACATCCACTAATAAATGAATGAATAATTATAACGAAATAAAAGGAACTGGCATGACCTGAGTTAATGGAATTGAATAATTGTAAGTAATAAGTAAAAATAAATGAAGCAACATTTAATGACTAAATGTAAATTAAAAAGATAAATCAGTGTATAAATAAAAAGAAAATCGAACAACAAAGGTATGAAATGAAATTAATAATAAGTTAAGTTGATTGTTCTTTGGATTTGTTGTTGTTTAATTGATAGTTGTTTGGGCAAGGATACTTTAAAATTGGATTTGGGTGAATGAATAATCTATTTAGTTTTATCTAAGACCGTTGAGTAAATGATGCGCTAGTAGTTTATTCTTCATTCCGTACAATTTAAACGTTTTGAACCCGAACAACAAATTATTTGTTTGATTGAATGGTTGCTTTGTATTTGTTGTGTATGCTGTTTGTTGAAATTGATGGTTGTTGTATTGATTTGTTGTTAGTGATTGAAACCACTTAAATATTTCACTTCATATAAATTGTTAACCCTTTGGATTTTATAAGTGAAATGCAGGTTATGGAAGCAATTGCTACTGCTTTTGGTTCCATAAATTAAGCGAAAATTGCCCGACAAATAGGTACGTTTCGGATTACGGTTTGTAGCGCTATTTTATATATTTTTCCGGGTTGGGATATAATATTTTGGATAATATATGTAATATAATTGTTATATTTGATATTATATTTTCTCCCGAGCCTCTCCGTACAAAGGAGACTCTGCCAAAGTTCTGTAAATTTTTGGACTTAGAAATTATTTTGAAAATGTTTTTCCAAACTTTATTTATTTAAGTATAAAAAGATATAATGATTATAAAATAGGTATATTTTATTTAAAGTAATACATTTTGTAAATTATTGTTTATAAGTTAATATTTTGAATAAGATGTATTGTTTATTTAAATTCTTCCTTCTCCCTTCTTTTTCCTTTTCGGGGACGAAAAATTTTGAGTGGGGAGAGTGTAACGACCTGTAAATTTCGTTGATTTAGTTTGGGTGAATTAATGAGTTTTTGTAATTAAATTTAGTAGAAATGAAAACTTTATAAACTAATATTGAAATGAACGCTAAAATAAAATATATAAATGGTGACTTAAAACCTATTTACTAGCAAGTTGAATAAATTTCAATAAATGAGATGGGGTAAGTATTATACCTGGATATAAATTCATTTAAAAGCAATTTATTTAATATGTTAATGTAAAGTTAGAAAATATTGGAATCAACGATGATTCCATTCATACTTGTAAGCAGTTATTATAAGTTGCATGTTGAAATGGTTGATTGAATTGGGATTTAAAATTTAATTTAAATGGTAAAATATAAAGGTTTTCAATAACGGAAATTTAGGTGATAAAGTCAGAACAAGTTGATAAATAATAACCAAAATAAGGGAATAGTATTAATGTAAAAAAAAGTTGAAACAAATTGGATATAGAGAAATAAATGTATGCATTTAATAAATAAATTAATGTGGATTTCAATAAATGATAATTGAATAAAAGTCAACGTTCTCTAAGTAATCATATTTTTGCTGGAAAGTAATACATAATTGATTGAATGTGATTACGAAATTTTAAATTTGTGTATATACGAAATTTTAAACGGTAATTGTTAAGTAATAAACCTATAAAGGCAAGTAAATAAAATAGGTAACAATCTATATATTGTTTATTTCATTTAGTATGATAAATAAAAATTTGGGAATCAGATATCAATTTAGGGAAGTTAAGATGTACGTTAATTTGAAATAAAATCTAATAAATATTACATTAATATGGAATGTAGTACAAATGGTTGGGGATTGTTCAATTTGGTAAAAATGGATTGGACTTAGGAAATTTTGTTAATTGAATTTAAAACCATAATTAATACGCGTAATTGGCAAGATTCACATTTTTAAATATAACCGTTGATATAAATCTAAGATGTATATAGAAGTATCAGTGTAATGAAATGTAAACAAATGTTAAGTATGCTTATGGGATAATGATTGTTTTAATAATAAGAATGGAAATCAACATTTATTTATTTATTTGAATTTTTATTATTGAATGAATTAATTTGACTTTTAATTTGATAAATCAAAAAAAAAATTATATATATATTAAAAGAATGTCTAATTATAGATCCATGTTTTAAACTCTTAAACCAAATTGGATTTTTTTTAGATCTGAAAGTTTATATACATATAATTTGCATTTGTGTTGAAACAAAAATATTGTATACACATATTGTCACTTTATCTTGAATTGAATATATCATGAAATATGAGTACTTTGTTGAATAAATTATTTGTTCTTAATCTAATAAATTATAATATAAGTTTACGTATTCTTAACAATTTTTCGATAATAAATCTAAGCTTTGATTTTGATTACAACAATATTTAAATTTGTTACCTAATTTATTATCTCAAATGTCCTTATTTAAGGATCTTAAAGGTTTGTTACTATATTGCTTAATCTGTCGTGTTCCACTTTTGTTTTGTTAAAAATTTAAAGAAATTTCATTAAGGTAAAAAGGTTTAATTTATATGTATTTTTGAATTCAAGTATACATAAGTTTACAAATGCATTAGACAATTTAATGTGGTATGGAAGTATGCTTTGAATTAATTAATAAGCTTTGGTTTATCTTTTTACACACATGTATGTGTGTTTGTGTGCATGTGTATACATATAAACATTTAATGTATTAATTTCAAATTGCTAAAGCATGATTTAAATTTTTTATTATTATTATTATTATCAAACAATTTAAAAGTTAGGTAATACTATATACATATTAATTTATTGTTTGTTGTTTATGCTTTCTAGTCATAATACAACTTGCATGATAATTAAATGTCGTATTAATAAAACTGGCTAAAGTGGAAAAGTGGAATTAATCAACGTTGTCACCTTTTATCTCCTACCCTATTAGATCCTTATGTTATTGCATCTACATTTATTCTTGTTCATTCCTATATATTGTCACCAATTAATCGTACTTGATATATGTTTAGCAATTCTGACACACAATTAAAGTATGAATATATATGATGTATTCAAACTTTTCTATATCTAGCACTTAATTAATTTAGTATCAAACAAATAAAAAGTGACATTTATTTTTGTCCCTCCACATTCATTCCCTTTCTAGTTAATAATTACCTCTTTTTAATACCTGCTACTTTTAAAAAAAGGCTGTTCATATTTACTATATTTCAATACCAAGTTTGTTCATATTTACTTTATTTCTAATTAATAGCAGCCTCTCTTTTCAAATCTCTTTGTCCCTAAACCTAACTCTAACCTTATAAATACGATATGATGCAAATGAAACTCTAGCCTCCATTCAAACCTTCTTCTTTTCTTTTTTTCAAATCTCCTTATTGTATATCATTTTAATTTTACCTTCCTCTTCAAATATTCTTCTTCTCAAGTTTTATTCTATTTCAAACATTCTTTTTTCTTTTCAAATCTTGATCTTCTCTACAATTTTCAGTTCTTCTTATTCTATCCTTTTCTTTTTCAAATCTTTTCCAAATCTTTTAAAAATACATACATAAATACATACATACATACATATATATATATATATATATATTAATATAATAAGGAGGGAAATTAAAGTAAATCAAAATAAAAGAAAAATTACGGAACAAAGCTAACAATCAAGAAGAATACTAAGGAAACGTAGAGCGAACCTATTGATTAGAAGTCTATTATTTCCAGATTCGTATAAAGGTGAGTGTTTTAACCTACTCACAACTTCTAAGATTTCTTATGTTTGTTAAATTGATTTGTGATGTGTTTAGAAATTTATTTATAGCTGTTTGGCATATATTTCATCATTATCTCAGTAAATTTGCATTCATATAATTTACTTGTTATTTAATTCATTTTTGCATATAAACTGCCAGTTAGAATTTTAGTTAAATTTATTATTGCATATAAACTGCTAGTTAAATTTATTTATTATTGCATATAAACTACAGTTAAACAGTTATTTAATTCATTATTGAAAAATTAACTGTCAGTAATTAATTAATATTTATTGATGTGATTGTTTGAATTGGATGATAAATTGATAAATTTTTGATGATTGATATGATGGATGAATGGATGTTGTATTTATATTGTATAAACTACAAGTTATTATGCATTTTCATTTCATTCGGGATTGCGGTTTGAAATGATGTACAACCGCATTTTTATTTTTAAATTGCAGATTGAAATGATAAATATCTATATCACTTGACCATAGGATAGGAAATCATATACAGGCACCGCGGTATATATATAAAATTATTTTTGAAATGATTTTCTATGGTTTTGGAAAGAATACGGTTTAATAAATATTAAATTTTGATATATATATATATAGTAAAATTCTTGAATCTAGCTATGTATAAATTTGTTTCGAATTTTAAAATAACCTAAATAATGAAGTTGATTTCGTTTGTATGATATGGTTAAGAATATATTTGAAATTCTATTGTATATAGAGTTTATAATAACTCAAATAAAAGTAAGGTTGAAGATAAATGTGAATATGATTTGAATTGAAGTATTTAAGAATTTTTCCTCGAAAAATTTGGTTTGAAATGCAAATAAATTAAGATTTAAAAGGTATGATCTTATAACTTGATTTTTGATTAGAGGATTTAAATGAATATTAAATTTATTGAAAGAACATTATCAAGTTAATTTAATTAAAAGAATATCCTATTATTGAAGTTTAAGGGTTTTCTTAAATAATATTTGTTTTATTAAGTAAACATTTCAAATCTTGATAATAGGGATTTGATTTGATATATATTAAATTTTCAAAGAATCCATTTTGAATTAGTGGAATGTTTAAAGATTGAAATATATGAACCATAAAGTTTTAGAATATATAATATGTAAGCTTTGAAATATATGGGACTAAAAATGGTTTATTTGGAGGTTCAAATGGATATTGGGAATTTATTGTGAAATTTAAAGAAGCTGTTTTTTTTATAAAGTAATATAGTATTTGAACCATTAAGTATTAAAAGTTATGTTCAAAGCTATGGTTTCAAGGCATATATATTTGAAATTATTATGAATTTGGGAAAGGGATATTTATAAAGTAAAAATGATATCATATTGATTTGGGTTTTAAAAATAAAAATGATATCGTATTTATAGTTTTGAAATGGATATTATATTCTGGTTTTAAAGTACAAATTATTTTAAAAAGACCGCGGTGTTATAATAACGTTGGGTTATTGAAGAGACCGGGACCGGAAGTTGTCATACTCTCTGCCAACTCAGAAAACCACTTTAACAACCGTATACGCGGTTGAGATTCCAGAATGAAGTAGGATGGTGGCGGCGTTTCCTTTGAGGTAAATACGTGGACCCGACTCCCGTGAGTTGGCATAAGGTGGCTAAAACAGGAGCGATTCCTGGGCCAATGAGGTCATTCCTCTGATCGAACGCACATCTTCGATATTATACTCTGACTTTTGGATTGATTCGGTGGCCACTTTTGATTTCTTTGATTTTTGGAGGTGTTGTTCGAGGTGGGCTGTAGTAGCTGCTACGCGTTACCACCAGCCCGGATAGCAATTGGTATATCTACCCTGGCATTGCCTAGTTGTGCCGTGTCACCTACCCTAGTGCGCCTTATACGATTTTGTTTTGTACCATACCTATGGAGTGCCCTCTGACATGGACTTGGACCATATTTGTAACAGTTCAACAAGAATGTGCCCAAGCCTAAAAATCCATTCTGGGTTCAACATTCTGGCATAAAAAAGAGCAACAAAACGCAACGGATTGAGCTCAAAATTGGTGATTTTATCTTTCAAACGAAAGAAGAATCATGCAATATGGATAAAATATGAGGAAGTTATGATGTCACAAAGTTGAACCTAGGCAGTGTTTTCACTGTAAAAATCTGGGCAAAAATATGCTCCGAGTCAAAGCTCGACTGCATAATTCTATAAGCTATATAGGTCGAAATCACTTGAAATTTGTTATCTTTCAAAAAAAAGAATTACGCAATTTCAGTAAGTAATGAAAGAGTTATGCTATCTCAAACATGGACTCAGGCCATGTTTATAGCAACTCAGAAAACACAATTTCTACCGGCAGAAAAACTGTGTTTTATTGATTTTGAAGCAACGGTTTGGACACACAAATGACAATATTTTTTAACCAAATTTCGCAGAAACAAATTTCAACCTGCAGGCTATAAGAAATCCGGTAACATTTCGTTGCCGGAATCAAAAGTTACAGGCTTCCAAAGTAGCAGTACAAAACTGATTTTGAACAGAAAAACAACAGCAAAAATGTACAAACATAGCTAACTTTTCACGGTTTCTTGCAATTTTGAGCTTGGATCAGCTACAATTTGTGAGTATTACAACTCATCTTGCTATATGAATGCAAAATCTTGGATTTACGAAGAAAGGCTGAAGCTTGGAGGTGAATATAGACCTCCAAGAACCTGTAAAGGAGGTAAACAATGCATGCAAGAACAAATAAACAACAAAATAGAAAAATATTCACTATAACAAGAAATTATTTGATGAAATTGGATGATTTGGAGTTCGTTACCTTTGATTTATCTCTATATTACAAAAAGACTTTAGTTTGGTGAATTTTAATTGAGAATTTGGTTGGATTTTGCAATTTGGAGGAAGGATTTTTATCTTTTTTTGTCTTTTACTGGTGGAAGAGAAAGATGAGTTGAGAAAAGTGAACGTACCCGTATTCCTTTATCTCACTTCTTCATTTACAGGCTAAGATTAATGGGCCAAAGGACCCAAAAAAGAAAATAAATTGGCTTAAGATAATTACTTAACACTTAACTTAAAAATATGTATATATATCACAAATACACAAAACAAAATGCACTTTTCTCTCAAGTTTTACGCAGAAAAATATGTAAGTTTGTATATTTGTAAAATAAAACATTTCCTACCATATAAAAAGATAAATTTATATTTTTAAAACGTTTTTATTAATAAAATTCTTTATTTTACATAAATGCACTATTTTCAAAAATAAATGCAAAAGTCTACATGTTTAACTTCTAAATTCAACAAAAATATTTTTCTTGCTTTGAAAAGTATAACTAACCATTCTAAACTCAAATTTGTAATTAAAACTCATTTTTACACCAAATTCCCTTGTTTATTTAAATAAAAACCCTTTAAAAAATCAAATACCTCTTTCAAATATTATTAAAAGATGTAACTGGTAATAATTAATGAAATTATTGCATTTTCACTGAATAAAACCCATTTCCCATCTATTATCAACCCGAACAAAATAAAATAGAGTTCAAAATTTAATTTTCACAATTTAATTCCAATTCTTTTGTTTATTTCAAATAAACAATATAAAATATGCAATTTTATTTTAATTTACAATATTAAATTATAACTACCATTATAATTTAATATTAATAGGTAACCTCCAAAACCAGGGTTGTTACAGACTCCCGCCATAACAAAATTGCATCCCCGCAATTCCTAGGGAAAAGTATGTATGCAACAATATACTTCACCACTTTAAAAAGATAAGAAAACAAGCTTGAGATGAAAGTAATTTCTCACCATTGCTGTGAGAAGCTAGAAAACTGGGATACGATCGCTCGATAAACTCCTTGGTTTCCCAAGTGTAGTCGTTTGTGTTAGCGGACCATTAGACTTCAACGAGCGGCACGTCCCTGTTTCAAAGGCGGCGCACCTCCGAAGCAAGTACGCGAATAGGCTGATGCACAATAGATAGGTCTGGTGAGATCTTAAGGTCCTGCAAATTAGGAGAATCGATGACAGATTCTGAATCTCGAAGACACTTTCAAAGCTGAGAGACATGAAACACATCATGAATGCCAGATAAATGAGCTGGAAGCAAAGTCAATAAGCTATAGGGCCTATACGCTCAGTAGTAAAAAACAGTTCTGTAAAGCGAGGGGCCAATTTTCCAGTCGTACTGAATCGCATAACCCCCTTCAAAGAAGAAACCCAAATGAAAACCAAATCACCAACAGATAACTTGAGAGGCTTCCTACGGTTGTCCGCGTAGGACTTATGGCAGCTCAATGCCTCTTTCATCCTCTACCGAATAAGAATAAGCTGCTCAGAAGAATCATGAATATAATCAGGACAAGACCATGCTTCTCTCTAGATTCCAACCAACATGAAGGTGATCGACATGGCCTTCCGTAAAGAGCTTCGAAAGGAGCCATATCGATACTGGACTGAAAGCTATCATTGTAGGGGAATTCCATAAGAGGTAGGTGATCTTCCCAACTACCACCAAAATTTAAGATGCAAGCATGGAGCAAATCCTCAAGAATATTATTCACCCGTTCAGTCCGCCGTCAGACTGTGGATGATAAGTTGTGCTGAAGTTAAGCTTTATCCCCAAAGCTTGCTGAAGGCTGGACCAGAAATGACTCGTGAATAAAGGATCACGATCGTAGACAATAGAAGTAGGAACACCATAAAGTCTCATGATTTCTTTGATATATAACTTAGCCTGATGAGAAGCACTCCTATTAGACTTAATAGGAATGAAGTGATCAGACTTAGAGAGGCGGTCAACAATAACCCAAATGCTAGAATGACCCGATCTCGAACGAGGTAGGCCGTCGATGAAATCCATAGAAATCTGATCCTATTTCCACAATGGAATCTCTAGAGGCTGAAGCAGACCAGAAGGGCGCTGATGTTTGGCTTTGATACATTGACAAGTCATGCAATTACTCACATAACTCGCCACATCTCACTTCATGCCTTCCCAATAATAAAGGCAATGCATATCGGCATACATCTTACTACTGCCAGGATGAATGGTATACTTAGAATGATGACAGTCATCGAGAATGTTATGCCTAAATGTAGAATCAGAAGGCAGAACAAGACGGTTCTTCTTGCGAATACACCCATGAGAATCAATGCTGAAATCCCTTAATTCTTCGTCACGTGACTCGGACTCACAAATATGGATAAGGTGAACAAGTTCAGGATCACGCTGCTGAGCATCGGTAATACGATCCAATAAGCTAGGTCGAGCTTCCAAACTGAATAATAAGATATAAGAATTAGAAGATGGAGCTCGATCACGAATATCACAAAGGGATAAGGTCTCAAGAACATCCCACTCGGCTAGCATCAAAGAAACAACTACCGAATGTTTACGACTAAGCGCATCAGCAACACGATATCCCTTACCAGGAGTATACTGAATATTGAAATCATAGGAGGCAAGGAACTCGAGCCAACGCTATTACCTCATATTGAGCTCCTTTTGTGAGAATGGATATTTCAAGGGCTTGTGATCGGTGTAAAGAATGAAGTGCTCGCCTAACAGATAATGTCGCCAAATCTTCAAAGCGAAGATGATAGCAGCTAACTCAAGGTCATGAGTGGAATAGCAGACTTCATTCGGACGTAGTTTCCTAGAAGCATAAGCAACTACCCGATCCTTCTGCATAAGCACGGCACCGAGGCTACACCTACTATCATCAGTGTACACAACAAGATCTCGATTTCCTTCGGGAACCACTAGAATAGGAACATTAGTGAGAAGCTCCTTCAACTGCTGAAAAGAAGCTTCACACTTTTCGGACCAAATAAATCGAATGCCTTTCTGAGTAAGGCTGGTGAGAGGAAGATAATATGGGAGAAATCCTTAATGAACCAGCGATAATAACCTGCCAATCCAAAGAAGCTACGAATCTCATGAACATTCTAGGCCTCTTCCAATTATGGATGGATTCGATCTTTGAAGGATCGACTGAAATGTCTTCGGAAGAAACAACGTGACCTAAGAACTTAACCTTATTCTCCCAGAAATGGCACTTGGAGAATTTGGCTTTAAGTTGATGGCGACGAACAGTACTCAAGACAATTCTCAAGTGATTAGCATGCTCGGCTTCAGATTTCGAAGAAAGGACGAAATTATCGAGATATTCCCGGAATACTCGATTCATAAGGTCAACAAAGAAAGCAGGAGCGCTTGTCAAACCGAACAGCATAACAAGCCACTCGTAAGATCCATATTGAGTGCGGAAGCAGTAAGAGGAATGCTACCTTCTGCAATTCGGAGCCGATGAAAACCAATGGCAAGTTAGAGCTGAGAGAAGACCTTGGTGCCACTCAATTGATCAAACATATCATCGATCCTAGATCATGGATACCTATTCTTGATGGTCAACCAGTTGAGCTTGCGATAGTCGATTCAAAGCCTAAGAGTTCCATCGAACTTCTTCATGAATACGACCATGGCACCCCACGGTGGAAAACTAGACTGAATCAACTTCTTCGACTCAAGCTCTAAAAGCTGCTTGTTGAGTTCCTCAAATTCTTTTATAGACATTCTCGTGGGAGGACGACTAACTGGTTGCGCGCTTGGAATGAGATCAATATGGAACTCAATTTCTCGCTTGGGTGGCAATCCCAAAACAGGCTCAAATACATCAGAGAAGTCACGAACAATAGGAATACGAGATATATCATTAGTATCTCATGAGTCTAGAGAATATAAAGCACTTTGAAATTATTCACCTTTCGAAGAACAAGTGATAGCTGAATAGATGAATCTAGACGTCGAAGATATAAAATTCTCTCAGACCAAATAGTCCTGGTATCGTACCGCACTAGCCAGTCCATACCTAAAATCATATCAAATCCCAAATAAGAAATAACGTGCAGATTTGCACAGAAAGAAAAGTCACATAAAACAATCTCAACATCATCAAAAAGCACGCTAAGGGTTGCGGACCCCCTTATAGGATTTTCAAACCTCAATGAAGTAATCATACAAGAAACATCCAAAGACAAATCATCGATGAGCTTCTTCGATATGAATGAATGCGATGCACCCGTATCAAAGAGGACTCAAATAGAATGATCATTAACAATAAACCTTCAAGAATAGAAGGAGATGTACCTCTATGGTGAGAAGAACCTCCAGAAGCATCCGCTACATTCAGCTTGCCAGATTTAGAATTATTCGAAGCAATAGGACAAGTGGAAATACGATGGCCTTCCTTCTTGCAATAGCAAAAGAAGAGAGGCTTAGGACAATCCTGAATCAGATGGTCAGGTGAACCACAATTGAAACACCCCTTGCGAGAGGGAGGCACTCCAATAGACTGAGGCTGAGACTGAGGCTGAGGCTGAGACTAAGGCTGAGAAGTAGAACCAACTGGCTTCTTCTTCTTGGATGGAAAGAACTTAGATTTTTGAAAAGGAAACCGCTTCTTGTTGGGGTTCTTGCAAACCTCAACATCAACACCACTATCGATCTCCTTCTCGACGGCTTCAAGATGAAGCGTCCAGTCAACTAGCTCCGTAAAAGAAAGCTTAAGCTGTAACATCAAAGATTTCTTTAAATATTTCTTAAGGCCAGAAACGAACTTGTGGTTCTTCTTGTATGGAGTGCTAATGTACTCAAGGCATTACTTAGAAAGAGCCTCGAAAGAAGACACATAATCAAAAACAGAAGATTTCCCTTGCTTTAGCTCGAGGAAGCGACGGGTAAGAGATGCTTTCTTAGACTCAGGAACGAACTTAAGCTCGAATCGTTCCCGAAACTGAGTCCATGTAAGATTAGACTCGTCAAGCTCGGCAGTGAATAGCTCGTACCAGTCAAGAGCATGCTCTTGTAACATGTTGGATGCTATAAGAACCCTGTGATAATCCGAAAGATCCATGCAAGAAAATATCCGCTCGCAAGAACGAATCCAAGCCTGAACCTCCAAAACAGACTCGGAGCCTTTGAATGGCTTGCCTCTGAGATGTGTAAAGTCACTGTACATGCACGCGAAAGGAGACTTGCACGAAGGAGAACCTGGAGTTGGAGCTAGAAGCTGAGTGCTCTTATATAACTCCATAAACTAATCGGCAGACATATAAAAGCCATCTGGATGTGAGCTGCTAGATTGCCCAGCATTCAAGCATCGTCCTCTGGCTCTTCCAGCCATTAGCTTGCTGAAAGTTAAGATAAGATAATGATTATTCACATGGTAGATATCATTAACTCAAATATGGAATACTACGGAATTAAAATGCATTCCTAGACGTATTCCCAAAATTCTATCTACCCAAAAGGAAAGGAAAAGAACAAAGGCAAGAGGATTCAAGGATTCGTAACATTTGTATTACACTTTGATGTACCGTAATATGTGTTTCTGTTCTGTGTTTATCATATTTTGTTCTAAACTCAACTCTGATACCAAGCTATGATGCCCCACCCCAAGACCCACATTGACAATGAGTATTACTGGGTAATACTATCCGCTAATGTAGAGAACAGGGCTAGATAGGATCGATCACCTATAGCCTTGTTTTAAATATCTATTGAACACATCGACAATTGCCATATTTTTTTCTATCTCAAGTGAGACATATCCAATAAATATTTAATACAAAGCCATAGGTGGCTATAGGATCTGTTAGAACAATGTATAATAACTCATTGCAAAAGCATCATAGAACAGCAGATAATCCCATATACACACACATATACAGATACATCACAGAGTTTACAAAATGATACATCACATATGTGGTATAACAACCATCATACAAATACGAGTTAAAATAATATACATATCAGAGTAACAAACCAAAAAGGACTATACAAAAAGCTATAACAAAAAATGCTAGCAGAAAAGAGCCCATGTGGAAGTAGAATAGGCTAAGTCCAAATGTACCTAACCTGAAATACCTCGATCTGACCCGAGTATAAAATACATGGGTCAGTCTAGCTAAACAAATCAGTTAACAAGAATAAGCGATAATATGAGCATGAGGTTAATGTGATACTATTCTCGAGTGAAAAGGGACAACTAAAATGTATGATTATATCAAGTAATAATATGGTATCACTATAGAAACATATAATCTCAAAAGAGATAAAATAACCCGTAAAATGCCAAAAGTAGCGAGCCTCGTATCATTGGCATTAATAAAACATCAAATACGGTTTAGAGAAAACCTAAAACCGCCATCTTGGCAAATCCAAAACATGCATAAAGAGATCGCATCTCAAACATCCCATAAGGCAAATATATCTCCAAAGAGGAGAATAAAATCTCAAGTAAATGCCCAAAGGAAAATTAAATATAACGCCAATGTAGGCAATTCAAATCTAAAAAATAGAACTTCCAAGAGTTCAAATTCCCAAAAGATAATCGTCGCAAATATATATCGAATGGTTCAAAGGACCAATTCTGGAAAGGGACGATACACTAGAGAAAATAGTCAAAGAAACCATCTCAAAAGTGTTTGCACTTGCATGTGGCCGAAGCATTGCCAAGTACTATTTTCTTAAATAGGTACCTCGCCCGAAGGCAAAACATCACAATGACAAATATGCCGCAATAGCAAATACGCCACAATGGAAAATACGCCGCAATGGAAAACTTCTCGAAGACAAATGTGTCGCAATGGAAAACATCTTGAAGGCAAATACGCCTCAATGGCCAACACCGCAATGGCAATGACTCGAAGGTCTAGTACTGGCACGCCGTAGTGGCAAATGTGTCACAAACTCTCGAGTAGGAACCCGAATAGTGTTAACGTGCATCCCATGCCACAATTTCGCACTAAACGGTTTACTAATCGCCAGTAAAATTCACACTCAAAGCAGTAAAAAGTTTACCTCATCTCATCGATAAACTCGACCCGAAGGTCAACACGATCAAACGGACAAGTCAAGAATTAACCGATAAGATAAACGCACGTGCCCCATACCATATGTTTTACCAAACTATTTAATTCTCCTTCTCATTCGCTTGAATAGTGCAAAAATGTGTATTTTATATATAAAATATTTATTTGAGAAAACAAGCTTTTAAAACCATTTTCCAAGATCAATTTTGAAGGCATATTTGAAAATTCCCTTAATATAGAGAATAAATAGATTTTGTAGCTTAAAATAATTTACAAATATTACATAATAATTATTTTAAATTCCAATTTATTTTGAAAATTATTTCGAAATTGTTTGGAAGAAACTATGCTCGAAAATCAAGGAAATCACTCAAAACTGTCATTCAAATTCAAGTCAAATTCAATTCAAATTTTAATTACAAATTCCTCAAAACTTAGCTAGCCTATTGATAGGAATCATAGCCATCAAAACATTTCTAAAATATCACAAAACATGAAGTAAAAGTCAAAAAGCGATCGGAAAATGAACATAACAACACTTAGGCAAAATAATACCCAGGTCTGGAATCTTATCTAGGTTCAAATTTCGGACATAAAACAGATGGCCGAACGACCTTTGGTTAAACTAAAAATTAATGTGCATGAAATAGAAAGCTTCATCTCTGAAACTAAAGAAGAATCAATGAATTCTAAAGGAAAATGAAAAAGTTACACTGTCTCAAACATGGACACGGACCATGTTTGTAACAGTTCAACAAGAAGGCACCTAAGCCTAAAAATACATTGTGGGTTCAAATTTTAGGCATAAAACAGAGCACCAAACGGCATCGAATTGAGCTCAAAACTGGTATGCATATAGTAGAAGATTTTTTCTTTCAAATAAAAGAAGAATCATGCAATTTGGATAAAATATGTGGAAGTTATGATGCCACAAAGTTGAACCCAGACAGTGTTTTTACTGTAAAAATCCGGGCAAAAACATGCTCCGAGTCAAAGTTCGGTAGCATATTTCTAAAAGTTATATTAGGTCATAATCACTTAAAATTTTGTATTCTTATAATAGAAAACTTTATCTTTCAAACAAAAAAATAATCACATAATTTCAATAAGAAATGCAAGAGTTATGTTATCTCAAACATGGACTCAGGCCATGTTTGCAACAACTCTAAAAACACAATTTCTACAGACAGAAAAACTGTGTTTTGTTGATTTTAAAGCAATTGTTTGAACACCCAAATGATAATGTTTTTCAACCAATTTTGCAGAAACAACTTTCAACATGCAAGCTATCAAATACAATAAATCCAGCAGTATTTCGTTGTCGGAATCAAAAGTTACAGGCTTCCATAGCAGCTGTACAAAACTGATTTTGAACAGAAAAACAACAGCATAAATGTACAAACATAATTAATTTTTTACAGTTTCTTGCAATTTTGAGCTTGGCTCAGCTACAATTTGTGAGTATTACATCTCACCTTGCTGTATGAATGCAAAGAATTTATGAAGAAAGACTGAAGCTTGGAGGTGAATATAGACCTCTAAGAACCTGTAGAGGAGGTAAACAATGAATAAAAGAACAAACAAACAATAAATTAGAAAAAATATTCACTATGAAAGAAATTATTTGATGAAATTAGATGATTTGGAGTTTATTGCCTTTGATTTATCTCTAGATTACAAAAAAGACTTTAGTTTGGTGAATTCTAATTGAGAATTTGGTTGGATTTTGCAATTTGGAGGAAGGGTTTCTATCTTTTTTTGGTATACTGGTGGAAGAGGAAGACGAGTTGAGAAAAATGAACGTATGGTATTCCTTTTTCTCACTTCTTCATTTACAGGCTAAGACTAATGGGCCAAAGGACCCAAATCAAAAGAAAATAAAATGGCTTAAGATAATTACTTAACGCTAAACTAAAAAATGTGTGTATATATATCACATATACACAAAATAAAATGCACTTTTCTCTCAAGTTTTACATAAGAAAAATACGTAAATTTGTATACTTGTAAAATAAAACATTTCCTACCACATAAAAAGATAAATTTATATTTTTAAAACATTTTTATTATTAAAATCCTTTATTTTACATAAATGCACTATTTTCACAAATAAATGCAAAAGTCTACATGTTTAACTTCTAAATTCAACAAAAATATTTTTCTTGCTCAGAAAAGTATAACTAACCATTCAAACTCAAATTTATAATTACAACTCATTTTTACATCAAATTCCATCTTTTATTTAAATAAACACCGTTTAAAAAATCAAATACCTCTTTTAAAAATTATTAAAAGATGTAATGGGCAATAATTAATGAAAGTAATGCATTTTCACTAAATAAAACCCATTTCCCATCTATTATCAACCCCAAAAAAATAAAATAGAGTTCCAAATTTTATTTTCACAATTTAATTCCAAAATTCATTGTTTATTTCAAATAACAATATAAAATATGCAATTTTATTTTAATTTACAATATTAAATTATAACTACCATTATGATTTAATATTAATAGGTAATCTTCAAAACCAAGGTTGTTACAAGGGAAACTAAAAAATCCTTTCTTTATATGACTCCTTCCTAAATGATATATCGTAAAGCTTTATGGAGAACTTGTCGCCTTTCGTTCGTCCTTTCGGGAAACACCTTGTGGAAAATTGCCTTTAATCGGAGTCAACCATGACTCCTTTTAAGGCTACGTCTCTAGTACCTAATCAATTTCCATCTGGCTTATTCTTGGAGCATCTAGTACTTCGACTAGAACCAAGAACATTTGTTGCGCATCTCCGGGGCTAGCAAACTTTGCTAATGAGTTAGCTTCTTTGTTTTGATCCTGAGGAATGTGCGTGATGTCATAATACTCAAAGCCAGTCGCTAGTTCTTAGACTTGGATAAGGTACAAAGCAAGAGATTGTCTTTTAGCATAGTAATCTCCCCTGACTTGGTATACTACTAGAGTCACAAAAGATTTCAAGAGATTTTATTCTCGATTCTCTGGCAAGTTTGAGTCCGGCAATCAAAGCTTCATACTCAGCTTCGTTATTTATTGTAGGGAAATCAAGCTTCAAAGCGTAGCAAATTGATCGATCTTCCATAGTTATCAACACAATTCTAGCTCTAAAACAATTATAATGGGTACTCCATGTGTATATATTTTCCATCGAGTGGTAGGGGCTACACCGCTCACTAGGAGATCATCGTATGTAGTGGATTCTACTATGAAGTCCACCACCAGTTGTCTGTGGATAGCTCTTCAAGGGAGATAAGTAATGTTGAATTGACTCAGTTCGATGTTCCATTCCAGACATCTTAGGTCACTATAAGACCTGTCGTAATGGTTGATCGATGCAAACATTGATAGGATAAGCCTGAAAATAGGGGTGGAGCTTTCGTGAAGCAATAAGCAAGCAGTACACCAATTTCTTTATCTTTGGATAGTTCCTTTCAGCTCCTGCTAATTTCTTACTAACATAATAGACTGGTCCTTGGATACAATTCTCCTCGCGAAGCAGTGTGGCACCTATAGCGTGTACCGACATGACCAAGTAGATATACAAGTCTTCATGTCCCACCGGCTTTAACAAGATGTATGGCCTCTCTATGTGGATCACCAAAGCTTGGAATGCATCGTCAAAATCCTGCATTTGTTCAAAGTTCCTTTTCCCTCTCCTAATCAAATCAAATAAAAGAATGCATTTTGTTATCCTGCCTTTTGGTAAGGCCGAGATATCAAGGCACTAGTTTAAAACCAAGGGTTGTTCGTCCTGTATATCAAGCATACACAGGTTCGCTATGGATGTCGATGAATTTTGTCTGAATCCGGATCAGACTAAAATTAGCAAGACACGACATAAAAGCCAGCATTCCAAATTTCAGGTCAATCCGAGTTCGTATGCTCAAGTTTTGACCAGTGCAAGTTGAAGGGATAAGCCATGTTTTTGTATCCATCAGTGAGCCATATTTCGAATCCATCAACTTCGCACCGACCAGCCTCGTATCCATCAAGAAGCCTCGGTTCGCACCGATCAAGTTCGTATCCATCAACAGAGCATACATTTCTTATCGATCGGCTAGATCTTGTTTCGTATCCATCCAGCTAGACACAGCTCGTATCCATGGTTGAGCCTCTATTCGAATCCACCGTCTTCGTATCGGTCAGGGGTACATTACCCTCGTATCTATCTATCTCGGATCCGTTAGCGCATAATCATTTGCAACCATTTAGTTCGAAACCATCAGTAAGTGATTACTCGAACCCATCAGGTTCTGTTACTTCGAATCCATCAGGCAACTGCTCTTCATATCCATCAGATGACCTTGCTTCGCATCCATCGGACGGTGACGACTTCGTACCCATTAGAGTCTCTTGTTCGAATCCTTGTCCAATGGCTTGTTCGTGTCCATCAAGCAATGAGCCCGGATTGACGCAACGGTCATCGATGCAAACGAGGCGAGATTCATAGATGAAAAACGGTCAACTCGGAACAAAAAGAGGATCGATGCAAGGAATGCGCATCGTGTCATCACAGAGGCACGTGCATCATCGATTCGAAGTGGATCGATTCGAATTGATGGATTCGAACCAAACAGCCAATGAGAAACTCAAGCTCGTATCAATCATAACTCAAGATCCACCGATCCAAATGCTATGAAATTTTCACAGAAGCTTACGTACAAGCCAAGGAATGTTCCTGCCAAGTTTCAGCTCAATTAGACCAATTCTTGATCGATACGAAATTGATTCGTAATAATCACGAATCGAGTCGAAACTTGGTGAGATCGATCGCATGGGCACACTCACATGCCAGAAGGAATCTCCCGAAGTTTGAGCGAGATATTAGCTTCCTACGCCTATAAATAGCCCCCTAAAGCCTATAGAAAAAGGATATTTTGATTCTTAAGCGCCCAAACTCTACCGGATTGAGATTTACATTCTCCCCTTGTTGTTGAATTCAAATTCCAAGCTGTACATTACTTTTGTTCGCTGTAATTGCTTGTAATCGTTCAAAGAGAATCAATAAAATCCCAAAAAATTCATAGTGGACGTAGGTAACACGCCGAACCACTCTAAAATTGCATGTATGTGCATTTGTGTTATTGTTTACTGGAGTTTTTGTTAGATAATCTTCATTTTACATTTATATTCTTCACTTATATCTCTTCAAAAACTTCCGAAGAGTGTTTTGCCCATTTTTGGTACAAACACTTTGGTGCTTTCACTGAGAAAACCCAGATTTTCTCCTACTCCTTGGATCAATCGTTGATACCGGATCACATAAATCTAAGAGAGAGATCCAGATTACTAATTCGAATTCCTTCCATCCTATTTAGATTTGCACAAAGTCTCAGAAAGGAGTTCCACCCTCAAGATGGTTAGCACATGGACCGCCTCCAATGTTAGCGATCAAGAAGGCCGAGATAGGTAAAATCCCATGCAGTTGCCACCAACTAACCAAAACGCAGTCGGAACCTCAGATTCACAAGGCCCGGTGTCCAGGCAAGAGTTCCAGTTGTTGCTATAAGAATTAACACAGAGTCGTCAACAGTTGACAGAACAGCTGCACGCAAATGCTGAGCTGACCAACCAGCTAAACCGCCAGAAGCGTAGAAGGCACAGAAGAGATCAGGTCTCTCACTCCTCCACAGAATATTCTGCCTCGTCTGGCTACAATCAAAGATCCGTTCGTCCTCGACAAGACGAAGTTCACGCACAGGCCATCGGACATCAGCCCACATTGGCTGTTGGACAGCTGAGAGTTGGTCTATCGGCCAGCTTCATACTGGACCCTCTTCTCGGGGAGGGACTGTTCCTCATTACACCGTACATAACCGTGCCACCGCCGCCGTGGTTGAAACAGATATTGATGTCCGGAATCAACATGGACGTACTCATGAACCTTACATCCCAGAAGAAGTCGAGCCAAGGAGGCGAGACGTGGATCGTCGACAGCGCCCGGTCCATCCTCGCAATGTGGAACCCGACCATACCTTGGCTCCACGTGTGCAGAACGTTCAAACGCCAGACCTCCCATCTATGATACGTAAAATGATATGTGAAAGTTAAGGTCTTACCAACGACGACTGGGAATCTCCCGTAGTCACACCCCCTTTATGGATGTCATACTCTATGTCGAACCTCCTTGATGGTTCAAAATGCCCACTTTACCGGTTTATGAAGGGAATTCAGACCCAAACCAGCACATCCTGAAATATGAATGGTTGCTGAGCGCTTCAAGAGCGGATGACGCGGTAAAGTACCATAGTTTTCCTATCTCTTTGGGGGGCATTGCCACTATGTGGTTTACGTGATTGCCACCCTGATCCATTTCTTGTTTTGATCAAATGGCCACAAAGTTTGTAGAACAGTTTCGTTTGCATGTTGCTAGGCCTAAGGATGTTAACACTTTTTCTAGCTTCACTCAAGCTCCCAGGGAGATGCTTAGATGCTACTTGGAAAGGTTCCATGCTGCATGCGCAGAGATCAGTAACCCCAATGACAACTCAATCTTGATGGCACTAACTAAGGGAATTGACCCTGGCCCCGAGTTTGGAAATTGGTTAGCTAGGAAGTCTCCTGCATCATTGGACCGTTTCTACTCCAAAGCCGCCCAATTCTTAAGGCGAGAGGACGCGAAACAGTCTAGGAAGAAGGACGATATGGGACCAGTAGTGAAGGGATTCAGAGCAATGTGGTAGTTAAACAGTCGAGTGAGAGTTCTAGAAAAGTACAGCTGAATGTACAGAACAAGCAATCTCAACCGAGAAATAGTGGTAGTCAAAATAAGAAACGGGATCAAAACCGTGGCTCCGAAGTAGGGCTCCAATGTTTGATAACTACACACCATTGAATACGTCGCTAGACAACATGTATCTACAAACTTGCAATGCTATGCAATATAAGAAGCCTGCTCCGAAGCCATCTTCGGAGAGGAAGATTCAAACGGGAAAGTTCAGTAGATTCCATGAGAGTTATGGCCACAATACCAATGAGAGTAGACATTTGCAATACCTCATTAGGAAGTTTACCAGGGAGAGAAAGTTAGATTAGTTCACGCGGGGACCGCAGTCTGGTGGTGCGGGCCCATCAAACCAAAATCATACTCAAAATCAAGAAAAATGAGAGGAACCCGCTCGTACGGGCGGGAGATTGGTAATAAATACATATAGTGGTGGTCCCATCCAGCAGATCAAAGATGGAGGGAAATGGAGTCGTATGCCAGTTCTATCAGGCATGCGGACTTTGAGTGTTGCAGTAGTTTCGATGAGGGGGCTCCGGTCAAACAACAGAAAACAATGACTGATGACATAGTGTTCAGAATCCGGGATGCTAACAGGGTCGAAGCCCCCACTATTGATCCGCTGGTCATATCTTCCAAGGTTGGTCCTTCTTGGATGAAGATGTTCTTGGTTGACAATGGGAGTTCAGTAAATATTTTGTTTAAGAGAGCTTACGATTTGATGAAAATGGAAGCCAAGGATTTAAAACCTTGCCAATCTCGAATTCATGGCTTCGATGGAAGTGCCAATATACCCACTGGAGTAGTGGAGCTGCCGGTGGAGCTAGGAGTTGGGGAGTGCCGGACAGTCCGGATGTTGAAATTTGTTGTGTTAGACATTCAATCCCCTTATAATGCATTTTTGGGCCGACCGGCCCTCGCTGAATTCAGGGCAGCAATTGCCCCATGGTGTTTAACTTTAAAATTCTCCACCGATCATGGGATTGGAGTCATTCAAGGAGATCATGCTGTTGGGAGAGCCTGTTATGTTGCTGAGCTATGTAAGGCGCAGCGAAGAGAGAAAGGAAAGGGCGTAGAGGAATCTCTCTGCGTCCGCTTTGCGAATAATTGACAATTGGTGCCTGGGCCTCGACCTGGGCACCACAACCAATTCCAGAGGGATCTTGACCTTAGAGGCAGTGAAAACAAGGATGAATCTATAGAAAGTCAAGCTTCTCCGGCCAAACTGACGATCGATGTTTCGATCGGTTCGAAGGCACGACACAGTTTCTCCCTTAACCAAGCTATTGGATCGATGCGAAAATTGAAGGCAGTAGTAAAAAGTAAAAAGTGAAAAATGGCCAAGTCCGAGGGTATTTTTATGGGCCAAAGTGAAAGAAAGGGTTGATTTGCCTCCCAGTCCATGCGATCGGCCATAGCAGGTCAACTCCCGGACCGATTCGAACGTTCTATTTGAATCCTTCGGCCCAGGCCTTCATCGAGACGAAGTAACCGGTAGGGTCAATCTATACGAAGCATACGATAAGGACTGTTCTGGAGACATTGTATTTCATCGATTCGCAATCATTGTTTGCATCAATGATTTTGTAACTCCTTCCATGTACGAAAAACGCTTTTCGAATCCATCGATTCGCATCTTCCAAAAATCGGCGTTTGTCGGCGCATGTTGAGGGTCACCTGTTCGAATCCAACGACATTAAAGACCATCGATACGAATGTTAACTTTGTACCCATCAATGCTTATATCCATCGATTCGAAATGCTAAATTCGCATCCATCAATATGAAGTCCAATGCGAGAGCAACATTTTAAACTTCTATATCGATTCAGGAGAGGATCGATACGAAGAAGCACCCAAAAACAACCGTCAAGCGTTGTTACAACTTGATTTTTGCATCGATTCAGGAGAGGATCGATACAGAATTCAACACAAGAAAACTGACAATGACTCGTAAACATGCAACGTTAACGAGAATCAGATTAACATATGTGCATATGTCAAACTAATATTCAATTTTCAACGTTAGTAGCAATCGGATATTCATCTAACTATGATTATGGCAACAAACAACTAAGCACTATTGTGTAGCAATCGGTTACAACAACGCAAGATTACAACCTTCAACAAAGAAGCAATGACTGTTCATAATGAAGACGGTAGCTTTTCAAAGCACGTCATGTTATCACAAGACGTACTTTGGGGTGGGGGCAAATGTTGTAATATCCCGGAATTTTTAACAATATCAATTTAATAATCTGTATTAAAAATTAAATTGATATTGATATTTTGTTAGTAATAATTCAAATAGATTTAATAATCTTCTTCAACAAATATTTAAATTGGTGATTTTATCTTTTAAAAATAATAAATAGATTTCTATTTACAATATAAATATATGGTTTATATTTTAAATAGAATTAGCATTGTTTTAATTTTAATAAGTAAAGCATATTTTCTAGTTTTAATATTTGTAGTAATTTGGAAAATTTGTTTTATTTAATATTAGTTTTTCAAAGTTAAATAAATGATTTTTGATTTAAATTTAATAATTGAATCATGTTTTAAAATTCTAATATATACATTATAATTTGGAAATTTTGACTTTAATTAGTATTGAGATTTTTTTAAAACTATTTCATAAATAAATATATGATTTTAAAATTGATAAGAAGAATATAAAAATGTTTAAATTAAATTAGCTTGAGTTTTAAATTTAGAATAAATAAACAAAATGGTTTTATGGCCTAATAAAATGGATATTTTATTGATAAAAATATAATTTCTTGTAAAATGATTTTAATTTAATAATAAGATATTTATAAAAGCAATATTAATATTGTATTGTCTTTATAAATAAGTTTTGAATAGAATTTGTAAATTTTTATTTCAAATTGAATTTATATATAACTTGATTTGAAATATTTGATTTTGAATTTAATTTGAATTTGAAATTCCAAAGTATAAAATCTTAATTGTTTTAATTTTCATTTATAAACATGATTGTTCTTATTTCTTCTTTATGAATTTATACACATATTTAAAGATAAACTAACAAATTAAATTAAATTAACACACACATTAATTTGTAAATTTAATTCTAATCATTTTTAAAGTGACAAGTGTTTCATTCTTTTAACAAGTGTTCAAAATTTACATAAATTTGACAAGTGTTGTATAAATTTGTACAAGTGTAAAATTTAGTTTTAATTTTTCCTTTATTTGATAAATCTAAAAATTCATATATATAAACTTGCATCTTCATTCATGCATATTTTTTTTTCCATTTCCTTAATCAAAGAAAATTTCAAAATTCTAGAATCAAAATCATCTTCATATTAACAATCAAGCCTACATATTCAAAACCGTGTTCAAATCTGCATATTCCACTTCCTCAAAATCAAAACTCCTTTGTCAAAATGGTCTGCACTTCCTCACATTCAAAAATCAATCTGCATTGATTCACCAAAATCTGCAAAATTCAAGAAGAGCCTGCATTCTGTTTTAAACCTGGAAATGAAGCCTGCATTCTATTTTTAAGCATGGAGATGAGAAAATCTGTCTACATTTTCTTCTATCTACACAACTTCAGATGTGAAGCTTGTCAAAAGCATCTGCATGCAAGCATTTTAGCTAGGGATCATGAGCATTCAGATTTCAATATAATTGCAACTCAGATTTTAAACACAAAAAGCATGCCTGCACTTTCTTTTCTGCAAAATACAAAAGCAAGTCAAATAGAGCTCTGCATTCAAAGGTGAGTAACATTTAAATCTTAAATCGTAATTAGGTTGCATGATTAATGTTTGAGATAAAAATATGTTTGTGTGCTTATAAAAAGTCTGATGTAATTATGATTGTGTATGCATGTTGATTTTGCTTTGCTGTGTTCCCAGATTCATCATCCTATTTAAAAGAATCTCCTACAATTGATTTAATTTGAGATAGTATCTGGGTTTTAAAATATATATATAAAAAAAAAGGTTTGCTTATCATAGATTAGAATTTAAAGGTTATGAAGTGAAGTGTTTGGCTGCCTGAATTTTTCATTAAAACTTAAGTAAGTAAAAAGAAAGATACAGGATGTTATCTCTGTAAACACAGGTAACATCATGTGATTTTTAACAAAACTTAAACATGTTAAACTTGTAATGCAGCATCATAAAACAAAAGTAATTACAAAAACATGATTTTTAAATTAATAATTTGTATTATAGGGTATTAATTCAAGTGACAGTTTAAAATTGAACTAAAAATGGGTTTTAATCAAATCATGGTGATATATGACTTGAGAAGCTTTGGGATTCTTCTGAGTAATAGAGGAAGTATAGGAGATGCTCAGAAAAATCATGATTGGGTTTAAAATTTGTTAGATTGGATGCAGTTTGAAAATCTTTGTTTAAACCCTAGTTTTGAATGGGTTTAAGCATTGAGTCAGTTTGAGGTAAAGGATGGATCGAGTGTTGTGATGTTTGGGGAATGGGTAGAGGGTGTGTAGAAGAGTTCGTGGCCGGAGAGGTTGAATGTCAGATGATCGGAGTGGCGTACAGTTGTCGTTGACAGGTTTTGGTCAGAAACCTGATTCTTGTTTTCAAGTTTGGGAAATTTCACTCAATTTTGATTCTTTGATTTATGGTTCTACCTGATGTTGTCAATTGGGTGTAGAGGAGTTTCTGGTTGAGGTTTGATCGACTCTGATGATCAGAGAAGGCGAGGATCGCCGTGCATATGCACGGCGATGAGTTACTGATAGTGATGTTGGGTTTGTTTGTAGAACATGGGAAGGTTTGAGGTTTGCTCGAAGCAGATGGGTGGGTGACTCGGAGTAGGCCAGCATTTAACTCGAAGTGGTTTTTGGGAAGTCTCGGGTTGATTATTTGTGTTTCCAGGTTTCTCAAAAACCTGTATTTCAGGTTTTTTTTTTTTTAAAATCTAAAAATTTGAAGAGAAGATTTAAATCAAATTCAAGTTTAAATTGAATCTAAGTTTTAGATTCAAAGTTTGAATTTTTGAATTTAAGTTCAAATTTAAAATCTAAGATTTTAAATAAAGTTTTAAAAATTTAATTTTACTAACTCTTTACTTTACTAAATAGTAGTTGAATCTTTTAAAAATGAATTTCTTGTAAGAATAGAAGCAAGTTTAAATGAAGTTTAAAATCGTAAATTTAAATTGAACTTCAGTTTTTAAATTTAAAAGAAGATTTAAATTTGAAAGTTTTAATCTAAATATAAATTGAAATTATTGAAACTTTGGAATGAATTTAACTTCAAAATTTATGATTTCATTTTTAAGACAAACTTTTGTTTTGCCTTGAAAATTTAAAAAGTTTTAATTTATTTAAACTTTGATAAGTTTAAATTACTCTTCTATTTTAAAACTTGTATTTAAAATGAAATTTAAGAAATTTCAAAAGTACTTTGTTTTAAACAAAATTTGTTTTAAAACATAATTAAGAGAAACTTTTTTATCTTGAACTTAAATTAAGATTAATATTTTAGAATTAATTTAATTAATAAGGTAATTAAGTTTAATTAATTAATTTAATTAATTAATTGAATTTGGAATTAATAATTGATTAATGATTAATCAATTTATAATTAAGATCATTAATTAGATTATTAATTAATGATGAATGAATATTATTAATTATGTAATTAAGATTTAATCAAGGTTAATTAATTTAATAATTAACTTTAATTAATGGTTAACTAAAGATGATTTAATTTATAATTATCTAAGTTAATTACTTAATTAATATAATTAGAGAATGGTTAATGAAGGTCATTAACCAAGATTATTTAACAATTAATTAATATGGTTAATTTTTATAATTAATTAGATTAATTAATTTAATAATAATCAATTATGAATGGTTTGAGTATAATTACTTAATAAAGTAATTAAGAAATTAATTACTTAATGTAATTAATTTAATTTAATGTGATTGTTTAATTTAATTAATTAAGTTTAATTAATTTAAACACTTGGGTTTTATAAATAATTACTTTATGTAATTAAGAATTTGGTAATTCTTAGTTAAGTAATTGTTTAATAATTACAGGTTGTAATTAAGTGGAGATATTTAAGGATAAGGTAATTTGGATAAATTATTTAGTAATTAATCAAGGAATTAATTAAGAAATTAATTAAGGATAATTAATTTGGTTTAAATAAAGTAATTAAGTTAGTTAGAATTACTAAATGTAATTAATCTGGGATGATTAATAATTATGAGTTAATTACTTAAGGTAATTAATTTAAGAAGTAATTAAAGATCATTAATTATTATAATTAACGATGTAATTAAAGTTGATTAATTAAGATTAATTAATCAATGATAAGTAATTAAAGGTAATTAATTAATGTAATTAATTAAGGATTAAGGTAATTAATTATAGTTAATTAATTAATTGAAGTAATTAAAGGTTAATTACTGTTTGGTTGATTTGTGAAATTAATTAAGAATTATTACTTGAATGTAATCAAGGGTAATTAATCAAGAGTGATTAATTAAGGTAATTTATTTTGAATGATTAATCAATTGATTGTAATCAATTAAATGGTTGAGTAAGCAAGATATATATTGGTAAAGTTATTGATTTGATTTATTTAAATTAATTAAAGATAAGGTAATTAATTTAATAAATTTTAAATTAATTAGATATAGAGATAGTTAATTTAATTTATTTTAAATTAATTATATTATGATGAGTAAATCTTTGCTTATGTATGAATGAATAACATTGATTTGTCTTGGATGCTTTGTGATCTCAGTAATGAGAGAAGTATTATTGCGTGGTATGAATGCTTGATTGCATTGTGATGATAACATAGGTTATCTATTGTGATGGTAATATATGGATTATCTATTATGATATTGATAATGTGGATTATCTGTTTGGTTTGATAATGTTGATTATCAATTGTGATTTGTGAATTATATATCTGTGAGCATATAGATAATTGAATTGTTTTAAAACTTTAAAACAATTTGGACCTAAAAGACACGCTTTGGTTTTCGATGAGACCGGGATCGGGTTTCCATATTTGGATATTCGAAAACCACATCGATCCAAATTAACGTAAGGTCGTGAATCAAAGTGGGGCTTTGTGAAGACTCGAGGTGTAAGGACTATACGTTAGTATAACTCTGTGGGTGATTCCGTAATGAGTTGACGGACTAGTTCTTATAGGTTCGAGATGTGATTCAGAGTGCAAGGGTTATCGTCGTTAACTCTGAGGGTGATTCCAAAACGAGTGTAACGAGATAATGCCTTCGGTTTCGTTCGAACCCGGAACGAACTTGTATGGATTGAATGCTTTCAGAACATTACGATGAGCATTCTAAGATGATATGTCCTGTAAAGGTAATCGTAGCCTCAAGCCTCATCAACCGGGAATGGCTAAAACCGGGGAGGTGCAGCAAGGCTTTGTGGGTAGCTCTCACTTGAGAGAAAGTTTACCCCTGTCTAGAAGTCCCATTATATTCGGCTGTGTGGGCGATTGCTAGCTAGAATCGTCGGGGTTGTCTTGTTCGGAACTGTTCAGTAAGGAATGGGTCCGGCCTTGTGTTGCAGGGGAGCAGGCGTACTCCTCGGTACGGTGATCTAGGCCACGTACTATGACGGGCGGTACCCCAGTAGCCCTGCCATTGTATGGAATGCAAAATCCAATAAGTGCCAATGATTTTGATTGTATTACCCACTTTTGTGGCTAGTAGCTGCAATTTAATCATGTAACAATTTCGGCTATTTCTTATTTATTTGAAAATCCTAGACACTATTATAATATCATCGGATTTCCTATCAAATGTTTTGGTTAGCGTAAGGTAAAAACTTTTCCATGTTTATGTGTGGGAAGTCTTACGTAATACCTTTCTTTCCAAAAGGTTTTTAAAGTTAAGCAATCCTTAACCTGTTACTCACACCAGACCCATGTCTGACCCGGAGTTTATCTTCTATTTTCTTAAACTCTTGGGTACTCAAATTTTTACGAGTAGCCAAGGGATTCGGGTTAGGATTCAGCTTAGCTTTGACGAATGGTGGAGGAGCAAATGGAGCAGGAGGCTTCTGCATGTAGATGTATATAGTTTTCCGCTGTGTAGTTTTCTATGAGTTGTTTCTTGTACTATATTGAGTTGTATAACTAGACAGGTGTTTATAACTGTCTAGTATGTGATGTATATCTGTGTAACTCTGATATTTGTTGTAGACTATGTAATATTTATATTATTAATATAATTTATTCGTTCCGCTATTTAGATTCCGATGTGTTGTCTCTTTCTTCTTCTCTTTCTTTCTATTTTCTATCCCTTTCTTTCTTAAAAATGATGTGATTTTCTGTGGTAGAAAATCGGGTCGTTTCAGCTGGTATCAGAGCGTTAGGTTGAGTGAATATTTAGGCTCTGCAGTGGTGTCTTTCTTGAGAGAGCGTATTTGTAATTTATATATATATATATATATATATATATTTCTACCTATCTTTTGGGTTACCTGTTCAGGTTTTCCAATATAAGTTATAAAGGTAGATGGGTAGTAGTGTGTGTGACACGACTATCATTTGTTGAAGTTTGAATGTTTGAGGTTGGAAGTGTATTTGTCGAGACTGTAGACCTAATACCGTCTCGAGTAAGTTCTGTAGTGATGAAGGATTTCATTGACCTCTGAAGGTAACCTGTTAAGGTTCGGAGTTAATTTCTGAAGTTAAATGAGTAGAGTTTGGATCTGTTGGCTAGGTAGAAGCGAGTGATGGTATTTTGATACCTCAGGAAATAGTAGCTGCGTGATGAGATGCAGTGACTATGGATGTTCCCGAAGATGTTTTCTTTGGAACAAGTTAAGGAGGTGAGTCTGCTTCAGTGTTGTAGCTGTGTTCAGCCGGTGTTTCTGTTGCTTTGGGGTTCGAGTTTCTCGAAGAGCTTTGATTGGAAAATCTTTGGCATTTGTGGCAGCAGTGCAACTTGGAGTGTTCTCGGTGTTAGCAAGAGATCTTTTGGCTTAGCAGTTTTCTGGAAGTGGAGTTCAGAAGCAGTTGAGTGGACCCGTTTCTTCGATGGGTTGGCTAGTTGAGTGTAAGATGTTCTATTTGGTTAAGAGAGAACGGTTTTCCTTGGATTTGGTTTGGGTAAATCGCAAAAGTGACTGGAGATTGTTTGAGTGTTCTCTTGGGTTATCTGAGTTTTTCTGAATGTCTTCAGGAAGTCAGAGTTTTGTCCGCATCTGGAGATTGAGTTTTCTTATCGACTGGAATTCCAGGAGTGGAACCGGTGGTTCAGCTTTATAGAAGAATGGTTCCAGGAGTATTGAATGGGTGTAGCAGCTCAGAGTTTTGGATGAACTTCTGAATTTTTCTTATGGATTTGTTGAACCATATCTCTGGGGTGTGTTGTCCTGTATGTACCTGTGTTCTTCTTCAAGCATTATCTTCTATTTTGGATCAGAGTTGAGTAGCGGAAGCAGTTTGGAAGTGCATCTGCTTTTCTTTTCTGGACAGAAGAGGTAGTTGCTTTCTGATGTTGAGGAGTAGGGTTTGAGTTCTTGGTTTTGGTTGATCGTGAGGAGATCATTTTGTTGTGTTGATTGGTCTAGCTTGTTTCTAGAAACATCAGCGAAGGTTGAGCTGATCAGTAAGGTTGTGAAAAGCCCAGGATCGTCTGAAGAGTTTTGTGGATAAGAGTCGGAGGAATTTGGATTCTGAAGTCGGAGATTTGATTTTGGATAAGTTTTCTCCGATAAAAAGGAGCTATAAGATTGGGTAAGTCTGAGAAGTTAGCTCTGAAGTGTTTTGGATCTTTTTTGTGATCTTGGAGAATAAGTGATTGATCTACAGGATTGGATTTCCAGTTTGGATAACTGGGATTCGATGAGTTTCACGTATCTCTGAGGGAGTACGTATATGATCTATTTCTGGTTTTGGAACCAGCAGTTCTGGAGTTTTGGTTGTTGAGCCAGACTCGTCTGTAGTCTGATATCTTGTCTAGTGTTATAGATATAGTTGTATAGGAGCATTGTAGCTTCATAGTATTGTTTGTTTAGATTTTCTAGAGCGAGTATCCCGGTACATATATATACTTGGGGAAACTCGATAAAAATTTATCCAGAATTTTTTCTGGATAATTAGATTTGTTTGATTTGTTGAATTGGTTGTTGTGATTGTTAGCATATGTTTGATATATGCTTGTGTTTTAAAATCTTCGATGAGATTATTAAATTACCTTTGTTTTAAATTTCGGGGACGAAATTCTTTTAAGGGGGAAGGATTGTAATATCCCAGAATTTTTAACAATATCAATTTAATAATCTGTATTAAAAATTAAATTGATATTGATATTTTGTTAATAATAATTCAAATAGATTTAATAATCTTCTTTAATAAATATTTAAATTGGTTATTTTATCTTTTAAAAATAATAAATTGATTTCCATTTACAATATAAATATATGGTTTATATTTTAAATAGAATTAGCATTGTTTTAATTTTAATAAGTAAAGCATATTTTCTAGTTTTAATATTTGTAGTAATTTGGAAATTTTGTTTTATTTAATATTAGTTTTTCAAAGTTAAATAAATGATTTTTGATTTAAATTTAATAATTGAATCATGTTTTAAAATTCTAATATATACATTATAATTTGGAAATTTTGATTTTAATTAGTATTGAGTTTTTTTTTAAAACTATTTCATAAATAAATATATGATTTTAAAATTGATAAGAAGAATATTACAATGTTTAAATTAAATTGGCTTGAGTTTTAAATTTAGAATAAACAAACAAAATGGTTTTATGACTTAATAAAATGGATATTTTATTGATAAAAATATAATTTCTTGTAAAATGATTTTAATTTAATAATAAGTTATTTATAAAAGCAATATTAATATTGTATTGTCTTTATAAATAAGTGTTGAATAGAAGTTGTAAATTTTTATTTCAAATTGAATTTATATATAACTTGATTTGAAATATTTGATTTTTAATTTAATTTGAATTTGAAATTCCGAAGTATAAAATCTTAATTGTTTTAATTTTCATTTATAAACATGATTGTTCTTATTTCTTCTTTATGAATTTATACACATATTTAAATATAAACTAACAAATTAAATTAAATTAACACACACATTAATTTGTAAATTTAATACTAATCATTTTTAAAGTGACAGGTGTTTCATTCTTTTAGCAAGTGTTCAAAATTTACATAAATTTGACAAGTGTTGTATAAATTTGTACAAGCGTAAAATTTAGTTTTAATTTTTCTTTTATTTGATAAATATAAAAATTCATATATATAAACTTGCATCTTCATTCATGCATACTCTTTTTCCATTTCCTTAATCAAAGAAATCTTCAAAATTCTAGAATCAAAATCATCTTCATATTAACAATCAAGCCTACATATTCAAAACCATGTTCAAATCTGCATATTCCACTTCCTCAAAATCAAAACTCCTTTATCAAAATGGTCTGCACTTCCTCACATTCAAACATCAATCTGCATTGATTCACCAAAATCTGCAAAATTCAAGAAGAGACTGCATTTTGTTTTAAACCTGGAAATGAAGCCTGCATTCTGTTTTTAAGCATGGAGATAGCAAATCTGTCTGCATTTTCTTCTATCTACACAACTTCAGATGTGAAGCTTGTCAAAAGCGTCTGCATGTAAGCATTTTAGCTAGGGATCATGAGCATTCATATTTCAACATAATTGCAACTCAGATTTTAAACACAAAATGCATGCCTGCACTTTCTTTTCTGCAAAATACAAAAGCAAGTCAAATAGAGCTCTGCATTCAAAGGTGAGTAACATTTAAATCTTAAACTGTAATTAGGTTGCATGATTAATGTTTGAGATAAAAACATGTTTGTGTGCTTATAAAAAGTCTGATGTAATTATGATTGTGTATGCATGTTGATTTTGCTTTGCTGTGTTCCTAGATTCATCATCCTATTTAAAAGAATCTCCTACAAGTGATTTAATTTGAGATAGTATCTGGGTTTTAAAATATATAAAAAAAAGGTTTGCTTATCATAGATTAGAATTTAAAGGTTATGAAGTGAAGTGTTTGGCTGCCTGAAGTTTTCATTAAAACTTAAGTAAAAAGAAAGATACAGGATGTTATCTCTGTAAACACAGGTAACATCATGCGATCTTTAACAAAACTTAAACATGTTAAACTTGTAATGCAGCATCATAAAACAAAAGTAATTACAAAAACATGATTTTTAAATTAATAATTTGTATTAAGGGTATTAATTCAAGTAACAGTTTAAAATTGAACTAAAAATGGGTTTTAATCAAATCATGGTGATATATGACTTGAGAAGCTTTGGGATTCTTCTGAGTAATAGAGGAGGTATAAGAGATGCTCAGAAAAATCATGATTGGGTTTAGAATTTGTTAGATTGGATGCAGTTTGAAAATCTTTGTTTAAACCCTAGTTTTGAATGGGTCTAAGCATTGAGTCAGTTTGAGGTGAAGGATGGATCGAGTGTTGTGATGTTTGGGGAATGGGTAGAGGGTGTGTAGAAGAGATCGTGGCCGGAGAGGTCAGATGATCGGAGTGGCGTACAGTTGCCGCTGACAGGTTTTGGTTAGAAACCTGATTCTTGTTTTCAGGTTTGGGAAATTTCACTCAATTTTGATTCTTTGATTTATGGTTCTATTTGATGTTGTCAATTGGGTGTAGAGGTGTTTCTGGTTGAGGTTTGATCGACTCTGATGATCAGAGAAGGCGAGGATCGCCGTGCATATGCACGGCGATGAGTTACTGATAGTGATGTTGGGTTTGTTTGTAGAACATGGGAAGGTTTGAGGTTTGCTCGAAGCAGATGGGTGGGTGACTCGGAGTAGGCCAGCATTTAACTCGAAGTGGTTTTTGGGAAGTCTCGGGTTGATTATTTGTGTTTCCAGGTTTCTCAGAAACCTGTATTTCAGGTTTTATTTTTTTTTAAAAATCTGAAAATTTGAAGAGATGATTTAAATCAAATTCAAGTTTAAATTGAATCTAAGTTTTAGATTCAAAGTTTGAATTTTTGAATTTAAGTTCAAATTTAAAATCTCAGATTTTAAATAAAGTATTAAAAATATAATTTAACTAACTACTTTACTTTATTAATAGTAGTTAAATCTTTTTAAAATGAAGTTCTTGTGAGAATAGAAGCAAGTTTAAACAAAGTTTAAAATCTTAAATTTAAATTGAACTTCAGTTTTTAAATTTAAAAGAAGATTTAAATTTGAAAGTTTTAATCTAAATATAAATTGAAATTATTGAAACTTTGGAATGAATTTAACTTCAAAATTTATGATTTCATTTTTAAGACAAACTTTTGTTTTGCCTTGAAAATTTAAAAAGTTTTAATTTATTTAAACTTTGATAAGTTTTAATTACTCTTCTATTTTAAAACTTGTATTTAAAATGAAATTTAAGAAATTTCAAAAGTACTTTGTTTTAAACAAAATTTGTTTTAAAACATAATTAAGAGAAATTTTTTTATCTTGAACTTAAATTAAGATTAATATTTTAGAATTAATTTAATTAATAAGGTAATTAAGTTTAATTAATTTATTTAATTAATTAATTGAATTTGGAATTAATAATTGATTAATGATTAATCAATTTATAATTAAGATCATTAATTAGATTATTAATTAATGATGAATGAATATTATTAATTATGTAATTAAGATTTAATCAAGGTTAATTAATTTAATAATTAACTTTAATTTATGGACAATTAAAGATGATTTAATTTATAATTATCTAAGTTAATTACTTAATTAAAATAATTAGAGAATGGTTAATGAAGGTCATTAACCAAGATTATTTAATAATTAATTAATATGGTTAATTTTTATAATTAATTAGATTAATTAATTTAATAATAATCAATTATGAATGGTTTGAGTATAATTACTTAATAAAGTAATTAAGAAATTAATTACTTAATGTAATTTATTTAATTTAATGCGATTGTCTAATTTAATTAATTAAGTTTAATTAATTTTAAACACTTGGGTTTTATAAATAATTACTTTATGTAATTAAGAATTTGGAAATTCTTAGTTAAGTAATTGTTTAATAATTACAGGTTGTAATTAAGTGGAGATATTTAAGGATGAGGTAATTTGGATAAATTATTTAGTAATTAATCAAGGAATTAATTAAGAAATTAATTAAGGATAATTAATTTGGTTTAAATAAAGTAATTAAGCTAGTTAGAATTACTAAATGTAATTAATCTGGGATGATTAATAATTATGAGTTAATTACTTAAGGTAATTAATTTAAGAAGTAATTAAAGATCATTAATTATTATAATTAACGATGTAATTAAAGTTGATTAATTAAGATTAATTAATCAATGATAAGTAATTAAAGGTAATTAATTAATGTAATTAATTAAAGATTAAGGTAATTAATTATAGTTAGTTAATTAATTGAAGTAATTAAAGGTTAATTACTGTTTGGTTGATTTGTGAAATTAATTAAGAATTATTACTTGAATGTAATCAAGGGTAATTAATCAAGAGTGATTAATTAAGGTAATTTATATTGAATGATTAACCAATTGATTGTAATCAATTAAATGATTGAGTAAGCAAGATATATATTGGTAAAGTTATTAATTTAATTTATTTAAATTAATTAAAGATAAGGTAATTAATTTAATAAATTTTAAATTAATTAGATATAGAGATAGATAATTTAATTTATTTTAAATTAATTATATTATGATGAGTAAATCTTCGCTTATGTATGAATGAATAACATTGATTTGTCTTAGATGCTTTGTGATTTCAGTAATGAGATAAGTATTATTGTGTGGTATGAATGCTTGATTGCATTGTGATGATAACATAGGTTATCTATTGTGATGGTAATATATGGATTATCTATTATGATATTGATAATGTGGATTATCTGTTTGGTTTGATAATGTTGATTATCAATTGTGATTTGTGAATTATATATCTGTGAGTATATAGATAATTGAATTGTTTTAAAACTTTAAAACAACTTGGACCTAAAAGACACGCTTTGGATTTCGATGAGACCGAGATCAGGTTTCCATATTTGGATATTCGAAAACCACATCGATCCAAATTAACGTTAGGTCGTGAATCAAATGGAGCTTTGTGAAGACTCGAGGTGTAAGGACTATACGTCAGTATAACTCTATGGGTGATTCCATAATGAGTTGACGGACTAAATCTTATAGGTTCGAGATGTGATTCAGAGTGCAAGGGTTATCGTCGTTAACTCTGAGGGTGATTCCAAAACGGCTGTAACGAGATAATGCCTTCGGTTTCGTTCGAACTCGGAACGAACTTGTATGGATTGAATGCTTTCAGAACATCGTCATGTGGACGATGAGCATTCTAAGATGATATGTCCTATAAAGGTAATCGTAGCCTCAAGCCTCATCAACCGGAATGGCTAAAACAGGGGAGGTGCAGCAAGGCTTCGTGGGTAGCTCCCACTTGAGAGCAAGATCTACCCCTGTCTGGAAGTCCCTTTATATTCGGCTGTGTGGGCGATTGCTAGCTAGAATCGCCGGGGTTGTCTTGTTCGAAACTGTTCAGTAAGGAATGGGTCCGGCCTTGTGTTGCAGGGGAGCGGGCATACTCCTCGGTACGGTGATCTAGGCCACGTACTGTGACGGGCGGTACCCCAGTAGCCCTGCCATTGTATGGAATCCAAAATCCAATAAGTGCCAACTATTTTGATTGTATTACCCACTTTTGTGGCTAGTAGCTGGAATTTAGTCATGTAACAATTTCGGCTATTTCTTATTTATTTGAAAACCTTAGACACTATTATAATATCATCGGATTTCCTATCAAATGTTTTGGTTAGCGTAAGGTAAAAACTTTTCCATGTTTATGTGTGGGAAGTCTTACGTGATACCTTTCTTTCCAAAAGGTTTTTAAAGTTAAGCAATCCTTAACCTGTTACTCACACAAGACCCATGTCTGACCTGGAGTTTATCTTCTGTTTTCTTAAACTCTTGGGTACTCAAATTTTTACGAGTAGCCAAGGGATTCAGGTTAGGATTCAGGTTAGCTTTGACGAATGGTGGAGGAGCAAATGGAGCAGGAGGCTTCTGCGTGTAGATATATATAGTTTTTCGATGTATAGTTTTCTTTGAGTTGTTTCTTGTACTATATTGAGATTTATAACTAGACAGGTGTTTATAACTGTCTAGTATGTGATGTATATCTGTGTAACTCTGATATTTGTTGTAAACTATGTAATATTTATGTTATTAATATAATTTATTCGTTCCGCTGTTTAGATTCTGATGTGTTGTATCTTTCTTCTTCTCTTTCTTTCTATTTTCTATCCCTTTCTTTCTTAAAAATGATGCGATTTTCTGTGGTAGAAAGTCGGATCGTTTCAAATGTTATCCTACCTTTTGGCAAGGCCGAGATATCAAGGCACCGATTTAAAACCAAGGGTTATTCGTCCTGTATATCAAGCACACGCAGGTTCGCTATGGATGTCGATGAATTTTGTCCAAATCCAAATCAGGCTAAAATCAGCAAGACACGACAAGCGAAGCCATAAAAGCCATGTTTTCGTATCCATCGGTGAGCCATATTTCGAATCCATCAACTTCGCACCGACCAGCGTTGTATCCATTAAGAAGCCTCGGTACGCACCGATCAAGTTCGTATCCATCAACGTAGCATACATTTCGTATCGATCGGCTAGATCCTGTTTCGTATCCATCCTGCTAGACACAGCTCGAATCCATGGTTGAGCCTCTATTCGAATCCACCGTCATCGTATCGATCTGGGGTACAATACCCTCGTATCCATCTGTCTCGAATCCATTAGCGCACAATCATTTGCAACCATTCAGTTCGAAACCATCAGTAAGTGATTACTCGAACCCATCAGGTTCTGTTAGTTCGAATCCATCAGGCAACTGCTCTTCGTATCCATCAGATGACCTTGCTTCGCATCCATTAGACGGTGACGACTTCGTACCCATTAGGGGCTCTTGTTCAAATCCATATACAATGGCTCGTTCATGTCCATCAAGTCAAATGAGCCCGGATTGACACAACGGTCATCGATGCAAACGAGGCGAGATTCATGGATGCGAAACAGTCAACTTGGAGCAAAAAGAGGATCAATGCAAGGAATGCGTGCCGCGTCATCACAGAGGCATGTGCATCATTGGTTCGAAGTGGATCGATTCAAATTGATGGATTCGAACCAAACAGCCAACGAGAAACTCAAGCTCGTATCGATCATAACTCAAGATCCGCCGATCCAAATGCTATGAAATTTTCATAGAAGCTTACGTACAAGCTAAGGAATGTTCCTGCCAAGTTGCAGCTCAATTATACCAATTCTTGATCTATACGAAATTGATTCGTATCGATCAAAGATCGAGTCGATACTTGGTAGGATCGATCGCGTGGGCCCACTCACGTGCCAGAAGGAGTCTCCCAAAGTTTGAGCAAGATATCAGCCTCCTACACCTATAAATAGCCCCCTGAAGCCTACAGAAAAAGGATCTTTTGATTCTCAAGCGCCCAAACTCTGTCGGATCGAGATTTACATCCTCCCCTTGCTACTGAATTCGAATTCCAAGCTGCACTTTACTATTGTTCACTGTAATTTCTTGCAATCGTTCAAAGAGAATCAATAAAATCTCAAAAACTTTATAGTGGACATAGGCAACACGCCGAACCACTCTAAAATCTTGTGTCAGCGCTTTTGTGTCATTGTTTACCGGAGTTTTTGTTAGATAATCTTCACTTTTTACATTTATATGCTTCACTTTTATCTCTTTAAAATCTTCCGAAGAGTGTTGTGCTCATTTTTGGTACAAACTCATTTATCGGTGGCCTTGGAAATAAACCGACTTGAGGCAAGAACCTTCCCATTAAAACTCTGTGCTTGCTTGATGACCCTTGACACTTGGATGTTGTGAATTACTTAAATCTTCTCGGGATTAGCTTCAAGTCCATGAGCATTGACGATGAAACCCAAGCACTTTACCAAGACATGCCAAAAGAACATTTCAGAGGATTGATTTTTATTTTGTAATATTGGAGGATGTCGAAAATTTCTACTAATTCTCTAATGTGGTCACTTGATCGTCGTGACTTCACAAGAAAATCATCAATTTATACCTCCATTGTTTTTCCAAACTGATCTTTAAACATTATGTTGAATAGGCGATGACATGTTTCTCTAGCGTTCTTCAATCCAAATGGCATTATCATATAGCAATACAATCTAACATTGATAATAAAGTGTGTGTGCTCCTGCTCGGGGATACACATCCGGATTTGGTTATATCCTGAGTATTCATCCATAAAAGATAGCAATTCATGTCATATGGTTGAGCCTACTAGTTGGTCGATCTTTGGAAAGGGAAAACTGTCTTTCAAGCACACTTTGTTCAAGTCCGAATAATCAACGCTTTTCCTCCATTTTCCATTCACCTTTATTGCTACTACAAGATTAGATACCCATATATGGTATAGGACATCATGAATAAACTCATTTCCTTTGAGTCTGTTCACCTCCTCTTTAAGGGAAGTAGATCTCTTTAAATCTATGCCATGTCTTTCTGTATCATTGGGACATGACTCGGGTCAATATTTAATGCATTGCTTGCAATGGCAAATGAGATCCTGCATATGTTATAATGAGTCCAAGTGAACACATCAAGATTCGCTTGGAGAAAAGCAGCAAGTTATTTCGTCATCTAGGGGTTGAGCCGTGATCTAATCTTTAGGTCCCGTGATGGGTCATCCTAACTGACCATAATGTCAATTGTCAGCTCAACTGATGCAGCTTTGGTCTCTTTGGGCTCCTCCCTATCATCCCTCATATCTATGTCTTCACATAACCGACTGTAGAATTCGAGTCAAGGCCGAAGCGTTGTTTGTTAATCTTTAGTAGTTTGGATGCAGAGAGACTTGTCCACACCCTTACCTTTCTCCTTTCATTGATCGTCTCTCAGTTCAGCTACATAGCAGGCAAGTTCGGTTGCCTAATCTCCATACATATCTCCAACACCGTTATCGTTAGGAACTTCAAATTTAAACACCATAGGGCAAAAGCTGCTTGGAATTTAGCTGGGCAGGTCGGCCTCGAAAAACATTGCGTGGAGAGTCAACATCCAACACGGCAAATGGAAAAATCCACACTCTCATGCAGTCGCCTTGTTCAACTCCATAGGCAAATCGACATATTTGATAGCTTTGGTTGTAGCACTATTAAAGCCATGAGTATGGGCTTTAGGCGGTTTCAAGTCCTCGGCTTCCAACCTCATCTGATCGTAAGCCTTTATAAAACTTATATTTACGAAACTTCCATAATCAACCAAAATCCTCCATGCTAAGGTGGGGCCGATCATGGCTGAAATGACCATTGGATCGATCATTAGTGCCTCTACCTTATCTGCATCTTTGTTTTTGAATATAATAACATCTGCCATTGTACAATGTTGTTTTGCCGAAGCTCCATTTTTTGTACTCGAACAACATTCAAAATTCATATGCTTGATCGCAATAGCATAGCGCTCCATCTCATGCTAGCTTTTATCAGCTAGATGCGGTACTTCAACAATTGTATTGATCAATAATCTTCCACTAGTCTGCATAGGCTCCTCGGTCCTATGCGGTGCTTGCCCTCAGTTGGGGTCAAATGTCTCATCCCCGCCATCCTACAGGAAATTAACAACCAACTATAAATTTCTTTCCTAAATCAATTTCTCGATAATATCCAAGAGTTTCCTACCCTCATCGTATTATTACTATAGCTTTCATGGAACCGGCAATACTTTCCAATTGGTTTATGTTCCTCCAACGATTATTTTGGGAGTGACTTCCTATACTACCTGGTATTATATGTAGATAAGTAAACGTTTACAAGAGATGTATTTAGCGGTGTGTAGGTATCATACATTAGAATCCTAGGCATTCCTCTTTTAGAATCCATTTTTCATTCACGATTCCAATCATCGCATTTCTCTTGCTGATTTGATTTATTTTGGACATTTGAAATTTTCCGAAATTCTCCCCAGACCATTTCATTGTAATGTTACTCTACACTCGCTCTCCACTTAGTCCCACATCATTCTTATTCCTAGAGCATCTAGCTTCCTCTTTCCTAAAAAACTGAGCTGCTTTTGCATTGAAACATTCCAATGTTGTAGGCGGTTTGCCAGCTAACCAATCGCCAAAGTCAGATTCCAGATCAATCCCTCTCATTATCGCCATCAGTATTGAATGATCATGAATTACTAACTTTAGTGATAGTTGTATGATATCTTCCTAAATAATCTTTCAGCGATTCTCTCGAAGCCTGGATAACGTTGGACAGAGACATCACATCTTTGAGGCAAATTCCATGCATATGGAAATGTTCCACAAACTTTATTGCTAAATTGTCAAAACTAGAGATTGACCGTGAGGGTAATCTTGTAAACCACATCGTCGCTATTCCAAAGAGAGTGGTCAGAAAATGTCTACACTTAGTTGCCTCATCATCTTGTGCAAAATTCATCAGCCATTTATATCTTATGATGTACTGTCTGGGTCAGTTTTTCCATCGTAGGTAAGCATCGACAGCATACTGAACCTCCTTGGATACTCTGCATGTATAATATTATCGGTGAATGGGATATGGCATCTAGATATCTCTTAATCATCATTGGTCAAGCCTTGGCTCTCTCACTAGCTGCCTAACCATAGCCGACAAGCCAGTGTTCAAATACTTGAAGCCAAGTAGTAGTATTGCTTCACCATATGTGAATGGTCTAGTCGATATCTACGGACCGTTGATGCCTTCTTGGCTCAACATCTGCTTGATGTATATCATGTACGTTCACTTCATTATTCTGAGGAGGTAATGGTACACATCCACCTGAACTCTAACATCCAAATCGATCGCAGCAGCTCCAACTTATGCTCCAACATAAAGGAGCATGTTTCCTTCTTTGGAAGGGAGTGAGTACCGATCCCTATCGAGGGTTTAGCACCGATTGGCTTCGCCAAACTAAGTTGGTTTGCCTGTTGATGTCCAGAAGATTCTATATAATAACTGTCAATTCTGTGGTGCCTGCGTCCGTGATAATCATCTAATGAACTAGAACTCTCCGATGTAGAACAAGGGGTAGTGGCCCTTCTAGCTTTCCTACGCTGTTGCCTACCATTAGAATAATATTGGCTTTAATCTACTGATTCAACTATCGGCAACTATCCATTAGCTCTCTCATCAGATTTTGAAAATCAGATCTTGTGATGGAATCAACAGTATTCTGGACATCAACTGGATTGGTAGCACTCACATCTACTAGTAGATTGCTCAGGCCTCCTTACTGGATGCTAGCATTATCATTTTTTTCTACGCTTTGAGAAGTAAATCTGGTGTTCCTAACCATTATTGATAGTATCCTTTGACTTTTGCTAATATGAATAGAACGGATGAGGTTCTTAAAGGTAATTATGGATTTTTTTTGGGATTTATGCAATCCAGTAGCAACAAAGGGATCCAAATAGGGCTAAGATTCTTTTTCTCAATGAAAGCACCAAAATATTTGCACGAAAAATTGGCATAAATGCCCAAAAGAAGTTTAGTAGAGAAATAAATGTAGAATATAAAATGAAAACCGATGAAATAAGCAAATAAATGATAGAAAATTAAAGCAATAACAAGAATATAACGATTTATAATGGTTCAACACCGTCCTCCAACGTCCACTTTGAATAGGTTACTTTATTAATCACTTTGTAAACCAAGTATAATAAGGATCGGATGAAAATCCTTACTTACAATAGAGTACAAAGCAACTAGCAGCGTAAAAATTCAAAAATGAACAACCAAGCCTATATTTGAAAAGGAAGAAGCGAAATATCTCTCTGAAAATTCGGTAGAAGGATCTCCAAAACTATATGGACCTATAAGACGGATCACCTGACCCAAATCTCAAGGAATAGGGATCGATGCCTATCCCTATTTTAGAGGAATTTGGGGGTGCTATCCCTATAAGAGCTTTCCCATGTTGTAATAAGCTTAGCCTCCAAGTTTCATGCCAATTGGATTAGTGGAACTTGAGGTATTGCTCGATCTTTGCTGCAAGGTGAGTTGTTTCCTGATTCTAGTCAATCCCTATTAAGAGAAAAGGGCCGATCCCTCTTGTTTCATCCTTTTGAGATGTGATCCCTAGGGTAGGCTTTCTAGGTCCCCATATCTTGTTTCCAAAGTTTCATATATATTGGACTTATAGATCTTGAGATATTTGTTGTTTTTAATTGAATTGCATTTGCTTCCCTAAAATATGTCGATCCCTATGTTGGAGAATGATTATAGCCAATCCCTTTTCTATGTTAAACTATGTTCCATACTTTGAATATTATGCATTGCATATGTCTCAATTCCGTTCTATCATGGCTTTATAGTATCATCTGTACTGATATTTAAACCCCATAGTCATCGCTCTGGACTAACTGGTCAGTCGAACCTAAATTATCAAATCAGTTCGAATATAGCCGGATCAAAATGCTAGATAAGAGCCATTTTCCTACGTTCCTTTTATTTGTTCTAACTAATCTACTATTTTCTTGAAACACATGTTTACATCCTCGGTATCTAGTTCATTGTCACTTGAAGTAGTATCTGAATCCTCTAATGTTGTTGTTGAGTCCTCTTCCTTTTTTTAGATGAATCGGCAACTAGCGCGATCTTTGATTTCTTCTGATGCAAACAGTCTCTTTACAGATGACTGGATTCATTGTAGTTGAAACATTTAATTGTAGTTCCAATTCCAAAAGTCTTGTTTTTAGGTCTTCAAATGTTGTTCATCTTTCAGTACTTTAGGAACTTTCTAAAATTTTTGATTATGAAAGCAATTCTCATCTTCTGAATCCCAATTGTCAGTTATTGCATTAAAAGTGATAGATTTCTTTTCTATTACCTTGCTTTATCTTCTTCCCTACAATTGTGCTTTATAAGACATTAAGTAGTTACCTATTAACTCTTCAATTTTTAGAGTATTAATTCCACTACCCTCTTCAATTACTAGTTTTTTTGATCCCACTCTAAATAGAGTGAATTGAGGATTGTTCTATCTTAGTCCTCTTCGAAAAATATTTCACCTAATGCTACTAAGAACGCGCTATATCTTGAAATCTACAATATATGTTAGAATTAGATGCATTTGGATTCATTTTAAACGACTGAAACTAACTAGTTAACATGAAAATTTTGGTCTACTTAACCTTACTAATCCCTCATGTGTAACTTGTAATGTTCTCACAATTTCATACGCAGAATTACAAATGGAGACTCTATTAAATTCATTTTTATCCAATAGGAAAAATAAAATATTCATGACAATATAATTATTTTGCGCAAGTGACTTTTGGTCAATAGTCCATTGTGCAAAGTTAGTTTAAGGTTCTATGTACTCATTCTATGTAATAATCCAAATATCTAAACCACTAGACTATAAGTAAATCTTCATCTTACATGATTAATAAGTGTAATTGCTGTCATTAAAAAGTGGGGGTCTAGTAGTAGATTGTCCATTGAAACAATTGTTAGCAAGTGTATTAATAGTTTTGTTAGCCATTTAAACTTCTTAAAAATCAAATTTCGAGTTTCTGAAAACCTAGAGCTGTAATACCAAATGAGGGTTATTCCATAATGGATCTTAAGGCTACTTAAACACTAAAGGGGAGAATAGTGTTTTTTGACTTATGTAAATATTTTTAAATTTCTTTAAAAATTAATATTAAATCATAGGTTATCAACATAGAAATATACCAATAATCAAGCATAGATGCAATCAAAGATAAAAACAAAAACAGTAAAGTAAAGTAGATAGTTAAGGAGATGATACTTTGGATTTTATACGAGTTTGGATTTCTCCTACATCCAGTATTGTACAATTTCTTGTATAGATTTCTTCCCAAATGACAATCTTTAACCGAGCAAAAGGCAAACCTGAATACAATCTCGACTTCGAGGCTACGATACACACCCTCTTAAATTTTCATGCTCAGGGTAAACTTACTTGATTTGACTGGGCTACAATCACACCCACTAGATTTCCAAGCTACTAAGTACATCCACTTGATTTGAAGAGGATACAAGCATACCTAAACAAATACAAATAGAGTTGATAGTTTTTTCAAAAATAATTTCTTGAACTATAGATACAGTGGATCATGTAGCCTTTTGGACAATACTTTGGTTTTTGAAATAAAAGAGAGATGTTTCCAAAAATAGTAAGAAAGTAGTGTTGAATCAATACAAAGAAGTATGAATTGATTATATGTGATTTTAAGGACAATAAAGTATACTTTTCAATGAAATTTTCAAGAGAGTGAGAGGAGGGAAAAAATTAAGTAATGAGTTGTCAAAAAATTCATTTGAACTCCCCTTTATGTAATAAATTAACAGTTGTGTTCGTTCATGAAGAGTTGCGATGAATAGACACTTTCAAATTTTGAAAAACCATTTAGAGGCATGTATGCCGACATACCCTATTTCCATATGTTGACATATGATATTATATTTTGAAAACTTATATGTTTAAAAATATTTTGAAAGTCCTATACTATGTAAAATAATTTGATATCTTGTAAAATAATTTGAACATAGTTTATAAATATTTTGAATTTTGAAAAAATTTAAAACTATTTTGAAATTTATTTTGGTTAAAAAAACAAAAGATTATGAAATTGGATATCGAGATCAAAGATTGCTACAAAGGACTTTAACAGTATATGCTATGACGTTATACACTATTTTATAAACTTGAGATCTTCGTATCTTAGTCTTTGAGCTCATGAGTCTTCATGTCTATCTCTTGAGTCTTTATACTGTACAGTCTTCGATTCAACTCCTATGTAATAGTCTGCACTATACACTATAAAACTTGGCAAAACATTAGTTTCTATATTTTATATGATTGTATATGCATGTTGTCATCAAAATCAATAACTAAGATAACAGCTTGCTATATTCTAACTACATTGATCTTCTCGAAGACATTGGCAAGCGGATCATATTCCTTTGGCTACAACTATCAAAATCATATTTTGATAATATACTTGGAATCAATTTAGGATTTGTGCACCATTCCATATAACAAAGCCAATACCTTCCATGGCTTATTGAAAACCAAGGAAATTCTTTTCTCGATATCGATAGGAATTCCATGGTTCTCTTCAATGTGCATGAGTTCTTATTAGATATTCTAATGTGGTGCTTTTGATTGGTTTTAATTAATTTCATTTCATCTTTTCTTCTTCAAGAAATTGGTGTTTCTTAAAGAAGTAAATATTTCTCATTGCAATGGAACAGATGTTTATAAATATTTTATAAATTGACTTTATATTTGTACAAAAACTGATTTTAGTTTTATATTTATAAAAATTATATGTCCATAATATAAATCGGTCAATCAATATTGATTGGTTCCAAACCACTTTGGGTTGATCTACATAAGATCCTTTACGAGCAAATATTAGATGTAGCCTTCCAACTCACACAACCTATCAGCCCATTGAATTAGGATATCTAGGGGTTTATTATCAGCTATCATCTTGTATGATCTCATAAACTATGTTTTGGATTAATTAAATCTATCATATATACTTACACTTAAATAAAAGAACTTATGAAAAGAAGTTAACTCAACTTCACTCATCATCAATCGCTGTTGTTTCCAATAAAGTATGGTTATTCGTTATCGGTACATCATTATATATAATATGGAGGAGTGACTTTGAGACTAAATCTTATTCGTTTTTAGGTACATTTGGAACTCTTTCCCAATACAGTCAGTAATTTGATCAAATCGAGTTCTTTTATTTAATTTGGACATTATGTTTTCTACTTCCATTTTATATTCAATGAACTTATCGTAAATATAACACTTATGTATCACATACATATGTTTTATTTCTATGATAATTCATCTGTGAATTTAATAAATAAAGTGGATATGTTTATGGTTCCATTAGACTTTATACAACATACATGTAGCACCCCGTATTTTGGAGAGTCCACCAGATGGAAAATTAATTTAAATTAAATTATTAAAGTGATTTAATTATAAGAATTGCCTAAGGGAAATTTAACTAATTAAATTTGGGACACTTAAAAAGTTAATTAGATGGACCAAGAGTAATTAGAGAAAATTTTGGTTGGCCTTGATTAATGAAAAAACAATTAAATTTTCTGTTGAAGAATTTGGTTAATAAGAATGAGTTAGTAAGGCCTAAAACCACTATCCCACTTACCTTAGTCTCATTCTCTTATTCCATCCCCTCATTCTTAATTTTCATTTTATTTCTTTCACAAAAACAAAGCTCTTAACAATCGTAATCTCCCACTAATTAAGGAGAAAATAATAGGAATCCAAGCTAAAGAAACTCAAGTTTCCAAATTTAAAGATAGAAGGATTAAATCAATTTTTCAGGGATTAAAGGTGAGTAAAATTTTCTCTCAAACCCTCCCTAACATGTTTTAACTCAGCATTTGCTGTTAATGAATGCTTAAATGATGTTTAAAATGTTTAGACGATTAAATTTAATTTCTAATTATGATTTAGAATTTAATTATGGTGAATAGTTTATGTTTTAGGGTAAAACATAGGTAAATCACCATGAAATTCCACAAAAAATTCATATGATATGCTTGATGATGAAATGGAGATGGTTTTTTAATTTTATAATTTTGGATTTATATGAATATTTTATGAATTTGCTAATTTAGGTAACATGGTTAATTTTTATTAATTCATTATAAAAATAATATATTAATTATGATTGATCTGAAATTTTCATATGAGCAAGAATATGATAAAAGAGATTTTTGATGAATTTTGGTGGTTTTTCCCATTAATTTTACGTTTTATATGAATTTTTAGTGAAGAAAAGCACTAATTAATTTAGGAAAAAATAAATTAATTAGTTAAATGAGGTGGTTAACAATTTCTGAAAAGAAGCTGAAATGATAAGAGAATTATCCAATAAGAAGTTGACACCAGGTAGGCTTTGGTAAAAAGAAGCTACCTAAGAAAGTAATAAATCTATATTTAGTTTAAATTCAAGATGTCCATTCAACCCAAGTACAATATAACATATGAAGGTTAAACTTCACATTGAGCGAAGATAAATTGTGCACGAGTTTAAAAGCACATGAAAATTTGAAAGAACGTGTCCCGTTAATAAGCGAAAATAGAAAAAATTATACACGAAGGCACATGGACACTTCACGAGGGAATTTACACATGAAAGCAGCCAAGAAGAGAAAAAATAGCATGCAAATCAAAGAAACTTTTTTCCACGATGGTACATGGACATCTCATGAGCAATCACGTACTTTTCCCTTTGTGTTATTATTATTATTCTAATTTCTAGCTTGTACTAGTCAAATCCCGACAAAAAATTTCCAAAATAAACGAAATTATTATTCAAACATGATTTGACTATATATTCATGCATTGGATGCATGATTAACAAGGTATTAAATTCAGCTTTAAACTTTATCCTGTTTCATATACAACCTACTTCGGTCAAATATACACGGAACACTAGCATGACATATGAAATGAACAATGGAATGACAACTCACGAACGAAATAAATATTTCTCACTAAGACAGGGAAAAAACAACACACGAAAACAAGGGTAAAAATGGGATAACGGCTCATGTTCTTGCAAAGGGGATAACTCACGGAAGAAAGGAGAGTAGGATAAACATAAACTGAAATGGAAGTGCTCTTTGTGCAGCCGCTCATGCATACAAAATCACGTAGCATATTGAGTAGTACACGATGCATCAAATTAAGCAACACACCATGGAATTTAAGGAAACAAACCACAAAAGCATGAATTTTTTTATCATGAAGGCTTCAAATGCCTACCATGAAAGCTCCTCGTTCATGTGAAGACAAATGAGAAATGGGATAGCTCACAAGGGCTGAAAGAAAAAAATGATAGCAAACGAAGGGTTAGGATTTGAACCTGACCGCTAGTGATATATTTGTAGAATAAAACACAACCGCTATGGGATAGCCAACTGTAACAACCTAATTTTTGTTAACATTATTCAAGAGATTTAATCAATTAAATTAAATATAATAATGTGTATGGTTGATAAAGATGATGAGATTTTTAATTAATTTAGGTCGTGCTTTAACTAATTAATTAATAAGGTTGGTTTGAACATTAAATAGAAAGGAAGTAAAACGAAGGGCATACTAGGAATATTTCCTTTATTCACTTCCTAAAACCTTCCTCTCTCATTCATTCTCATTTCATTCTCAAAAACATCAAAATTAAGCCTAAGAAAGGTAGGCCAATATTTAGAGGAAAATGAAGAAGAAAGCTAAGGAAATTAGGGGGGAAAGGAAAACTAACCTACACCAAATCTCAATCTCATCTATCAAATCTAAGGTTAATAATATTATCCATCTCATTTATTTATGTTTATTTTTGGATCTATGCCTGATTTATAAATTATTGTGATGATATGCCATGTTTGGATAATTTATATCATTGTTTGATGGAATAATAAATTATTGGAATTTTTATGGAATTATTCCTAGGCGTTTTAAAGGTGAAAACCTAGTTTTTGTCCTCTAATTTACTTAAAAATCGAATATGTTGTGTAAAACTATATTTTGGATATGGGTTTTTAATTTCATAATTTTCCAAGTTCATATCAATATTTTATAAATTTCCTAAGATGGAAAAAGTGTTTATTTTGGGTCTAAATTATTGAATATTATAAAATTAATATTTTGGCTTACAATATTCATATGTGAAAGAAGATGGAAATTCTGATTTTTGGTGATCTTTATGGATTTTTTTCTAAGTGTTTATTATTTTATTTGAATTTTAATGATAGAAAAGCTTTTATTGGTGTTATTCAGCCTTTTGACCTGGCAATATCTAGACTGATTTGACACATAAAACTTGAAAGCTATCGAGGCAGAAGGCCTAAAGAGATATTCATTAAGTTCATAAAACAAAGTATCACTAAGATCACAAGACAAAGACAAGGCCAACCCAAAAATTCCACTTTACGATTCCACCATCTGATGATGGATCGGTACCGCCCCATCCCTATGGATCGATACCGATCAATACAAATGCACCAAAATCACACCATTTTTTCCATGCTACCTAGTCTTGGCAACTTCACTCCTCCGCAGATCCATCCTATTGGTCAAGAAAAAACTTACAACCACACAAATAAGTGGAGAAACATCAATCCATCGATATTTCAATTCATTTCAAGGCAGCCAGAGCGATGCATAACCAAGTTTTATGGATCGGCACCCATCCGCAACCATGGATTGGTACCGATCGATCCATATTGCTGAGTTGGCCACGTTTTCATTAAGCAACTACCTGGAGATCATGGAGAAAGTGAGAATGAACGTGCTGGAGCTCTTCCCAATAACCTATAACTGTAAATAAGGCTTGGGGGCTTCATTTCGAGGAACTTTTGGTTTTAAAACAACTTTAGATTTATTTCTTGTAATTAGCTACCGAATGATATCAAATGGTAAGAACAACAGTTGTAAAACAGAGATATCACTAATAAAATATTAAGTGGACGTATGCAACAATTAGCTCTAAACCTTATGTGTTTTGTTTCTACTCATTTTTGTTTACTCTTTCATCACTTTTATTCGTTACACAATATATTAGATGTTTTTGCCAAGTTTGATGCAAACATTTTGGTGCTTTTACTAAAAGCAGATTCTCGGACTTGTTTGGGTCCATCATCTACTATTGGATTGTCTAAATCTGAGAGACGGATATCATTTCCTTTGTTTTTTGGAATTTTTAGCTACTTAGAGTTTCAAGAATCTACACGAAAGTTTTCTACAATGGCCTCTATAAGAGACCGTTCTACCACTTCACATGTTGTCGAAGTTGTTGAGGAGACCGATCTCTACTTGGTTGATGAGGTTGCATAGCCGACTGCAACGGGTATTTAGAACACAACTGATGTGGTTACCAAAGCTGAGATGGATCTTATGATGAAATGGATGGAAGACTAGCTACAGGGAAGCCGCAATGAGTTGAATGCGTAGACGAAGCAAAGCTTGGACTTGTTGAATCAGTTATCCAATGGTCATTGGAGGAACATAAGGGATAGAGACCCTTCTGATTCAGAATTTGATAATTCCCCATCGGAGGAGGAAAAATAGTGGGATGGAAAGAAAAAGAAGCTAAGGAAGGAAACATTGGAGTTGAAACAGAAGGCGCGACCGAGCAGCTGTCAAGGCCTATGGATGGGTACCGAACCATCAAGAGCATTCAGTACCGAACCATCAAGCTTGAGTCCCGGTCCTCGACTCATGGGTAATGTTGCTAGTTTGGCTTCTGGGCATGCTGTCGATGGTCATAATGTTGGAACACAAGTGGGTACTGTAGATCTATCTGAAGAGATTTTGTGCAAGGAACTTTTGAACTAATGGTTCCTCCAAAGTCAAGGGAACACAAATATCCTAAGGCTAATTGAAAGTGTTTTACGGGCCAAATACTTGGGGCAGATTATGTTCATCTCATTTATTAGACCCACCTAAACTAGATTTGAGTAAAATAGTCTGGAGACTGAGAAGCAAGAGCCAACACCGAAAAAATGATGAGTGGGTTCCTCCTTATGCTGAAACCCTTTCATGAAAGATATCTTGCACGAGGAATACCTATGTAGCTTTGTGATGCCAACAATGCCATTGTATACTGTAAAAAAGGATCCGAGGTAACATTTGATGAAGTATGATTGGTATATGGATTCATCCAGGGCTACCGATGCCATTAGGTACTGTTGTTTCTCGATATTCCTAGAAGGGGTAGCAACAATGTAGTTCAATTGGTTGCCATCGAGATCCATATTATCCTTTGATCAACTGGCATGAAAGTTCATAGAGCAATTCTGCATGCATAAAACACGTCCAAAATGCGTGATGTCACTTTGTAACGACCCGAAAATCCGTACCCATTGGAATGACAATAATCCACACATGTCTGACCCAAAAAGCACTGACGGACGGAAAGTCAAGAGAAAGAAAAGAAGAGAGAAGAAGAGAAGAGAAGAAAGAGAGAAGATAGAATCAAACAGAATAATACAGAATCTCACATCGCAGCGGAAAATATATAATATTGTATCAATGATCTTTACAAAACAGAAACTGTATATATATACACACATGAATCCAAGTTCAACAATCAATCAATAGTTATCAGCCTGAACGGTTATAATAACCTGTCCACACAATTGCCGATAATATAAACAACTAAGCAATGCGGTGGATAATCAATAATCAAAACAGATACGCGTATACGAAATGAAGATCTCCAGCTCTCCTGCTGAAGCTCCAAAAACACCAAAGCATAACCTGTAGATATACTCGGTCTGACCCGAGCATTGAAAGGGAAGAACACCCGGATCAGTCTGGTAAACCAGCGTGAGAAACACACTCAAATGAATTAATTAAATTACCAAAACTTTTCCTTTATCAAAACAAAAGTATCTCGTAAGACAAGTCCACACATAAACACGGACATGTTTTTATGTTACGATAACTAAAACATATCATATCAAATCCTCTTATATTATAGCAATGTCTACTATATACAAATAATATCAATCATAGCCGAAATTGTTACATTGATTAAATTCCAGCATATAGCCCAATTGGGTAATACAATCAAAATGGCGGACACATAGTGGGGTTTGGATTTCCATACAAATGACCAAGTGAAGGGACTACCTTCCAGCAGTACATCTCTAGAAGAATGTACCGAGAAACCATCACAAAGTTTCTCTACCAGCACAAGATCGGCCCACCTCTATAACTAGATGGCACCGAATATGTCATCCTCCGATCGTACCGACCTTTACCGAGGACCCTCTAGCATATAAACCACAACAATCACGTACACGACGTCATAGCGTGCAAAGATATATCTAGAAGAGGATGGTCATATCCTACTTGGGAATGACCCACTTAGCCTTGCTGCATCTAACTCTGTTTTGGTCATTTCCGGTTGATGAGGCCTGACGAGGTAACGATTACCTTTCACAATCACATATCACATCACTTTGAATGTCACACGGTCATTTCTGTTGACTACTAATTGTCTTCCACAAAAATACAACTCTTAAGCTCATATGTCTCATGGAGGGTGTTAAGCTAAGAGAAGTTGCCTTCTCCGCCACCACTGATGTATGTTTGTAAAAACCGATGTACGTAATCTATAGAAATGTAATGTCAGACAAACATCCATACAAGTTGCCTAGGAACAGGACAAACCGAAGGTACTTTCCTACCACATCCTGTGAGGAAATCCCAAGGATTAGTAGCGAATAGTCCTCGCATAGGATATTTCATAATGAAGAGACCACTGCTACTGGATGTATATCGGTATTTTAACCCCCAACGATCAACAAGCAGTCCCCCACTATGAAAATCAGAAATATCAATATCATCACAAGCAACCTGCATAATATACGTTGGTCCGAAGTGGTTTTCAGATAAATCCGATCCTGGTCTCTTCGCACCAACAACACAAAAGCGTTTCTCAAACTTACACAGCAACTAAGTCCCATAGACTTGTCACGTCTCCAACTTTCAACATGATATCCTTCGGGCCAAAAAGGAAGCTCGATAGATTAGAGTAATACTCCACACTATACGAATTAACATCCTCAACACAAACGATAATCAAGCCTACACCAAAGGCAACGTACTAAGTGTACGACTGCATAGTTCCCACATCAAGTCGAGAAACTAAAATTTGGCTAATGTGTGATAGTCAGTTATTTAACAATCAAAGCAAACAAACAAATATTCAGCACCATAACAATCAATGCGCCCTTTTAATTAGTCTTTTATTAATTAAATTACTCACCAAATATTCACTTTAAATTACCTTTAAATAGATATATTCTCAAAATGATTTCAACATTGGAAAACATTTCCAAATACTTATTTAATAATAAGTAATTCACAATTCAATTTAGATTTTCAACACTTAGAAAAATTACATATACTTAAATCATGATTCAGTATATATTTAATTCTTTAAGGAAAACGTTCACTTAAACACATTTATTTGGGTCAAAATGAATGTTGCATAAAAGATCGCTACGACAACCCAAAATCACTAGTATAGGTATTCGAAAATAAGATAGATATATAAATCTCATATACTATATAAAACATTTCCTTTCGAAAATCATTTACTATAGCAACAGTGTTATAGTCCATCATTTCCTTATACTTTCTGAAAACTTCTATTCCGACAATAAATGTTGAAATCTATGGTTTCAACATTCAACACATTTAAAAACATCTTTAAAATCCTTTAACTCCACTTAGTAATATTCACTATCCAAATATATCCATTTTATTTAATATATTATTCATTGTCCAAAATCGTGAATATACTTCGTTTACCAAATTCAATACTTCTACTCATTTTATTAAAAGAGTTATCCACTGTCCAAAATCATGGATATAGTTCTTTTACCAAATTTTTGCTTCTATATATTCATTAAAGAATTACCCACTATCCAAAATCGTGGATATATCTCCTTTAATAAACTTCTATATTTAACTTACCAAATTCAATGGTTTTCGGATTTATAAAATAATGTTTATAAATTCCATTTATATTTTTATAAAAACTTCCACTTATAAAATCCTTTTATTAACCAATTCCATTTATATCATTATATGCCAAAAAAGCCAAATTATAAGTTAATAACTTATAATTCATTTATAAAATCCATTCATTTTATAACTTCACAATTCGTAAATCTTATTCACTTATAAAATCCATTTATACTTCATTTTAACATTTATAAAACTCCTTTATAATTCTAACTCTTTGATTTATAAAATATCAATTTTATAAATCTTTTATATATATACACCGTTTATTATAACTTCAAAAATCTCCATTTAAACTATTTTACAAAATAGTTCATAACATATTCCAAAAATCATAATTTACTATATTTCACGGAAATCATAATTTTTATAACATAAAAATTATAATATTTTTTTATTCAAAATAGATTCAATTCCTTTACAATTCAAAAATAAATAAAACATTTATTTTCAAAACCACTTTAAAATCCTTTTAAATTTGGAAATCATCACGTTAACATTTTTAAAATTTTCAAAATAGGCCCAATGCTGCAACAGCAACAAATACATCAATCATAGCATCCAAAACATCATATATCATATCATAACAGAATATATAACAATATATGTAAACAAATCAATACTGGTGAGGAATCCAATTAGATCCCTCCAACATGTCATCTGCAACAAATATTCATATTAGAGTATGTGTAAAATGTCCGCTTCGAGGCAGACACGCGTACAAAGGGTCATCCCCTCATACACGGGAATGTATAGGGTCATCTGCTCCACTAAGCAGGTATATATATTCAAATACCAATCAATATATCATATATCATCCAAACAATCATCAATCATTATATAATATATTATTTCTCACTTATATAGAATTATCAGTGAGTCGGAAAGAGTGAGTTGTACTCACCTTGCTTCCAATAGCAGTTGTAGTGTTTAATTCCAAATAAAATTAAACGCGCGTTTTATTTTACCTAAAATTCACACTAGCTCCAATCAATTCCTAACTAGCTCCATCGCGTAGTATTTGTCAATACGAACCCAACGCAATTCGTTTCATGCGAAACAGACCTCGTATGAAAAAGTTATGCAGTTACAAAGTTTGTACGAATTATATATAATAAAATTTCAACTTTTATTTTTATTTTAAACCTAATTCTCCTCATAGTCGTTCGTTCCTTTTCCCTTAATCTCGGCCGCACGTTCATTTCTTTCCCCAGGCAAAAGTCGTGCACGTTACTACCCATTGCCGTCGATTTCATTGAATTTTCGCACCATATACAATCAACTTCACGTTGATCGAACACCACCAATCAACAGCCCCTCCTCGCCTCTACCATCGCCGAGAACTTCATCGAGCTCGGCTGCACACTTGCCTAGAAAAGCATACCAAAAACCTAGACAAACGCGCCCTAAATTCTCCTCGTATAATACTCGAAAACCCATCATCGTCGCATGGATTTGTCGAGCTCGACGAGGACTTCAAGTTTGTAGTTGATCATTTTTGATGAAAGTGAGTGGATTGGAAGAGATTAAGAGGAGAAGAAATGAACGTTTTCGGCCATTGGTTGTAAGCGACGGCTAGCCCTAACCCTAGGGTTTTGATGCAAAGTGAAAAAAGTTAGGTCCTTATATAGAAAATTTTCACGCACTATTCTTCCGAAATTTTTCCGAACACAAAACGAAGCGTGTCGCCTGGCATTTATAATGTTTTACCCCCATTTCGACCACAATGGAATATATATCGGGAGCCAATTTGATCGTATTTGGAAAATAGCCTTTCGAATCGACAAATTTAAATTTAAAATTCACTTAAACCAATTTGTACGCGTTTTAGCTTGCCCCGGACAAACCGTAAATCCGATTGACACAAAATTTGAAATCTTACAACAATTTAACATTACGGATCAAATGAAACTGGTTTCATCGAAATCCAAAACTGTTAGAAAAATGGCTATTTTTATTCGTCAATTAAATATTAAAATATTCAATTTCTACAAATTAACTTTTAATTCAATTTTAAAAGTTCTGTAACATCATTCTCATTCAAATAAGATTTAGTTCAACTTTATAAATCATTTTCATTCACATTAAATTCAATTTTCTATTATTTCTACAATTTCAAATATTAACTTAACAGTTTAATTATCAATTAAATCCAGATATTAGAAATATTATTTATTCAGCTTATAAAATTTACTTCTAAATATTCAAAATCAATTAAATATACGAATTTCAAATGACTGAAATTCTGGGTCGTTACATTCTCTCCTACTTAAAAGAATTTCGTCCTCGAAATTACCAAGCAAGAAAAAGTTACAAAATCCATTAAATTTTCCTAAAATAATTCGTTCAAATTAGATATCAAATCTCTAAGTGTTTAACTTTCTCAAAATCCAATAGTTAAACTTCTTATAAAAACTTTACTAAGTTTTCAAATCCATAAATAATTATCTTTTCAAAACCAACTATATCATTTAACCTTTATAACTCAAATCAAAATTTAGTTATCAAAATTTTTTCCAAATTTCTCAAAAAAATTCTAATGCCTTAAATTTTTAAAAACTTTCGACATAGTCTCCTTTGCGCGGTTCGATCCAAAAAAACAACATATATCACAAATATACATCTCATCTCAATGATGTGGCATCCCACAGGGAATAAAGTGTAAAAGTACGATATGTAATCCGAGATACGTACTTTATATATTATTAGCGAGCATATACGGCTAATATAGCGCGAAAGCGAGCTCCAAATGCGAAGCAAGCGCCATCCGCACCTATTAAAGACTCAACAAACAAATGAGAAACATGTATATATGAAAATAATATCAATATACAACATATATCACTACAACAATTATATGCGCCAATATAGCAAATGAAATCAAAAACAACAAATCCAACCATCAACCAACTATCATCCAACTAACATCCATAACCAAATCAATACACATTCACTTCTCATTAATATTCATGAATTGGTTTTCAGTTAAAAATCACATTTGATTCATTAACATTGGATTTGCTAACATTCATTTATTCATATTCAATTAGTTTACATTCACTAATTACATTCAAGTTAGTTCACTTCCAATTTAAATCAAATCAATTCTATTTAAATTCACTTAACTTCCCATTTGAATTCAACTATTTTGCTTTCAATTTCATTAATTCAACTTCATCAATATTTAATGAATTTCTATTTAATCAATGAACATCCATTTAGCAACCAATGTGCATCCAATCATAACCAAATTTATTTACTTTACATTCATTCAATTTAGTTCAACACTTTTAATTTCAAATTGGTTTAACATTCAATTCTTAACAACAACATTTTCTAATCCATGTTTATTCCCTAATCCACTTTTACAATTAAAATTGAATTTCATAATAAAACTCAAGTTCACATTCATCACTTTACTTTAATATCAAAATCAACTTCCTTCAACATTACTTAAGCTACATTTCTACACAACACTCCATTCTATTTGACTTAAGCTAAATTTTGTTTCAAACATCATTTATTTAACTTAACTTAAATTTCATCTCTAAGTCATTCTTTAACCTTTTACTAAAGTCAAATTTCATCTCATTATTCCAATTCATATTTTGTTTTGCTTAACAAAATCCTTTAACCATTTTAACAATGGGTTTTACTTACCTTATCTCATTTTATAAGTTATATAACTTATTTATTCATAATTCCGTGAGCATCTACCTAAGTTTACTTCCATTCACAAAACTCATTCTTTATAATTTCAAATCCAATTCACTTTATTTAACTTTACCAAAGCTAAATTTTGATATCTCATACTATAAATCCAAAATCCATTTCACTTATATTTATCAATTACAACTTGGATTTTAAATTCAAATTTGTTTATCACAAAAAGCTTAAATTTTCAATTTACTATTGGTAGCAAATCCATCACACAGAAACTCGAAAATGATACCGATGATGCTGCAGTCATCACCCTTATTATTTCCTAGCAACAGGAGTGAATTCAGTGCTTTCCATTCTTTAAGAAAGAAATCCTTTTATTTATAAATCACAATTATAAACCTTTTACTTATATAATTTCACTATTTCACTTCACTTATATAAGATCTGTTCCAAATTGTTTTATCTTATTTAGATTTATAATAGTATAACATCTTTAACTTTGAAAAACAACTTTCAAAATAAACGGAATTCAAATTTCACAAATTCTTAGTTAAATCCATTTTCATTTACAACTCAAATAGTTTCATTTCTTATACATAAGATTATTTCACAATTGTAAATCATTTTAATTATAATTCCATTTTTATAATTTATTTGCTTATTCAATTTATTCTTTTACAATTGTTGTTTTTATTTATATTATTCAAACAACTTTTATTTAACTTATATATATTTACATTTTCAAACAACGAAATAATCAATTCAATTTATATACACTTTTATAATTCCCGAAAAATTATTACTTTATATATAAAATATAATCGAGGTAAAATTATTTCATTTACCCAATTTAAAAAGATACTATGTCGACTTGCCTCGTTTAAGTGTTTGGAAATCCCTATCGATAACATGGCGTCCCATATACCGACCAGAATTCACAAATAGCTCAATGGATAAGCAAAAACAATATAAAATATTTTATATTCACTAACAAATACGCGCTCATATATATAATACACTCAAACTCAAGCTAGGGTGCTACTGTCCCTATCTATAATGTGTACACATCAAAGCTTAGGAATATACAAAATCTAAGCTCAGATACCAGCTGTGACGATCCGAAAATCCGTACCCTTTGAATCGAAAATAATCCACATATGTCTGACCCAAAAAGCACAGACCGACGGAAAGTCAAGAGAAAGAGAAGAAGAGAGAAGAAGAGAAGAGAAGAAAGAGAGAAGATAGAACCAAACAGAATAATACAGAATCTCACATCGCAGCGGAAAATATATAATATCATATCAATGATCTTTACAAAACAGAAACTGTATATATATATACACACATGAATCCAAGTTCAACAATCAATCAATAGTTATCAGACTGAATGGTTATAATAACCGGTCCTCACAATTGCCGATAATATAAACAACTAAGCAATGCAGCGAATAATCAATAATCAAAATAGATACGCGTATACGAAATGAAGATCTCCAGATCTTGTGCTGAAGCTCCAAAAGAACTAAAGCATAACCTGTAGATATACTCGGTCTGACCCGAGCATTGAAAGGGAAGAACGCCCGGATCATTCTGATAAACAAGCATGAGAAACACACTCAACTGAATTTATTAAATTACTAAAACTTTTCCTTTATCAAAACAAAAGTATCTCGTAAGACAAGCCCACAAATAAACACGGACATGTTTTTACCTTACGTTAACTAAAAAATATCATATCAAATCCTCTTATATTATAGTAGTGTATACTATATAGAAATAATATTAATCATAGCTGAAATTGTTACATTGATTAAATTCCAGCATATAGCCCAACTGGGTAATACAATCAAAATGGCGGACACGTAGTGGGGTTTGGATTTCCATACAAATGACCAGGTGAAGGGACTACCTTCCGGTAGTACATCTCTAAAAGAATGTACCGAGAAACCATCATAAAGTTTCTCTACCAACACAAGACCGGCCCACCTTTATAACTAGATGGTACCGAATATGTCATCCTCTGGTCGTTACCGACCTTTACCGAGGGCCCTCTAGCATACAAACCACAATAATCAGGTACACGACATCATAGCGTGCAAAGATATATCTAGAAGAGGATGATTATATCCTACTTGGGAATGACCCACTTAGCCTTGCCGCATCACCCTGTTTTGGTCATTTCCAGTTGATGAGGCCTGACAAGGTAACAATTACCTTTCACAATCACATATCACATCACTTTGAATGCCACACGGCCATTTCCGTTGACTACTAATTGCCTTCCACAAAAATACAACCCTTAAGCTCAGACGTCTCAAGGAGGGTGTTAAGCTAAGAGAAGTTGCCTTCACTGTCACCACTGATATACGTTTGTAAAAACCAATGTACGTAATCTATAGAAATGCAATGTCAGACAAACATCCATACAAGTTGTCTAGGAACAGGACAAACCGTAGGTACTTTCCTACCACATCTTGTCGGGAAATCCCTAGGATTAGTAGCGAATAGTCCTCGCATTGGATATTTCATAATGAAGAGACCACTGCTATTGGATGTATATTGGGATTTTAACCTCAAACGATCAACAAGCAGTCCCTCACTATGAAAATCCGGAATATTAATATCACCACAAGCAACCTGCACAATCGTCGCATATACGTTGGTCCGAAGTGGTTTTCAAATAAATCTGATCCCGGTCTCTTCGTACCAACAACGCAAAAGCGTTTCTCAACCTCATATGGAAACTAAGTCTCATAGACTTATCACATCTCCAACTTTCAACTTGCTATCCTTCGGGCCAAGAAGGAAGCTCGATAGATTGGAGTAATACTCCGCACTATACGAATCAACATCCTCAACACAACCGATAATCAAGTCTACACAGAAGTCAACGTACTAAGTGTACAACTACATTGTTCCCACATCAAGTCGAGAAACTAAAATTTGCCTAATGTTTGATAGTCAGTTATTTAACTATCAAAGCAAACAAATAAATATTCAGCACCATAACAATCACTGGGCCCTTTTAATTAATCTTTTATTAATTAAATTACATGGCAAATATTCACTTTAAATTATCTTTAAAAAGATATATTCTCAAAATCATTTCAACATTGGAAAACATTTCCAAATACTTATTTAATAATAAGTAATTCACAATTCAATTTATATTTTCAACACTTAGAAAATATTACATATACTTAAATCACGATTCAGTATATAATTAATTCTTTAAGGAAAACGTTCACTTAAACACATTTATTTGGGTCAAAACGAATGTTGCGTAAAACATCATTACGACAACCCAAAATCACTAGTACAGGGATTCGAAAATAAGATAGATATATAAATCTCAAATACTATACAAAACATTTCCTTTCGAAAATCATTTACTATAAACAACAGTGTTATAGTTCATCATTTCCTTATACTTTTCGAAAACGTCTATTTCAACAATGAATGTTGAAATCTATGGTTTCGATATTCAACACATTTTAAAACATCTTTAAAATCCTTTAACTCCACTTAGTAATATTCACTTTCCAAAAATATCCATTTTATTTAATATATTATTCATTGTCCAAAATCGTGAATATACTTCGTTTGCCAAATTCAATACTTCTACTCATTTTATTAAAAGAGTTATCCACTGTCCAAAATCGTGGATATAGTTCTTTTACCAAATATTTGCTTCTATATATTCATTAAAGGATTATCCACTATCCAAAATCGTGGATATATATCTTTAATAAACTTCTATATTTAACTTACCAAATTCAATTGTTTCATATTTATAAAACAATGTTTATAAATTCCATTTATATTTTTATAAAAACTTCCACTTATAAAATCCTTTTATTAACCAATTCCATTTATATCATTTATACGCCAAAAAAGCCAAATTATGATTTAATAAGTTATAATTCATTTATAAAATCCATTCATTTTATAACTTCACAATTCGTAAATCTTATTCACTTATAAAATCCATTTATACTTCATTTTAACATTTATAAAACTCCTTTATAATTCTAACTCTTTGATTTATAAAATATCAATTTTATAAATCTTTTATATATATACACCGTTTATTATAACTTCAAAAATCTCCATTTAAACTATTTTACAAAATAGTTCATTTTATATTCCAAAAATCATAATTTACTATATTTCACGGAAATCATAATTTTTATAACATAAAAATTATAATATTTATTTATTCAAAATATATTCAATTCCTTTACAATTCAAAAATCAATAAAACGTTTATTTTCAAAATCACTTTAAAATCCTTTTAAATTTGGGAATCATCACTTTAACATTTTTAAAATTTCCAAAATAGGCCCAATGCTGCAACAGCACCAAATACATCAATCATAGCATCTAAAACATCATATATCATATGATAAAAGAATATATAACAATATCTGTAAACAAATCAATACTGGTGAGGAATCCAGTTGGATCCCTCCAACCTGTCATCTGCAACAAATATACATATTACAATATGTGTAAAATGTCCGCTTCGAGGCAGACACGCGTACAAAGGGTCATCCGCTCATACACGGGAATGTATAGGGTCATCTGCTCCACTAGGCAGGTGTGTGTGTGTGTGTGTGTGTGTGTATATATCCAAATACCAATCATTATATCATATATCATCCAAACAATCATCAATCATCATATAATAAATTATTTCTCACTCATATAGAAATATCTGTGAGTCGGAAAGAGTAAGTTGTACTCACCTTGCTTCCAATAGCAGTTGCAGTGTTTAATTCCGAATAAAATTAAACGCGCATTTAATTTTACCTAAATTCACACTAGCTCCATTCAACTCCAAACCAGCTTCATCGCGTAGTGTTTGTCAATATGAACCCAATGCAATTCGTTTCATACGAAACAGACCTCGTATGAAAAAGTTATGCAATTACAAAGTTTGTACGAATTATATATAATAAAATTTCAACTTTTATTTTTATTTTTAAACCTAATTCTCATCATAGCCGTTCGTTCCCTTGCCCTTGATCTCGATTGCACATTCATTTCTTCCCCCCAGGTAAAAGTCGCGCACGTAACTACCCATTGCCGTCGATTTCATTGAATTTTCGCACCATATACAATCGACTTCACGTTAACTGAACACCACCATTCAACAGCACCTCCTTGCCGCTACCATCACGGAGAACTTCATCGAGCTCGGTTGCACATTTGCCTCGAAAACCATGCCAAAACCTTAGACAAACGCGCCCCAAATTCTCCTCGTATAATACTCGAAAACCCATCATCGTCGTATGGATTTGTCGAGCTCAACGAGGACTTCAAGTTTGTAGTTAATCATTTTTGATGAAAGTGGGTGGGTTGGAAGAGATTAAGAGGAGAAGAAATGAATGTTTTCAGCCATTGGTTGCAAGGGGCGGCTAGCCCTAACCCTAGGGTTTTGATGCAAAGTGAAAAAAGTTAGGTCCTTATATAGAAAATTTTCGTGCATTATTCACCCGAAATTTTTCCGAACTCTAAACGAAGCATGCCGTCTGGCGTTTATAATGTTTTACCCACATTCTGTACACAATGGAATATATATCAGGAGCCAATTCGATTGTATTTGGAAGATAGCTTTTCGAATTGACAAATTTAAATTTAAAATTCACTTAAACCGATTTCTACGCATTTTAGCTTTCCCCGGACAAACCGTAAATCCGATTGATGCGAAATTTGAAATCTTACAAAAATTTAACATTACGGATCCAATGAAGCTAGTTTCGTCGAAATCCAAGACTGTTTGAAAAATGGCTTTTTTAATCGTCAATTAAATATTAAAATATTCAATTTCTACAAATTAACTTTTAATTCAATTTTAAAAGTTCTGTAACATCATTCTAAAAAATAAGATTTAGTTCTACTTTATAAATCATTTTCATTCACATTACATTCAATTTTCTATTATTTCTACAATTTCAAATATTAACTTAACAGTTTAATTATCCAATTAAATCCAGATATTCAAAATATTATTTATTCAACTTATAAAATTTACTTCTGAATATTCGAAATTAATTAAATATACAAATTTCAAATGACTGAAATTTTGGGTCGTTACACACTTTCTAACCTCTTCCAAGGAGCGAAAGAGTCTTTGAAGTATTTTTTGCACAAATTCCATATCGCAAATACGAAAGTAAGCAATGCTGAGGAGGACATCGTAATGATGGAGCTGATTAGAGGAATTCATCTCGATACTGATTTTGGGAAATGGCTAGAAATGAAATCCCCATTGACAATGGATATATATTACAAAAAGGCCAATTAGTTCTTACGCCTGGGAGGGGCATGTACTCATCCCCTAAGGGATGTTGCTCGCAATTCAACCGAAATGATACAGAACAATAATGCGGCAAAGCGGTCCGAAGGGAGTTCTGGGAATGTAGATATAAATGTTGGCCATAAGAATGTTAGTTAGAAGCGTAATGATAATGGGGCCAGGAACCGAAAGCCAAAAAATTGGAATCGTCCTAGGATCTCTAAATATGATCGCCATACTAAGTGGAGTAACTCAAAAGAGAATATTTATTTGGCAACTCAAGGCACAGAGTAGTATAGGAAGCCGGCTCAAAGGGAGTCGATTGAGAAGGAGAAAAAATATGGAAAGTTCTATGGGTTTCATGAAACACATGGCCATAACATCAATGAATGTAAACATTTACGTGATGTGATCGAGGAACCAATATGTAAAAAGAAGTTGCAGCAGTTCATGAAAGACGACCCGTCGGATGGTGGGTGAGGAAACTCTAACCTCCATGGGTCAACGTCCCAATGGGGGCAAGCTGGACCCAATGTTGACAAACCAAGGCAGCTTGAGAAACATCTTATGATCAATACTATAACGATGTACCACACCCTGTTGAGAAGACTTAGAATGCGATGGGACGATATGTTAGTGCTTTAAAACATGCAGTAAATTAGGGTTGTTTTGCTATTGAAGATGGTATTCTGGCAAAGCAACTTAGGAGTTTGACAGATGATATCATTTTTCATAATAGAGATGCCAATGGGGTAGAGGCCCAGACTATTGATCCACTAGTTTTTTCAGCCATGATCGGATTTTCCATGGTGAGAAAGGTTTTGGTTGACTATGGGTGTTCACTAAACATTCTGTTTAAAAGGGCCTATGACAATACTGTTATCCAAGTTCTTGACCCAATGGAATTCAAAGGAAGTCAGAACATCTACATCAAGCCAGAACAACTCAAAATCAACCAAAAGGATTAGAATAAGGAACTAAGAAAGACACATGAAAAAGAAACCAAAAATTGACAAAGATGATGGATCGCTAGTGATCCATCACCTATGGACCGCTGGCAATCCATAAGGGTCGCTCGTGGATCCTCCTATCCACTTGCACCATGATATAATAAAGTTTTTTAGGGATGTATGCTAAGTTTGATTATATTATAAGCGAGCTAGTTTGAGAAGCGGGTATTCATCTGATTCCAGTAATAGTTCAATGAAACCAGGACATGAATCATCAACAAAACAAAGCATCTAGTCATGAAATTACAAGGAGAGCATCTTCACAAGGCTGGAAATGAGATCCAACTGAAATGTGCCAAAATTACTTTAACTCCATGGATCGCTAGCGATCCATCATATTGGATTGGTTCATTCCGAAATTTTTTGAGCGCCTTTGTACCTTTAAATGTAAGGCAGTGTTTGGTTTACCCTTTTAGTTTTGGATTTTTGTCCATACAAAAATGCTCATAAAGCATATATATTATGAAAAATGATCAATTTAGAAAAATAAAGTTAACATATAAAATTGAAACAGTTTTTATTTATTTTTAAGTTTTGGAAAATAAAAGAAGCACGAGAAACAATCCATCAATTTATCGTTTCTCCATTCCCTCCGTGGTCCCCTCTATCCTATATGTCATCCCTCCACTTCTTTCATATTTTTCAGTTAATGTTAAAAATCAAAACACAAAACTCATTTTAAACCAAACGCTGCCTAAGTCTCAAAGTGGCTTTGGCCCAAGTGCTCTTCAACCCCTATAAATACAATCCTACTTTCAACATAAAGAGGATCTTAGGGACTGGACACTAAAACTTTGCATAAACTATTTTTCACTCTTCTTCTCCCATAAAACAGTCATCTAAAGGGATTACTATAATTCTCCAATGAGCTCTAACACTGGTGACTTGATCTAACTTATAAGATCCAATAAAATCGTAATCGGATTAAACTTGTAATTGCAGTTAGTCAATAACAAAAGTTATAAAGTAGATGTAGGCTTTGTTAACAGCCGAACCACTATAAAATTTCTTGTCTTTTTACTTTGTCTGCAAGTTATTATTGTCTCTGTTTTATTTGCCTTGATAAACATGGGTGGTGCTTTCACACTCAGTCTATGGTGCTGATCCACTTTTTGGCTTAACAGTTTGGTGCTTTCACTGAGAGCTGAAATCAAGGCTTAGATCTAGCTAACTACTTTGGATCAGATAGGTTTAGTAGTTAGATCATCAATTTCTGCTTAGAAGATTTGCCGTTGAGAACCGCTGGCTCCAGGAAGAAAGAGAACTACCTCTGGAAGATCCATACAAACGACCATTATTGGAAAAGAAACAAACCCTTAGCAAATTGAAGTCAACAACCCGAACAATCTACAATTAGGAACTAACTCTGGAGATCATGTGCTCGGATCCTCTATTCAGTGTGAAGTTGTCACTGGAGATGAATTAATTAAAATGGTTGAACAAAATTAATCAGAAGATGGAAAACAACCAAAGGGCTCTCATGGACAAATTGAATGCCATATTGACCTTACAGTCACTTACTGCACCAAGAACTATGATAGAGCCTGCAGCTGCTATGGAACAAAAAAAAATTCCGTCTCTGGCCTAAACAAGAGAAATGGAAAGCAGCAACTGTTAACCCACCTTTTGACAAGGTCGTAGACATGCGGATTTAACTCAAACGACTGCTTGGTTATCAAGGCTGGAATATGATGGTATTAGTTCAGATGATGGATAGACGATTAATTATGGATGACAAACATGATTATGAGGTCGAGATTCGGCAAAGTCGATGGATAAAAAGCACGGGATACTTGGAATATGGGTTTCGACCAAAGTCTAGTTGTTTCGGGTTTCTTGGAGTTTGCTTCGGGTCATATTTGGATTTATTTTGGGTTTCCAAGCAGGTTATTTTTAGTCAGAGGGATATTCGCTTCGGATCGTTGAGGGATCGACATGTTTTCCTGGGATCAATAGTTACTTCAGGTCGGCATCATTCCCACTTTGGGTCGTCATTGACATCAAGAGATCGGAAAAGTACGGGGTCGGCATTCTGGAGGGAGGTCGACATTAAGGATGACTTTAGGTCGGAGTATGCTCGTCTTCGGGTCGGCATTGAACTCTGGGATCAGCATATTCGAGGGACTTTGGGTCGACACTTTAATGAACTCGAATCGGCACTGGGTCAAGGGATCAGCATATAGTAAGAAGGGGTTGGCATTTGGAGAGCTCGGCACTGCTTCGAGTCAGGGAGTAGCTATCTTCGGGTTGGCCTTGGCAATTTGGGGTCGGCATAGGAGTAAGGGGTCGACGTTATTCTACTTCGAAATGCAGTTTCTTCAAGTCATCTAAGGGTCTGCTTCGAGTCATCTTCGAGGCAACTCTGGGTTGGCATATTAACAACTTGGGATCGGCAGTGATGAAGGATATTGGCTTAATTGTGGATATGGCGGGCCCATATCAGTGAGGAAGCCCATCAACCAGGGTTTTGCCTATAAATACAGCAGGCAGGATTTCAGAAAAGGAATTCTCATTCTGTTTCCCTTCTTCTATAAAAAGGCTACTCGGCCATTCTTATTTCAAAGATTCTGGATTGTAATTGTAATCAATTCTCTGATAATAAAAAGGAAATTTCTAGAGTGGACGCAGGCCAGAGTCAGCTGAACCACTATAAATCTTGTTTTTTTACTACTTTATTTTTTATTTTTGTTGTTCTTCGCATTTATATCTTCTTCATATATTCTATCTATGATCTGTGACTGTGTATTAGTGCTTTCATCTGCGATTAGGTGTTCATGACCAATTTTAGTGTAAACATTTTGGTGCTTTCATTGAGAAAGCTAGCTCTCAGGGATTTTGAAGCTTGAATTTTAGATTAGAAAGCTTAGGGACTCGGATTTTGGAAGTTATGGTTAGGCAATCAGCAAGGAGGCATGTAACAGAAAGGATCCATCAAGAGGGAAGTCAGGAGGCTTCCTCCGGAGCTGGAGAAGATCAGGAATCCATCTACATCACAAGGGATGAGATGCAAATATGATGGATTCTATGCCGGAACAGATGATGCAAAGGCAAGAAGAGATGATCCAGGAACTCTTCAGGCTAATAGGAACAACTAGGACACAGAACCTATGAAATGGACCAACCATAGCTGATGGCAATATAGAACAAGAAGCCAGAGCTGCAGAAATATCTGGAGGCCAAAACTGGAATAGAGAACTTAAAGGAAATCAGCAGAGGCATGGGGGCAGACCCTCGGGATTGGATATTGGAAGGCTTGTGAATGAAGATCAGCGAGTCGGGGCCCATGCAAACAAGAATGAGCAACATGAGGAGTGCTACCCAGAATACCCTCGAGCACATTTGGGCAGGGTGGAGACGCGAATAGGAGGCCACACCGGATGGAGATGTGCGGCTGGCTAGTATAATGACTTGCCTTTTTCGACGTTTTAAGCAGACACGCACATCAAACTCAAGCTATACAAAAGAGGCAAGTTGTTTTTGGGGTAACTAAGAAAAAGCAGAGAAAGAAAAAACAAAATAGAATCTTGCAACGGAATGACAAAATATAATAATCAAACAACAGTTCATGAAGCTGTTTACAAAACATTTGATTATACTTATATAACACAGAATCAGAATTACACATATCAGAGATAAATAAATGACGCAGCGGAATAGTATGAATGCAGTGGAATAAATATAGTAAATAATAATAGTACAAATCTTCGTCCTCCAGAAATAAGGTCTTCAAATCCTAAAATGCTCAGGCTGACCTGAGCGAATTGAAAAGACGAAACACTCCAGCCAGAACTAAAAGATCTTATGTAAGTTAAATCAATGGTAAATATGCATGTAACAGCGTTAGAGATGTTTACGTGGTTTAACATCTCCTATCTAGTGTCTAACGTGAGTGCAATAACTTAAGAGATGTTCGGGATTACTATCTCCTAAGGATCTGTTAAACTATCTACTATGTAGTACAATACCCTATCATAATAGTGTCAACAGTAATGTAAAGTATTAAAATAGCGTTAAGGCGTTACCCATATTCCCCTTAACACATTTTTATATAATATCGTAGTCTATACAGATATTGTAAACTCCACCCATAGGTGGGCTATCAGGGAGCACTCCATAGGTACGACACAAAACAAACTCGTAGAAGGCGCTCCAGGGTATGTGAACACGGCACTCGAGGCAATGCCAGGGTAGATATACCAATTGCAGATACGGACTGGTGGTAACGAATAACAACTCCTATCGCCCACCTCAGACATACTTCCAAATCAAAATCAAGGGTGGCCACCAAATCAATCACAAAGTAATAGAATGGTCTCAAAGAAATGTGCCCGATAGGAAGAATGACCTCACTTGGCCTGGCATGGCTCCTATTTTAGTCACATCTAAGCTGACTCACAGGAGTCAGGGTCACATCATACCTTGTAAAGAAATCGTTCACTAAACCATCCTACTTCATTTCTAGAATCTCCACCACGTACACTTATATTAAAGTGGTTTTAGATATTGGCAGAGAGCATGACAATATCTAATCCTGGTCTCTAACAACCAAAGGCTTATTTCACGTCCTTTTACATTTCAAAAGCCAATTCACAATTTATATCAAAATATCATATTCTCGAAACCATATCAGTTTAGAAATTATATTCACTTTCAAATTCCCATCACATTTGAAATCATATCGTTTCTGAAATCATAATTCCTTTCAAAAATCATATTTCCATATAGGTTAAATCCATACTTCAAAATCATCATATTCAAGTAATTATAACATTTAAATCCAAACTTAAGTTATAACATCATTTAACAGTATTTTCTTTTAGACCCATGAATATGAATATAACCACTTCCCCCTACGTAGTCTGAAAATTTAGAAAATAGTTATAAATGGTTAAGATAGTTATAGTTAGTTAAAATACTCAAAAATAGTTTAGTTATAGATTACAGATAATGTTAAATTGATTTAAGATAGTTAAATAGATTTTTAAAGTAGATTAAATATAATTAAAATAGATTAAACAGCTTTAAAATAGATTAATTAGATTTAAAACAAATTAAGATGGTTTAATTAGTTTAAAATAATTAAATGGTTTAAAATAGGTTAAAATGATTTAATATGGTTAATATAGGTTAAAATAGTTTGAATAATTTGGAAATATTAAAATTTATAATCTTTAAAAATATATATGTCTTTAAACAGTTTACATTAAAATATGAATTTGGAATTTTTGTAAATTTAACTATTTATTTTATTTCAACATATCTGGATCGTTTCACACTTCCAAATCCCAAAATCCAATTTCAGTCTTTCAATTCAAGCTCTCAATAAATTATTCTATATTGCTTTCAAACCATGTTTGAAATATTAATTTAAATTACTCAAATTCCAATATATTTCAAAGTTATATTTCAAACAATTTCAATAGCTCAATCCCGTTAAATTCCATTTATACTTCAAAATTCAACTTAAAAATTCAATTTGGTTTCTTTAAACGGTTCATTTAAACCAATTCAAATTCAACATAAACTTGATTTCAATAATAATTCAATTTATATAAATCAAATTCTTATTTCAAAATATCATTCAATTAAATTCAAAAATTAAGGGTTCAAAAATCATTTAATTTAACCAATCCAGTGTCCATATATAATTCACTACCCTATAGTCAAGTGATATGGATATTTATCATTTCAATCCGCAATTTAAAATTTTACGGTTATATATCATTTCAAATGGGCAATCCTGAATTTAATACTAAAATCCATAAAATTGTTTGAGTCTATCATTTCAATCCATAATGATTATTCCATAATCTATATATCGTTCGGGTATATATCATTTCAACTCGTAATGATTTCTCCAATAATAACTAAGGGAACTTGCGAAGTGATAACATTTCATAAATCAATTATAGCATCCAATCATCCAGTAATAGATTCAAACATCCCTCACAATCATCATCCAATTCAACCAATAAATATCAACAATTGACAGACTATTATACACAGGTAATTAACTGGCAATTCAAATTTAATAATAAATTAAATGATAATTTAATAATAAATTCAAATTAACAGGAATAGCAATTTAAAAAAAATCAGCCAGCCATAAATAAATTCCTAATCACATCACAAATTTAATTTAACTAACATAAAAAAATTTAGAAGTTTTGAGTGGGTCAAATCACTCACTTTCAATTTTAGATCTATTTTGAATCTAGTTAAGGCCCAAAATTGAACAGTCTTAAAATCCGACCAAATCAACGTCAAAATGTCCGGAATTATGATACGATCGCAGTGAAGCAAACCGCACACGAATCCGACCTTGGGCGTAAAAGTTGTGTTTATCAGAATATTAAAATTGAAAAATTAATTTAGAACATAAAATAAAACAGAGAGTACACATCAACGCCGTGCAAAGTTCCAGGAACCCTATCGTTTCAACTCGTTCGAGCTTGAAGGGAGCCGTCGCCCAAACATGGCGTGGTAGCCCACCTTCGCCCATGCTAGCCCCCAAACCCATCGCGCGTCGCCTCCCCATAACCTCGCGACCACGTGCAACACCAGTCATCGATCGCGAGCCGCCCCTCCTGAACCACCGCCGCGCAGACTTAAAACCCTAGTTGAATAATGAACTGCCGATCTGACCTGTGCTCGTCGAGAGCTTCAAATCGATATATAATTCGATATATTTTGAGGAGTTTAATTTTTTGGAATTGAATTTGAAATTGAATTGAGGGTTTGAAATTTTAGATATGTTCTGCCATTGGAACGAGGAGATAGATAGAAAATGTACATACAGATAAATGAAAATAAGAAGTAGTTGGGGTTTATAATGGATTATTTATAGGCAGATTAGAAATAGAAATGAAGGGGCAAGATTGATTGAACGATAAACGATGAATGGCCCGAAAAGCCTGGTTCGTTCCCAAAACAAAAATAGGTCATCCTATATATCAAAATAGATGTTTTTGATAATTTTAAACTCAATGGAATAGGTTTCAAGTCCAAATTCCATCGTATGAAGAAGTCAGCTTAAAATTAGCTTATTTCAAATTGATTTCAATTAAATTGATTTCTAGGCGTTTTGAGTCTGTACGATCAAACAACAAGTCCGATCGATACGAAACTAGAAATCCTACAATAATTCACTTTTACGGATCCGATGAAATGGGTTTCGTCAAAATCTGACACAGTGGCCAAAATGGCTATTTTTACCTTAATTAAATAAATAAATATTAAATTAATTAAATCACTTTTCAATCCAAATTTAATAATTTGCAATTTTTGTCATTTTAGATTACTTAGACATTTACCATAATTTAAAAAAATCTAGATATCAATTCAAATAAAGTAATTTACCAATTACAGTGTTAGATTCAATTCTAGTAAATTCAATAATTATAAATTTAATTTCCAACAATTCCATTTGTTTGATTTCCTTCTTGTTATTCAATCAATTATCATATTATCATCTTATAGGTATAATTAACATGGTTTATATCTTATTACATTAATATTTTCCAATTTTCACCTTTAATTACATTAACGTAATATTTAATTACATTTATTTACAACAAATCCAGTTATTATAAATAAAATGCCTATAAATTGATTAACCTTGATTTCACTTCTCTTTTTTCAACCCATTGTCATAATATGAATAAAACTAACATTATTTCCAATTATTTCCTTAATTTACATTAACGGATTGTTTGATTATATTTATTGCAATTGATTTCCAATTTCATCTTATTTATAATTAATTTCCAAATTAAATTTAACAGACTAAATAGATAGGTAACATATAATATTTGTTACCATAAACCTTTAATCACATTTATATGTTATTTATTTACAAACAAATGTTACAATTACTAATATAATACTGTTTTGATCCAATTATCATTAATAATATACTAATTCACTAATTAATTCAATATTTACATTTTTTTTCATATATTCAATTTATAACCAAGTATAACCTTTAAATCATTTCAATTGATTGGAATTTCATTCAAATTGTTAATAATTAACTTAAATTAGCATTGTTACATTTTATTCTATTTATTGTTTCATTAATATAACAAATTTTTATTTATACTAACATTAAATAACTGAAATCTTATTAAATTAACAATTTTTAATTGTCGAAAATTATGGGTCGTTACAGCTAGACTGATAAGAAGGATTATGAGAGGAGGGATATGGGGTAGAGGCTAAGAGGAAGTTAGTCAGAGTCTATTTGCTCCGATAGCGTAAATGCAAGGAACCCTCCAGAATTCAAATTACCAACACTAGAGGCCTATGATGGAAAATCAAACCCAACTATGCATGTAACTAGATACATCAGGCATATGGAAGTGCTGGGGACATCTGAGAAGATCATGGTAAGATGCTTCCCTCTATAGACGGATTTGGCTATGCTCTATTTCAGGCAGTTAAAGAATGGATCGATCAGGACATGGGGCAAGCTAGTGGAACACTTCATGAGCTAGTTCAGGGTCCACGTGACGCGACCCAAGAATGTGATGACGTTGTCATCAATGAAGCAAAGGACAAGAGAGTCTGTGAGAAATTTTCTAATGCGGTTCAATGCAGCCGTGGCTTTGGTGGTTTGCCCTGATCCATCAATGATTTTAATGGCGATGGTAGCAGGAAATACAAAAGGCACCGAGTTCAAAGATTCATTGGCACAGGATCTACCATAGGATCTTGGAGAGTTCAATCATGAGGCAGAAAGATTTATACGGCTAGAGGATTCATGCATCAAAAGGTAGGAGGTGAATGTTGCGCAAGGCGAAAGAATGTCTAGAGAAGGATGTGGAATGGATAAAGGAAAACGAAAGTAGAACAATGGATATAATGGTTCTGACAAACGAAGGAGAGACCAGGAATCCAAATTCACAGCATACACGGACTTGATAGAGAATCTGGAACGATTTTACTTGGAAACACAGGGGCAGATCCCTTATCGAAGACCACCTAGGAGGGATCTCACAGAACAGGAGTCCAGGAGTGGAAGGTACTTCCTATTCCATGAGCTGGAAGGGCATGCCATAGATGAATGCCGCCACTTGAAGGACGTGGTGAAAGAATACGTTAGGAGTGGAAGATTGTCGCAGTATGTGAGGAACCAGACAAGAGTGGTAGAACATGAGCTGCACCGCCTGCACCAAACATTAACGACCTTAGGTCAAGGTCACGATGTGTCATCAACTGATCGTGATGGAAAGGGTCGAGTTCAGGATTTGAACTTCGATCATCAAATAATTTTTCTGATTTTGTTTCAAAAAAATAAAGCAACTACACTACTTACACATGTAAGGGAACCAGAGCGATCCCCAGGCATGCTCTAAGATGGTAATAGAACGCCCTAGCCGGAGAGGTAGCACTTAAGTTTTTCTGTTTTTTCTTATTAGACAATTGGAATTTGGATTTAATAAATGGATTTGGATTTTATGAAACAAACCCCTCATTGGAGAGTTAAGGGTGGATACTGCAAGTAAGTTGGAAATTGATCGCTTAATGTTCAAGGATACTGAATCGAAGTGCAGGAAGCAATGCCGCTTCACTGGAGAGCGATAGGATCGGCTCGTTCGACGTTGTTTCCTTCACCGAAGAATGATAGGATGGGATCCAACGAGGTCCCGGAGTGGTTGTAATCGGCCTAGTACTTAGGCCATGGCATCGCTTGATGTTCAGGGATGCTGAACTAGAGTGCAGGGAGTGACGCCACCTCGATAGAATCGGCTCGCTTGACGTTGTTGCCCCTTTACCAGAGAGTGACAAGGATGGGATCCAGCAAGAGCCTGGAGAGGCTATAATCGATCCAGGAGGACTAGGGCATCGCTTAATGTTCAGGATACTAAACCAGAGTGCAAGGGATAGGTTGCTTCGTCGGAGCATGATAGGATTTGCCTATTCAACCGTTGAGTTTGGATTGAGCTTAGCAAAGATCCAGAGAGGCCATCAATGATCCAGAGAGATGTAGGACTCAGTTACCGACTTCCAAAATGTGAAATGGATATTGATTTGGCTTTGAACAATTGAGGATTTGGATAAGGACCCGGAGTGGTCCTGGATTTGGATTCGGACCCGAAGAGGTCCCCTAATTTGGATAAGACCCAAAATGATCCCATATTTGGACAAAATGATCTGGAGAGATCATGGATTCGGTTAATGAATTAGGAATAGATTCTAATTGGATAACGACATGAACCATTCACGGATTTGGCTATCGGACTTGGATGGGATTGTCTGATAATGGATTGGGTGAAACAGCTACGTATGGAATATGGACTTTAGGGGCAAATGTTAACCCGCCTTTTGGCAAGGCCGTAGACAGGAAAATTTAACTCAAATGACTGCTTGGTTATCGATGCTAGAATATGATGGTATTGGTTCAGATGATGGATAGATGATCAATTATGGATGACAAACATGATTATGAGGCCAGGATTCAGCATAGTCGATGGACAAAAAGCACGAGAAACTTGGAATATGGATTTCGACCAAATTCGACTTGATTCGGGTTGCTTGGAGTTTGCTTCGAGTCATATTTGGATTTACTTCAGGTTTCCAGGCCAGTTAATTTGAGTCAGAGGGATACTCTCTTCGGGTCACTGAGGGATCGGCATGTTTTCCTAGGTTCGGCATCATTCCCACTTTGGGTCAGCATTGACATCAAGCGATCAGCAAAGTATGGGGTGGGTGGAATTCTGGAGAGAGGTCAGCATGGAGGATGACTTCAGGTCATCGTTGAGATCTGGGGTCAGCATCATATTGGATCATTATATTCGAGGGACTTCGGGTCGGCACTACCATGAATTCGGATCGGCAATAGGTCATGGGATTGGCGTATAGTAAGAAGGGGTCGGCATTTGGAGAGGCTGACACTGCTTCGAGTTAGGGAATGGCTATCTTTGGGTCGGCCTTGGGAATTTGGGGTCGACATAAGAGCAAGGGGTCGGCATTATTCTACTTTAAGTCATAATGCAATTTGCCTAAGGCCATCTAGGGTTCTGCTTCGAGTCATCTTCGAGGCAACTCTGGGTCGGCATATTAACAACTTAGGATCGGCAGTGATAAAGGATATGGACTCGGCTATGGATTTGGTGGTCCCATATCAGTGCGTAAGCCCAGCAACTAGGGTTTTGCCTATAAATACAGCAGACGGGGCTTCAAAAAAGGGATTCTCATTCTATTTCCCTTCTTCTACAAAAAGGCTACTATGTCATTCTTATTTCAAAGACTCCGGATTGTAATTGTAATCAATTCTTTGATAATAAAAAGGAAATTTCTGGAGTAGACGTAGGCCAAAGTCAGCCGAACCACTATAAATCTTGTCTTTTTACCGCTTACTTTTTTATTTTTGTTGTCCTTTGTATTTATACCCTATTCATATGTTCTATTTGTGATCTATGACTGTGTATCGGTGCTTTCATCTGCGAGTGGGTGTTTGTGACCAATTTTGATGCAAACAACCAAAGAATGGAGTGACAGATGGAATTATAGGAATCAATATGGAAGGAAATACAAACACTCCACAAACTGTGAGGCAACTAGCTGCAAACTTAAATCTAGGAACGAAAACCCAATAGGCGGATATAGTCATGGATCTCTCCGATTCATAAGATGGTGAGCGACTTGATGATGACAAGTTGGAAGGAAATACCAATGCATTTAATGATCGTTAGAGAGATCCAAACTGTCTCCATTAGACAAACTGCAAGCCAATGGAACCCTAAGGGAGTAGCTTTCCCGAAAATAGGAGAGCCCAGGCTTCAGCCCACTCACCAAGATCGTCTGTAAAACCAAACACTAGGCGTAGTTACAAACAGCCGAACCTTGGATTACCGTACATCTGAGGCATAAATCACGGACATGGTCAACCGACTAATGGATGAAAGTAAGGATAGAAGGGATGATGAATGGGAATCAGCTCCAAGTCGAACTCCTTCCACAGGTGACATCTTGAAATGAGTGGTACCCCGAAATGTTCACTATACCAACTACTCAGTCTTACAATAGAACGAGAGACCCGAAACCCCACTTATACAAGTATAGTTGGTACATGGATGGAGTGAAAGCTTCGGATGTCGTTTTATATAAATATTTCCCCTTTTTTGGAGGGAATTGCTTCCATGTGGTTCACCAGACTTACACCGAGATCCATCTCCACCTTTAGTCAACTGGCAATAAGATTCTATAATCAATTTAAACTTCCTACAGCATAGCCAAAAGATGTGAAGTACGTGTCCGGCCTATTATAGGGATGAAACGAATCTCTGAAGTCTTTCATGAATCGATTCAACATTGTGGTAATAAAGTAAGTAATCCAAATGAGGATATGGTTTTCATGGCCTTAATTCGTGCAATTCACCCCGAGACTTAATTTTGAAAATGGATCAAAATGAAACAACCTACCATTAGGAATGATTTTAGCCAAGAGGTGAGCCAGTACTTGAGATTGGAAGAGGCACAAGAATTACAAAGGAAATCTGCAACCAACAACCGACCGACATTGAGGAAATGCATGGCGATGAACAAAGATATAAACATCTCTGGAATTGTTGAAGGGAACGCAGGAAAAATTGGAAATCAAAAAAGGAAGAAACATAATTCTATCAAACGAAATGAAGTAGAAAGCAACTCAAAGGTTCGTGGCCCGAAGAATACACCCTGCTCAACGATACTCTAGAAAACATCTATCTCGCAACACGGGGGATGGAATAGTACAAGAAGCCACTTAAAAAGGAAGCAACTGAATAGAAAAAGTGTTCAGAAAAGTACTATTGCTTCCATGACACGTATGGCTACAATATGAATAAGTGTCGTCACGCGAAAGACTTGATTAAGTTATTTATTTGGAAAAACAAGCTTCAACCGTATGTGAGGAAACCACAATACGGTTACCAACCCGTAGAGCTCCAAGCTCATAGAGACTAAGAGAACCAAGTTGAAATCAGCAAAGAGGGACCTAGATGAACTGACTAGACACTAATCATTGGAACGATAATTGGAGGTCCCCATCTCGCGTAGAAGAATAGAGGAGAAATGGAGCGATATGTGACCTCATTGAAGCATGCTATGAAAGATGCATGCTTTGCGATCAAAGATGGAACCCCATGCTAAGCAGCAAAGAACATTGAACGACGGCATATTATTTCAAAATCGAGACATTGAAGGAATAGAAGCTCCAACTCTCGACCCCATGGTTGTAACGGTAGGAATCGAATCCGCCATGGTCCGACGAGTATTAGTAGACAGCGATAATTCTGTGAATATCCTTTTCAAACGCGCCTTTGATCAGATGAATATTAGTATGAAAGATGTATCCAACTGCCAAAAAAAGATTCATGGTTCACCAACAAATCCAAACAACCTATTGGAATGATTGAATTATCCGTAGAACTCTGAGAAGGCGACTGAAGAGTCACCCTCATCCAAACCTTTATAATTGTAGATGAAAATTTTATCTACAATGCCTTCTTGGGGCGACCTACTTTGGTAGATTTTAGGATTGCTTTATCTCAATGGTGTCTGACTATGAAATTTCTAATTGGAAATGGAGTCGGGTGATCAAGGGAGGCCAAAGTGCTGCTAGGAAATGTTATATCGCAAAACTACGTGAGTCTAAAAGAAAAGAAAAAGGGAAAATGTAGGGAGTACTCTCCACATTCAAGAACCTGCCAAATAACAACTACAAAGCTGCCCTTGGCTTGGGGACCATAGCCGATTTGACAAGGCTTTGGACACTAGAAAGAAGAGTTCAAGGGAGGAATGGGAAGTAATGGTATAATTGATGGTGTATGTCCTAGTTGATATGGATGACCCAACACAGGTCCTCAAAATTGGATTGCATCTTAGAAACAGGATGCGATAGGAACTCAACAAATTTATTTGCGTCGATATGGATGTATTCACTGGGACGCATTCCGATATGTGCGGGGTGCCACTAGAGATAGCCTGCTATGCACTTAACATTGATTCCTACGCCCATGAAGTAGAAAATACACAGCATAGGGCTCGAGCGGTCTAAATATTTAAGAGAAGAAGTGGACAAGCTGATGGAGAATGGTTTTATCCATGATGCAACCTGCCTTGAAGGGGTGTCTATTTCAGTTTTGGTCAAGAAATTCCAATGGGAAATGGAGAACCTGTATTGACTACTCGGATTTGAATAAAGTTTTCCCAAAAAATAGCTCCCCTTTACACAAAATCGATCAGCTTATGGGCGAGACAACTGGACATGAACTGTTATCATTTATAGATGCATACTAGGGGTATAACAGATGGTGATGCACAAACCGGATCAAGAAAATACCAGTTTCATTACCGATCTGGGACTATATTGCTACAAAGTAATGCCATTTGGCTTAAAGAATGCAGGGGCAACTTACCAGCGGCTAGTGAACGCCATGTTTAAGCATTAGAGTGGGAAGACAATGGAAATTTATGTAGACGATATGTTGGTTAAATCATGCAAAGCTGCAAATCACTTAGACAACTTCGCTGAAACGTTCGAAATACTCCGCAAGGAATGAAGCTCAATCCACTTAAGTGTCATTTCAAGGTAGGCTCGAGAAAGTTCTAAGGATTTATCTTAAGCGCTAGAGGTATTGAAGAAAATCCAGAATAAATAACTATTTTGTAGGAAGTCGAGGCTCTAAGGAAGAGGAAAGAGGTACAAAGCCTGAATGAAAAGGTTGCAGCACTGTGCCGGTTTATCTCAAAAGTGACTGACAAACATACCATTCTTTGACATGCTAAAGAAGGGAAAGTAAAAATTCAAATGGAATCGAACTTGTCAAACTGCGTTCGAAGAGCTGCTGCAACATATGGAAACCGACAAATCTTGTCTAAGTCGTAGACGGAGAAGATTTATATGTTTGCTTAGCAGTCTCACCTCATGCATTGTGTTCCATGTTTGTACGAGAAGAAGATAAGATCCAACGACCCGTATATTACATCAGTAAAAGGTTCACTTAAGCAGAAAAGAACTATCCAAAATTGGAATAACTAGCATATTGCCTCTTAGTCGCATCTAAAAAGCTACGACCATACTTTCAGACACAACCTATCAGAGTGCTGATAGATCAACCCTTGAGGCAAGTGTTATACTGATCTGAGGCCTATGAATGACTTATCAAATGGAACGTCGAATTAATTCAGTATGAAATCATACACCATCCATGAAAGGCGATGAATGAGTAGGCGCTGGTAGATTTTATTACCGAATTTACAATATGAGATAGCGAGGAAGGAATGACTCCAAGAGTGGAGACACGTTGGAAGTTGTTCATCGACGGTGCATCTAACACTTCTACTCCAAAGCAAGGGTAGTGCTTGAGACTATCGAAGGATGATCTATTTACTACACCTTGCATTTGAAATTCCCTAAAACAAATAACAAGGAAGAATATAAAGCATTGATAGCTGTCCTAAATAACATGAGGAAACTCAAGATAAAATCCATGCACATCTATAGTGACTCTCAGCTAATCGTCTATTAGGCGAAAGGCGAATATCGGGCTCGGGGGGAGATCCTTTCCCCGTATCTATCTAAAGTGCAAGAACTGTTGAACAACATCAAGCATTACACCATAACTCATATCCCAAGGAATAGAACATGAAGGCGGATTATCTGGCTAAACTATCCAAATCCGAAGAAGCTCAGTCATTGGGGGTTGGTCCTAGTAGAAACAATGACCACTCCAAGCATAAGAGGAATGGATATTGGCTGGATTTTTGAGACAATCAAGGAACCAAAGACATGGATAACGTAGATTAAAGACTACCTGCTCGTAGGAACTCTCCCACAGATAGGAACCAGCGAAAAAAGCTACTCTGAAGAGCACCGCAATTTGTAATGCAGGATGGGATACTCTATCGAATGGGGTTCTCTACCTCTTTGTCAGATGTGTGACCAACGATGAAGCTCAAACGATCCTAAAAGAAGTCCACAAAGGCAGCTACGGGGATCATACTACGGGACAAGCCCTTGCAATGAAAGTTTCTCCGATATAGGTACTTCTAGCTAACATTGAACCGCGATGCAGCAGATTAACCCAGATGATGCGATCAATGCTAAAGATTTAGCAAGCTCAAAAGAAACCCTACAATAGAGCTAACGTACATGGTTAGCCCATGGTCGTTTGCAATCTAAGGAATCGATTTGATTGGCGAATTATCAATGGCCAAAGAGGGAGCCAATTATTCTTTCGTTGCTATTGACTATTTCACCAAATGGGCCAAAGTGGAATCACTGGACACTATTATCACAAAGAATATCATTAGCTTTGTTACTAGAAATTTTATTTACAGGGTTTGGGGTACCACAAAAATTCATCATGGATAACGGGACTCAATTCAAAAGCATTGAGTTCAAAAACTTTTGCAAACACTTCCAAATCAAGGAAAGCTTTTCCGCTGCACAATCCAGAGGAAAACGTGAAAGTGGAAGCAATAAATAAGATCATCAAGTCCACCATCAAAAATGGCTAACTAAAGTAAGAGGAAATTGGGTCTATGAACTTCTACTCGTATTATGGGCCTACGGGACAACATGCAAATCTGCAACTAGGCACTCTCCGTTACCCAAGCATATGGTTCAGAAGAAATGATCCTAGCTGAGCTAGAATTCCCTTCTCATCAGAGGTGAAACTCCAATCAAAGGCAAAACGAATAGCTTCTACTCGAGTCGCTCAATATGGTCGATAAGAAGAGGGAAGAAGCCGAATCAAGTACTACCGCTTGCCAAAAAAAGGGTTCAAAATCCACTGGTCTAAAGATGAACTCAAAACATGGTCAATAAGCTGTATATTACCTTTTGAGCCATGGAATCATGCTCTCAAAACATGAACTCCTCACGTTGCCCAAAGATTGGTAACGTCAAGAAATTCCAAACTTTTTTGGATTGAAGGGTTATATCGATCCCAAAAGTCGTGCATCCCATAAGCCGCGCACACTCCCAAAAGCCACGCATCTCATAAGCCTGTATACTCTTAAAAGCCACGTACTTCATAAGCCGCGTGCATTCTTAAGTACCGGTGTTGTCCCAATAATACCGGAAAACTAGTCTATTGCATGACTAACAGGGATCAATCCACTCCCACAATTAGGAGTAATGGGTATAAATCCAGCAATGTCAAACAAATATGAATCGGTAGAAAATTCCAATTGCTGATAAACAATATCTCTAGAATCGAGACATTCGAATCACAAGTTCCTGAAAATAGGAACTGCAAAACAGGTCCAGTTACATGTTCCAAAAAATCACTTGGATCAACGGTTATTTGTCAAATGTTCAAAGTTAACAGCCCTGTGAACTGAGGGGCATGCACATCGATACTCAAAAACAGAAAAAACCATGTATTTCAAAGTTTTGTTACTCTAACAAAGAATTTTAGTGGTAATTATAGGACTAAATAAAATAGCAGTAAATAAAATTGGCATAAGTGCATGAAACGTAGATAAGTAGACGCATTCAAAAACTTTAATTATAACCATATTGAGCGGTGATAGTTTTCTTCTTCCCTTTTTTGGCACAACTGGTCATAATCAATGTCTCGAAATCTGGCTTCATTTCTACACAAACCTGTCCATGCTTCTTTCCGCTACTCCCCTTCCCACTTTTAGTCGGAAGTTTTTCCTTCGTCTTAAAATCCCCACTAGGGGTTGTGTTTCTACGTGAAATATCTACTATCTCCTCTATGTCAGCATATCCTCTCTGCTCTTTGACCCTCTTAGAAGACTCCCCCTTGGTCTTGCGCTTCAGGGACTTGCAGAAGCTCCCTGAAGATTTTCTCTCATCAACCTTTTCCTTCTTAACAGCCACCATCTACTGTTCGTATTTATGTAGCAGGCCACTTTGGTCTTCATGTTTTATCTGCTGTGAAATCACCCTTAAAAGGTGCAAAAGGGTCATCTGGACCATGCAATGCAGCAATCTTCTTGGATTATGGCCCTGGTTACGAGCCAGGCACAAGTGCAGCAATCAAAGCAGTTATGGAAACAAGTGTCGAGGCGGTTGAAATAGTACCAAGCCCAGGGATCAAAGAAATTGGTAGGTCGGTAGGTAGAGAAAATGGACTTATAAGATCAAAAATGAAAGCATTAAGTTTCGCGTTGTCTTGTAGAGTAAGCTAAAAATTCTCAAATTCGGGAGAAACAAGGAGGTTACCTGCATCAGAGTAATGGATGAGAATTTCAATCTCATACTCCCCGCCTTCTCCTTCTTTGGATGGCTACACGATCATTGGAGAAGTTTCAAGACCATCTGAAGCTTCAGAGATAGCTGCCGGAGGGGTAGACGATAAGGCATCATTGATGAACTTTCTAACTAAGCACGAGGCAGTTTTGATGATTCTCCAGTCCCAGAAATGAAAGGCTCTGGCAATGTTTTGGCAGTTGCAGTTATAGCAGCATTGATGGCCTCCTATTCCCTCTCAATTCGAATGATCTCTCGATCCTCTATGAAAGCTTTCTTTCATTCTTCATTGAGATAGGCATCCTACAACTCTTTCTCGGTATATACATCCTTGTTCTCTCAGAAACGGGCTAGAACTTCTTCCCAAACCATGGCTAGAGCACGTGGAAATTTGGGGCCCAGATAATTGAGGCTTCCCTGATGCAGCAAGGAGTTACCATAGAAAGTTAAGACGATGTCATCCATCTTCTCCATCTTCTTTTCAAAAGTACCATATAACTCCAAGTAATCCACTGTTATGTCGGCCTTTTCAACTTCAACTTGGGTCTTCTTGACACTGAGCCGCGCGATTCTTTCTTGGAGCGAAGCAATCATTCGAGCTTGATCAGAAACGATCTTGTCATGGGATTCACAACTCCCACATAACTAGTAATTGTCTTTTTATAGGTTTCAACAACTTCATTATGACCAGTGATATTTTTCTTCTGAGCTTCAATGACCATGTCGCGGGCATTAAGCCCCTCTTACAGCTCAACTTCATCCATGTGGGCCTTCTTAATTTCGTCTCGGAATACAATCTCTATTTTTGTATGGCCCTCTTTCAGTTCCTTTAGCAAGCTAGCACTATTCTTGCTCTCTCAGAGTGCAGCATCCTTCTATTGTGTTAATCGTTCTATTCTAGCATCATATTCCACTAACGCCCTCTCATAACCATCCTTTTCTGATTCAAAGGAAAGGATCTTTTGGTAATTATTGTGGTTTATGTCATCCAGCTGTTTGAATAGATTTCTCCATCCCTCAACTTGATCCATATCACTTTGAATCATCTAGAGATAGGGCATATAGGAATCTTTATGGATTGAACGTAGATCGCGGTCATATTTAACTCCCTTTAAAAACTACCCGAGGAGCGCAGCTTCAAGTCTAGGAGGAGCGAACGGAAGAATATAAGTCAACCTCCTAAGAGGACGTAAAGAACCAGAAGTAGGCACCAAGTGAATCGATGGAGCTTGGGATGAAGATGAAACTTGAATAGTGAAAGCCGAAACATCAAGCCGATAGAGATTGGGGCTAGGGAAAAAGCCTAATGCCCAAAGGGATAAGAACCGCGATCTACCTTTGGCTTCTTGGGCTGCTCTTCACACTCGTCAGGATATTTTCTCTTCTCATAACCACTCTTGTAAACCCCATCCCGTTCTCTGTCATTTCGACGATGTGCTTTAGCTTCCAAGTCTTTCTGCCTTCTCCACTCTTCCTCGGTTTCACGGGGCTGGTGGCAACTTAAAGACTATCTTGACCAATGTTCTGAATCAGTGAATTGTTCAAGGCCCTCATAAAGTCCATGGCCTCTCATAGTACCTGATATAAAGAATAAATAAAGAGCTTTACTGACAAAATGGACCCAAATAATGCGTGTGCAAGTGAACGTGACCCTAATGAAATGTGTAACATGTCATAGGTGGCGTAAAAGTACATTACAAACTTGATCGGGAATCCACCATGGAAGAAATTGGTCTACTCTAGAGATAATATGAATGGGACTAGGAGAGGATCCCTCAAATTCGAAATCATCTCCCATGAGTTCATCGATGTCTATGTAAACATTGCTAAAATCCCCAAAGTCAAAACCAATTTCATTAAGTGGGCGATCCTGAAGTTGCTCGACTGCTGGGGGAGCATCTTTATCATGAATCTCTTGGGAAGGAAAATCCAAGAGAATGGGACTCATTTCTGGGTTTACATCACACGACTCGAAGTTTTCATCATCGGAACTTGCATTGAATTCATCATCACTGGAGGAGGAATCATAATTGCTACAGCCCTCAACTTTACCCTCCACCTTTTCTGTTGTCACCAGATCCTTGCCCTCATGATGCTTGAATTCTTCATCCTCCTCCTTCAGAATCAGGGGCATTCAGGTCGGGCAGCTGGCTTCAGTCGTAACATCACTTCCTTCGTGAATTTCTTCGGTCGACCACCGGATGAGCCTTCTCCTTCTAGGAGATCACCCTCTTCAAAGCTGCATGATGAAGAAATGGAATATGTTCAATTTTGGAACAGTAAGGTGACGGAACATCAAGGGCCATTGTGGACTCCGGGATGAAATGGCCCATACCGAAGAAAATTCTCGTCCATTAGCAAAAACTTAATGTATCTCTCCTTAGCGTCTATGGCCTTTAGGGTGTGGAAAATCGGATCAAGTGGTGGATCTTTGCTCAGCCTTAGAATAACTGGAAGAAGTATTCAATCTATTAAAAATCCCCTAGCGATGTAATAAATCTAAATAAGTAAAAGAGAGAACTTATCCCTCATAGTCCAAAGGTGATTAAATTCCTTAAGACACCTAACAAAGAATACTGGGTATTGAATTGAGACATGTTGCTTTGAAACTGCAGCACAGTCTTGTAGTTTCTTTGGGCCTCGATGATGAAAGGGGATGGACATTCTTCTCTCTTCTTGAATGAAAGAAAATATCTTAACTCATCGAAACTCGAGGCACGATTAAAGTCCATGTAAACAAGACGTAAAGGAAAGTTAGGATCGCATACCCATTAGGATGAATCTAAAATGGAGTAATCCCTAAGTTTAGAGGAATTTCTTTTAGGAAGTGATTAAAGGGGGCACTGCTCCATTTAAGCACATATACCGGTGGCAAGCGGTGTACCCCAAAGGCGGCATATGTTCAAACTCATTCTTCAATGGAAGACACACATCATCGTCCGAAATGTCTTGTTGCAAACAAATGTTGTGTAGAACTTTAGCAAAGATCACAGAGGAATCTCTCTCCGGAAGATTGAGTAGACTTTTGAAATTTGGTGGAGTTCAGTCTACAATCGGACCAACCGAAACCTATTGACCTTATTTAGCTTGTGATACTGAAGAAGTAGGCGCTACAGAAACTATTTGCGAAGGTGCAATGGATGATGATTCAGCTTCTGAAAGTGCTAGACTTCCTCCACTAGACTTACGGCGAGAGGACATGTGCTTCATTCTATAAAACAGAACTTGCATCTAATGCGGTAAGATAGTTGGCTTGCAGTAAAGAAAGAAAAGGGATTCTCGTAACATTTTATAAATGTATTTCTCCTACACTTACCCGTTATCGATCAATGATCGATGGCAGGTCCGCTATTTAAAGTGACGTGGGAAGCTCTTCCCATTCCAGTTACATTAAGTATGCAATGATGAGACCAATTCAAAATGAGTAACTATAGATTGATGGATCCAATTCAGGTAGAGAATTCTCAGCAGTCAGTTTCAACTCTTTGGAAGATGGTAACAACATAAGCTGCACATGAGATGCAACCCTAAGCTATTATCACCTCCTAGAAAAACCAAAACCAATCTGCAAGATGTCATGCCGGATTAACAATGTAACTCGATGCAAATTAATTCTGATTCTATAGAAAAAGATAGCAAAACATGTCAAGCACCAAGGCAAAGCCCGAATTTTATTCCATGAAGAACTCAAGACTTGGTTTACTATCTTCTTTCACAAAATCGCAATCAACTTGAATTCTCCATAACAATCACCACCAATATAACCTCTTGTTGAATTACTAAACAAACGCCAAAATCCGCAATACCCACTTCTAATCAAAATCAAAAGGAGAACACAAATGAACATAGGATGTTAGCAACCTAAAGAAAGAAAGGTCGATGGCGATCCAAGGGTGGAAGGTCGGCGGTGGTTCAAAAGGACAAAGCACAGGGACACGTGGATAGGTTAAAGCGACGGCAAAGTCAAATATGGTTGGAGGCAAGAAACTCCGACGGTGAAGAACAGCGGTGGTGATTGCACAGAAGGATTTAGGTTTCAAATTCTATGGGTTGGGTCATAAAGCAAGAAGATCAGCTCATGGATAAAAATTTGAAATAGAAGCAGGTTAGCTCGAATGAACTAAATAAGACAGAGCATAAGAAAAATATGATAAGTGTAAAAGCACCTTGAAAGTTGTAATCTTAGTGTCTTTTGCAACCAAATTTTGCCAAACTCATCAAGTGTAATCTTAGTGTCTTTTGCAAGCACCTTGAAATAGAAGCAGGTTAGCTCGAATGAACTAAATAAGACAGAGCATAAGAAAAATATGATAAGTGTAATCTTAGTGTCTTTTGCAAGCACCTTGAAAGTTGTAATCTTAGTGTCTTTTGCAACCAAATTTTGCCAAACTCATCAAGTGTAATCTTAGTGTCTTTTGCAAGCGCCTTGAAAGTTGTAGGATTGAAATTGATTTATTATAATAAGTGACGATGATTCACATAAAAATTCAACAAACGGTTGGATAACCAAAGCCAAATTCGCATAATGACCTCCATACGATCATTTGAACCTCATCAAACGAAAACTCGAAAGCAATAACTTCTAGAGCAAGCCTTATTTCCAACGAAAGCATACTCTAGGGGGTAAATGTTGTTCGAGTTTTTGACCCAACGAAATTCAAAGGAAGTTGGAAGATCTATGTCAAGCCAGAACGACTCAAAAATCAACCAAAAGAACTTGAACAAGGAACTAAGAAAGACAAAAGAAAAGGAAATCAAAAATTAACTAAGAGGTGGATCGCTAGCGATCCATCACCTATGGATCGCTAGCAATCCATAAGGATTGCTCGTGGATCCTCTTATCCTCTTGCACCATGATCTAACAAGTTTTCGAAGCATGTCTGCTAAGTTTGATAATATTCCAAGCGAGTTATTCGATAAGTGGACATACATCTGATTCCAGTAATAGTTCAGTGCAATCAAAACATTAATCATCATCAAAACAATGCATCTAGTCATGAAATTACATGGAGAGCGTCTACACAAGGTAGGAAACATGATCCAATTGAAACGAGCTAAAATTATTCTAACTCCGTGGACCGCTAGCAATCCATTATATTGGATCGGTTGATTCTGAAATTTCTTGAGCGCATTTGTACCTTCAAATGTAAGTCCCTAGCAAAGCGGCTTTGGCCCAAGTGCTCTCTAGCCTCTATAAATACAATCCTATCTTTAATATAAAGAGGATCCTGGGGACTGGCCGCTGAAACTCTACAGAAACTATTCTTCACTCTTCTTCTCCCATACAATAGTCATCTAGAGGGTTCACTATGATTCTCAGTGAACTCTAATATAGGTGACTTGATCTAACTTACAAGAACCAATCAAATTGTAATAAGATTCAACTAATGATTGTAGTTAGTTAATAGCAAAAGTTATAAAGTGGACGTCGGCTTTAGTTAACAGCCAAACCACTATAGAAATATCTTGTCCTTTTAGTTTATCTGCAATTTATTATTCCTTTTCTCTATTATATTTTCCTTCATAAACAGGACTGGTGCTTTAACACTCAATCCAGAGTGTTGATCCATTTTTTGGGTTAACACATATGCTTCTAGAGGAAAAGGACTTAAAGCCATGTAAATCTCGGATCCAGCAATTTAACGGGATGGCTATGGACCAGTGAGATGTGTGGATCTACCAATTGATATTGGAGAGGGCAATCACAAGAGAGTGCGAGTCTTGCCTTTCATTGTGTTGGATATTTACTCTACATATAATGCTTTTTTAGGCCTACAAGCTCTTTTTGAATTAAGAACGACGATTGCACCTTTGTGTTTAATGATGAAATTTTTGACTGAGAACGGTGTGGGGATAGTTCAAGGTGATCAAGGGCTCTGTCGCAAGTGCTACATCGTCGAATAAAAAGAGGCAAGCAAGAGAGAGAAAGGAAAAGATGCGAAGAGGACTCTCTACATCAAAACTCTAGACGCATAGCAACCACCACCTGAGCCCCGGCTCTGGCAGCACAGTCAGTTCCATAAAGATAAGGATTTGAGGAAAGAGCTGTTGGATGGAAGGGTAGCTCCAGCCAGCTAACGGTCAACATCTCAATCAGCAACGATAATCCTACATAGGGCTTGAAGGTCAGGTCGCAGCTCAACACGTGGATGATAAAAGAATTATTTGCTTTTCTTGGGGTGAATCTGGATGTTTTTCCCTAGACACACTCGGACATGTATAAATATCACGGGAGATAGCAAGCCATGCATGTAATATAAATCCAAAATGCATTCCTATGAAACAGAAATGTCATAGCATAGGTCCGAAGAGATCCGCTGCACTTAAAGAAAAAGTGAAGAGGTTGAAGGGTAATGGCTTCATACGCGATGCCCTATAACCGAAATGGGTATGGAATCCAGTTCTGGTGAAAAAGTAAGATGGGAAGTGAAGGACATGCGTTGACAATTCTAACTTGAATAAGGCGTGCCCATAGGACAACTTCCCACTCCTAAGAATTGATCAGCTGGTGGATTCACTGGATGAACACGAGTTGCTGTCGTTCATGGATGCATACTCTAGATACGATCAGATCCTGATGCACGTACCAGGCCAAGAACACGCCTGATTCATAATCAATCTGGAACTATATTGTTATCTCGTTATGCCATTTGGATTAAAGAACGCCGGAACAACCTAGAAATGGCCGTTGAACATGATTTTAGAGACTAGACCGGACGCTCGATGGAGGTATGCATGGACGATATGCTTGTGAAGTCATGGCGTTTGGAAAATCACATTAATGACTTGGTTGAGCTGCTCAATATTCTCCGAAAATACGGGATAAAGCCCACATTAATGTTTATTTGGTATTGTGTCAAGGAAATTCTTAGGCTTCATGTGAACTTCTGTGGGATTGAAGCTAATAAGGAGAAGATTAAAGCTTTCATAAAAATCCAAGCCGTGAAGACGATCAAAGGCGATACCAAAGGCTTACTTTGACCTTCCTCTAGGATGGCCATCTTAGCAGGGTTAAAGGTTTTTGCCCTTACTACCATCTTAGGTAGTGAGGTAGTGATTTAGGCACGTCCTTTTATCTTAGGAGAATCTTGCTCATCAACCACGTAGATACACTTATTTCAACTTCTTCATTCATCCATTGTTGGAAAATACGATCACAAATGTTTAGCATTCCATGTTCTTGCTCTCACATTGCTATTAGGTCGGCATAATTTATAGACCCAGATGGGATTACTTTATGTATGAATAGGGGTCCTTCCTAATTTGGCCCAAGAGGTTTATCTACTAGGTTTTAAGTACTTTCCATAAATTTTCGGAGCACCAAATGTCTTTTTTGGTATGACCTTGCTTAATGGAAGTATTGGTATTCAGCTATCCAATGGTTACCTCATCTCTTACTTCATTAATTAGATCTAATAATTCTTTCCTCAATTTCTTGATTTGGATTGAATACATATGCAATTTCTCAATGAGAGGGCACCTCAACTGGAAGTATTGCTTCACATCCATATATTAATGAACATAAGGTATGTCCAGTTATTATTTTTGTAGAAGTTCTATAGGCTCATAACATCAAAGGTAGCTCTTCCATCAAATTTCCTTTTGCTTTGTCTAGTCATTTCTTGAGAATGGTTTCGACAGTTTTAGTTGCAATCAAAGATAACACTCTTAATCTCGTAGATGGAAATCTAGTAATTACTCAGGGTACCTTGCATTAATCTCATGCTGAGTCCATAAGGCAGGAATAATAATTTCTTTTATAATTCGATAGGAGTTCTAAGCGTAGTCATGTTAAAGTTGTACGATCCTGGAGTTAATCTATGTAGAATAATTTTATCCAAGTAAAAAAATCAAGATTATGAGTGTTTTGGTATTCGAAGCAAGCCATAGTCTGAGATATCTTTTATTGCTTTGTAATCTTATTATCTTATTTTTGGATGATCTTTGTTGATCTTGTTTGAATAATGTAGTTTGAAAATCAAAGTATTGTATAATAATTATATTCCTGAGCTCTTAAATTTCTTGTTTTCAATAATGAAGTGATTCTTTAATAGCCTTGGATCATTCCTTTCTTAACAAGTATTGATTTGATGGATTTATTTCTTTTGATTTCTTATTACCATGACTTTTAATGAGGTCTTTCCGCCTTTTAACATTTTGAAAGTTACTTAAAGTACTTTGATGACCTAAACAAGAGACTATTCTGGTTGCTTGATGTTCGGGTTTAGGATTTGTACTCCATTAGTTTACCGTTGTGAGTAATCATTCCCTTTTTCGGTTAAAATAATAATTTGCAAATTTTAAAAATGATTTTATCAAAATATTATTTGAATTAAAAATGTGGCAATAAAAACTAGATCTTATTTAACGAGCTGCCTTAGGCAAGCAAATTTTCTTAGGAGCGGGTTGCTTGACGATATAAAATCTTATAAAATCAAGATGGAATATTTATCCCGTATAATCGGGTTAGATAGTAGGTTTCAAAAATTGTGAATTTTTTAGAAAGCGCCTTTCAATAACTTAGATAAAGTAAACTTTTTGGAAATCGATCCAATAGGTTGGGCTAGCGACACTTTCGATCCAAGGACTTAGATCAGTTGCCGAGCATGGCTGCAAGAGTTAATCTTTTGACATAAATAATCCAGATTCCATTCAGATGGTAAAACTCACAACTTTAAATCCTTTTGGTAAGGAGCTCAATAGCTCATTACAAGAAATCTCAAAATTTATTCTATCATTAGAAATATAAAATATGGTCATCAGATAATAAGAAGTTCAAAGAATCATCTAATAGTAACAAATCCCTAAATCTATTTGATATAAAAAAAATCGAAAAATGTTCCTGTGATGGAGATTCCCATTACATTTTGATAAGAAAATCTAGAGTTTCTAGAATATCTACTCATAGTGAAGTAGTCCTCATTTTATCTTGTAAAGAAGTTTGAATTCATATTATTACGTGATGAATTTTATGTATAAACCAAAGAAATTTAGAAATTTTGATGATTAGAGCTGGTTCAAGGTAAACAATGGCCGTAATATTTCGTGATTGATCTCATTAAATTGCAAATTTCTCTATGCAATATAGTTACAAAACGTTAGCTTTTCAACTTAAAGGCATTAACAGTATCAATCGGAAATGAAAGTGCAATAGTAATGGTATAATATGTTTGCCAAATAAACTTAATGCGGAGATGGGTTATAAACTAATAATTAGAATACATGTTCATTTTTTTGATACGTACACTTGAAATGTCCCATACTGCTAGAAAAAACCTTGTAATTTGAAAAATTACAGTTTTTAAACTTTTTATGCTTATCAACTCAGGGCTACTACCATATTTTCATAGGGGGAACTAATTTAAAGGACAAAAATTTGTATATTTTTAGCCTCAAGGACACGACCTGAATATTTTAACCACAAGGAGAAACATTCTTCTAAAAATTATTCATAAGGACAAACATTCTTCCAAAATTATTCATAAGGACAAACATTCTTTCAAAACTGCTACTAAACTAAAAAATGTTACCTAAAAACTACTATCGATAACTACAAACTGATACCTAAAAACTGCTACCAATAACTAAAACCTAATACCTAAAAAAGTTGTCCTTCAGGTTAAAATACCGATGGTCTGGCCTTGAGGCTAAAATGCTGAGAAATTTTGTCCTTGTTAATAATTTCCTGTTTTCATAATCCTTTCTAGTTACAGTGGGGGTTCAAATAGATAGTCTTGCGCATGTGATCATGTATTACATAGCACAATTGGCGTGTATTTACAAGCAAAGACCCTTTACGTGGGACCAAGCAACATGCCTTTTCACCTTATGATATTATTATTACTTGCTCTTTTTTGTAGCAGTATACAGACACGAGTACTACAAGCTACCGTTACCTTATTGTTATTGTATTTTGCCTTCTTAATCTCAGACATATACATGATGGATTTATTATCCAAAGTACATTTGATATCTGATGTCGTGTGTTGTCTCTGTGTGTATATTTCTCTGCTTATCAAACCCGTATATGTATACATTTAACATCCTCATAAATTTTGATACTTTGAAACCATATCATACTTGGAGCTTTATGATACTTTGTCTATATCCAGAAACTGATATTTACTTAAAACCTTACATATGTTCAAAACATGGTAACATATATATTTGAAATCTTCGGACATAGGACTGCGAATTTTGCACGAAACCGTATATACTTAAAACCTTAATGCATATATTCATTCAAAACTTAAAGCTATATGTAGGAAAATGTTTACATATTTAGCATATTATAAACTGATATATTTTCAAAATGAAACATTTGGCATACATCCTTAATATGTTTGAAAATACACAAAACACCCCTACATTTTAATTATAAGTTTCTCAGCCTTATTTTTAAATGCGAAAAAAATATTTCCTTAAATACCCTTATGTCTTTCTCGAACAAAACCCAGAACCCTTCAAATTCTTTTCATCGATCAACATGTTAAAAAAGAAAACCCTAATCGCTTGAATTATAAATCGAAAGTAGTTGCAACTTCAAAAATCGATGTTTGAATCGAGTCCAAAACTGAAGATTTTTATTCTATTTTAATAATTAAATTTGATAAAGTTGCAGATATTTGTTAGAAAAGCTCAAAAACATTCACGTATAAACAATATTATGCGTAATTTAATGCATAAAAATAGTTACATACTTATATGCAAATTTTATGTGCATTTCACTTATGCTGCTAGATGTCATTAGATTTTTATTATCTTGCAGATATATATGCAATTATTATGAATAGTTGCATACATGTTTGCAACTATTTATGAACAACTGCATTTTTTACTGCATTTCACTTATGCAGTTATAAATTGCACCATATTTAAGAAAACTCAGCTCGGCTTTCAATTTGATCAGAAAAACCTGAAGAAGAAGAAGAAACACGGCTCGACCTTGAAGCAGAGGGGTAATTTAGGGAAAAAATAGGCGTAAAAAAAAGGGACATAAGAAGTATGTTTTTTTGACAAGAACCGGCTTTGAATTAATTTGGTTTTAGGGATGTGTTCCTAACATTCATTTTTCAAAAACCAGTGCATATAAGCATCTGAAGCTAATAATTTCAACACTTGTACTAATAACATCAATCCATTTAAAATTATATATATTTAAAAACCATCATGTACTTCAGATCCATATATATTAACCTATTCTTATATTTGAATTATGAAACTCAAAATCTAATATGCACTTAAACTTCATGTTTTCTGAACTCCAACTAGTATTTGTAATTTTTCACATTTCATAGTCATATCCTTGGAAGCCTGAAACTTTTTTATTTTCAAGACTTTATATATATATCTGAAACTTATAAGTATATATGCATTTAAAACTGATGCATTTTCCAAAGCTTATATGAAATTATTATGCATTTAAAAGCTAATATATGCTCAAAATTTATACATGCATAAAACTGCGCATATAAGAAATTTCCTATATATACCTAAAACCAGAGCCGGTTCTTAGGAAAGGCCCAATAGGCCACTGAATAGGGCAACCCCCCTTCATGGGGCAACAGATCAGAGATAAAATAAAAAACCCTAAAATCTCAAGTCGGGTTGCTTCCTTCTCTGATTCTCCTTTATGCACGTGCAACTCTTTCAGTCTTTCTCCTCTACGACGATGGCAGTCTCCAACATCATCGACTCGCTCTGGTCGCTAACTCTCCACCGACATAGCAGTCTCCAACATACGTTACATCTCCAAGTTCTCTAAATTCAATAGGCTGCAACTCTCCAAGCCTACAGGCTGCAATATGCAACAACGCACGTGAAATTCTCCTTCGGCTTCGACAGTTCGACTCTAGTTGCTAATTTGATTACAGTGATTAGCTGCCTCCTGCTTGAAACAATTTGATTAGAAGGTAATTACTAATTTAACCATTAATCTTTGATAATCAACCCAATCTAGTTTAAATGGGCCGTACAAGCTTGACCATCTTTGGAGATAATTTTTAATTTGTGAATGGCTTGTGAGTTGTGGGTTGTGATCCATGAATTTATTTTTCGATTAAAATATCCTACAAATCTACCCTTTATTGAATTTGATATACAATAATTTTGGACCAAATGTGTCAGTGTCACATACGAATGTGGAAAGACCATTTTTATTAATAAGCTAGACAACATATTTCATAAACTTAAAGCATCTTTTCTTTACTAACCTGTGCACATCCTAACATTTTTCTTGATATAAATAACCGCATTTGTATTTCTGTGACTAAAAATTAACAGGACTTTTCCTAGTTTTACAATAGTAATTAGTAATTACATAAATATGTTTGCTATTTTAGTGTGTTTGCTATTTTATTGTGTTTGCTAGTAAAAAAAACATATATGATATATGACAGTAACAGAAACATGTATAATAGTAAAAGAAATGTGTTTGCTATTTTGAATTTTTGATTAATACTTGTTGTGTTAGATTTAGGTTGATGATAAATGATAATTGATCAATATCAAAAGCACTGCATTGCTTTGCCTTACTTATTAAATTGCAATGTGATTATACACTGATTTGTTGATTATTTAGATTAATATTTATTAGATTGATGATGATATTTTATTAGGAAAAAATATATGTGAATTCATTTTAGTTAAATTTAATGGTCGATATTTTTATTATGTATATCAAATGAAATATATTCTTAAAAATTATGTAAGCTGTTAAAACTTCATTTGTTCCATTGATTTGGAAATCTATAGGGAATATGACAAAGAATGAAGACGACAGAAATCGAGTTAGATTTCATAAACAAAACTCTGTATTTTACAATAAAAAAGTTAAGCAAAATAAAGATGAACTTGCAAAATCTCTCGTTGGTTCGATCTTTAATTTATTTCAAGCACAAATTCAAAAATATCAATCTTCGACTTCAAGTAGAATTGAAGAGATGGATGAAAATGAGCATAATTGAGATTCATGAAATGGATGTAGATGTTGATGTCAATGAAAAGGCTATTGAAAATGAAGAAGGAAATGTAATTGAAGAAGATGTAGTTGGTAAAGTGAATGATTTGAATGAAGGTGTTGATGATTTGATTGTGCTTAATCATGAAAAGGATGTTGATGTTAATTACGATCCAGGATTATGGGGAAGAATAACCGGTAGTAAAAGAATAATGCTAGTTAAAAGAGGGCCTACCAAAATTGTGAAAGAAAATGAAGATTTTTCTAAAAATGAAAGTGATCGTAGACTTTTTTCTTCTAAATTCTATTTTAATTGTTATCCACAAGGAGAAGAACATGAAAGAAAATGGCTAATCTACTCAAATGAAGTAAATAGAGTCTTTTGTTTTTGTTGCAAGCTATTTAAAAATCCACAAAAAAGTCTAAATTAGGAGAGGAAGGAATGGATGATTGGCATAACATTGCAACCAAGTTAAGAGAGCATGAAAGTAATCCAAAGCATACCGCAAATGTTATAAAGTGGGTTGATTTGTACAAAGCTCTTCAAGAAAAGGCAACAATTGATGAAAAATGGAATCTTTAATCGATCAAGAGAGACAAAGTTGGAAAAAGGTATTAGTGCGTATAATTGGCATTTTGAAATTTTTTTCTCAAAATAATTTACCATTTCGTGGTACCAATGAAAGAATTTATGAAAAGAATAATGAACTTTTTTGCCAACTTGTGGAATTTGTAACAGAATTTGATCCAATCATGGAAGAGCATCTTAGAAGAGTGGTAAATAATGAAGTAAACAATCATTATCTTAGCCATAGTGTTCAAAATGAATTAATACTTTTGTTGGCAAAAAGATTAAAGAGACGATGCTTTCAAAAATACAGGCAAAGTATTATTCAGTCATTCTTGATTGTACTCCGGATTTGAGCCACAAAGAAAAAATGTCAATTACTATAAGATGTGTTGACATTGATGATGCTATCAAGGTGGAGGAATTTTTTCTTGACGTTGTAGAGGTTGATGATACATCGGGACTTGGTCTATTTAAAAAGCTTTAAAATATTCTAATTGATCTTAAACTTAACATTGATGATGTGATGGGGCCAAGGCTATGAGGATCAAATATGAAATGTATGTTATATTTTATAACATGAATTTAGTAGTTTAATATTATTATATTATATCATGTAATAAATAATTTAAATTTGATATTAGGTAAACATCAAGGGGTACAAAAGAGACTTACTGATCAAAATCCAAGAGCATTTTATATTTCGTGTGGGTTTCATAGTTTAAAACTTGATCTTTGTGATATGGCAAAATCATGCATGAAAGCTAGAGATTTTTTGCATATTATCCAAAAGATCTATATTTCGTTTCCTGGTTCAACTCAACGGTGGGAAATACTTAGATAACATGTAAAAGGATTAACGCCAAAACCATTATCGGCAACTCGATGGGAAAATCATATAGAAAGTGTGAAAGCGATAAGACTTCAACCGGCGGAGTTCAAAAATGCTTTAATTGACATTGAAAATAAGTATAAAGATGACAGTATCATAAGGGTGGAAGCTAAATGTCTATGTCAAAATGATTTAGACGATTACGAGTTCTTGATTAGTTTATGTGTTAAGTACATTATATTAGATAATATTAATAGAGTTAGCAAAATACTTCAACGTGAAGACATGGATATTGAAGATGTAATTACTAAAATAAAGGAGCTTATTGCATTTTTTGAAAAGTTTAGAGAAGATGGGTTTGCAAGCATGATGAAGCTAAAGAACTCATGGATGAAGTTGGCATTGAAGCTAAATTTGCTAAAAAAAGAAATATTCGTAGAAAAAAACATTTTGATGAGGGTATGGATGTTGATGCTCATGAGAGTCAATCTTTAAAAGATAATCTTAGAACCACTTACTTTCTTCGTATAATAGACTAAGCTCTTTCTTCGCTCAAGGATCGGTTTGAACAATTTGAGCTTTATGAATGGATTTTTTTATTTTTGTTGAATGCAAAGTTCAAGACTATTGAAGAAAAATAGCTGAAAAGAGCAATGCATGAAACTAGAAATTTTTTTGAAAGATAACCAAGAGAGCAATATATGTGGGAAAGGATTGTTTCTTTAACTTAGACAATTGAAAATAATATTTCCATCGAATACAACAAAATCAATTAGTATTCTGGAGTTTTAAAATCCTATCGTGATGTGAGTGAATTTCTAAATGCATGGGTTGCATATCGAATTTTATAAATGGTACCGGTGACGGTTGCTTTGGTAGAAAGAAGCTTCTCTAAGTTAAAGTTGATAAAAACTTATCTTCGAACTACTGTGTCGCAAGAAACACTAAATGGGTTGACAATTATTTCAATCGAAAATGGATGTTTGGATACTTTAAAATATGATGATATAATTGAAGAATTTGCTTTCGAAAATTTAAGAAGAAGTTGTTTTCGCTGAATGGGATTGATATGGTAAACATATTAAAGTATGTATATGAAGTTGAAGAGAAAATATTTTGGAAGAATATATGAAATGTGTATTTCGCATGAACTTTGTTATTATGTGAAATTGATGAAAAATATTTACAATGTTATAATGTCATTTTTTTTCCCTCGTATAAAAGACAAAAAAAAATGTGCTCGCCCAGGGCAACCCATAGGCTAGAACCGGCCATGCCTAAAACCAAAGATACTTAAAACTTATATTTGCTCATTCAAGATTTGTATATTCACAAACCTCTATATTAAAAACTACATACTTTTTTTACAACCAGGTTTGTACTTGAAACTTATGTTTTTCGAAATTTATGTATATATGAAACTATGTAAACTTGGAACTTGATAACACACATTTTTGAACCTTATTCATATATTTAAAACATATATGTTTAAAATTTTATTTACATTCAAATTAATATTTACTTAAAGCTTTATGAACCCTTGTGTATCCAAAAGCCTGTATATGTTCAAAATTTTGTATGTACACTTTGAAACTAATATACATATGAAACTATGTATGCTCAATATCATAGGTACTTGAAAATTGTACCCAAGCTATACATGAAACAAAATAGTATTCGAAAACTTATGTATTTGAGAATATTTCCATCCATAGGTTGTCATATAGTTACATTTGAAAATCCTTTTATACAAAACTATATGTGTGTGTGTGTATGTATCTATATATAAAGCTATACATCGTATATAATATACTTAAAAACTAACGTGTATTGAATGCTTGTATAGTATGAAACCACACAACTCGAAACCTGATAACATGTGTATATTCAAAACCATATGCATATATATTTGAATTTCACATATGTAAAACCTTGATATATACTTAAAAAGGCATATCTTTGAAATATTGGCATACGCACGCTTAGTACTCAAATTTCATAAAACTAAAGCTTGGATATGTTGGACACCCCCTTTTGAAGATATGATATATATGTATGTATGTATATATATATATAATTTGGCCAATTCTATTCCAACCCATATATTCGATTAGTAGCCCCTCCAAAAGATTGTAAACCCCCAAACTTACTTAGTATCCCCCGCTTCTTCCAAAATTGCCCCTGACGTTATCCTACGTATATTACTCATGCAATTATTCCTCACGCGATTTTCTTCTCCTCGCGTAGCTTCCGCACGTGATTTTCAATGATGTAAACATCTTCAAATCCTCCTCATCAAGCACGGCTTCAACCCGATCGGAGCAATAAAGGTAAGCTTGAATGTTAGTGAATTTAGGGTTTATTTTTAAATCGTGTAAATTTCTTCTTGAATTGAGTTATGGTTTGTTCGCAAATGGTGTGTAGTAGCATTGCAACCTTGCGATAACTTGTTCGATGTTATATGGAAGACCAAAATGCATAAGCTACTTTCTTCATGCTACTATTTAATCGATTTTTTTTGGCTTCAGTGTAACATGCACTAAAACTGCGTGGAAAAAATAACAACCATGAAGAGGCTCGATGTGGGAAAAATGCCATCCACGCATAGGTCATGCATGGAAACATTTTTTTCACGCAAGAGCGTTGCATGGATGGTATTTTTCCCTACAATCTTGCTGCATGGTAACCATTTTTTCCACGCAGACACCTTGTGTGGGAAAAATGCTATCCACGCTGATTATAATTAATTGTTGCTGAAAATAGCAACAGCAATAACTTTTTTCTTCATTGTTTGTTGTCTTGTGTGTATTGTGGTGCTAACTGGATTTTCGTCTGATTATTTTCAGATGGGTCGAACTCGAACAATGGTTTCTGAAAAAAGTGGAGAATAGAGAAAGCAGCCGAAGGTACTAGTGTAGACATGAACGAGCAGCACGAGACAGACGCAGCTAACTTTCAGATTGTTGTAAGGCAAGATGAGGAGCAACATGAAGAAGGAGATGGGGGATGAGGAACATGGAGATGGTTCAGACTCATCGGGAGAAGATGGAGATGACATAGAGGATGATTAAAAGACGGATGCTAACGATGGGACAGTTGATGAGCCCAAGGGAGAAGATGAAGCCGAAGAAGATGTAAACGAAAAAGGTGGACCGAGAATCAGTGATGTGATTAGAGAGTTTGATACTCATGTTGCTTCTAGGATATGAATTGGCCAGGTATGCAGCTATCATTAATCTTAATAATAGATTTGGAATTACTTTGTTTATTAAATGTAAATTTTATTTCTGTAGGAATATCATCGCTTACATGTGTCAACCATGCACAGAAGGTATCAGAGTGGAGGATTCTAGATAATGCTACCAGATTCAAAGCCATTATTGAATCTTCTAGCTTGTTTCCCATTGTTAGCACTTGCTATAAGAGTGTTAACAAGAATTTAATATCAGGTTTTGTAGAATGATGGTATCCTGAGACTAATACCTTCCATTTACCATTTGGTGAGATGACTATTACTCTTGATGATGTAGCCTCTTTATTACACATTTCAGTTGAAGGTAAACCTGTACAGAGTATGTCATGGAACAAGCAGTAGTATTGTTTCAAAGTATCTCGGTCTTACTAAAGCTGAAGCTAGGATGGAAATGAATGAGAGGGTTGGATATAAACTAAGTTTGTCTAAGTTAGTTGATAAATGTAAAGACGTGAGCGATGATTGGACTGATCGGGCAATTAGGCACACCGCTCGTGATTATCTTTTATTCCTTCTTGGCAACACATTATTTACTGACAAAAGCAAGTCTCATGTCCACATATCCCTGCTGGATCTGTTAAAAAATTTGGATATTGTCAACACTTACTCTTGGGGTTCAGCAGCACTTGCATTTCTCTACAGGCAGCTTGGGTCATCGACCCGCATGGTGGTGAGACAGATTGCAAGATTTCTTTGCTTACTAGAGTCATGGATATTTGAGCATTTCCCATGCTTTCATCCTTCCATAAATCTGTACTACGAGAATTTACCCTGTGCTGCTCGATGGAATCCATCTTCAGACAGTGGTGCATCAGTCATCGATCTACGCATATTCCTTGATACTATTCAAATTGAACAAGTAATTATCTTCGTTTATTATGTAATATCAATAATATTATGATGACCTGAATTCCATGAGTAATCAGTCCATTTACTACCACTGATTTTGATCCATTACATATTTGAAAAGGTTATTTTTGACCCATACATCTTTGCACGGCACTATCATCCATTTCATGTTATATCTTGGTACAACGGTTGCATTCCCTGCCTTAACGTTGTGGAGCCATGTCATTCTGACAGAGTACTTAGGCAGTTTGGCAGAGTTCGAAACATTCCTATGGCTTCTATTCCTCCAGTAGAGACAAATGCATGCAGAGGTACAACTTCGACTACATACACTTGGGTGTGTTATCAGTTTTTGGAAAGTATATGGGAGAATTTGTACCATCATGTAATTGCAGATGGGCGTAGATCAATACCACTGCAGCAGTCTTTTTTGAGTTGCGTAGATGATTATATGGAGTGGTACAGGGATCATGGTGTTTTACGGGTTCACAATCCCGTATGCTTACCTGTTAATGTATTGATTGGAGCATCACATTTTCAGCCTACTTATGACCAACTGTAATCGATATGTTACATTTACATTTTACATCTAAAAATTCATTGTAATATTAAGCATTAAACTGTAATTTGAGCATTAGTAAAATTGAAAACTTAAACTTTAATACTAATGTTTTCTCCACACTCTACATGATGTGCATGGCTTTTTGGATGAAGCTAACCCACATGTTTCTAGTGCCCGACTAGCTAGTGGATACTACATACATCGTCAACTTTAGTATTGAGATGACCCGACTTTCTCACCACAGAAAATCGTATCATCTTGAAGAAAGAAAGGGATAGAAAAGAGAAAGATAGAGAAGAAAGAAGAGAAACACATCAGAATCTAAACAGCGGAACGAATAAATTATATTAATAACATAAATATTACATAGTTTACAACCATTATCAGAGTTACACAGATTACACATCACATACTAGACAGTTATAAACACCTGTCTAGTTATACAACTCAATACAATACAAGGAATTACTCATAGAAACCAACACAGCGGAACACTATATATCTATACGCAGAAGCCTCCTGCTCCATTGCTCCTCCACAATTCGTCAAAGCTAACCTGAATCCCTTGGCTACTCGTAAAAATTTGAGTACCCAAGAGTTTAAGAAAACAGAAGATAAACTCCGGGTCAAACATGGGTCTGATGTGAGTAACAGGTTAAGGTTGCTTAACTTTCAAAAACCTTTTGAAAAGAAAGGTATCACGTAAAACTTCCCACACATAAACATGGAAAAGTTTTTACCTTACGCTAACCAAAACATTTGATAGAAAATCCAGTGATATTATAATAGGTCTAGGGTTTTCAAGTAAATACGAAATAGCCGAAATTGTTACATGATTGAATTCTAGCTACTAGCCACAAAATTGGGTAATACAATCAAAACCAAGGGCGCTTATTGAATTTTGGATTTCATACAATGGCGGGATACCGGGGTACCGTCCGTCACAGTACGTGGCCTAGATCAACGTAGCGAGGATCACTCCCAATCCCCTGCAACACAAGGCCGAAACCATCCCTTACTGGACAGTCCCGAACAAGACAACCCTGACAGTTGGAGCTCACAACCGTCCACACAGCCGAAATAAAAGGGACCTCTAGACAGGGGAAAATCTCGTCCTACTTGGGCATGACCCACTTAGCCTTGCTGCACCTCCCCTGTTTTAGCCATTCCCGGTTGATGAGGCTTGAGGCTATGATTACCTTTATAGAACACATCACTTAGAATGCTCATCGTCCACCTGACGATGTTCTGAAAGCATTCAATCCATACAAGTTCGTTCCGGGTTCGAACGAAACAGAAGGCATTAACTCGTTACACTCATTTTGGAATCACCTTCAGAGTTAACGATGATAACCCTTGCACTCTGAACCTTCATCTTCACTTGAGATTCACGACCTATCATTAATTTGGATCGATGTGGTTTTTGGATATCCAAATATGAAAACCCGATCCCGGTCTCATCGAAATCCAAAACGTGTCTTTTAAGGCCAAATTGTTTTAAAGTTTAAAATAATTCAATTCAGTATCTATATACACACAAATAGATAACTCACCTATCACAATTGATAATCAACATTATCATAATAAACAGATGATCTATACATTATCATTATAAACGGATAATCCATACTATCATCAAATAGACAATCCATAACATCACAATGCAACCAAAGCATTCATACCACATAGCATTGCTAATCTCATATCTGAGATCACAAACCATTCAAGGCAATCAACATCATCCATTCATAAATAAGCAAAGATTTACTTAATCATACTATAATTAATTTAAAATGAATGAAATTAATTACTTCCATCTCTAATTAATTTAAAGTGAATTAAATTAATTACTTAATCTTTAATTAATTTAAATTAAATTAAATTAATTACTTCATCAATATAAATCTTGCTTACTTAACCCTTAATTAATTACAAGTCAATTAATTAAGCATTCAAATTAATCACCTTAATAATTAATCACCCTTGATTAATTATCCTTTAATCACATTCATGTAATTAATTTCACAAATTAATTATTCTTACCCAAAAACAGTAACTAGCCTTTAATTACTTCAATTAATTAATTAACTAAAATTAATAACATTAATCCTTAATTAATTACATTAATTAATTACCTTTAATCATTTATCATTGATTAATTAATCATAATTAATCAACTTTAATTACATCATTAATTATGTTAATTAATTATCCTTAATTACATTTTAATTAACAACTTTATTTAAATTAATTACATTAAGTAATTAATCTAAATTAAACCATAATTATTAATCCCTCTTGATTAACCATATTCAGTAATTTAACTAACCTTAATTACTTCATTAATTATTCCCAATTGGTTATCCTTAATTAATCCCTCGATTAATTACTAAGTAATAATACTCAAATTACTTCCATTCTTAAAACATCTTCAATTAATTACATACAGTAATTACCATTAATTACTTCACTAAGTAATCCTATTTCATAAATTACATTAAGTAATTATAATCAAATCATCAAGTGCTTAAAATTAATTAAACTCAATTAATTAATTTAAAACTAATCCCTTTAAACTCAATTAATTATATTAAGTAATTAAAATCAAATCATCTAGTGTTTAAATTAATTAAACTTAATTAATTAATTTAAACAACCACATTAAACTAAATTAATTACATTAAGTAATTAATTCCTTAATTACTTTCATAAAGTAATTACACTTAAACAATTCACAAATGATTATCATTAAATTAATTAATCTAATTAATTATTAAAATTAATCACATTAATTAATTATTAAATAATCCTAGTTAATGACCTTCATTAACCATTTTTAATTACTTCAATTAAATAATTAACTTAGATTAACCATTATTAATTACAATTAATTTATCTTTAATAATCCATTTATTAATCCCTAATTATTTAATTAATTAAGAGTTAACTGTAACTTAATTAATCCTTAATTATTTAATTAATTACCTTGATTATAACTTAATTACTTAATTAATAAATCTTTGATCATTAATTAATGATCTAATTAATGATCTTAATTACAAATTGATTAACCCTTAATCAATTATTTATTAATCCCTAATCATTAATTAATTAAATTAACTAGTTATTCCTTAATTACCTCATTAATTAAATTAATTTCAAAACATTAAATCTTAATTTAACTTTGAGATAAAAACATTTCTTAATTATGACTAAATTGTTATTAACAAAACATTTGAAATCAAATTTACTTTTGAACTTACTTTAAAATTTCATTTCAAATACGAGATTTAAAATGAATACCATTTAGCTTAAACAAAGTTTAAATAATTTAAAAACCTTTTTAAATTTCATGGCAAACAAATGCATGTCTTATAAAAGAAATTTATAAGAGTTTAATTCAAATTCATTTTTAAATTCAATAATTTAAATTTACACTTTGTTTAAATCTTTCAAATTAAAAAACTTCTTTTATTTCAAAAACTAAACTACATATTTAAATCTTTGATTTCCAGATTTAAACTTAACTTTAAAAACTTGCTCATATTTTTAAAACTTCGTTTTTAAAAATTTAAACTACTTAACCATTTTTTTAAAGTAGTTAACAATTCAAGTTTAAACTTTATTTTTATTTTTATTTTTATTTAAAACTGAGATTTTAAATTTAAACTTGAATTCTAAAATTTCAAACTTTGAATTTAAAACTTAGTTTAAATTCTAGCTTTACCCTTATAAGCTTCAGTTTTAATTTTTTTTTTTTAAAATAGACAGTACTGGTTTTGCTTAGAACCTGTAAACAAAGTAATACCCGAGACAACCCCAAATTACTTCGAGTTGAAACCCACTTTACTTCGGGTAAACCTTCAAAACACTTCGAGTCAGACCCAACAACTAACTCGTGTACAAAACTAAAACCAAGCAAACTCATCAGCATAGGGCCGTGCAAATGCACGTTGCCGACCATCATCTCCGATCATCAGTGATGATCATCCCACATTCAAAATCACTCCATCACCTCAACACGATCATCAGATCGAACTCAAATCCTCGAAATCAAATTCGAGTACTAAATCCTAAACCTGGGAACACTGGAACAACAACAACCCAAACCTGGAAATGCTTCGCCGGCACAATCCCGACCATCGGAGTTGTTGACACTCCGGCCAAGCCTTCTTCTACTTCCAAACATCCATCACCCAAAAGCTTGAAACACTCGAACAACCCTTCAAGCCGTGGTGATCAAATCTCTGCAACCAGTTAAAACGGCGTCTTCGAAGAAAAATTCAGCAGCAATTTCCTTAGTGAATTGCATTACCATCCACCATTTTTCCTAGTGTCTCTAATCACTCTACCATCACCAGAAAGAAACTCGGCCCCTCCGATCATTTAGATCAACAGGAACAACCCAAATTTCACATTTCAGACAACTCTGAACTGCTCTCTGATTCTAATGCTAGAATTTGGGTTTTTGTTTTTAAAAATCATGATTTTGTTGATGTCTTTGATTTAAGATACTGAATTAATAAATTACACAGTTTGACTTTTTGATTTATGTCAACATATACTAATGTTTTAATATTTCCAGAGACCACAAGCTTATATTTGACTTGATTAAATTTTTAAACTATAATTTAAGTTAAATCAAACAACATTTGTTTAATATTAGATCCTATCAATAACTAAGTTAAGAGGCAAGGATTTTAAATACAGATTTTAAACCAGTTACAAACAGAACATATACACAGCATGCATACATATAATATTTACATCAGACATTTACTTATAATAACATGCAATACTTATTCATCTCAACATACAATCATGCAACCAAAATTTAAATTTTAAATTTTAAAAAAGTTACTCACAAATTTTGTTTGAAGATGCAGAACAGAGTTTCCCAGATTTCAATTTTTGCTTTTGAAACTTTTAAAACTGCAGTTGCCCCTTTTGATACTTTGAATTCTTTAAATAAAACTGAAATGTTTCTAATACTTTAAACTCTAAGATCCTGAGTTGCCTTGAAAATGAAGTTTGTTTGCAGAACCAATTTTCCAGATTACAGAAAGAAAAATGATGCAGACTTGCTTTTTGTTTGAAATGTATAGGCTACTGATATGTACAGGGATTTGTATGTAGAAGATAATCCCAGATTGAAAAGAAAATTGCTTTTTGCTTGATTTTAAAACTGTTTGCAGGCTACAGAATTGAAGAGGAGTTTGTTTGAAGAGTTGTTTACAGATTCTTTTATGAGGAGAATTACTGATTGCATGTGAACAAGTTTTAGAATTTACAGGGAAGTGGTTTCAGATTTGAGAAATGAGGAGTTTTGATTTGCATTTGTAAACTGATTTTGGAAGTGGTATAGGTTATGCTCAGATTTGTTTATAGTTCAAGCTTTTAAATTTCTTAACTTTGATTTTGAAAAAGAAAAAGAAATTGATGGGAAGAGGCCTTTTTATAAGATGAACATATAATTTAATAAAAATGAAAGAAAATACTAAATTGAAAATGACACATGTATAAATTTCAACATTTGTCAATTTAGGATGTTTATCTTTTAACATTTGTTATAAGAGGCTTAAGAAAACAACACTTGTCTTTATAAAGTAATTTGTATTTAATTTACACGTTTAATGAAAGATTAATACAAGATTAAGCTTAGATGAATTAGTTGATTAGTATTTATATATATGTATAAATAATTTCAAAAGAAATAAACCGATTATACTTTATAAATAAAAGCTTATGCATATAAAAATAAAAATAATTAAAAATCTATAATTTGGATTCTAAAACTTTATATTCAAATTCAAATCAAATTCAAAAATCTAATATTTAAAAACCAAGCTATATATACAAATTAAATTTGAAATAACAAATGCTATTTTTATTCAAAATTCAATCTGTAAAAACAATACATTATTAATATTGTTTTTAGAAATAACTCATTATTAAATTAAAATAATTATAAAAGAAATTATGTCTTTATTAATGTTATTAAGCTATATTTAAAAAGAAAACAAAACAAACCCTTTTTGTTAATTCATTTAAATTTAAGGCTTAAGCCAAAATCATTTTAAACATTTAAACATCTCCTTACAATTTAAAACCATATAGTTAATTATTAAATAGCTTAGAAAAATTCAATATTAATTTAAATCAAAATTTCCAAATTATTAATAATATATATTAGAATTTTAAATCAAAATTCATTTATTAAATTTAAACCAAGATTATTTGTTTAATAACTTTGAAAAGCTTATATATTAAATAAAAACAAATTCTCAAATTACTAAAAATATTGGAATAAGAAAATATGTTTTATTTATTAAATTTAAAACAAAGCTAATCTATTTACAATATGAACTATATATTTATATTATAAATAGAAACAGATTTATTAGCTTTAAAAGATAAAATCTACCAATTAAATATTTATTAAAGGAAAATTATTAAACCAATTTGAATTATTATTAACAAAATTATCAATATCAATTTAATTTTTAATACAGATTATTAAATTGATATTGTTAAAAATTCCGGGATATTACAAGTATGTTGTATGGTTGTATTTTGGTGCATGTATGACTTCACATATGTTGACATATGTAATGTGGATTGGTTGTATTTTGGGGAATGTTTGATTTCATATACGACGTCATATGTTATGTGGGTTCGATAGTTGAATTCGTTATTGTAATGGGTGAAAGGTTAACTATGTTGTATGTATATTAACGTTATATGTTAATGGTATTTTGTTTGCTTGTGCCAGGTTTGCTTATTTGAATTCTGCATTTTTTTTATTCTCTATAGTCGTCATGCACTGACAAACCATGAATATCTGCATAACCACGTTGAGCCAATTCGAGGAAGCCCTGCTGCATTTTTTTTTTCAGTTTCTGTTTTCACCACGCACAGACAAGACATGGTCATTTACCAAACCACGTAAGGCTACGCATGGTTTGTCATTTAGCCACGTAGGGCTTAAATGTTGTAATGCTACTATTCACTTTCGACTAGCTCGTACTAGAACAATATTTAGTTGCACTACATGGTCCTTCCAACACAGTAAAAAAATACTAGTTGTTCATCGCAGCAAACGAACACAGTTTAAACTTAAAGATTCACATTGTTTTAATCAACATTTCATTCAAGAAAATTCAGAACAGTTACACATATTGTAATCCAACTAGTTGGGTACAAAGATATTTATAGTTACTAAGCAACAACAACTTGCAAACATTCACTCAAGTCTATAATCCAACTACAAAATGGTGCCACGACTAATTCCATTCAGCATACTTAGGTCTTTCAACCCAAGCTTGTCTTCGATCGGTGTAAATGTACTCCCATTTACTTGCATCTGTATCTCGAGCTGTGAACCATTTTGAATATATTGGTGGTACCGGATGTTTAGGCTCTAGTTTTACCTGCAATTGGAAATGTGTAATTCAAGTGTGAATGAAAGTGATTGAAATACTTGTTAGGTTGAATAATCTATAGTTGCGTACCTGAATAAAATAATCTTGGTTAAGAAAATCTATTGCAATTTCAGTGCGTTGTATCAGTGGAGGCACTTTTCTTTTCAACGTAGGTATTGTCAACATAAGTCTTTCACTAATGTTAAATACTACAACGTTATATCTAGTTGTAATAATATAACCAACATCAAGCATTGATATCCACTTTTGCCTCGACGCAAAACCTTCATCTTCATGCATAAGGCTTTTGAGAAGAAAAGCACTTCTATAGTGCTCTGTGAGAACGCGATCGTACAAACTCCGATTTTCATATAATTCGTCGTATAAGTCCCTCCTAATTTGACTCCAGCTTGATTCTTCCAAACCAAACAAAGCCACCACACATCGATATCCACAGTTACCATCTGATCGAACGTCAATAATATCAGTAACAAATGCCTTCAAATCCAATGGTATTTGATGCAAATAAGTTCTCATGCAAATAGTTAGTTCTTCCAACTGGAAAAAAGTATGATATGGCAAGTTAATACAGTACTTATATGTGTACAAAAACAATATTTAGTGTGCATACCTTTATTGGTTTACAAATAGGAAGTTTATCGGTACGAGCCTTTTTTGAGGTATACGAACTTTAAGAGTACACACTTTCGATGAGCTCAAATGACGAAGGAATTCTTTTAGTTGAATTATTAGCACTTTTTTTGCTTTCTCTTCCACGTGTTTTTATTTTGCTTTTTGGAGATGCGAGAGATGACGTACATGGTTCAACAACTTCCAACATCTTCTTATAAATTTGCATTTGGTAAGGAGTATCCATCTTTTTCACATTGTTTAATAGTACTTCCATTTTTTCTACTACTCCCACATCTTTCTTTCCCTTTATTTCAACAAGATGAAGTCTTGTCCAATGAACATCAATCATATCAAGCGATATTGCGGTACCAGGTCCAAGACGAGCTAACTCATGCGCACAAGGCAGTCTGTATGTTCTACGAACGACACATCCACATAACAATTCTTCCTCACCAACATATTTTATTCTATGTATTTCTGAGTGAATTAAATCAAGTTCCTTGATAGAAACAAATCCTCGTAAATTTCTAAAATCTCGTATATGAAATATGTGCTTTACTTTTTTTAACTTTGCTCAAAGGATGCTTTAATTTGGCAAACGAGAGCTCCAACAGTGAATGCATGTCGTCCAAGCTTGTTAAAAATTACATTGACAACTAGCTAAATGTTTCTTTAATTTTGAATGAGCGGACTCGGCCATGTACATGACACAAACATATGATTACTAAAACAATAATTACTAGTGGAATATATATTAACACGGTTATTAAAAAAATTACCGATTAGAAGTATAATTTCAAAAATGCTTATAATCATCCATCCATGCTTGAACAAATTGGTCTTTGCATGTGCTCAACCATGTTTCGTGAATATACTTCAAGAGGGAAGTATGTTTCATATACTTTTCATGCAACAAGTGCAGATTCTCATTGTATACAACTAAATTTTTTGAACAAACAAGTTCATTCCAATCAAATAAAAATGACTTCTTCTCTTCAACTTCCATTTCTTTTATTTTTTGCATATGTAAGAACATTATTTTTAATGTGTCATGTGCATTACATATGTGCATTGTTTGGAAAAACAAATCCAATTGCATTAACTAGTGTTGTTTCCCTATCAGAAATGAAGACTGATGACAATTCACTTCACATTCAACCAAAACAGATTTCAACTTTTCTAAGGCCAATATATAATTTTCCTCAGTTTTAGCAACTACATACGCAATCACGATACAGAATGTAAGATTTGTGCAAGTAACATAAACAACCTCAAGTAAAGACATTCTATACCAATTGGTTTTATATGTGCAATCTAGTATGATAACTCGAGGAAATGTACATAGAAAATCCAAGATGGTAGGATGCGCCCAAAAAATATCTTTAATAATATCTGTTCCATCTAACGTTTTACGATGCCATTTAAATAACCAAACTCTTTCAATTTACTAAACAAATATTGAACTTGAGACCACCTTGCTCTCTCAATAGCATTTTGTGCCCGTATAACATTGTAAACTATTTTGATGGTGGTACAGTTTGTAGGATCATTTCTTTTAGGTGTGTGTAAAATTTCTTTTGCTTTTACTATGTTACTATGCATCTCAATAACTAACTTGGTCTCATCTTCAGTTAGTCGACCAATATACGAATGTCCTTCGGTATTTTTTAATTCCGAATGATTATGAACACCATTAACAACATGCAACCGCCAGTCATCTAAAGTAGGAAGTTTCTCACTTTTATGTCTAAATGGGAAATTGCATTTTTTTGTACCGGTCATTCGGAGATTCTTCAGGTTTTTGTCTTTTCACTTCTTGTACACACCACTTCGTTCACAAGCAAACATAATTCTTTCTTTTTTGGTTGAAGCACCAGTATTCGATTTCATAATTATGATAACAAAACCAAGATGTTTTCTTGTATCACGAATCCAATCAACCAAATTTTTTCTAGAAAGAAATATCTGCATTAAAAATGTTTAAAATATTTAAGTAAAATTAGAATAAGTATAGATTTTTTTCCTAGTATAGATTTATTTGAACGTTAATCAACGTAAACTTACATCATAAGTAAACTCGTTTGAATGATCCAACACTATTTCGTCGCACGTTTCTCCATCACTTGAAAATGGTACAATCTAGAGAAAACAAGTGTCATATGTATTGAACACTAAAAAGGTGAACAGGAAAAAAAAAACTACCATGTAGGTACGCTGCGTGGTAGTTTCCAAAACCACGCTAAGATACTGCGTCGTTTGTTTCACTACCACGTGATACTTGTGCATGGTTTCTGAGTAATCATGCAGTCCTCCTTCTAGGTTTTGCCAAAATCTCGCTAATCACACTGATCGAGTGAATTCGACTGTACTTGCAAAAATTAACAAACTTATCAAAAAAATTGTCCAGTAACCTGCTGGATTGCAATAGAGATTCACCCTACTCTTTAAAATCCATCATCTGCTAGTTTCAAAACGAATTTTTTTATATGATTTGAAAATTAAGTTTTGAAGTTTCAATGCTTTAGGAACGTGAAAAACTATGCAAGGCAGAAGAGTTGAGAAGAAAGTTTGGTAAGGGCATTTTTGTCTTCAGATAATTATTTTTTTAAGGGGACTACTTAGTGAATAGATGGGTTGGAATAGAATTTGACGTAAGATTTTTATCAAGATGTATAAACTTTCAAAAACTTTAATTTTGAAAATTCTTTATATTCAAATCTGTACGTTTCACAGCATGAAGCCTGATGGTTTACGCCATGAGGTTCTCGGCTTGGGTATGAGTTCTCTATTTCGAGACGAATCGAAATCCAGATCTACAGATCTTAATAACACCCAATATGATTCCTTTTGTTTTGATGTGAATTTGGATTTCAACTTGGATCTGAGTTTTGATATGAATCTGAATTAGCGAACAATAGAATCTGTCTGCAAGAGTTTCTTTCGGGTTACATTATAACCTATTCATTATTGCGGGTTGTAGTTCTTTGGGCCAACCGCAGCCCATTACTAATATATTTCCATCTCTGCCTATATAAAGGCTTATGTAATACAGATTGTATTAACGAGAGTTCTATTATCTGAATAAAATCATTACAACAACATTTTACATAATTTCTTGCTTGGTATCAGAGCAATAAGAAAACTGCTTAACAGCAGATCACTTTCGTCAGAGACAAAATCATCATTTGAGAGTTTCCTACCATCACCTGATTCAAGTGCCAAGCCAAGAAGAAGGACATCAGAGAACCCTCATCATTGATCCCTCCCCGGCTGCACTTAAACCATCAGAAATTTCAAGATTCCGTTTACCTTTACCCACTGTGTCGTGCCTGAAGTCAGGTGTCAGAAACTTCATCATTCACCTGTTCTTGGCTGCACTTCTTGATTCTTTTCAGTCATCTTCTTGATTGTCAGAGATTTATCTACCTTTTCTTCCCAATATGGCCAATGAAAACAGCAATGTCACCATGTCCCCAAGTTCTGCTTCAAGAACTGTTGAAGATCAGACAAACAACACTCAAGATCTGATCAAATCCATCATCAAACCACAAAGCCAGATCATCACCATTCAACTGGATGAATCCAACTATCTGTTGTGGAAATTCCAGATTGAAACAGCCATAAGAGGCTATGGGTTGCAAGAATACGTATATGGCACTTTAATCACCCCACCAAGATTCTCTACAGATAACGAAGGAAAACTAGTCAATAATAAAGACTATATTACTCATGAAAGACAAGATAGCCTGATTAGTTCTTGGCTATTGTCTTCAGTTAGTGCAAATCTGATGCCACAGTTTGTTGGGTGCAAAACTGCACATGAGATCTGGCATACAATTGAGAAAACATTCAGTTCTCAATCTGCCGCAAGAATAATGCAATATAAAAGACAATTGCAGAGCTTAAGAAAAGACAGTGCTAGTATGAGAGACTATCTGTCAAAGGCAAAAACCATATGTGATCAACTAGCATGTGCAGGACATAAAGTTGCAGACACAGAACAAATACTGTGTATATTAAGTGGGTTGTATGAAGAATATGAAGCAGTTGCAGCCATAATATCATCTAATGAAAAACTACCTTCACTTCAATCTATTCAGTCAATGCTAATTGCACATGAGGGCAGGTTAGAGCTAAAGAAACCAGTAAATATGGAATGTAATATCAACTATGCATCCACCAGCAGAAATAGGAATCAAAACAATAGAAATTAGTCAGGCAGTTACAGGGGTGGTCAATCTAATAGAGGAAGAGGAAGGTATGGCAGATCAAACTACAATAATAACAATAAACCAAGATGTCAAATATGTGAAAAGTATGGTCACACTGCAAATAAGTGCTACTTCAGATTTGATGCTAATTTTACTCCAGCACAACAAAGCAATAACAATGCAAGATCTCAAAACCCTAGTGTTAATCTGGTCAACATGCAGCAAGAAGCTAAGTCAGAAAGCACAAACAATAGCATAGCAAAGATTGAAGACATTCAAGATGACAGCTGGTTTCCAGACTCTGGTGCAACTAATCATGTGACAAACGATTTGAGTCAACTGAATCTTGGCAACAGGGAATACAAAGGTAAACAATTACTGTATATGGGTAATGGTAAGCCAGTACACATATCTCACACTGGAAATGCAAGTATTAATGGTACTAGGCAACTCTATCTTAAAAATCTATTAAGAGTACCATTAATTAGAAAAAACTTGATGAGTGTTTCACAATTTGCCAAAGACAATGATGTATATTTTGAATTTCACTCAAAATACTGTGTTGTGAAGGATAATCTAACTAATAAAATTCTTTTGCAGGGTAGAGAACACAATGGGTTATACAAGTTTGATGTCATAAGCTCAAGAAAATCTGAATGCAAAAATAAATGGTGTCATGTAATTGAAACAAGAAATGTTGAAAAAGGGACTGAAAAATTTGACATTTGGCACTGCAGACTGGGACATCCCAGTATCAATGTTGTTAAACATGTTTTGAGTGGATGTGATAATATTCTTGTTAATAAAATTCCCAATTCTTATATATGTACATTTTGTCAGCTAGGCAAAAGCCATAAACTTGCATTTCCAGATTCTGAGACTGTGTATAATAATGCACTTGAACTAGTTGCTGCAGACCTTTGGGGTCCTGCTCCAATTAGCACTGATTATGGTTACAGATATTATATTTCCTTTGTTGATGCATATTCTAGACATGTATGGATATATTTGTTAAAATCAAAATCTGAGACTAACAATGCAGTGATACAATTCATCACAAATGTTGAAAGGCAGACAAATAATCAGGTAAAAATTATGCAGACAGATGGAGGTAAGGAATTTTTGCCATTAAGGAGATATTTTCAAAATAAAGGAATTACACGCAGGGTCACATGCCCTTACACATCTGAGCAAAATGGCCTTATTGAGAGAAAACATAGACATATTGTTGAAACTGGTCTAACTCTATTAGCACAAGCATCAATGCCACTAAAATTCTGGCCTGATGCCTTTTCTACTGCAGTTTATTTGATAAATAGACTGCCCACAAAAGCACTCAAATACAAAAGTCCAATAGAAGTGCTAACTAAAGTTAGACCAGACTATCAAACATTAAAGATATTTGGATGTCAGTGTTTTCCTTATCTAAGGCCATATAACTCACATAAACTTGACTGCAGTTCCACACCCTGCACATTCTTGGGTTATCCCACAAATCAAAAAGGCTATAAGTGCCTTGACAGCAATGGCAGAGTATACATATCTAGACATGTAATATTTAATGAGCATAAATTTCCTTTTAGCAATGCAGATATTAAGACATCTCAGAAAGTATACAATGCAAAATATTCTGTACCTCCCATAATCTCTTCACCAGAGATAATTTTACCAGTTCAAAGTGAAGATAACCATGGCAGGAGAGATTTCTTCCCACAACACACTGTGCTCACAAGTGAACCAAGTGAACCAGGTCATGGACAAAGCATAGCATCATTGAGAATCACTGAATCAGGCAGTAACAACTCAGATGGTGCATGTCAAGCTTTGAATGATCAGCAGCCCACTGATGATCAGCAAGGGACCACTAATACTGAAGAAAATCACCTCACTGTCCCTGCAAGCACTGGTCACCACATGATAACAAGGGCAAAGAGTGGTATATTCAAGCCAAAAGTCTACAGCATTGAATCAAACATAAGTGAACCTAGCACATATCAACAAGCTGTTGCAGATGACCACTGGAAAGCAGCTATGAAAGAAGAATATGATGCTTTAATTAAAAACAATACATGGGATCTTGTGCCACAACCTATAAATAAAAATATATGGGATGCAAGTGGACATATAAGTTAAAGAAAAATCCAGATGGCTCAATGCTTAGGCATAAAGCAAGATTGGTGGCAAAGGGATTTTCACAACAAAATGGGTTTGACTTTAATGAAACCTTTTCCCCTGTTGTGAAACCAACAACAATCAAAATAATTTTAACAATTGCTTTGCATAAGAATTGGGTCATTCAACAATTAGATGTAAATAATGCTTTTCTTAATGGTGAATTGCAGGAAGAAGTATATATGGAGCAACCACTTGGATTTACAAAGAGTGGCAGTGAACAACTTGTGTGCAAACTCAACAAAGCACTTTATGGTCTCAAACAGGCACCTAGAGTCTGGTTTGAGAAATTCAAGTCTACTCTATGCAGACATGGATACAATCAAACAAAATCTGATAACTCTTTGTTTATTAAATTTCTTAATCATACAATCACATATATACTAATTTATGTGGATGACTTTATCATCACAGGAAATAGAAGACCTGAAATTGACAACATCACACAACACCTAAAGAAAGAATTTTCCATCAAAGATCTAGGAGAGTTAAGTTATTTTTTAGGCATCAAGGTCAAGAGGGTGTCAAATTCAGAAATTCATCTTAACCAGAAAAAATATATCAGTGAAATTCTTGTCAAGGCCAAGATGGATAAGGCTAATCTTCTTCCCACTCCTATGACAAGTAATCTACACCTCTCAAAAATCAAAGGAGATCCAATTCTGAATGACAAACAATACAGGAGCATAGTGGGGGCACTGCAGTATGTCACCATAACCAGACCAGACATCACATATAGTGTTAATAAAGTCAGCCAATTTATACAAAAACCACTAGATACGCACTGGAAGGCTGTAAAGAGGATTTTGCGATATCTAAAAGGATCTATTAATCATGGACTAATTCTACAATCATGCTCTTTACTGCATATTACTGGCTACTCTGATTCTGACTGGGCTACAGATTATGACGACAGAAAATCAACTACAGGTTATTGTGTGTTTTTAGGCAAAAATCTCATATCTTGGTGTGCTAAAAAGCAGCAAACTGTATCAAGGTCTAGTACTGAAGCAGAATACCGAAGCATAGCTAGTACTACTGCAGAAATTATGTGGATAAAGTCACTTTTAAGCGAATTACACGTCAATTTCAATAGCAAAGCTACAATATGGTGTGATAATCAAAGTGTTATCTCTCTCACTGCCAATCCAGTTTTACACTCTCGTATGAAACATATAGAACTGGATCTATACTTCATACGAGAGCAAGTTGACAAAGGAGAATAGAGAGTTGACTACGTACCTTCCACTTACCAGAAGGCTGATATTCTGACCAAACCCCTGTCAAGACAGAGCTTCACTCGCTTCAGACATGAGCTCAACGTTGACGAAGCCAACAGTAATCTGCGATCTAGAGCACAGATTTATATTCCTGAAGCTCAACAAGTGTCATCTAAAGCGCACAGCAACCACCAACTCAACGTTGATGAAGGCGAGAGCAACCTGAGATTCAAGACCAATACTTGTACAGCTGAAACTTCTCAAGGGTCACTTAAGTCATACACTGACCAGCAACACAACTTGAACTCTCAAACAAGCATGTCGAAGCATTTGACAGAGAATAACACCTCTTAATCATAGAGGTTACTGATTGGCGTCTACTGGTGTAAATCGCCTAATTTAATTTTCTCTGAGCTTGCAAGTTCGCTGCAGATCTGAAATCGCTCACAAACCCTAAACCTAATTTGGGTTTGAGGGGGGTGAATTAGCGAACAATAGAATCTGTCTGCAAGAGTTTCTTTTGGGTTATATTATAACCTATTCATTATTGCGGGTTGTAGTTCTTTGGGCCAACCGCAGCCCATTACTAATATATTTCCATCTCTGCCTATATAAAGGCTTATGTAATACAGATTGTATTAACAAGAGTTCTATTATCTGAATAAAATCATTACAACAACATTTTACATAATTTCTTGCTATCTGGAGCTAAACTTTGATTGTTGAATTTGATGTTCCAAGCTTATACTGCCAACATATTGAATACGCGATATGAGTTACTCAGCGGCATCGAGATGTGGTCGGCATTGGATGATTCACGACATCAAAATATAGACGGCACTAGGTGGCTCATGGCATCCAAATCCAGGCAGCATTAGATGACTCACGGCGTTAATAATCCATACTTACCACAACATCACTTTGGATATTATCTTCCTTAGCTTCTGTAAATGCGTTGAACATCGTTTACTTGCGGTGCCATTCATCTTGTCGGCATCAATGATTTTAAAGTCAATACTGCACATCAATAATCTCAGCACTGCTATTGCTTATTTTCGGCATCAACAACTGCGACCTCTGTCACTATCTCATCTTATAAATACGAGATTCCTTGCTTTTATTTAGATCTGAGAACTGAACATCATTTGGATTCACAAACTCAGTTACATCTGGAACTAGAGATTCGGCATCGTTTGGATCTACAAATTCGATTTTATTCGGATCTAAGAATTCGCAATCACCTGATTCCTCTAATTTAGTATTGAATCCATAAAGTGGATATCCTGTAACAACCAAAACTTGGTAGCCATGATTGTGGAGAAAGGAGGCTGCTGCTCCAAGATAGAAAAGGAAGAAGATGACAAGCTCCAGTCAGGTTCAACGGAGCTAGCCTCATCAGTATCGACTGCAGACAGGTGGTAAAAGACTGAGTAGATGAAAATGTAATGTGGAAAGAATGGTTGGCTGTGCATGTGGGTGCAAGAGTACAAGACCTGAAGCTGTGCATGTGTGCGCAAGTTTGCAGGACTTATAGCATTGAATTTCTGCGTAATATTGTTGTATAATTGATTTGTGAGTTAATTGGGCCATTATTGAAGATTGTTGTATAATTTGGGTCCATTTTGATAAACTGCACCTATATAAGCAGGGGTGTAACAGTTGTAAAGAGCGTGAAGAAATTGCAGGCAATAAAATCACTTTTTCATTTGTTACTATGCTGTAGATCCCCGTTCCTTTATTTTCAGTTCGTACTTCCATTAATTCTTTTTCCTTTTCTGGTATTCTGGTACTTAGTTTAATCTTTGGTAGCTTTACTTTCAATTTAGCTCTGTTCTCCTTATTCAGTTTGTATGCATTTATCATTTTAGTTCATTGTTTCTTGTTCTTGATTCAGTCTTAAATTCTTGTATGTTTGCATTTGCATTCTTGAATCTGCATTTAGCCTGTGAATCTGCATTTTTAAATTCCTGATATCTTCGGTTTCAGTTGATAAATAGTATCTTTTGTACCCACTTGTAAATCATGTTTTCTAATTGAATTTAGCCCGATAGTTGTTTTTTAAATCAATCTTGTTCACCTTCTTGGTACAAATCTGAAGTATCTTCTTCTTCTTCAAATTCTGTATTTTACCATACCTTCCTTCGAGTTCTTGTTATTTCAGCCATGGCTACATCATCTGACCCACCGTGCCTTCCAATTTGGTATCAAAGCCTGCCACTGAGTTGAATTCCAACTCAAATCCTCAGAACGATCCTGGAAATTTTGGAAACCATGTACAAGAAATCATCCAAGATCAAGATTCTGATCATCAATGGCAGCGGCAACTCGAGTATAACAACAAAAATAACGCTCTCTTGAATAGTCTCATGCAGAAAATGGAGGGATTTGGTAATGTTTTGAATGCTTTGTCAAGACAACACCCTCGAGAGCAAACCTCATCATCAATGCCACCTCCTCCTCCTCCAGTTGCTGCACCACCTCCGATGCATAATACATCTGCACCATTAATTCCAATTACGTACCACCGCAACCACCACCGGAACCTCACCCATATTATCAGTATGTTTCCACTCCTATTATCCCTATACCCCATCAACTACCAAGAAACCAAACTCCTTCAACCAGACCTGCTATTCCACCGCCTATGTACTATCAAGATTCTCATCTTCCAAACCCATACACTGCCCTTCATATGCCAGCATTCTCTCAACCAGCGCCCTATCAACCAGTTCCAATAACCTTTGCTCCAAATCAGCAAGAACCCATTCTTTCCAGTAATTCAAGAAACTATTTCCCAAGCCTAAGAACTGCTGCTGTCAATACCCTTAACGTCCCTGATCAAGAAGCAGATCAACAATGGCAGAAGCAAGAAGATTTGAGGATGCTAGTGCACGCAACCAAAGAACTCCACACCAGCTTCAAAGAAACTTGCAATATTCTCACTTCTTTAACACAGAAGGTGCAACAATTTAAAAATAGACCAGCAAAGCCATCTTGTGTTCATCACTACCCACCTACTTCTCAACTAAGAAATGTTAACCCACAACCAAGAAATGCTCCAGGCTTCATGAATCTTCCTCTGTACCCTCAAGAAACAGTCAGCAACCCTGAGGAGATGGAAAGGAGAAGAGATGACCTAAGTTGCGGCTGTAATGAAAAGATGCGTATTGGGCATCAATGTAAAAACCAAGCTTATATACTTGGCGGGGCTGTTGACATAGGAAACTTGATTGGAAATGAAGAAGAGGGTGTTGGCAAATCCAAAGATAACGAGACTGCAGCTGATCATGAACTAGAATCTCTGCTATCGAACCCATATACCACTGTCAATCCAGCTCGTATGCCAACAGTTCATCGTTCAGAGCCAAGAATTTCTATCCTTTTAGCTATTGAATTTAATGATGAGAATGAGAAGCCCAAATTCGAGACAGAACATGGTACAAGCAATGAAATAGAAGATAAGCATGGTGTTCTAGAAATTGTTAATGAATCAAATGAAAGCCAATTTAATTGTGAGAAAGTGGATAGGCAGATTAAAACTGATGAAAATAGATCAAAACCAAAGAAGGAGGATAAGAATGCTACTAAGGAATTTGCAACTAAGTTTGTAAACGAATGCAATTTTGGTTCAGATTCAACCATAAACGGGATTATCAATACTCGTTATGCTTTCGACTGGCATGTGTATTGCAGAAAGCCTTATAATGAAGAAACTATTTTCATATTCGATCCAGGCGGTGCTCCATTGGAAGGTGCGAGAAGTTAGAGTATCGGGTTGTCAATTGACCTTGAGGACAAGGTCCGTTTTAAGGGGAATGGAGATGTAACAAACAAAACTTGGTAGCCATGATTGTGGAGAAAGGAGGCTGCTGCTCCAAGACAGAAAAGGAAGAAGATGACAAGCTCCAGTCAGGTTCATCGGAGCTAGCCTCATCAGTATCGACTGCAGACAGGTGGTAAAAGACTGAGTAGATGAAAATGTGATGTGGAAAGAATGGTTGGCTGTGCATGTGGGTGCAAGAGTACAAGACCCGAAGCTGTGCATGTGTGCGCAAGTTTGCAGGACTTATAGCATTGAATTTCTGAGTAATATTGTTGTATAATTGATTTGTGAGTTAATTGGGCCATTATTGAAGATTGTTGTATAATTTGGGTCCATTTTGATAAACTGCACCTATATAAGCAGGGGTGTAACAGTTGTAAAGAACGTGAAGAAATTGAAGGCAATAAAATCACTTTTTCATTTGTTACTATGTTGTAGATCCCTGTTCCTTTATTTTCAGTTCGTACTTCCATTAGTTCTTTTTCCTTTTCTGGTATTCTGGTACTTAGTTTAATCTTTGGTAGCTTTACTTTCAATTTAGCTTTGTTCTCCTTATTCAGTTTGTATGCATTTATCATTTTAGTTCATTGTTTCTTGTTCTTGATTCAGTCTTAAATTCTTGTATGTTTGCATTTGCGTTCTTGAATCTGCATTTAGCCTGTGAATCTGCATTTTTAACATTCCTGATATCTTCGGTTTCAGTTGATAAATAGTATCTTTTGTACCCACTTGTAAATCATGTTTTCTAATTGAATTTAGCCTGATAGTTGTTTGTTAAATCAATCTTGTTCACCTTCTTGGTACAAATCTGTTGTATCTTCTTCTTCTTCAAATTCTGTATTTTACCATACCTTCCTTCGAGTTCTTGTTATTTCAGCCATGGCTACATCATCTGACCCACCAGTGCCTTCCATATCCAGATCTAGAAGCTCGGATGTCGAAGATGAATGGCCTAAAAAATTATTGTTGAATGGTATATCGGGGATGGGAAATGAGAGAAATAGGATCGCTTCAGAGATCATGTGACAAGGCATCGTATCAAAGTAGAACTGTCGTCGCATGTCTATATTCCTACAAATATGCGACAATAGTTAAGCTCCAGATTTTTAAATATAATAAAGAATGAATTTAAAATTTTCCAAAATATGAAATTCATATCCTTTTTAAGTATTTTGGTTATTTATCGAATATTCGAAGGTTCAGACCCTCCTTCCACGGGCAAAGCATTAAACCGAAATTTGATTCACCATTCAAGTTATGTGTACAAGAAAGCATGTTCGAAGAAATTTCAATAATAACATTTGATTTTATGATTATAAATGAAATTGTTTGAAATATAGTTCATAAGTTCAAAAAATAGGATAGATTGGTCAAAAAGTCAATAGACGAATAAGCATGTTCAGGAGTCGATAGGCAATATGCTCAAGTTATTTTTTTATTCAATTATGAACATGTTAAAAAATAGTGCAAATATGCAATTTTAATTTCTAACTGTCTAGCCCTTGCATAAAATATTATCTTCTTCCTCGTTATCCTTAATTTCATTGGTCTGTCCTCAAGCTCTCTTTATCGCAATAAAAATAACTTGGAGAAGATCCTAATTGAAAAAGGTGATAGAGTGAGAAAGAGATTAAGGGACATTTTCCATGAAGGAGTGCATCTCTACTTATAGTGACTGAAAGGAGGTTGGTTTGCTTCCATTGACGGTTTGAGACTTATGGTGTCATTTGTTGCTATCTTGGTGGTGGTTCCAATATAGAGCATATAATGGAATGTGAAGACCTTTGAAACCTTTATGAAAGAAATTACATCAATTCCTCTTAATCTGGTTCTTGTTAACGATTTTATTTCCCTTTCTTTGTATGATTTTTGACATCCTATAGCATGAATGTTGTGAAAGTCATGCAATATTCATTAAATATGGCATCAATTAATTCATGGTGCTTATTTTATCATGTAGGTGGCTTTTAACATGGCAATCTCATCATATCCCTTCGATATCCTTTTGTTTATTGATCATTTATGATGTCCTCTTTTTTTGCATTTAACATCCATATTATTCTCGTTATCACATTGATGAAGCATGATACGGTTGAAGAGCGTTATCGACCAGATATGATATGGATGAGATGCGTTATTAATAAAGGGCAACATCAATGAAAGGCAGCACCGATGAAGGACCACATTGAAGAACACAAATATTGAGTATATGAAACATTGATGAAGTGTGGCATTAAATAAGGCATTGACATAGAGCGGCATTACTAAGGAGCAACATCTACTTTGATAGCTTTTATGTACATTGACAATGTTCATCCCCAATATCACTTTAGAATATGTGGTGATGTCTCTAAAGTGCGATGATGTAACGTGGCACGGCACCAATGATATATGTCTTCGGTGGAATGTGGCATTGAGATAAGACGGCATGAATACGAGAGACATTATTCTGACTTGCGGCATGCTGCTTATTGACAAGTTGTAGTTTTTGATGGAGCATGGTCAGAGTGCAACATTGCATGTGATGCAGCATAGCTGATGTTTGAATCAAAAATGACACAAGCACCCAGAAGTTTTTTGTAGCAGAGAATAAATGAACAAAAATAAATAAATACGAAGAAATACACAAGACATAGTCGTTTATAAAGGTTTCGAAAAGCAAGGACTACATCCCCTTTGAAATTTTATTGCTTATTACTGATTTGAAGGCAGAAGTTCTTAGGAGCCGGTAAAACTCCAACACTTCGAATTTCAGAGTTACAAGAATATAAAAAATAATGGAAATTAAGCCAAGAAGATCTCCAAAAGCGAGCCCTACCTTTCTATTTATAGAGGTAGGGGCCTAAAATCTCGTATATAATATCTCTTAGTCGTTGTACTCGAAATTGACTCATTCTCTCAAAAAGATAGGTGCCAGCCTAGCAATATCCAGGACTCGGTACGGATCCCCAGGTGGGAGTTGGTATGGATCCCCAAGTTTGATGATTCTTGAGTCAACGACTCCTTTACTTGGATCGTCTCTTGGTGGGCTTCGTGAACCTATAGTTATTTGCACCAATCTTAGCTTGTTTTGAGTTCAAATGATGGAGTTGTGGGATTACAAAGCTACATATTCAGGAGTTCATGGAAATCGATAGAGAATTGCACTGATTCAACAAACCAACTTTGAAAATAGACTTTTGACATCGAGATAAGCCTGTAAACAGAAGATGCGGTCCACTCAAGTTGTATTTGGGAGTCGATACCGATCCCCAACGGGAGTCCGTGCCAATCCCCAACTTAGGGGATCTCATTACCTTGTTGTCTTGAATGATTTTGGCTTTGGCTTCATGGTTCTTTCTATGCTTGGTTTCTGAACTCTTGGGCTATCTCTCGGGGCTCGCTGTCTTGATAAGTCCAAGTTCTATCTGTCTAGTTTGTCTGGATTCCACCTGGTCAAAAGGCAGGATAACACTTGCCCCCCAAAGTACATATTGTTTCCAACGGGATGTGCTTTGAATCGGGACAAGTTCGAGTTTCCATAAAGGATTCCACCCCGTGCTTTGAATGGTCACTATATTTTCATGAATCGATTCTATGAATTGTCATATCCATAATGATCTGTTGCGACATTCAGCTAATATTCGAGACTATAAATCTAGAACGTGATATCGTGGTTTGCTATTCCAAGTCTGATGATTTTAAAATAATCTCGTCCATGATTTCCCTAGGTATAAGTCTAACTTTCTTTTAACTTTAGTCATCAAGCATTGTGTATATACACACATAGCTCATCACATGCACATAAGCACTCACTCACACACACACACACACATATATATATATATATATGCATAAACCATACGTGTGCCTGTACATGTCTTTTTTGTTTTTGTTTTTTAAGCATTTGGGGCTCATTACCGACCCCTGGTTTGGGATTCAGTACCGACTCCGTACTTGGAAGATTTTCCAAGTTCACATGAGAATACGGGCTGAGGGCACTATATAACCCATCCCCTCCACTCTACTTTCTCACTTTGCTTTTACCGACCCAAGAAAACTTGAACTCCTGCCATTGAAAAACCTACAATCCCCAAACCAACCTTCGCCTCTACTTGAGCTCGAGATCGCCACTACTCATCTTCGCTTGCGCCTGATGTCGCTGCTCCATCGTGACTTCATCTCCCCTTTGTAGAACCAACCCGCTATCTCAAAAATCCACGCCCTACCTTCTCTGAATCTCGATTTGCATAAATTTGGGTAAGTGGACAATAGACTTGGCCATGGACTAGAATTAGAGGACTTGGATGTAAATACGATGGAATACGGATATAGAGGAGCTAGCAAATGGAAGTAGCAGTGATGTGGGGATCGGTGAAGGTAGAAGAAGGGGAATCTTTCTTGGTTTTAGAGTTGTACAACTCCAACACTTAGAGAAATTCCTATGTGTTCTCCATTCGCACGACTTGAGATCTCCTCTTGAACTTGAATCCTTCCTAAACTATGGCCAACGACCCGAAACTCATTAGGACGGTCAGCGATGGCGGTCTTGTCGAGTGATCCTTTGAATTTCGAAAAAAAACTATTGACATGAATAGTTAGATAATACCCTAAACTGTAGATCACTAAATGACACAGCACTAGAATCTGCTTTAGCATGGGGGTACGGTTTATGGTTACTCTTCTAATGTTAATTATCTATCGAGATTTTTATAGAAATGGACCTAAGACATTCCAAATGTCTGGCTGCTCTGACTATAGATTCTACACCTTTAAAATATATCGAATCCGACGTAGAGTCAAGCTCAGCCACAACTTCTCAGATGCAAAAAACCTATCCAACAAGAGCAGCAACAAGGAATTCCATGTGTTGATCAAAAAAAATATAGAATCCCAAAGTAAAACAACGAATATCGAAAATCAGGTTGAACCGCTAGATGGGCCTCAAATAGATTCAACACCCGATACTCTTGAGGATGCTATAATACTGAATAATCCGATCGATTCTGTTCCTTTCAAAATTGATGAGGGATATCTTCGAAGGACATATAGTAAGCATGACATTCCATTTGATGATGTCATGGCACCGTCTCGCAACCAGAGAGCTCACGATCCTTCAGAAGGGTACATAGCTTACAATAGATATATGTACCTGGCGGGTTCTGTCCCGCCATTTAATCAATTTATTTATCAAGTTTTAAACATTATGAGACTGGCTTCCACACAGCTGGATCTGAACATCTACGCTTTTATTCTGAGCACTTATTTAGTTTTCTCTAAGCATTTGGGTCGATGCCTAGGGATGAAGAAATCTGATACATTCATAGCTTTAAAAGCCGCAAAGAAAACTCATTTCTTATTTACTTGTAGCTAATGAGGGGTTGCAGAATCGTTTATAGGCTCCGTACAAGTTCAATTATTTCAAGGCTAATTCGGTTCTATGTACGCTATCCACTCGGGTTTGCTTGTAAATGGATATCCAGACTTAAGTTTTGCTTCAAATGTCATCCATTATTTTCCTTATTATCTGCATGCTTAATTTATCTTTCACTGTTGTACAGATGTTCCGGCGAGACCCAGCGGTGTATCGCTTTTGGATACCATTAATACTCTTATGGCAGTCCCAGCCGAGGATAGGCATATAAGAATTCTATTGATGGACAAGAATCTTCTTACTCATAGCTTATTAGAGGAAGGCCGTAGTACCGGCATAGTTTCGGTTGTTGACATTGAGGAGGATGATGATGATAGCAGTCCATGGGAAGCAAATTCGATTTAAGTTTCCCCCAGCCCAAGTCTGGGGCTGTAGCCATAGGGAACTTGGAATTATAGCACAAATGTGCTAAGGAAGGCGAAATTATCGGAGAAGGTGGCGAGGCCGGCCAAATTAACATTGTAGTGGGCCACAGATCCCAGACCGAACAACCCAAAGATAACCTACCACCTTCCCCCAAAAAGAAATTGATTGCGAGAATTTCAAAGATGCAGAATTACACCAAAAAGAAAAATTGTTCTGTAGTATTACACTAAAGTAACTAATAGTATCCCATATCAGAAGGCTTATAATCTAATTTGAGAGGCCCCAGATATAATTGAACTGGATATTCAAAATTTTGTAGTTAATGTTCACATCATTTGCATCCATTAGTGTATAATGTAATACACTATCTTTATCTAATCACTTCAACCAAAATGAGGTCTGAAAAAAATGATATATTCTTCTAATCTGATTATGTTCAAAAATGAATAAGTAAAATATTTGATCTACATTTTCCATTGCATGCTCCTTGAATTAGCAATCACCAAAAGTTTAAAAGCTTCAAGAGCTTGTATTGGCAAACTCATACACTGGAAAAGCTATACAATCGAAGGGGAAAATGCATGTTCTCTGATAAGTTAATGTAACTTTGAATGCTGTACAAACTACAAAGGCTCTAAAGACCTTGCTTAAATGGCTAACCTTTCCTTGAGGAAGAAAATCTAATAGAACCCTACAAGTCTAATATCACTACAGAATATAAGCTGATTTTATTAATGTCTACACTACAAGTAAGATGAATAGAATAATGAGAAAAAGGTACTGAAATTAGTACATGGATTAAACAAGACACCTAATCTCAAACAGTATACACCTTTTCTAAAGCAATTTCACTAGAACCTAAATGGCCTCTGTCATTGGTTCTTATGTCTTTTGCATACAACAAGTTCAGAAAAAATATTTGGTTGAATTATCATATCTTCCCTGCAAAAAGATCAAGGTTCTAAGTGAAAAGGTTCTGATGACACCTAGGTTTTTCCAACCATCAATTTGACACACAATGAAACTGATAGAGAAGAAAAGAGAGTAGAATTATGATATTAAATTAAAGAAGAGGAAAAGTGGTTACTTAGAGTTTGTTCATGGTACCTGCAAGTGATGTTGGATTCTCCATGCACATTTTAAGCAATGATCCAGCTTCCTTCACAAACCGTGTATCAACTTCCAATACCAATTCATCATGCACCTAAAGATATAAAGTCAAAAAAACGGTTTATAAAGTTGTATGCAGTATGCTATAAGACTAAAAGTTGCTACTGACATAAGCTTGGAATATATTATACGAACCATAGGTTCTAACCAATTCTGGCTATCGATCAGTCTTATATATACATCTTTTCAGGTGCCAACACAAGCAAAAGACCATAGAAGAAACTCACCTATCTTTTCTTGTTTCATTTTCAGTGAAATATTATATGAATCAACAAGTTATATTACTATTTTGACAATAACATCAGGGACAATCAACAAGTTTGTGTCAATGATCGCGTGCATGCTATTATCCTCGAGTGCTGCATATTCTCTGGATCGACTTAACATCCTCTTGTGCAATAGATTCTGTTGTTTTACCTATTTGCTTTGAATAATTTTAGTCATAACATGTATTTTTTCTGTAACTAAACATGGGTGTTAGGCCGAGGGGCTGCAAATTCAAAAAACTGCATATTTTTCCATGACATATAAACATCAATATCACATGATTTTGATCTAAAACCGTGAAAACAATTATTTAAATAATCTTGTTTAAATTAAAAGAAAAAAAATTCGAGCATATCATCATCAAACACCATATATTCAACAAATATATATGGAAATTATTATTCATCTTAATTTTGATAAGGAAATGGATTGAGATGAGTTTGATTCCCCTTTTATTTTATTTTTATTTTCCTTTGAATTTCCTCTTCTTCTTTTCTTTTTAATGGCCAGCCTTATCCTCTTTTATTACTTTTTTGTGAGAAAGTGAATATGAGTCTAAATGGGTTTTAAGGGTAAACATATATACAATGGTTAGGCTAGATGTATTTACCCTTTCATGTTTTAATTTTCCTATAAACCATTCTTTAGCCCAATTAAGTTAATAAGAATGGGCACTTATATTCATAAAAATCTCAATCCCGTTATTACTTATCACTTAGCATTTATATTATTCTATTTAATTTATCTAGTTAAATTTCCTGAATAATGTTATTAAAATTAGGAATGTTATAGACACCTACTTCATTATCTATTGAAAATTTCAACGTCAAACAACACGGGGCTCTGCTGCTCTAAATTTAGACAAGTACAGACGTCCCATGAAAACATTGTATGGTGAATCAACATTCAAAACAATGAACGAGAGGATCTGCACTCTCCTATGTTCACCTTCCCCCAATTCGACTGGCAATTCTACATAACCAACTGCCTTGGTAGCACACCATTGAAACCATGTATACGAGCTTTTAATAGTTTCGAGTCCTTAGCCTCCATCCTCATTTGATCATATGTCTTCTTAAAGATAATGTTCACAGATCTTCTACAATCAATCAAAATTCTTCTTACCAGGACGGGACCAACAATGGCGGAGATAACCATCGGATCAATAGTAGGGGCATCTACTATATCGGCATCTTTGCTTATAAATACTATATCATCCATCATTGTATGCTATTGGTTGGCCGAAGTTCCATCCTCCGTATTCGAACAACATTCAAAATTCACATGTCTCATTGAACTAGCATAGCGCTCCATTTTCTGCCAAATTCTATCTGTAGGATGCGGTCCACCAACTATCATGTTTATTACCAACCTTCTACCGGTCTGTGCAAGCTCCTTGCCCTACGTGGAGCTTGCCCTTGATTAGGGTCAGAAGTCCCCTGTCTGCCATCCTATGGGTTCTTTACAAACTGCTGCAACTTTTTCTCTCAAATCAATTTCTCAATGGCATCATGGAGATGCCTACACTCGTCCGTATTATGCCCATAACCTTCATGAAACCAACAGTACTTCTCGGTTTGCTTTTGTGCCTCAGTCGATTCTTTTGGACGCGGCTTCCTATATTGGAAAGTATTACAGATGGACAGATAGATGCTCTCAGGGATGCATTCAAATGTGTTTAGTCATCATAAAAAGGAAACTTGGACCTCCACTTTCCGGGCTTCCTTTTTCGGTCCTGATTCCCTTCTTCGCTCCTTTTCTGTTGACTCGGCTTATTTTGAACATTGACCTAAACTTTCCTAGAACTCTCGTCGGACTGCTTTACTGTGATGTTGCGCTGTACCGCTTCTCCATTTAGCCCCATAGCGTTGCTTTTTCTAGACAATCTGGCCTCTTCCTTTCTCACGAACTGGGCCGCCTTTGAGTAGACTTGCTCCAGCGTGGCCGACGGTTTTTCAGCTAGCCAATTACCGACTTCGGATCCGAGGTCAACCCCTCTTGTTACAGTCATAAGTATCACGTGGTCATTAGGGTTACTAACTTCAGTGGTAGCAATGTGAAATCTCTGCAAGTAGTCCTTCAGTGATTCCCTCGAAGCTTAGATTACATTAGGCAATGACATCACATCTTTGGGGCGAGTAGCGTGAATCCTAAAATTCTCCACAAATCTCATTGTCATCTCATCAAATTTCGAGATTGATCGCAGGGTCGGTCTTGTGAACCACATCGCAGCGATCCCAGAAAGGGTTTTGGGGAAACACTTGGTAGCATCATTCGCTCTTGCCGAGTCCATCAGCCATTCGTACCTCATATTGTGCTGCCTAGGATCAGTTTTCCCCTCATAAGCAGGCATTGTAGGCATGTTAAACCTTCTGAGATACTCCGAATGTAAAATACTGTCAATAAATGGGGTATGGCTCCTCGAAATTCCCCAGTTGTCGTTTTTCAAGCCCTGGTTTTCCCTCATTAGTTGTCTGACCATTGCGAATAAATCTGATGTCTGATTTGGTGGCGCGAAGTGATGGTCATGCTCCACTTAGCGCGAATGTTCCGGTCGGTGTCTCTGGGCCATTTCATGCCTCCTTAGCCTACCATCCTCCTAATGTAAATTCTGAGCATTCACTTTATTATCATTCTGGTGAGGTATTTGATCAGCATCCAAGCATGCTCCAGGTCTAGGTTTTCAGATCCAAGTCGAGTACAACCTCCAGTTGTAGTTGAGTAGCCATCCCCCTTGTTGAGTGACCGGTACTGACCCCTAGGGAGGGGTCGGCACCGACCTGGCTTGGCAGGCCGAGGAGGTCTACCAAGTGTTGTTCTGACGTTCCTGCTCGTGCTTCTTCAACTCTATGGTGCTTGTAATGTTCATCTGAAGAAGTCAAACTATTTGACGCCGAGTACGAAGCGAGACCTCCTTTGGTGCTTTGGTGCTGCTGTTGAGCAATCTGGTTCATCAAGTTAGCATTAACTAAATTTGCTCATTTAGCTGCCAATGACTTTCCATCAACTCTCTCATCAAGTCATTAAATTCGGCTTGGGTAATGGAATCGGTGGGGTTCCGAACTGTAGCAGGCTCTACATTCGCATTGGTAGGTTGGTTGCTTGGGCCCTCTTGTTGGATACTGGCAGTTTCTTTGGCATCAACATTGTGGGAAGTAGATCTGGTGAGCCTTACCATCCTGGATTCCTTTGCTTAGATATTGGGAAAGCTGAATAGTATCTGCGAGCCTTTGAAGACGAATTGGGATCTCCTTCGGGGGATTTCTTCAATCCAGTAGCAACAAAGGTGGTCTTGATAACCTGAGAATTATGTTTTTCAATGAAAGCACCAAAATGTCTACAACCAAATAGGCCACAAACACCCAAAGATAGGTTTGAGTAGTGAAATAAATGAAAAAATTAAATGAAAACAGAAGAATAACACTAGATATCAAGAGAAATATAGCGAAAAGCAAAAAACAATGAGATTTATAGTGGTTCGATGTTGAATGCCTATGTCCACTTTGAATATTCTCTTTATTCTCAATTCACTTGATTACAATTACAATTAGTAAGAAATAGCAAGAGATCGGGAAAGAATAAAGGGAATTAGTCACAATAATGGCAGAATTTCACTTACAAGCCAAAAAGTCCCTCAAAATGGCCCATTATGTTTATAGATGAAGGCAGCCTCCAATCTGACTGAAGCTTCGGCATCTGGACCCCCTCAACCATATAGGTCTCCCCATAAGGAGGGCTAGACCCAACTTTCAATGGATAGGGGTAGGTATTGACCCCTCCATGGGTTGATTTTGGGCTAGCGATCCCTATGGTGGCTTTCTTATAGCCTATATTGATGATGTTTCAAATATCAAGGCGATTGGATGCATGGAGCTCTAGTCCTTGTAATACTTTAGTTGGAATCTTAACTTGGTCTCGGTTGTGCCGACCCCTTCTAGTCTTCCAACGTATGCCAATCCCTTCCTTACATACCATGTAACTCCATTCCATACCTCCTGAATATCCTATACCAATCCATATTCTTCGTACTAAGCTATGCCGATATGTACCCCTTGAACGTCCCATGCCAATCCATAGCCTACGAATGAGCCATGGCGACTCATTCACATTATGCCGACCCATACATATTATGCCGACCCAAACACACTATGCCGACCCCTTTTGCTTAAGCCATACCATGTCGATCCATATCGCTCCATCCTCATCATACCGATCTCATTCCCTAACCATCGACATGCCGACCCCACTGGTTTAACAAGCTATGTTGACCCATCCATATTTCCTACAATTTATCAAACACCCATACCGATCCCTATTCCAACCAAACTAAATTCCATAATCTGACATTCTATATCATCCATCTATCAACTCCATTTATCCCAGGCTTGATACAGCTGCCTGGACATAATATTTGATCGTGTAGCTATTATCTCATGATCGTCTTTCTCATCAACAGTCGAGTCTGGCCCTCGTAATCAAACATATATAGTCGGGTCAAGGCTGTAGGATTGATTTCACCCTAAAAGGGGGTGAATAGGATGATACTAATAATTACAAAAATCATTGCGGAAGTTTTTATAGAATAATCGCAACACAGATATAGCAGAGTAATAGCAGCACAGATGATAGTAGAATAATAAAAGCAGAAAATAGAACACATAAATTACCCAGCTTCGGCAAAACCCTGCCTACGTGCTGCCTCCAAGATTTCTACTAGAAATTAAGTAGTCAGACGCTTACACATGTAAACCCGCGGCACCCGCTATCGACTAAGCTAACTCTATGCTCAAAACCCTACCACATCTCAGCCACTGAGTTGCGAATTCTCGAACTACACCATCGTAGTTCATACCCCAATCACACGACTAGACAATTACAAAAGTTTAAAAAAAATACAGAATAAAACAATTAAACAATAATAAAAACCCTAATTTAAATTAAAAATCCCAAATTGATATGGTAGAAGAAGTCGGCCCAAATAAAATGAAGTGATAAACGGTTGTCCCCTTTTTTCTTTTATCTCTAATCGGCCTGACTTCTTGCTTCCTTTAGCTCGTTCGTTCCTCTGTGAAAATTAGGTTTCAATGAATTTTTTGAAGCCGTCGACTTACGTAGTTGATTGAAGGTTGAACTATATACGATTTTCTTTATCAATTGACTGTCTCTGTGAGTTGCACACGATGGCTTCTCGATCGAGTTCAATTTTGACTTCGGTATGTAATTTATGCCTTTTGCTTTACTTGTTAGTTTGCTTGAACTCGATCGATGATTCGAGTTATTGATTCTGCTTTGTTGTTACTTGAACTCGAATGATTCTGAAAGCCGATGATGATTGGGTTTAAATATTAATCGAATTTCTATATTCTCGTTCGAATTAATTTACTTGAATTCGTCTATTGATTTATCTCGTCCACTTGATTATGTCTGAATGATGATGATTCTTTTGACTTTTTCAATTCATATAATTTCACTGGCTTGGTCACCATGGCTCCATGAGTTTGCTTGATTACCACGGTTTGATTTCTGATGTGCTTGATTCCTTGGTTATCACGGTTTCGATTTTGCTGGCATTTTGTTGACTTCGGTCACTTGATATTAATTCTGTTCTTCACTCTGTTAACATTCGCCAGTTGATACTGCTATGTGAATTTCTGGCTTGAATCTGACTTGTTCATATTATTTACCAGTTTCAACTGAAGCTTTGCATTCATGTTACTACGTGTTTGAAGTCTGTCCAGTTGCATTCATTCTTGTGTGTTCGTGCAAGTTCATTGTATGTGCACTATCTTCACTTGAGTTTGCATTACTCCATTTATGTGTGCAGTGTTGTTTTGATATTGACTCCAGTTGTCTGCACTGTGCACTGCTTCCATGTTGTCTCTAGTACATGTATATTGTTACTGCACTTGCTTGTAGACTTCACCTGCTCCTCTGGCCTGATTTCATTGTAGTTGTTGAGTTGTATACATGCCTAAAGTTTTTGGTATCACTGTTTCATTCGAGTCTGTGCATTGAGTTCTCATTCTCCAATGACGTGTGCTTTAGTATACATTGTGGTTGAAGTGTACTGCCCTGGTGCACTTGCTCATTCGAGTTTGCTCTAATAGTTGTTGTGCATTGCATATGTTTGCATATTTGTCTGGTCATTCGCTTGTTGTTGCCTCTGGTTTCATTGTATTGTTTAAGTTAGTCTGTACTTTTATATTCAGCTGAGCTTGTTAGTTCTTTCCAGTCAAGTATGATGTAGTATTTGTACACTTTTGCCTTTTGACTTCATGTAGCATTTTCTGTTGTCTGGTGGCATTTGGTCTTGATGTTGTACTTCACCATGTTGATGATTTTGGAGTTGTTAGCATATTCAGTTCGGTTGTCTCGAGCACATATATACATACATGATGTTGTACTCGATTTTAGTTGCCTTTGAATTCTGGTAGCACTTGAGTTGATGATTAGACTTCATGTAGTCTTTGGTTCAGGTTGCATAGCATATCGAACTGGTCTGGTTGCTCTTTTGTTTTAGTGCTTATATATATGTTCACTGATATATATATATATATATATGTCTTCATGTTGCATGTTGTAGTGTTTTACTTGAATCTTGGTTCGTGATATTTGTGAAGCTGGTTCATTGAGCTAGCTCGAGTTGCTTTGTGTCTGCATTGGATAGTTCCTGCTACACCATGTAGTCTTTGCTTGCATATATGTGTCAGTGTTGCATTATGTTGTGTCTTTTCTTTGTTTCAATGGTGCATGTGCTTATGCCTTCATTTCCAATTGAATTTGAACTTATACTTGGATTGCGCCTGCGTTGAATCCAGCTTATAGCTTGCGTTTGACCTTGTGCTAATATCATGACTTAATTTGTATTTCACTTGAGTTGAACCTGGCTTTTGATCGGGTTTGACCCCGTGCTTACCTGTCCATGTAATTTTATCAAGTGTAAGTTGGTGTGCACGGCCTTATGGCATGTACAGTGATACACTGTGCATGTCACAAATTGTTCGTGTGTGATGAATTCAAAATGAATATGATGAAGAACAGCCCAAATTAACTGAGGAAAATAAAATTTTCAAAATCACTTTTTATTTTATACTACAAAATATTTTCTTTTTCAATTTTACCGCGTTAGTTTTTATTTTGCAGATTGCTCAGGTGTTGGATTCAATCTGGAATAGAGTTGAAGATAAATACGAGTGAATGAGCGATATGTAGTAACGTGCATTTGTAAATTAAAAATTGTGATGTAATTGAAATTGTATTGTCATTGAATTTGTATATATATATATAGTGAGAGCTCAAATTTGTACTATTCAAAATTATAATAAATATTTGTTTGAATAAAATATCTATTTGAATTTAAATTCTGTGTTATTTATTTTATCCAACATATTTATTTAATTATGTGAAAAATAAAATAGTACATTAACAAATACATTTAAATTAATATATATATATATATATATATATATATATGTTTATTATCATCAAACAAAAATCATATACTTGCATATTCAACAAAGGCACCAGTTAACAATGCCTTAATAGCTTCTTGTTTTATATACATATGTAGTTTTGATATAGTTCCCATTAAACTAGGCTTTATGTCTGACCTGTGCTTTGTCCTTGTCTGTTTATGGCATGACAACTCTCGGGTGCTCGATTGAGTGGTTTGGGAGTCAGGTGATTTTGGGGAGACGCTATCAGAGTGGCGCAGCTAGAGCATGTTGGAGGCATGAAATCAATACTTTGGATACACGCACACTTGATATTGTAGTAGTACATGATAGATGTGTTATTTATATATAAGACTTGTTGTATCAAATATTCTATTCTAACTTTCTGTATTGATATTTATTTATTAGTTATTTCTGTCAGTACAGCCTCTTATGTATTTTTCATCCAGTTATGTTCATGTATATTCAGTATATTATATATTATCATTTTGCTTTGATATTCTATCGATATGCCTGGGTATAGTTTGATTTAATTTACCCTGACTAACTATCCTTATGGTATTCGAAAGTCGGACGTTATAATTCAACGTTGATTTTAGGGTATTAAAAAGGACGGATTATTATACTAGCCCCCATTAAAACTATTTGAAACCTATAATTGTGATTTGCACACCAAGATAAAAGGAGGAGGAACTATAATTCGAGGAGGAACAATTAATAACATAATGTGTTGACAATCGACACATCAGTGGTAACACCATTTTTAAAATAATTTTGTATATACATGCATCAACTTTCTTTCGGCCATAAAAAAATTTAAAAACTAATTTTTTTCAGATATATATAAAAATGTTAATAATACATATAGTCTTTATATATACTTTCTATTAATTTAAAAAAAATCTTTTCAACCAAACATTGAAATAATATATTATTTATTATGTATGTGAATGTAAACTTAAATAATATATGTATATGTATATGTATATGTATATAATGCTTTCAGGTTTAAAATAAATTAGCAATAAAATTTATTTTTGCCCTTTGATTAATTTTTTAAAATATACATATGTATACATATATACATACATACAGTATAACAAAAATACCCTATTACAACGTCCTTTTTACAATGGGCATATTTTGCCCGTTGTAATAGTCGGCTATTACAACGGCCATTTTAGGACCGTTGTAATAAATGCTCTGGCCAACGCCCTTCTTACAACTTGCATTATTTGCCCGTTGTAATAGATAGATATTACAACGGTCGGCTTCTGCCCGTTGTAATAGAAGTATATTTTACAACATTCAGCAAATGCCCGTTGTAATAGATGGACTACGAAATTTTGGGTTCAATAGTGAAAATTTCTCCTTCCATGTGACCGCTGTAATAACTCTTCTCCAACAAATCAAAGCTTCCACATCCAGATACAAATATATCCCACCGGAACATCTTCCTTCACCAAGCCTCCAGATCCAAATCCAGGTCAAAATCAAAACTCAATAAAAGTTCAATTCAAAAAATAATGTCTTCACCTACTCTCTTTATATTTTATGCTCACTCATGGCCGTTGATCTGGAGATCCTCGAGCTTTCATTCGTGTCGAATATGGAGATAGTGCCATGCTTGGATACTGTGCCTAACGCCGCTTAGATCTGAAGCTTCTCCCACTGACTAATGCCAAGTCTAGCATTATCGAGCCGAGAGTTGATAAACACACTGTCTGATGTCAACTTGAACGGAGTTGCTGAAACTAGAGCTAGAATCGCACTCTGTTTCTAGATGAATTAGAGATTTATTGCTTCATATAAGTCAGCTTCCTGAAACTAAAGTGATGATTTCATGGTATATATTTGCTATCTTCCCAACATCGATTCTCTTAACTTGAACTGAAGAAAAATACATTTTGAAGTTAGTGATTTGCAGGTGGGTGGTCGCGTGGTGAGCAAGACGAAGGCAGATTTCGATTTCGTGGTTTGCGATTTTGAAGTTGGTTATTGCGATTTGAGGATGTTTCTCTGCTGCTGTAGTCGCAAGTGATGAGGCTTGAAAAGGTATTCCACAAGTATTGTTTATATTCGTGCAGACTCTTTAAAGTATGGGCTCGTAGTTTAATATATTTCATTTAATTTATCTTTGCTACAGACTTCGGTAATTTTTCAAAAATCATTGTATAATAATCTTGACGCGTTAAATTATATAAACGGTTCCATTTTACGTGATATGGATGTTGGAAATCAGGCCATTGATTCATTGTATTTATATATAAATTGGTATATGGTGTGTTGAGGATACAATAGCCTAATTTGGCATCCTGAATCAACCCGATGTTTTATTTACAACATCTACTACATACATGGCTCAATTTTGTATTATTGAAGTCTGATTTCATTTTCACATCCATACCCAACTCATCTTGCATGCATAATATTTTGTATAACTATTTCTTGACGAAAATTTCTTTTGTTTTAATTAGGGTACTACATGGTGCATACACAACTCAATTCCCATTAACATCTATCTTATATTATTTTCGAATACTTCATCTCCTTTCTTAATATTGTATTGCTTTTTTTATAGTTTATACACAGGCTACTGTTATTACTTATGCAGATAGAGGCACATGGACAAAACATCTAGAAATTCAAATGATTTGCTTGAATCTTCAGTTCTCTTAGATGAAACCCACTACAATGACGGTTTTAAAGAAGGCCACGATGATGGATATAGAAAGGTACAGTTTTGAATCTGTACCACGGCACAGATACATAGCTCATAATACACACGTAAAAGAAGAAAGAAAATTAGTAAATACATGTAGCATATCTTGATAGAACCATTGCATCCTGGATTGATTTCCAGGTTAGTGTACAAACTGTAAATTTTAAGTTTGTAAGTGTTATATTTTAAACAAAAGATATAGAAAGGTGCTAATAAACTCACTGGTCTCTACAAAAAAACAATATTTTCAAATTGCTAGCCTGCATTTTACTATGGTTTCTACTCCATTTACACCATCTACAGAATATAGTTTTGACGGTACCTTTTTCATTCCAGCAAATGTGTGAATGATAGAATAACATTTCGACCAAGTATACTTCTTTTTTTTAACAAGTTATTGCATTGTAATCACAGAACCTGTATGTGGTAGTATCTGGCTGCATTGCTGCATGATTGCTAACATGGCTGTAATGAATTGTGGTATTGAAGTGTTGTTGTGGTGTGATGAAATGAGTGGTTGTTTAGTCCGTGAGTGTGAGGCAGTCAGTGAATCAATGAAGTGGTGAGGGGTGAAGTGTTGAATATGCGTTTATATGATTTTTGTTTGATGATAATAAACATATATATATTCATTTAAATGTATTTGTTAATGTACTATTTTATTTTTCATAGATTAAATAAATATTTGTTGAATAAAATAAATAACACAGAATTTGAATTCAAACAGAAATTTTATTCAAACAAATATTTATTACAATTTTGAATAGTACACATTCAAGCTCTCACTATACATATACAACTTTGATTCTAATTACATCACAATTCAGTTTACATAAATTTCTCACTACATATCACTCACACTCGTAGTTTATCTTCAATTTCATTCCAGTTATAATCCAGCATCTGAGAAATCTGCAAAAATATTCACTAACACAGTAAAATTGAAAAAGAAATATTTTTGCAATATAAAATAAAATATGGTTTTTGAAAATATTATTCGCCTCAGTTATTTGGGTTGTTCGTCATCATTCACATTTGAATTCATCATACACGAACAATGTGACATGCACAGTGTATCACTGTACATGCCACAAGGTCGTGCATATCGATATACACTTGATAATGCTACAGGGACAGGTGAGCACAGGTCAAACCCAAAGTGAAAAGCCGGGTTCAACTCACGTGCAATATATTTAAAATCACGACACGAGCACAAGGTCAAACCCGAGTTTTGAAACTGGATTCAACTCAAGTGAAATTTCAAAAACCAACATGAAATGATCAAGAACCAAAATCAGTTACTCAATGCATGCAACATGGTGGGCAACACAAGTGCAACAGAACATCAACTGGGAGCAACAGAACATCAAACTGATACATGCAATAATGTAGACCATTATACGATCAGTAAACAATCAAAGCTCAAGTGATAAAACAATTGTCCAGACTGAATTCAAATGCCAGACCAAGCTGCTACAAAATACACATATGTAGACTCGACTACAAGAGCACCACAAGTATATCAACTCAACAACAGCCAGTGCCAACAAAGAAAAGAGACTCAAGGCCAAGACTACAATGTCAAAACATAGTGGCAACCACAAGATGCAGACATAAACAACATCAAAGAAACAAGTCTCGACCAAACTCAGTGAAACTCAAGCAAGTGCACAACTCAGACCAACATAATGCAACAGTGATCAAAACAGTTCACAAGATCACTCATGAAATCTCACAAGGCACAATAAAACTGAAGCATGAAGCAGTTCAATATCCAAGCTACAATGGAAAAGCATGACCAGACACACATGAATGTGAAGACCACAAAGACAATGCACCAGTGCAACAACTCAAGCAATGACCAGAACACAAAGACATGCAGAGAAATGAACACAGCAGTGTACATGAATACAACAAAAAGTCTAGCTACATCAAGACACAGTGCAGAGCAAGTGCAAATACAAGTTGTACAAGATTGCCACCAACATAACAGCAATAATGAAGACTGCAAGAATGAAACAAAGTAGACATGAATGCAACAACAAACCCAAATGAAGACCACAAGTATACAACAATTCCAGCAGTGACAGCGAAATATGCAAGCTCGACTAACATGACTACAACAACAAATGAATGCAATAAGCATCATGTGTTGAACAACATGAAGAATACCAACAGTATGGATATACAGTGATGAATGGAACAAGACTCAAGTATGTATACAGAGAGTATACATCATGACAATGCAGACACAACAATGAAGACTATAGCAAATGTCCAGACGAAGCTCACAGGGATGAACACATAGATGGCCAAAGCCGTGGCAATCAAGAAGTAATCAAGTCGAAGAATAAAATTGCAGACGCAAAATAATCAATGCAGTATAAAATTCAAATGCGTATTTTTGAAAAAGTCAAAATTCAAAAGAGGAAAGTTTTTGCCGTATCAACCAAGGGAAAATCGAACGCTTCAAAAATAAAGCCGTGTGCATCAAGTCACAGAAAGCAAAAATTTAGAAAAGTATCGAATTGATTAGGGTCTCGGAATTCATATAAATACCAAACCCCAAATCATCATCAGTTGTGGAAAAATCGAATTGAATCCAAATATAAACCCAGAATCATCATCGGCAAGATAAATCAATCGAGTTCGAGTACAAAAATTAGAAAAGCAAAAAACAAGGAAATTACATACCCAAGCAAACAGTGGACTCGATCAAATAGGAACGGCCGACATCATCTCAAGAAACGATCAATTACAAAGCAAGGAAGTCAAGCAACTGTAATCGCCATCAACGAAACCCTAGTTTCTGAAGAGAAGAACGAAGCTCTAATTTCAGTTGCAACGAGGAACGAAAGCCGCCATTCTTTCAAAACCCTAAAATTGCATCAGATAATAAAAAAAAGGAAGTGGCCGTATTTTTGTGGGCCGGGTTGTTTTAGTTAAGGGCTTTAGTTGATATTAGGGTTTTAGTTTTAAATTGTTTTAAGTTTGTTTTAATTTTTTTTTTTCGAGTCAAAATCTTGGTAAATCACCACCTAGGTTTTAGGTTGTGTTAGATTGTCTAGTTAGAATTAGTTCAGTGAGCAAGGTGTGCGAGTTTGCAAAACTCTATAGGCGGTAGCAGGGTGTGCGAGTCTGTTAGAGTGTTTGTAAGCGGGAGACTGTTTAATTCTAATAGAAATTTGGGAATGCAGCAGTAGGCAGGGGTTGCCGAAGCTGGGTAAATTTTGTGTGTGATTTACTTTCAGCATATTTATTTCTCTGCAGTTTGTTTTTGCGTTTAACTCGCCCCTCTAGGGTTAATCTAGATCCAACAAGTGGTATCAGAGCACGGTATTTTTCTTTAACTCTAGAGTCATGAATCCACCAAATAATTCTTTTTTTGAGGGGCAATCTATTGTTAGGCCACCCATGTTTAATGGGAATGGTTATGCTTATTGGAAAGTTAGGATGGGTATTTATCTTAGTTCTGTTGATTATGATGTTTGGGACATTATTAAAACTGGCTATAAATCTCCCACTATAACTGTTGGTGATACTGAGATTCCTAAACCTAAGGATAGGTGGAATGCTAACGATAAGAATTTAAAAGCTGCAAATGCTAAAGCCATGAATGCTCTGATCTGTGCTCTTGATAAAACTGAATTTAATAGAATTTCTCATTGTAAAAATGCACAGGAAATCTGGAATACTTTCGATGCAATATATGGTGCAAAAGTCAACAGCAATGAGAAATCCTCCACAACCAACTCAGTTGAAGAAATGTGCTTAATAGGATTTGTAAAAAGCAGTTGTGATGAGGATGATGATGATGGAGCAGCTGAGCTGGCGTTAATAAAGAAATTCAAAAGGTGGAACCACAAATATGGAAATCCAGCTCTAAATCAAAAATTAAAAAGCAGAATAATCAAAGCACTAGACAACTCGGAAGAACACGGGATCATTTACAACAAACCCGGTGATATCAAGCCCAATTATCCTCGATTTCAACGCGATTTTGAAAAGAAATCAAAACGGAGAAATAATACAGTCACGTGGAATACAAGTGATGAAGATAATCAAAGTTCTAGCAGTAAGAGTGAGAAAGCAGATATGTGCCTTCATGGAAATATAACTGATAGCAACGATGACGAGCCAAGCGAGGTATCAAAACTTACTCACTCTGAATTACTTATTTATTTCCACGAAGTAAATGGATGTTTTAAACGACTTAGGGAGAAGTATGCCAAATTTGAATCACAAAAAGACACTGATAGAATTAAATGAACAACTTGACCAATTAGTTAAAACCTATCAAAGTAGGATCCCTAAGTGTGATAAGTGTCCAACATTTGAAGAAGAAATTAAAAAATCAGAAATAAAAATGAAATCGCTTGAAAATGAAATTCTGATTTTGAAAGAAAGTGAAAATACTAGGAGAGAGAATTCTATTAAAAAGTGCACACAATTATTAAACGAAAATGAATCTCTCAAAATACAAGTCCAACAATTGTCAACGACTTTAGATAAATTTTCAAAAAGTGAAAATCGTTGAATATGCTATTAGGAAAGCAAACTGTTAATACGGTTAGACAAGGACATGGATATAATAAATCGAAAATTGTTGAATGCAATATTAATCAAGTTAATACTATGTGCACAATTTGTAGAAAATATGGACACAATCACTATAATTGTTGGTATAGACTCAAACATGTGAAAACTATACCGATTTGGGTTCCAAAAGGCACAAATATAAAAACTCTCAAAGTTAAACAAATTTGGGTGCCGAAGGGAACAATTATAAATAGTTTTGGTTCTTTACAAAATTGTTTTTCAAAATTTTCTGCCACTAACAACCATGGACCTATAAAAACAAATAGGTCACAAAAATCTTTCATCGTGTAGGTGTGGTGACAGGCTAAGGAACAACAATAGTGCTACTTGGATTCTGGCTGTTCCAAGAGCACACCGAGCGACAAAGCAAAGTTCCTTAGCCTAGTTCAAAGGTGACAGGGTCACAATGGGCAATCACGAAAAATTATCGTAAAGGTAAAACAGGTGAAGGTATATTAAATGTGATAATCTGCACCGTATTCTGAATTAAATCAGCCAATAATGTGATGATACAGAGATGATGATTTTTTCTGGCTTGTTCAACATAGTTGGCCAATTATATTTATGCCAAAAACACTATTCTTTGAATTACTTCATACATATACGTTTGGATTAAACATAGTGTTTTGTTGGATGATAATATTTTTGGTTATAATACGGCTAACTCTATATTCACGGTTTTCTGGTTATTTACATGGCTTCAATCCAAATTCAAGAGAATGTCATTTAAAATGCTGTGAAAAATTGAGTTTGAATTTTTATGCACACTTCATGGTATGGTCTATCAAATTTAATTAGTGATATTTTGAAGTGAAAAAGAAATTCAGATGCAGATTACACTGGTAATCTAGTTGATAGAAAAATTACTAGTTGAACGTGATTTTGGAGACATTTAGTAACTGCATCGTTTTTCAAAGAAAATATCTGCATATTTTTCATTACAAATAATTTTCAAATAGTAGAAATTTTTTTCTCATAAAACCCCTTCAAGAAAATCATTTTTTGACCATATTTTCAGATTAGTCATTTTTATTTGATTTTAAAACAAATTTTGACTAATCCGACTCTCTAGTAATTATCAAAAAGATAAATAGTGATTGAGAATGTGATAAGTGTTGATATTTAACATACATTACTCAAGGCAGTATATTTTGAAAATTTCTTTAGGAATTCAAACAAGAGTTATAAAACTTTTTGTTGGGTAAAGATTCCATGACCATTTCTATATCTATCATATTTCTATCGACCATTGTTTATCAAATCTTAAATATAGTTTGTCGATATGTGGTACTATAATCAGGGATCGTTTGTTTTTCATTTCATATTTTTTTGTAAAAATAAATAAATATCCAAAGTATTCACTCTCATTTAAAAGTCCTCACGGTTATGCATGGGTGAATTACTTGGATTTTTGATTATGTGCTTCCATGCTCATTTAAAAGTCCTTACGGTTATGCATGTATGGAACGCATATCAAAATTAATTGATTAAATAGACAAGTTGATTCTAATCCCATTTAAAAGTCCTCACGGTCATGCATGGTTAGAAGATACTTGATTTCATTTTTTAAAATTAAATTGGAATACTACTAATCTCATTTAAAAGTCCTAACGATTATGCATGATTAGTGGATATTCAAATTCCTGATATAAATGTACCACAAGTTGATACAATTGTATGATTTTATATTAGAATATCATTTCCATTCTTTCTAAAAGTGGAATATGCGCCTAACAAGGGTAGTTATGATTTTTGTTTGATTTTTATTGAAGTTTAATATTTATATTCAATTTGAGTTTAATGTTGGATTAATATTGATCACTTTATCTCTATTTTCTCTAACACTATTATTCTTTTGCTGATAACAAAAGGGGGAGAGAAAAGTTAAGATTTTGTCAAATAGAATCAAGCAAAGGTCAAATAATTTTCCATTTGCATCTAGGCTTATTTTTCTATTTGTATGCATACATGTAGGGGGAGCATCATGTAGAGAGGAAGCATTTAAATAGGGGGAGCCATTAGAGCATATCATTGATCAAATACATTTAACACAGTCAAAATCTTAAATATATGTTTGTTATCATCAAAAGGGGGAGATTGTTGAATATGCGTTTATATGATTTTTGTTTGATAATAATAAACATATATATATTCATTTAAATGTATTTGTTAATGTACTGTTTTATTTTTCATAGATTAAATAAATATTTGTTGAATAAAATAAATAACACAGAATTTGAATTCAAACAGAAATTTTATTCAAACAAATATTTATTACAATTTTGAATAGTACACATTCAAGCTCTCACTATACATATACAATTTTGATTCTAATTACATCACAATTCAGTTTACATAAATTCCTCGCTACATATCACTCACACTCATAGTTTATCTTCAATTTCATTCCAGTTATAATCCAACATCTGAGAAATCTGCAAAAATATTCACTAACGCAGTAAAATTGAAAAAATATATTTTTGCGATATAAAATAAAATATGGTTTTTGAAAATATTATTTGCCTCATTTATTTGGGTTGTTCGTCATCATTCACATTTGAATTCATCATACGCGAACAATGTGACATGCACAGAGTATCACTGTACATGCCATAAGGCCGTGCACATCGATATACACTTGATAATGCTACAGGGACAGGTGAGCACAGGTCAAACCCAAAGTGAAAAGCCGGGTTCAACTCACGTGCAATATATTTAAAATCACGACACGAGCACAAGGTCAAACCCGAGTTTTGAAACTGGATTCAACTCAAGTGAAATTTCAAAAACCAACATGAAATGATCAAGAACCAAAATCAGTTATTCAATGCATGCAACATGGTGGGCAACACAAGTGCAACAGAACATCAACTGGGAGCAACAGAACATCAAACTGATACATGCAACAATGTAGACCATTATACAATCAGTAAACAATCAAAGCTCAAGTGATAAAACAATTGTCCAGACTGAATTCAAATGCCAGACCAAGCTGCTACAAAATACACATATGCAGACTCGACTACAAGAGCACCACAAGTATATCAACTCAACAACAGCCAGTGCCAACAAAGAAAAGAGACTCAAGGCCAAGACTACAATGTCAAAACATAGTGGCAACCACAAGATGCAGACATAAACAACATCAAAGAAACAAGTCTCGATCAAACTCAGTGAAACTCAAGCAGGTGCACAACTTAGACCAACATAATGCAACAGTGATCAAAACAGTTCACAAGATCACTCATGAAATCTCACAAGGCATAATAAAGCTGAAGCATGAAGCGGTTCAATATCCAAGCTACAATGGAAAAGCATGACCAGACACACATGAATGTGAAGACCACAAAGACAATGCACCAGTGCAACAACTCAAGCAATGACCATAACACAAAGACAGGCAGAGAAATGAACACAGCATTGTACATGAATACAACAAGTCCAGCTACATCAAGACACAGGGCAGAGCAAGTGCAAATACAAGTTGTACAAGATTGCCACCAACATAACGGCAATAATGAAGACTGCAAGAATGATACAAAGTAGACATGAATGCAACAACAAACCCAAATGAAGACCACAAGTATACAACAATTCCAGCAGTGACAGTGAAATATGCAAGCTCGACTAACAGGACTGCAACAAACAAATGAATGCAACAAGCATCATGTGTTGAACAACATGAAGAATACCAACAGTATGGATATACAGTGATGCATGGAACAAGACTCAAGTATGTATACAGAGTATACATCATGACAATGCAGACACAACAATGAAGACTACAGCAAATGTCCAGACGAAGCTCACAGGGATGAACACATAGATGGTCGAAGCCATGGCAATCAAGAAGCAAACAAGTCGAAGAATAACAATGCAGACGCAAAATAATCAACGCAGTATAAAATTCAAATGCGTATTTTTGAAAAGGTCAAAATTCAAAAGAGGAAAGTTTTTGCCGTATCAACCAAGGGAAAATCGAACGCTTCAAAAACAAAGCGGTGCGCATCAAGTCACAGAAAGCAAAAATTTAGGAAAGTATTGAATTGATTAGGGTCTCGGAATTCATATAAATACCAAACCCCAAATCACCATCAGTTGTGGAAAAATCGAATTGAATCCAAATATAAACCCACAATCATCATCGGCAAGATAAATCAATCGAGTACGAAAATTAGAAAAGCAAAAAACAAGGAAATTACATACCGAAGCAAACAGTGGACTCGATCAAATAGGAGCGGCCGACATCATCTCAAGAAACGATCAATTACAAAGCAAGGAAGTCAAGCAACTGTAGTCGCCATCAACGAAACCCTAATTTTTGAAGAGAAGAACGAAGCTCTAATTTCAGTTGCAACGAGGAACGAAAGCCGCCATTCTTTCAAAACCCTAAAATTGCATCAGATAATAAAAAAAAGGAAGTGGCCGTATTTTTGTGGGTCGGGTTGTTTTAGTTAAGGGCTTTAGTTGATATTTGGGTTTTAGTTTTAAATTGTTTTAAGTTTGTTTTAAATTTTCTTTTCGAGTCAAAATCTTGGTAAATCGCCACCTAGGTTTTAGGTTGTGTCAGATTGTCTAGTTAGAATTAGTTCAGTGAGCAGGGTGTGCGAGTTTGCAAAACTCTATAGGTGGTAGCAGGGTGTGCGAGTCTGTTAGAGTGTTTGTAAGCGGGAGACTGTTTAATTCAAATAGAAATATGAGAATGCAGCAGTAGGCAGTGGTTGCCGAAGCTGGGTAAATTTTGTGTGTGATTTACTTTCAGCATATTTATTTCTCTGCAGTTTGTTTTTGCGTTTAAGTCGAGAAAATTTGCTATAACCCTATTCACCCCCCCCCCCCTCCTCTAGGGTTAATCTAGATCTAACATGAAGTTGTGAAGTTTTTGCTGTAGCTTGAAGATGGTCTCAGGCAAGAAGCAGTGGTTACAAGTGTGATGGTGGTTTGTTTGATGTCAGATAGGTGTTTGAAGGTGTGAGTTGAATGTATGTATGGAGTGGTTTTCTGGTGATCAGGGTATGTGTGATGTGGCAGTTTTTGCTGATGTTAGAATTTGCAGTTGTGGTAACTGGATGTTGGATGTGGCACTGTATTGGCCAATGTTGAACTGTGAATGTGTAATTGAGTTTGCTGTGAGTTGTGGTATGTATGGATGTTGTGTGACTTGAAGGAAAATGCAATTGCAGAGGTGAAAGGCAGTGAAGGTTAAAAAAGATGGTGGTAGGAGATAGTTTTGTGGAGAGTATTTGAAAGTGTGGTGAGATGGAAGAGGTTTTAAAATGCACAGAGCAATGTAGCAATCAGATATGTATGTGCAGGTGTTGGTATAGACAGAGAGAGGGGAAATTGAAATGCAAAGCACTGTAAATGTAAACAGTGAATTCAAATGTAAACAATGATGTGAACAAACTTGTAAACTGTGAATGTAAATAGAAAGTGATGAAATGAAAAGTTTGTTTGAGATACGTAAACTTATCTAACTTTTTGGAGTGTTAGAATTCTATGACTCTAGCTTTTAGTCTTTTCGTACGTGATTTTAATTATTTTACGAAAATATTTAGTATTAGTATGGATGTATTGCATGGATGCCACCAATTTGTATGGTTAGTCTATTGCAACGGGTATGGCCGTTGTAAAAAGGTATACTGCAATGGTTTTTTCAACGTGCTTTGCCCGTTCTAAAATGTGGTGGATCTATTACAACGAGTCCTATTACAACGGGCACATGTCTGTTGCGAAAACCATATTATAACGGGTATTGCCCGTTGTAAAAAGACTGTTTTGTTGTAGTGATACATACATATACATATATGTATGTATGTATGTATGTATATCAAATTTAAAAGTTAAAAAAATTCAATTATAAAAATATATCCGGAAATATGTTTTTCGACCGAAATAAAATGGAGTAAGTTCATATATTTAAAATATAAATATATATATAGTATTATTTAAGAAATTATATATTTTTAATTCTTTTTACTGAAAGTTTTGATCAAACAAACCATTTTTTCTCAAATGGCCAAAACCAAAAATATGGTTTATCTATGGTCGAAAATAAGCTTTTATAATATATATATATATATATATATATATATATATATATATATATATATATATATATAAACATGTATAAATATACTAAGGAGATATTATGTTAAATATTGATATTGATATTGAGTACTCATTTTATACACACACACACATTCTATGTTGTTAGTTCCATAAATATTTTAGATCAGTATACGTCACATGGTGATATTCATATTGTGAATGTGAATTTTCGTTAAATAAAACAAACAAAATGAAATTCCAAATTAAATTTAAACCTATTTAAAACAAAATCTAAATTAAGTATATTTTAATAAATAAAATATTGACACAAAATTAGATTCAAATAATAAATCTTACTTTTATCGAATATACTTTAGTGCAAATATATTATTCATGCAAACACAAAATAAAAATATATTTTTCAATATACATCATTTGCATCCATCAATATACATGTAATACACTGTCTTTCTCTGATCATTTCAACAAAAATGAGGTCTGAAAAAAAATGCAATATTCTTCTAATCTGATTCTGTTCAAAAATAAATAAATAAAATATTTGAACTACATTTTCCATTGCATGCTCCTTGAATTAATAATCGCCAAAAGTTTAAAAGCTTCAAGAGCTTGTATTGGCAAACTCATCAACTGGAAAAGCTGTACAATATATCCAAGGGAAAAATGCATGTTTTCTGATAAGTTAATGTAGCTTTGAATGCTGTACAAAGGCTCTGAAGACCTTCCATAAATGGCTAACCTTTCCTTGAGGAAGAAATCTAACAGAACCCTACAAGTTTAATATCACTACAGAATATAAGATGATTTTATTGATGTCCACATTGAAAGTATGATGAAGAGAATAATTAGAAAAAAGGTACTGACATTAGTACATGGATTAAACAAGGCACCTAATCTCAAACAGTATACACCTTTTCTGAAGCAATTTCACTAGAACCTAAATGACCTCTGTCACTGGTTGTTGTGTCTTTTGCATATAACAAGTCCATAAGATATTTGGTTGAATGATCAAATTTTCCCTGCAAACAGATCAAGGTTCTAACTGAAAGGGTTTGATGACCCCCAGGTTTTTCCAACCATCAATTTGACGCGCAATGGAACTGAAAGAGGAGGAAGAAGAAGGAGGAGGAGGAGGAGGAGGAGGAGGAGGAGGAGGTTGAGTTATGATATTAAATTAAAGAAGAGGAAAGGAGGGTACTTGGAGTCTGTTCATGGTACCTGCAAGTGATGCTGCATTCTCCATGCACGTTTTCAACAATGATTCAGCTTCCTTCACAAAGCGTGGATCAACTTCCAATACCAATTCATCATGCACCTAAAGATACAAAGTCAAAAAAATGGTTTATAAAGTTGTACCTAGCATGCTATAAGTTGCCACTGACATAAGCTTGGATTATACGAACCATAGTTGCTCATCAATTATGGCTATTGATCAGTCTTATATATACATCTTTTCAGGTGCCAACACAAGCAAAAGACCATAGCAGAAACTTACTTATATATATATATATATATATATATATATATATATATATATATATATATTATTTTTTTCATTTTCAGTGAAATAATATATGAATCAACAAGTTGCATTGCTATTTTGACAATAATATTGGGGACGGATCTGGAACTTTTATCCAGGAGGGGTAAAAATTAATCTTTACTGTCTGCAGTATAAATCCGTAGCATATAAACTTATATACAAATTTGGAGACCTGAACAGGAACGTGAGTTGAATTCTTGGCAACCCAGATCCTTCAAACTGTACATTGTTCATTTGTATGTCCTAAACAGGAACACGAGTCATATTTTTGGGATATTCAGCACTCTTTTTAATGATTTCTTGATTGTAAAATGATATATTGATTTCTTTTTTGGAACATCGAAATATGCTGTTATCTCTAATAGAATACGAGCGCAATTTAATTTTGTTTTCATTATGATAGTTGCATCAAGTTTAAGAGGTTTACCTATAACTCTTGCCATGGCGCTAATTGCCTCTTGGTCCCATAAGTTTAGGCTTACGGCAGAAAATGTATCCCAAATGGAAAAGGATGTAAGATCTTTTTCAAGATTAATTGTTCAGGACCATCTTCTCATAATGATGACCCTACGGTTCGAAAAAGAATGGACAATTTTTAAGATTATTGAGCAGTCAATTACGTCCTCGAATTTAATCAAGAAGAAAACCATTTTTTCTATTAAGAAAAAATTAAATTAAATCACCTTTTATTTTCAAGTTCTTTGAATGTATACGTTAAAATGAACAAAACAAGATTTGGGGCTAAACAACATAAGCTATAATAGTATTATTCTTCTTTTTCTCTGCTCTTTAGCAACGCATTCCTTGATCATAACAAATTTCTTTTTGCTTACCAAGCTGGGTGGGATATGCTGCAAATCAAACATTTTAGTTTGTTGTTTTGTTTAACTAATTAATTGGATTGCAGATTTAATTAGAATCGAGTTATTCTTGTTTTATTGCGACATATTCTTTCTTTTTATATAAACCTTCATACCAATGATCACCATATACAACGTATAATCTTTGCACTATGTTATAATATAAACATTTTACGCTATATGCATTTGTCGACTTCTTAAATATAGTTTCATGAGATATATAACATGTTGAAATCATATGCCAAACGTGAATTATGACTACATTTTAAATTTCTTCCATTCTTTCTTTCTTTCATTTTCTTCTTTTTTTCTCCTTGTTCTTTATTTTATCTCTAATTTTTTTTTTTTTTTTGGCTAAATGTTGTGTAATATTTATTCTACCATTCTGAAAATTATCAATGAATGTTCCCTTTTAAGTAAATATTTAAAACTAAAATATATTACGTGGAAGAATGAAATTATGAAATTTGCTTCTGCCGAATATTGATTAAATTCATTGCCTTTTGAATTGAACATGTACTGAATTGAACATGTAGGGTGACGAATTCTCTTTCTTAAATTACATTTGATTTTTGGTGTCTACGTTTTTTTCTCCCAATAAGTGTTAGTCTGTTCATACATTTGGATTATCAAAGCAGTTCATTTTCAATATATAATGGACTTTAATGTTGTTGTCAATTTTATTCAACTATGCATCTACATTTTGGAACTTAAAATGTACCTGTATAAAGGAGCAAAAATTGTTTCATAATTAGTCGGTCTATAACTTACTGATTGATTATATTGAAATAGTATCTTCTAAATTAATAAGATAAAGTTAATAGAAACATCTTATGCATAGTATGAATTCACACTATAGTTTAAACGAATACATGAATACGCAAATAAAACCCACCCCAAACAAGATTTGTCGAAAACACTAAATTTGAATGCATATTAAAAGATCAGATATATGCACCTAAAAAACGGAGAAAATGATATGAACTTGCTCTAATATGATGTTAAAATAATTTAAGGAAAGAAGACCTAATATGGAAAATTATATGTGTGTGTGCAATATTTTTTAATTCTTAACATGCTAATATCTTACTGCTAGAGATTTTATGGTGTATGTAACTATCACCACAAAAAGAAAGCCTTCAGTGAATCGATACTATTAATAATCAAAAACGACCGTCGATGTTTTACCATTGACATGAAAAATGATAATCATTACGATGATGAACTAGTAAACCGTTGATTGATAATTACAAATCTACCAATATGAAAAGGATTAAACTTTCGTTCCAACTAAACATCGATAATGGTCCAATTCAATGATAATGCTAAAAACAGAAAAAAGTGAATATTTTGTTCTTGATAACAAATCCATACATATACCAACATTTTAATTTATTTAGTTGATATGGAATGTTTCTTGATTCATCAGTTTTGCAGAAAAATGAAAAAACAACTTGTTAATCTCAAATTTTGCAGTTAGAAAAACTAAAAAAGAAATATTATCAAGAATAAAACCACTGACAATATCTTAAAATTCTCGAAAGTGGCATGGACAAGATTAGTAAAATAATGAGAAAACAATATTAACATAACCACTAACATATATCCATTAGAATAACCGTTTACATATTACAAGCTCAATTGGTTATCATTTCTTTTGATACTTCCCCAACTGACAGCAGGCTTTCCTTGAAATCCACCAAATTCTCACTACCATAATACCCAATTCTTAGACCATAGAAATGCCAATTCTTAATATAAGTCCTTTTACATATCTCTACGGTGGATAAATTCTTCATTTCTTTGGTGACTACATTGTATGTGCACGCCATTATGGTAACTACGTCATCCGCATTGCATCTGCCTATACAACCCAGCGTTCTAAGGAAAAGATAGTTCCCATTCATGAAAAGCCACATCACCGACATTCCCCTCTCTACTGTCGAAAGGGGATCGATGGTATAAAGCTCAACCCAAGACTCGTTTGCACTCCCATATCCGTTTAACACCCAAATTTTAGTTTGGCCCTCGTATGTATGTGAAACACATGCAATTTTATCGCTTACAACAATCGCATAACGGTTAATAATCCCATGGTTACTGGTATTCGGGAAAGGTATGGAACGAAACTCCTCGGAGCTAAAGTCAAAGCAAAGAGTCATTCCACTTTTAGAATTATATTCGCTCCAGAAGAAACAAGTTCCATTATTAAATGGTATTCTAGGATTTCTCAACCAGCCTCTAAATGGAAAAACAGTAGGTACGCTTCTCCAAGAATCTGTATCCAAGCTATACACCTCGACTCTACCTTCATTATTGTTTTCATTTCTGCAAAGATTCACCACTTTATAATCATTGTTTTTAACATCGAACCCAAATCCTAACCTGGTTACTAAATGAAAATGTTCCATTTCTAGAGTAAATGCAGGTGATTGTGGAAGAACTCTTGACTGTCTAGTTGCGGGGTTCCAAAGACAAATACTATATTTTCTCTTACAGTCGTGAAAACTAAAACAAACAATGCCGTTATAGCTCACTGTATCAACTACATCAAGAGGGAAGTATTCGCATAGGTATGATAAGTCTAGTTGTATGCATGCGTTTGGCTCTTTAGAACTGTCAATCGAGATTAACGGAAAAGTGAAGGGTGACTTCTTACCTTCGACTATATGAATTAGACTGTGGTTTTTATCCTTTAAATTAGGATCATGATGATGATGGTGGAGATGTTGTTTGATAAAATCGTTGCTTTCGATCAAAGCACGCCATGTTCTGCATACGAGTTTGAACCTTAATAGAGATATCACGGGCAACCTTTGCAGGATTTGATACACCACATCATCTTCAAGTAACATTTTGATCTTTCTTGGCTCCGCTGTGCAGTTTTCTAATTCAGCTCTCTCTACCTCCTGAAATGATAATCCATAATATAACCATAATTTTACATGTGAATGGAAATTATTTACATGATTAAATTTAATTTAAGAATTACAAAACTAAGAATTTAGAGCAACAAAAACAAACATTACTAAAAAGCTTCTAAAATTATGATACAGTAAGTCACTGATAGCGACCACAATACTCAGTTGACTAACAAATGTATGGAAATATCATGGAAGAGCGGAAAGGACAAACAAAGAAGAAAATGATAACACAAATGTTGATTTTCTTGTTAAAAAAAATAACAATACGGAGAAAAGAAAAATAAAAACGGTACATGGTGTTGGCCCCCACTAGACTATTACTTGTTAGGAATTATAGTCAACAAAGATTGTAACGCAGAGGAAAAACCTTACCCAAAGCTAAGAATTCTCCACTAATACAAATGTTGAGTTTTATGTTAATGATGAAGCTTATGAATTCAGACATGGCGTCTGATGTGCATGAAAGAACATGCGAATTTTGATGCTTTTGAGATAAATTTTGTTTTTTGTTTCAAATGTTAAAAAACCTACATGCATATCCAAGTATTGACTAATTTTCTAACTCATTATTGAAAATACTGTAAGTGACACTTGTGACCAACTTTGAAGTAATTTCACGCCCTTTTTTTACCTATTATAAATATGCGTACACAAATCAAAATTTTCAGTTAGTTGTTCAAAGAGTTGCATTTAACTTATCAAACTACATTTTTGGCTGAGAAAACAAGCTGCTGTTTTGGATCCATAGAATTGCGTGCGCTTAGAATTTACACTATATCACAACATTATCTTTCTTCAGTGTTGAATGGGCAAACCCATGAATTAAAGGATGGGGATGGCATTTAACATTTTATGTCGTTTTCACTTCTGCTACAAAGTACAAATGGAAAACAGAAAAAATTCTGAAGGATAATCTTTACAATAAAAAATGACAAAGATACAATTTACTCCTACAAAACGAACTAAGAGATAAAAAGGATAATTTTCAAAATTAGTTTCTGATCTCGCTTATATTACAATATATCTAGCTTGATTGTGCTAGATATGAGTCTAAATAAAGTCAGATTCCTCAACCAAGAATCTAATCCAACAAATAACCTAAAATAAAAAGTCATGCAGTCTGCAATTATCATAGTTTAGGACAAATTTTACAATTGGGCTTGGGAAAAGAGAAAAAAAGAAAACCTGTGCCAACAATGAGCATCGTTTCAAACTTATTACATATCTGATTTTCACCAGGCCATAACTTATTATTGCACGCTGGAGCACAAATTAGTAATTTGTAAATGTGCACTTTTAAAGTAGGCATCTACAAAATCTAATTATTCTAATTTGTATTTGCACACTTTCGAAGTGTATAACGATCTGTGCTTCAAAGTGGTAGCATGCCTGGTAAAACCAGGTCTTGAAATCATGTTCATTGTTGTAAACAAGTTTTTTCCCCAAGTCTATTTGTAAAATTTGACCTACTCTTAGTGGCTTTAAGTTTTAATCATTAATGATATTAGTAACTTAAAATTAGTTACTAATAAAACTATATAAAAGCGCTTATTTCTAACTAATTGGTAACATATTTAATTCATTATATCGAACACAAACACAATATCGTTTTTAACTAATTGGGGACATATTAAAACACAGACGGAAACAAATAACAGTACATTTTAAGTCAAAAATTAATCGATTTTTAACTAATCAACTGATAAGTAACTACCTGTAGTTGAAGCTAGCAGCTGGTACACTGAAGGGAGCTTAAGCAGCGATTTTGCGATACACTGAAAGAGAGCGGGATTGAGATAAACGGATTAGTTGGAAGCAGGGACTAACTAGCAAAAAGGGAAATAACATAGAAACCCTAATTTGGATTTAGGAATTTAAGAAAGAGTTCATAAATCTGGTAAGATCCTAAGAGGTGACATTGTCATGGGCTAAAGCCCATTAATAATACGGGTATGCAAGATTAATAATTCTAAGAAGACCGGAAATCAACAAAGCTTAAGACCAGATTTGCAAGTAGAAAATTTTACAAGAAAGAAATTCAATAGACATTCCATAATTTAAACTGATCATGAATAAAGGGGCGTGGGTCTATGGAATTCGAAGGTGCGTCATTGAGCTTTTTAATCTTTTCGATTGAAAAGTGGCCACTAAATTAGGTTTGAGGAGACATTCAAATGTTTTGGATGTAATCAGAACAAGCTGGAGGGATGGAGTTTGTAGGATGGAGTTTGTAAAATAAAACGTATAGCTATTGCGGTTGCTACCATTTTTGAGTAAATGTCACCATATCATTATTATTTGTAAACACAAAACATATATCGTCGCCCGTATAATATAGAATGTTATTATACGTTATTATACAGATAAACTGATAATTTAATGATAAATTATTATTTCATTTGAAATCAATATGTTTGGTATTAATATACCAATAAAGATATAATATAGAATGTTAGTATTAATAAGCTGATAGCGTAATAACTCAGTTGACTAAAAAATGTATGGAAATATCATGGAAGAGCGGGAAGGACTAAAAAGAAGAAAATGACAACACAAATGTTGATTTTCTTGTTGAAAAAAAATAATGATACGGAGAAAAGAATAATAAAAATGATACATGGTGTTTTCCCCCTAGACCATTACTAAGTAGGAATTATAGTGAATAAAGATCGTAACGCGGCGGAAGAACCTTACCAAAAGCTAAGAATTCTCCATTAATGCAAATGTTGAGTTTATATTAATGATGAAGCTCATGAATTCAGATGTGGCGTCTGGTGTGCATGAAAGAATATTCGAATTTTGATGCTTTTGTTTTTGTTTCAAATGTTAAAAAACCTACCTGCATATCCAAGTATTGACTAGTTTTCTAACTCTTTATTGAAAATACTGTATGTGACACTTGAGACCAACTTTGCAGTAATTTCACATCCCATTTTTTATCCATTATATATGCTACACAAATTAAAATTTTCAGTTAGTTGTCCAAGGAGTTATATTTAACTTATCAAACTATATTTTTGGCTGAGAAAACAAGCTTTTGTGTTGGATCCATAGAATTGTGTACACTTAGACCTCTACACTATATCACAAGATTACTTCTCTTCAGCGTTGAAGGGGCAAACCCATGAATTAAAGGATGAGGAAGCTGGCATTTAATTTATGTCCTTTTCACGAAAAATATTCTTTGATTGTACTTTCTATTTCACTTCTGCTACAAAGAACAGATAGAAAACAGAAATAATTCTGTGGGATAATTTTTGCTATAAAAAAATGACAACATACAATTTACTCCTACAAAATGAACTAAGAGAAAAAAGGATAATTTTCAAAATTAGTTTCCAATCTCACTTTTATTACAACATATCCAGCTTGATTGCACTAGATATGAGTCTAAATAAAGTCAGAATGCTCAGACAAGAATCTAAACCATCAAATAACCTAAAATAAAATGTCATGCAGTCTCTATGTATCATAGTTCAGGAAAATTTTACAATTGGGCTTGGAAAACAAAAAAAAATATGCTAACAATGAGCATCCTTTCAAACTTATTACATATCTGTTTTTCATCACGCCATAACTTATGCTTGCGCGCTCGAGCACAAATTAGTAATTTGTAAATGTGCACTTTTAAAGTAGTAATCCACAAAATCTAATTATTCTAATTTGTATTTGCATGCTATCAAAGAGTGTAATCATTTGTTCTTCAAAGTGGCAGCAAGCCTGGTAAAACCACGTCTTGAAACCATGTTCATGGTTGAAAATAAGTTTTTTCCCCCCTAGTCTATATTTAAAATTTGACCTATTTTTAGTAGCTTTGAGTTTTGATCATTAACTGATGTTAGTGACGTAAAATTAATTACTAATAAATATATATAAACGCACTTATTTCTAAATTCTAACTAATTGCTAAAATATTTAATTTATTGAATCGGACACAAACACAAAATTGTTTTTAACTAATCGGGGATATCTTAAAACACAAACGAAAACAAATAACAGTACATTTTAAGTCAAAAACTAATCGATTTTTAACTACTCAGTTGATAAGGAATTACCCGTAGTTGAAGCTAGCAGCAGGTAGATTAAAGGGAGCCAAGCAGCGATTTTGCGGTGCACTGAAAGAGCGGGGGATTGAACTCAACGGATTAGTTTGAAGCAGGGACTAACCAGCCAAAAGGGAAACAATGTACAATCCCTAACTCGGATTTAGGAATTTAAGAAAGAGTTTGGATTTATAGACTACTAAGAAGCGACGTTGGCATATGGGCTGAAAGCCTGTTAATAATACGGGTATGTAAGTCTAATAATTCTATGCAAGTAGAAAATTTTATAAGAAGGAGATCCAATAGGTATTCCATAATTTAAAGTGATCATGAATAAAGGTGCTTCACTGATCTTATTAATCTTTTCGATTGAAAAGTGTCCACTAGATTAGATTTGAGGAGAAATTCAAATGTTTTGGATGTAGTCAGAACAAGCTGTAAGAATGGAGTCTGTAAAATAAGATGTACGACTATTGTAGTTGCTACCATTTTTGAGTAAATGTCACCGTATCATTATCAGCGGTAATCCCAAAACATATATCATCGCTAGTATGATATAGAATGTTATCAATATCGAGTGTTAGTATACAGATAAACTGATGATTGTTACATTAATAACGATAAATTGTTATTTCATTTGAAATCAGTATATTTGGCATTAATATACTAATGTTTTATCATACATTTCATCATGCCACATGATAAAGATATTGATAAAAAGAAAGAGAAATGCAATTAGCATCATTTAAACCAAATTTCACAACTAAATTCGATGATTCATTCGTATTTTTATTTGAACGGTATTCATAGAATAAGAAGATAAAAACATAAATGGACTGGTTAAATACCTTTATAGCTTGCTTTGAAAATATAATACGTAAGCTTTACCATCAAAAGTAGGAAATAAGGTATAAGAGTTATTCTCCTATGGAGGATCACTCATTTTTCTCAAAAAAAATGAAAAAAATTAAGTGTTAGTGTGTCGATTGTGTTGGTATACCGACCTAATAAAAAATGATAACTAATCGATCTATAATATATGGTAATAAGAACTTTATTGCTATCATAACATTTTAAAACTAAGGGGGTAATCCACTGCTTATTTTGCATAGTTTTAAACGTATCGGTGCAAAAACTTGGTTAAAAGCAATAAAGTCCAATTCTTCTAAAGCTCGAGAATCAGTATGTATGCATTTGACCCTTTCATTGCATTTGATGTGTTAGGTCACGGTGTCAATTTCCAAGCCAAAATGACTCTTCATTTCCTCCATCTCCTCCCTTTCTTCTTTAAAGCGGTGCAAATCCTTCTTCATAGCTTCATGCCACAAAAACCGAAAATTAAAGCAATTACTCTCATTGATTTGACTTTCATGTGCTTTTCATATTCATGTTTAATTTAGCAATACTTATCGAATATAATTTATCATGAAATTTTTGATGAGTATTATAATTATATTTTTCGGAATATATCCATCAAAATCCAACCAACTCATTGCACTTTCTGAAACATCCATCCATTTCTTGTGCCTAAATGTATCTTTTACGATGTTAAGCACCAAATCCATTCAAAGTTTGTTTTAAAGAGTTATTATCAAGCTAATAACTTATCATAAATCTCATAGCATGCAATAAAGTATAATATAATGTAGATGAAGAGGTGGGACAACATTACGATCAAATTAAAGTACTCAGAAATAAACTTTAAAATATTAGAGCATATAATATCTCCCATAGGACAACATACAAAATAAATGAGTCAGTATCTCTCGGACACATAAGTGATTAGATGAAACAGTTGTCTCTAGTAATGTAAACAAGTGTTGACCACTCAAGGAACTATACAATGGAATATATGTATATAATAGAGCTCCAACTGTTATCCCGTTTTTTGGTCAAAACGGGAATAACAACAAATTGGCAAGGAATTATGGATATCAGGACTGGAGATAAGGCTGCGATGGATATCGTCAAAATTTTGCCGAACTCCGATCGGGACGAAATTGATTGGAGATGATGATAAGGACTAGGAAAGGCTATGTTTCAAATTTCAGGATAATCGAAGTTCGTATGAAGAAAATACGATGGATTCAAGGTGGGGGAGGTATGCTGTTCGAATCCATCAAGATGCAGCGCTCGGTTCGAATCCATCAGATTCGAACCCATCAGGATGGATTCGAACCCATCAATTTCGAATCGATCAAAGGCATACTGCCGCATACATGGATTCGAAGTATACATGGATTCGAAGAAGAAGATGGACTCGAAGAAGGAGATGGATTCGAAGTGGACATGGATTCGAAGAAGGAGATGGATTCGAAGTGGACATGGATTCGAAGAAGAAGATGGATTCGAAGTGGACATGGACTCGAAGAAGGAGATGGATTCGAAGTGGACATGGATTCGAAGAAGAAGATGGATTCGAAGTGGACATGGACTCGAAGAAGGAGATGGATTCGAAGTGGACATGGATTCGAAGAAGAAGATGGATTCGAAGTGGACATAGATTCGAAGAAGGAGATGGATTCGAAATGGACATGGATTCGAAGATGATGGATACGAAGCAAGGGACACGGATTCGAAGGACGTGGATTCGAAAGGGATGGATTCGAAAAGGATGGACTCGTAGGATATGGACTCGAAGGAGGCGGCTTCAGAAAGCATGGATTCGAAAAGCATGGATTCGAAGGAGTCGGCCTTATGGATTCGAAGGAGATGGTTTCGAAGTGGATGGTTTCGAAGAAGGCGGGTTCGAAGTATGGGTTCGAACCAGGCAGAACGCACGGAGCTTTGATCTTGAATCGATCATATCTTCCAAACCGCTGATCCAAATGCAATGAAATTTTTACAGGAGCTCACATACGTGTTGAAGAATGTTCACGCCAATTTTCAGCTCAATTGGATGGGTTCTTGATCGATTCGAACGTCACTTCGAATCGATCCCAAACTGGGCACGGATTCCGAGAACGCGGGCCTGTGGGCCCCTCTCACGTGCCAAGCAGCCTCCCCAGGTTTTAGGCGGGATTTCAGCCTTCCACGCCTATAAATAGAACCCCTGGTCATTCAGAAAAGGGGTCGGAAAATTTGGAGAGAAGAGACAAGCCCAGACGCTGCTAGAATCATTCCATAGCATCATTACTGCTATTTTCTTCAGATTTGGTCACTACAACTGTTGTAATCACTTGTAATCTTCAAGGATAATCAATAAAAAAAATTGGAGTGGACGTAGGCCGGAGATAGCCGAACCACTATAAAACTTGTGTCTCTGTTCTTTACTTTTGGATTGCTGTCTATTATTTGCTGAGATTTGTTATTTGCGTTTGAATATCACTAATTTATATTCATACGCTGGTGCTTTCACGGTATTGGGTGTTTGTGACCAATTTTGGCACAAACATTTTGGTGCTTCCACTGAGAACAACTAGCACCCGCTGCATCGGATTTGAAGAGTTTGAGGAATTTGGATTTGGAAGACAATGACAAGGCAGAATAGTAGAAGGCTAAGGGCTGAGAGAAGCCAACAAGGAGGAAGTCAACAAGCATCCTCCGGAGGTGAGGAAGGACAGGCTTCGGTCTACATAACTCGGGATGAAATGGAAGCTATGGCCAATTCTTTGCAGGAGAGATTGTTGAAAAGTCAACAGGAAATGATGCAAACTTTCTTGGAACAAATGAGAGCTGCAGGGATGCAGAACTTAGGAACAGCTACAGCAGCTGCGGATGCAGGACAAGGAGCTAGGGTTGTGGAACCCAATGAAGGACATGATACGGAGCCAGAAGGCAATCAACAAGGGCTTGGGGGCAGGCCCACAGGATTCAATGCAGGAGAACCTTTGGAAGGAATTCAACAAGCTAGAGCTAACGTTGCTGCTAGTGATCCACACGAGGAATATGTACCAGAGTTCCCTCGGGGGCATGGGGGCAACCCCTACCAGACAATATAGGATTAGTAGAAATGATCAGGAAGACTGTGCGAGGTGGTTTGACAAACGGAGATTTGGAAGGGGTGAATAGAAGTCCATTCACTCGGGAGATAAGGATGGCTCAGAATCCACCTAAGTTCAAGCTACCTAGCGTGGAGGTATATGATGGTAAGACGGATCCAACAGATCACTTAATGAGGTACACCAGAAACATGGAGGTGCTGGGGGCATCGGAGGAAGTGATGGCCCGATGTTTCCCTTTGTATTTGAAGGACTTAGCTGCAATGTGGTTTAGGCAGCTGGGAGAAGGATCTATCAGGACTTGGAAGGGATTAGTGGAAAAGTTTCTGGGACAGTTTCGGGTTCACGTCAAGAGGCCGAAGAATGTGATGACTTTAACATCGGTGAAGCAAAGGATGGACGAATCGCTTAGAGCTTTTCTAACTCGATTCAGTGCGGCAGTCGCTTCGGTGGATCGGCCTGATCCATCAATGGTTTTAATGGCAGCAGTATCAGGAGTCAAGGAGAATTCAGATTTCAAGGTATCTCTGATACGAGATCCCCCGCAAAATCTCGACGAATTCTTTCATGAGGCAGAAAGGTTCCTTCGGCAAGAAGATGCAAGTACGGATTTAAAGTTGAAAAAGGTTAGTGCAATCGAGGTTGGAGCGGTATCCAAAAACGGTTCGGATAAAGATAAAGGAAAAAGGAAGTTAGATGACGACCATGGAAACGCTAGAAAACGATGGAAGGATCCAAAGTTTTCCACATACACTGGATTGAACGAGACGCTGGAGCGGATATACTTGGAAACTCGGAATCGCCTTCCCTACCGAAGGCCGGCTAGGAGGGAACCAACAGAGCGGGAAAGGACATCAGGAAGGCACTGTCTCTTCCATGATCTGGATGGACACGATACCAACAGCTGCAGGCACCTAAAGGATATAATCGAGGAGCATGTAAGGAATGGACAGTTACAGCAATACGTTGGAACTCGGGAAGCAACGGTGGAGCAGGAGCGACCACCGACCACCTCACGCCGTGATGATGGGAGGCCCAGGGATGATCGTCGATTGATCATCCATTGACCAGGATAATATGGAATAAGTAGCAAGCTACTAGCAAACGGTAAAGTCATTTACACATGTACGGGGACGGAGATAGCCCCTAGGCATGCTCTGAATGATGATAAACCGGGATGCTATGGTTTGTGAAATTTATTTCTTGCTTTTATAATAGACATTGCTTTTCTTTTTGAATTTGGTTTTGGAGCTTGGATTGAGCTCCTGGTTTTTCTTGCTTTTTTATTTGGATTTTCCTTTGGATGATTGTTTTTGGTTTTGGATGCTGGTTTGGATTTCTGGTTTTCTGGTTTTGGATTTGAATTTTGGATTTGGATTTAGATTTTGGATTTGGATTTCGGATTTGAATTTCGGATTTGGATTTTGGATTTTGGAATAGATTTTGGTTGGACTTTTATCTGGTTTTTGATAAATGGTCGTCGGGTATGGATTATGCCTGGCAAGGGATGAGTCACTTTACCCAAACAAGGTGAATTGACTCATTCAGGTCGTCAAGTATGGACTATGCTTGGCAAGGGTCCGGAGTGACCAGGATTCGGCCTAGGACTTAGGCCCTCTATTATCATTTATTATTTTCAGGTCGTCGAGTATGGACTATGCTCGGCAAGGGTCCGGAGAGATCAGGATTCGGCTTAGGACTTAAGCCATGGCATTTTACAGCGCCCAGGGACACTGGGCCAAAGTCGTCAAGTATGGACTATGCTTGGCAAGGGTCCGGAGTGACCAGGATTCGGCCTAGGACTTAGGCCCTCTATTATCATTTATTATTTTCAGGTCGTCGAGTATGGACTATGCTCGGCAAGGGTCCGGAGAGATCAGGATTCGGCTTAGGACTTAAGCCATGGCATTTTACAGCGCCCAGGGACACTGGGCCAAAGTCGTCAAGTATGGATTGCGCTTGGCAAGAACCCGGAGAGGTTGGCTCAACGTCCAGGGACACTGGACCAAGGACATCAAGTATGGATTGCGCTTGGAAAGAACCCGGAGAGGTTAACTCAACGTCCAGGGACACTGGACCACGGTCGTCGGATGTGGATCACGCTTGGCAGGAACCCAGAGAGGTTATGGATTTGAATATCGACCCGGAGAGGTCCTGAATTCGGTTATTGGCTATTGGATAAGGATGGATTGGAACTCGGTTGTCGAGTTCGAATGGATACGAAATTGTCTAAGACCTTGGTTATTGGATCCGGAATTAGACATCGACTCGAAGCAATCAAGGATGATATACTCTGGCAATATGGCTTTGGACTTCGGATATTGGATTCGGAACTATTCAAAACACGTCTTGTTGTCACAAGGCATGTTTTGGGGGGCAAAGTGTTATCCCTTTTTTGGTCAAAACGGGAATAACAACAAATTGGCAAGGAATTATGGATATCAGGACTCGAGATAAGGCTGCGATGGATATCGTCAAAATTTTGCCGAACTCCGATCGGGACGAAATTGATTGGAGATGATGATAAGGACTAGAAAAGGCTATGTTTCAAATTTCAGGATAATCGGAGTTCGTATGAAGAAAATACGATGGATTCAAGGTGGGGGAGGTATGTTGTTCGAATCCATCAAGATGCAGCGCTCGGTTCGAATCCATCAGATTCGAACCCATCAGGATGGATTCGAACCCATCAATTTCGAATCGATCAAAGGCATACTGTCGCATACATGGATTCGAAGTATACATGGATTCGAAGAAGAAGATGGACTCGAAGAAGGAGATGGATTCGAAGTGGACATGGATTCGAAGAAGGAGATGGATTCGAAGTGGACATGGATTCGAAGAAGAAGATGGATTCGAAGTGGACATGGACTCGAAGAAGGAGATGGATTCGAAGTGGACATGGATTCGAAGAAGAAGATGGATTCGAAGTGGACATGGACTCGAAGAAGGAGATGGATTCGAAGTGGACATGGATTCGAAGAAGAAGATGGATTCGAAGTGGACATAGATTCGAAGAAGGAGATGGATTCGAAATGGACATGGATTCGAAGATGATGGATACGAAGCAAGGGACACGGATTCGAAGGACGTGGATTCGAAAGGGATGGATTCGAAAAGGATGGACTCGTAGGATATGGACTCGAAGGAGGCGGCTTCAGAAAGCATGGATTCGAAAAGCATGGATTCGAAGGAGTCGGCCTTATGGATTCGAAGGAGATGGTTTCGAAGTGGATGGTTTCGAAGAAGGCGGGTTCGAAGTATGGGTTCGAACCAGGCAGAACGCACGGAGCTTTGATCTTGAATCGATCATATCTTCCAAACCGCTGATCCAAATGCAATGAAATTTTTACAGGAGCTCACATACGTGTTGAAGAATGTTCACACCAATTTTCAGCTCAATTGGATGGGTTCTTGATCGATTCGAACGTCACTTCGAATCGATCCCAAACTGGGCACGGATTCCGAGAACGCGGGCCTGTGGGCCCCTCTCACGTGCCAAGCAGCCTCCCCAGGTTTTAGGCGGGATTTCAGCCTTCCACGCCTATAAATAGAACCCCTGGTCATTCAGAAAAGGGGTCGGAAAATTTGGAGAGAAGAGACAAGCCCAGACGCTGCTAGAATCATTCCATAGCATCATTACTGCTATTTTCTTCAGATTTGGTCACTACAACTGTTGTAATCACTTGTAATCTTCAAGGATAATCAATAAAAAAAATTGGAGTGGACGTAGGCCGGAGATAGCCGAACCACTATAAAACTTGTGTCTCTGTTCTTTACTTTTGGATTGCTGTCTATTATTTGCTGAGATTTGTTATTTGCGTTTGAATATCACTAATTTATATTCATACGCTGGTGCTTTCACGGTATTGGGTGTTTGTGACCAATTTTGGCACAAACACCAACAAAATAGTAAATTTATAAATCTCCAGCTCGTCTACAATGTTTAGCTATCTGGCACAGCCACACCAACCCATCGCTACTTGTAACGATTTGTATTCTTCACTAAGTGAGTTAATGGTTAGGCCCAAAGCCCGTCTCGGAGTTAGCATGAGGTTGGGGTTGATCAAACTTCTCTTTATAATTTACACTTTCAAAAATAGAGAGAAAACCACCATAGATCACTTCTTAGTCAAAAGGTTACCATAATCCCTACTTTAATTAGCCAAAACTCACTATAAGAGGAAGATTAGCGAGATTAGCACATTGGGTTGAAGATTTGCTGCTGGAGATCATCTTGGAGCTACTGTTCATCTTCGAGCCTTCTAGGATTGCTTTGGATTTAGATGAGTGGTTTTAAGCCTCTACTCACCAATTAGCCACTATATGATGTTTAATGATGTTTTTAAATGATTTTCAAACTCTAAAATAAGTTTTAAACCTTCTAGAACTACATATGTAAATTTCAAACGATTTGAAACGTATTTGTAAAATTTGTATTCTTATGGATCTTCATTCTTGTTATGGTTTTCCCTTTAGATTTAGGCTTCATTTGAATACGTATGGATGTATGCTTGTTAGATGTACTATGTAAGATGATTGCTTGAATGTGTAATGTTTTTTTGGTTGAACATTAATCGAATGCCGATTTAGTTTTATAAATGAGTTGTTGATCGGTATGGACCGATCAATGTTGATCCATGAGATCGACTTGGTCCAAATTTAGGGCGATCAATATAGGGCGATAAAGAAAACCTCATAAGACTACATTCCAAGTTTCAATTCGTTGGGAGTTCGTTTGCTCCAGTTATGGATGGTTTGATGATCATTTGAAGCACATGAATCGGTGGAAACTTGCTTCGAGTTAAGGGGTGGATCGCTTCGAGTTTTTTGAAAATTTGCTTGGGTCGCTAGTTTACATGGATAGATCACCTGAAGAGATGGGTGAAAATTTTAAGGCATGGATTAGTAGTGCCCATGTAGGTGTTAATCCATAGGGTTACTTGGTTCGTGCTAGATGTTGGTTCACTAGAGCAAAATGGAAGATTTCACTAAGTAAGGGATCAATGGCCATGAATCTGTACCAATCCATGGGTTATCGATCAGTGATTGCAATGGATAGATGGAGAAGACTTCACGTTGAGAAGCATGGTAATGTTGCATTGAAGTATGGGTTGGTAATGGGATGGATCAGTGGTGATAGTTCGAGGTTGCATGGTTCGGTGATGGAAGTTTGAGAGGCAGCTTCTAGTCTTCCTACGCTTGCTTCGAGATGTGAGGGGGTTACTTCAAGTATTGGGTGTGTATGCACTTCGAACTCGAGCCAACCTAAACACAGCCAAATATGGCCAAGCGTTGGATCGGTATCAAACCATGGGGTTCGGTGGCGATTTCGACGATGACGATTCGTGGTGCGATGATGATGATTACATGATGGAAAATGACCATTTCGACGATGGATAGGTGTACTTCGAGATGTAGAGTGGAGGACTATAAGTCGGATGGAGGAGGTTGTTGGAGGAAGGATACGAGACGTATGACGATATTCTACGACTAATGATGATTGTAGAGAGTTATCCCAACCTTGATGACTTCATGACGAGAGTCGTAAGATCAGTTTCAGAATGAACTCTGCTATAGATGTCGTGTGCAAAGGGATCATTGAAATTTGAAGGTTCGGAAAGTACTCGTAAAGCAAGGGTAATATAGGGTGCCCATTCAGACCATGATAGGTCCTGATCTCCAAGACGGGAGATATGATCTCCATAATAGGCGTTCTTTACCCTGGATTAACCATAAGGAGCGATCTAGTTCTTTACTTACTGAGTAGCATGGATTTAAGTATTGAGGATCCGAGAGTTGAATAGTCTTTGACCATGATAGGTCGTTCGAGTTATCATGTTCAAGTGCACTAAGTGAGTGAATGTGAGGATGGATGATGGATATTATGTTTGCTTTGATTGCTTATCATCTTAGGGATGTCACATGATGTTGATGTTCTTGATATAAACGCTTAAACTCCCTTAGTACTTTGATGTATAGTACATCCATGATGACTATGATGTAAAGTAGTGTACATCTTGTATATATGCTACCTCTGTGAATGCAGGGATACTCATATATGATTTTACATATCGTTTGTCTTATTATAGTGGTTTATTAGTATATAGATATTTTCACCGTTCACACCAAATGGTTGTCTGACTCGGAGTTTTATGCTTTGCTTCCTATCACTCTAGGTACTTTTAAATGAGTAGATTAGGGATATCAGATCTGGGGAGCTCATGGAGTTGGATAGCGAACATGCGGGAGGTCATACTCTCATATTTCTATATTTACATATTATGTTTTGCTATTCTGCTACATAGCGTTATGGAGCATGTTAATGCCTTTGTTATTTAGATACGGTCTGCTTAGGAGTTATTATTTGATGTATAACTCTATCTGTAACGACACGCAAATTTATCAATTTGATAAATTATATTTATTTTTAAATATTCAAATATAAGATTTTTAACATAGATTATGTTGTCCTGGACAATAAATAATAGTAGTAGTCTTATTTTTAACAAGTATTTACAAAATATATACTTTGGAAAAAATATCGATAAAATGGTCGAAACCCGTTTTGTCAATAAACAACTCTTTAATTATCAGAAATCACGCACAAGACTGGATACATGCACTCATTTCTCTAATTTAACAAAAATGTGAAATAAAATTATTCATTTTATTTTCAGAAATAAATGTATTTATGACACCTTCAATAATGGCATCGTATTTAATAATTGATTTATGAATTTAAATTGAAATTTAATAATTATTATAATTATTCAAATAATTGTTTTTAAATGATAATAGTTCATTTTAATTAGCTGTGAAGTGATAATAAATCGTTTATAATAGTTTTATAAAGATATATATTGATTTGAAATTGTAAGGAAAATTCGTATCGCTTTATCGATATAATAGAACTTTTTACAAAAAGTTGTTTAATATTAATTTATACGATTTTATAAATCGAATGCGATCATTCTACTTAGTTAAAAATGATAAGAAATTAGATTTTAAATTTCATTTACATTTATATCCAAATTAATTTATAGGTAAAAATATGATCAGGAATCGGTTTCTCGATTTTCAATGGTTTAACGAACGGAAGCTGTTCAAAGTTGTTGTAACCTTTTTTATATGTCTTGTGCACATATATAACATACACATGCACACCCTAACCTATATATGAACACATATATACATACAAATATACATATACACTTATATATATACATATATTACAAAAGATCTAAGATATTTACACACTTAAAAAGCAAGCTTCACTTCACTCTTACACACACCAACTCACACACATAGCTACGCACATGTGGGGTGTTCGGCCGTACATAGTGATGGAGGAGGAGGGTGTGGTGGTGATGAAATGGCGATGTATATGCACATACATATCATGATATTTTAGTTCACAAATTTGCCTATAAATAGCATTCTACATCTTCATTTAATTTGTTCATACATTCCTAAGCTTCTTCATCTCTTTATACTCCTCTCTAATGGCTTCCTTCCTTAGAAAAATTATGAAGAAAAATATTGCAAAAGGAAATTAAATTTATATAAGTATATATACATTAGCAATTCACTTCAAAACCAAGGCAAATCAATCCTTTCCTCTCGCAGGCCACCACCTCCTACCACCAAGGCAAAGCCCATTTCCATTTGTAAGCATAGGCCGTGCCCATTCAAAGGTCCAAGATTCGATTTCGTAGGCTTGATTCGATTGTAGCGAAGCTATAGCAAATTTTCATAAAGTTAGAAACCAATGAAGGTGAGACACTATATATATAATGATGTGATATGATTGTTATGGATGTTTACCACGCTTTGATCCTCAAGTATTGGTTATTTTAATATAATGTTTAATTGTGTAAACAAGTCATGTTAAATACACGTCGATATAACACAAAGAAAATCACTTTTCAAATCGAGTTATAATAGTGATATGGAATCATTAAACCCCTTTGAAATGATTTAAAATGTTTTATAAAGACTAAAACTCAATTTGGTGAGGTTTGGACAAGCTATGAAAGTTGAGTAAAAAACAGGCGCATCGCGTAACAGTAGTTCGCGAGCACGGTAGAAAGTTAAATCCATTTATAGAATGGAATCGGAGTCAAAATTATTTGAAATAATAATTTTCTGAACTCTTATAATCTTAGTTTTCAAACAAAAGAAAAGGATCGATATTTAATTTAGTAGATTTTGAGAGGAGCAAAACAATTTTCCAAAATAGTCTCAGTTTGGCAGTTCGGAAAGCAAAAGGAAAAATTCTTTAAAATGGATATTTTTTATTCTTTAAAAATATGGAATAAATTCTATTAGTATATTAAAATGTTATAAAAGGGATTTGAGTTATGAAAATGGACTTCCAGAAGATAGAAAAGTTATTTTGATCAAACAAGCACTATTTGCAGCACTAATTACAGCAGTTTTAGTAACTTTTGTAAATCATGGTTTAACTTAATTATTCTTTCCTGAATCTTTCATAAATGTTTCAAATAAACAAGTGTTTTAAAGATAATTTGGAGGTTTCTTAATTATTTTAAAAGATTTAAATAAATGATTTGAAGTAAAGTTGTTATAAATAAGTGATTCAATCTTGGCTCTAAAAGTCGACGAGTAGATCGGATTTTTCTATTTGTGAGATCTAAATGTGAGGTGCTTAACTAAGGAGATGTTCAGGAGCAGCCAGTGCCCCAAGCTCACCTGGCCTCTTCCCTTGGTGAGGAATAGATAAGGTCGAAATGTCGGAAAAGAGGCAAGTATAAAAGATTTAATTTTTTCCAAATTTAATACAACTTGGATTGTGTAAAAATAATCTTCTTATACTTGATATTAAATTCCGAAGAGGGAACCCGTTCTATCCATATGAATTTAAAAGATAATTTCGGTATTATTTTACAGATAATAAAGGTGAATACGGAAATTGATGTTGAGTAAAATTAGTATAATTTCCATCGACCCTTTATTCTCAATAAGGCCTTGCAATATGATTTGTGAGAAATAATTTTGGTTTAGTATTTCCCAAGTTAAGAAGAGGTTTATTGATTCTGCATATACTAGAAAAGAATATGATTTAAAGACTTATATCTTTAAAAGAGATATTTTATTTAATAAAATATATTAATGAATGAAACGATAATCACCCTCAAACTTAACGTATTTTTATCGATGTTTGGTTCAAAGGAACTGGGATCGGATTTGCTTCTCTGTGCAGCATGATAAGGGGTCCTCGCTTGTGTTTGGTGGTGAGCAGATGACTTTTACTCCTACATGTCCCGGTTAGAATGGGTTGGTGTAGTCGAGAGGCTGACCGCAAAAGGAAATCATGATTTACCAATGTGTGTCATGGTGGTTGTGCCCACTGCCATTGAAGGTCTCAAGACTCAGTCGTCACATTTAGTATCAAAGCTTTGGTTGAGCAAATACCTAAGCCTGGTTGGGGTAAAATCTCATCGGAGATAAAATTAGTCATACCGTAGGATGGTAAATCATTAAAGATAGGGTAAGTGACATCCTAGAATGAGGGTATATTATATAAGAGTACGTATTTGTTAATGATATATAAATGATTTTTGTTTTAGAAAAATATGGTAAATGAAATAATTTTATATAGGTTATATTTTGAATATAAAGAATATATTTTGGAAAAACATATAGTTAGATATGTTATAACTTGAATGATAATTTGAAATCAAGATTAGTAAAATCTAAGTATAAACATATAGTGATTAGAATTTCGTAGTTTGACTATAAGATGTTTAATAATAACGCTGAGGAGATTAAGAGTAATTCTTTGGAAAAGGATTTGGATAATGAGAACATTTATCTAAAAAGGATTTTTAGAAAGAGAAAATTTTAAAGGATTTTACTTGAAATACTCTAAGTATTGGTTTGGGAGAAACAATATCACGTGCTTAAAAACTATCACCCTTGACATTGTACAGTTAAAATGGATTTATGATGGGATAAACTTAGATTTACAACGTAACATTAGAATTAGTTAAGACAATTGAAACGCTTGCTATCTAAGTGTTTGTTGTTAAGAATTGTAGAAATTATCAAGCTACGGAAGAAAGTATTGGAAGGGAGAGACCTCAAGAGCAAATTGGGGTGAGAAGAATGATCTAATCGTTCTTTCAAGTGATGAGGAAGAACCCGAGAAATGGCCACTTAGCAAAATTATACCCATTATTAAAGGAGAATTAGATCCATACACCCGACTAGATAAAGACGGTTACCCTGTGGCCGAAATGCCTATATCTCCCCCAACTCCAGAACTTATTATAATGTCTAATGATGAAGAGACCCCTCGGACCTTAGAACAAATGTGGACTACTGACCCAGTAAGTTCAGAACTCGAACGGAAAGAAGAAACTCCTAAAGAGGAGCCAATGGAAGAAGAATCCGAGCTTGAATAGGACCCAAACACTACGATATCCCATGAATCGAACAACAATAGCGGAGATAGTAATGTCATATGGAAGATGGTCGGTAGCCATATTATTGGGCGTGAGGAGTCGTCAGGTTCTCCCATTCATTGGGACAACATGGAGGACAAAGAGGAAGAATTTGAGGATCCCAAGTAAGAAGAAGTGCAAGGTTTAGAAGAACTAGAAGAAGGAGAAGTTGTACAAGAAGTGCCAGCCGGACTTGGGCATGGCCATGGAACCAGCCCTGACTACCGTGGTGTGATACCATAGATTGAGGACGGAAACGATGCTGACAACGAGCAAGATGATAGTGATGACGATGGAGAAATCTTGTTTGATTTTCGATATAGAAATGGACTGTCAGCATCAGACTTAGAGGGTGATTATGATGTGACATTGGAAGATTTGGAAACACTCATCTAGTATTAATATTATGTAGTAGCATATATATGTGTGTGTGTGCGCGGCTTGTAAGGTAGTTATGTTTGTATCAATATTATGACAACCCAAGTACGTTTAAGGACTTAAGAATGGTTTAAGTATGTAAGGAGAAATGATGTGTGAATGTAAAATATTAAGCACGTATAATATAATTATATCCTTTGTTATGACTTTGTTTAAACGTAAATACACAAATCACTTAAGAAAATTTCAAAAGAATAAAACTATATCTTTATGAAATGTTTAAAAACCTAAACCAAGATTTTCTAAATATGCTGGAAAAGATAAAAAGTATATGCATTTTATACGAATTATTTCGTAACACAAATTTGGCCTAAAGAATTAAGTATGGGATTTTGATATCCAAAAAGGATTTAGCACTTGATTCTTGACGACGAACATTGGTGAAGGTTTGTGGTTAGATACTTCAGTTTTCTATCATACCCGAGAGCGATGCAAGAAAAAACTAAAATTCTGATCTGAAAACCTGATCGGAGTCCGCACTAGAGGATCAGTGGATCAATACTAATTTAGAAGTAAAGTTGTGGATTCGAATAGTAGATTGAATCAGATATTATATACAGATGATCTATATGCATCGTACGAGTGTAAGTTTAAAAGTAAATATTTTGGGCAAACACCTTTGGGTTTTACGTTGTGATTTCGAGGACGAAATTCTTTTAAGGGGGAAGTATATAACAATCGGCAAATTATCAATTTGATAAACTATATTTATTTTTAAATATTCAAATATAAGGTTTTTAAACATATATTACATTGTCTTGAAAAATAAATAATAATAGTAATCTTATTTTAAATAAGTATATACAAAATATATACTTTAGGAAAAATATTGATAAAATGGTCGAAAACCGTTTTATCAATAAACAGCTCTATAATAATTAGAAGTCGAACATCAGGTTGCATACATACAATCATTTCTCTAATTTAACAAGAATATGAAATAAAATTATTTATTTTATTTTGGGAATAAATTGTATTTATGACATCATCAATAATGGCATCATATTTAATATTGATTTATGAATTTAAATTGAGATTTAATGATTTAATATTATTACAATATTGCAACAATTATTTTCAAGTGGTAATAATTCATTTTAATTGGTTATGAAGTGATAATAAATCATTTATAATAGTTTTATATCATATATATTGATTTGAAATTATAAGGAAAATTCTTATCGCTTTATTGATATAACAACGTTTTTTGTAAACAATTTTTTAATATTAATTTCTACGGTTTTATAAATCAAATGTGATCATTTTAATCATTTAAAAAATTATAAGAAATTAGTTCTCAAATTCCTTTTTCATTTATATGTAAATTAATTTATAAGTTAAAATGTGACCAAGAAGCGGCTTTCCGATTATCAATGGTTTAACGAATGGAAGCCATTCAAAGAATTTACAAGCTTGTTTATATATCTTGTGCACATATATAACATACACATTCACACCCTAAATATACATGAACACATATATACATACAAATATACATATACACTTATATATATATTACAAAAGATCTAACATATTTACACACTTAAAAAGCAAACTTCACTCTTACACGCATCAACCCACACACATGGCTATATACACGGGGGTGTTTGGCTATGCATAGTAATGGAGGAGAAGGGTGTGGTGGTGATGAAATGTTGACGTATATGCACATACATATCATGATATTTTAGTCCACAAATTTTCCTATAAATACTGCCCTCCATCTTCACCTTGTTTGTTCATAAACTCCTAAGCTTCTTCATCGCTTTATACTCCTCTTTAATGGCTTCCTACCTTAGAAAAATTATGAAGAAAAATATTGCAAAAAAGTTAAATTTATATAAGTATACATACATTTGCAATCCACTTCAAAACCAAGGCGAACCACTCTTTCCCTCTCTCATAACCCACGACCACTACCTCCTACCACCATGGCCGAGCCTATTTCCATTTGCAAGCATAGTCCAAGCCCATTCAAAGGTCAAACGCTCGATTCCTAGGCTTTGATTCGATCATAACGAAGCTATAGAAAATTTTCATAAAATTAGAAACCAATGAAGGTGCAAAACTCTATTTATATATATATATATAAAGATGATGTGATGTTATTGCTATGAATTTTTACTATGATTTGATCATCAAGCATTGGTTGTTTTAATATAGTATTTAATTTTTAAACAAGCCATGTTAAACACACGTCGATATTACATAAGGAAATCACTTTCTGAATTAAGTTATAAAAGTTATATGGAATCATTAACCCCTTTGAAATTATTTAAAATGTTTTATAGACACTAAAAATCAATTTGGGGAAGTTGGACAAGTTATGAAAGTTCTAAAAATAGGCACGTCGCATAATTGTAGTTTACGGTTCCACGCCGTAGAAACTTAAATCCATTTATAGAATGGAATCGAAGGCGGAATTATTTGGAATAAGAATTTTTTGAATTCCTATAATCATAATTTTCTAACAAAAGAAAATGATCGAAATTTCATTTAGTAGATTTTAAAATAGAAGAATAACAAGTTTCCAAAATAGTCGTGGTTTGGTATTTTGGAAGCCAAAAAGAAAAATTCTTTAAAATGGATATTTTTAATTCTTTAAAAATATAGAATAAATTCTATAAATATATTAAAATATTTTTAAAGGGATTTGAGTTATGAAAATGGACTTTCAGATGATAGAAAAGTTGTTTGATCAAATAAGCTTTAAAAACACTTTTCGTAGCAGTTTAGTAACTTTCGTAAATCACGGTTTTAATTTAATTATTCATTTCCGAATCTTTTATATAAATGTTTGAAAATAAATAAATAAGTATTTTAAAGATGATTTGGAGGTTTTACAATTATTCTAAAAGAGTTTAAATAAATGATTAGAAAAAAGCTATCATAAATAAGTGATTTATCTTGGCTCTAAAAGCTGATGAGTGATTTAGATTTTTCTACTCATGAGATCCAAATGTGAGGTGCTTAAACTAAGAAGATGTTCAGTAGTAATCAGTGTCCTGGCTCAACTGGCCTCTTTCCTAGACGGAAAACAGATAAGGTTGAAATGTCGGAAATGAGGCAAGTATAAAAGATTTATTTTATTTTTTCAAATTTAATACAACTTGGATTGTATAGAAATAATCTTCTAATACTTGGTATTAAATTTCGATGAGGGAACCTGTACCATCCATGTGAATTTAAAAGGTGATTTCACAGTTATTCGACGAATTGTAAATGTTGAATACGGAAATTGATGTTGAGTAGAATTAGTATAATTTCTATCGACCCTTTTTTTTGTTTAACGTTTTGCAATATGATTTATAAGAAATAATTTTGATTTAATATTTTCAAAGTTAAAGAGAGATTTAATGATTTTAAATATACTGGAAAATAATATGATTTAAAGGTTTATATCTCTAAAAGATATATTTTATTTAATAAAAGATATCAATGAATGAAATGATAATCACTCTCAAACTTAACATCTTTTTATTGATGACTGATTTGAAAGAACCTGGGTTGGATTTGGGTGATCCCTATTCGAAAACCACTTCGAACTAATGTACATTTGAAGGTGAAGAGATGGATTGATAATAAATAGAATGAGGGGCTGCTTGTCACCGACGCTTGGAGGAAATTTTCTATATTATATGTATATGGCAGTAGTATCTTCATTTGAACTTCAACGCAAGGGCTGCTCGCTACTAATCCTAGGAGTAATTCCAAACATGATCTAGTAGGAGAGTTCCTTCGGTTTGTCCTGTTCCTGGACAACTTATATGAACGAATATCTGACATTGCATTTCTAGAATTCACGTACATTGATCTCTTCAAACGTACATCAGTTTGGTGGTATAGGATCTCCTATAGTAAACACTCTTATATAAGACGTATGAGCTCAGAGGTTATACATTTGTGAAAATCAATAGTGTGATGGAATTGGCACTATAGTAGTCAAAGTGGAATGTGCTATATAAAAGGTCATTGTTACCTCGAGCCTCATCACCCGAGAATGACAAAAACATGGTAGATGTGGCAGGGCCATGTGTATCACACCCATTAGGATATGGTCATCACCTATAACGCCTGGCCTCTATACCCATGCCAACCAAGAGCAATACTAAATATTACTGTCAGAAAGCACGGAGAATGGGACTTGGTAGGGCTAAATGCTGTACCCATTCCCCTAAACTAACACTGGCACGAGAAATTTTATGATTTATTTTAACTTACCATTCGTGCTCAGTCTCGGTTCAAAGCATTGGTACAAGATTAATTTTTCTCAGGTTACATGGTACGGAATATAATAGAACATACAGCTCAGCACAGTAACAGCAGAATACATAACACATATCATAATAGTAATGTCCACAATACATAGTCCATAGTACATAATACCACTCCCAAATTACATAATAACATACATACCATAATATATATACAAGCTACTCATATGTCCAAGCTGCAAAGTCCAAAACCCCAAAAAGTGGAAAAGGATAAAAGTCCTGCTATAGTCCACGCAAACATATCCTGCTAATAAATCCTTAGACTGACTCGAGGATAATAAAAAATCACACGGGTCAAACTATTTTTAGTGTGGATGAAGTAATATCTATGAATAACAAACAATAACAATTATCACATTAAAATAGTATGATAGTAAAGAATCAAGTCAAAGTGTCATATATAAAGCAGAATGACGCTAACTAAAGTAATTGTATATAAAACAATATGACAACAAATGAATCTAGCCAAGTATCGAATATAATCAATACGATACCATCAACAATTGTCATATATAAACAATATGATAAAAATAATTCAAATCAATGTATTTAAATTAATACAATACTAACAACAATTATCATATATAAAACAATATGATAAAAAAAGCTAAAGTATCATATATAAACCAATACGATACCCATACAATTATCATATATAAAACAACATGATAAAAATAAATCAAGTTAGAGTATCATATATAAAACAACAGGATAAAAATAAATCAAGTTAGAGTATCATATATAAACCGATACGAAACTCATAACAATTATCATATATAAAACAATATAAAAATAAGTCAAGCCAGAGTATCACATATAAATCAATATGATACTCATAACAATTATCATATATAAAACAATATGATAAAAATAAAAATAAGTCAAGCCAGAGTATCACGTATAAACCAATATGTTACTCATAACAATTATCATATGTAAAACAATATGATAAAAATAAAAATAAGTCAAGCCAGAGTATCACATATAAACCAATACGATACTCATAACAATTATCATATGTAAAACAATATGATAAAAATAAATCAAGCCAGAATGTCATATATAAACCAATAAGATACCCATAACAATTATCACATATAAAACAATATGATAAAAATAAATCAAGCCAGAGTATCATATATAAACCAACATGACACCCATAACAATTATCATATATAAAACAATATGATAAAAATAAATTAATATTATAAAAATGCAATAGGGTAATAATAAAGCAATAGGGGATTATGGGATAAATATAACCCGACTCAAAAAAATACCAAATAATCAGACGCTAGTATTGTAAAATTACAGTGGTAGAGCTCGAGCGCGCATCGAGACATCAGCACCGTAATCTACTCATAACGCCATAACACACCTAGCGATCAACCCAGGATAATCAAGACAGTCTAAGGCGGAGGCCATAAGCTGCCCATTCACAACACTACACGTGGGACCCCCACGCCTCCATCCTTCATAGTGTGTGACCCGCCGGTCGGGAATTCAAACCGAAAAAGAAAATTAGCCTAATGTAGCATACCGTTGACCAATGGTGGTAGGTGGGCAAATAGTGTACCACCGACTAAGGTGGCGAGCGTCAATCAGGTCAGCCAAAGCGGAATTTTGGCACATTGGTAAAACAGAGTCCAATTTATCCCAACCCATGAATATAAAAAGAGTTTAAAAAAAATATTATTTTATATAAATAATGTCATGAAATTCAGTATTGCTTTGACGAAAATACAGTCATGGCTAGAATAAATATGCCAACATTTAATAAAGCAAAATGGCCACCGCAGCTAGAAAATTGCCAAAATAAAAAAAAACCGATGCATAACCACTAATCTAATCACAGGTCATAAACAAGATCAATCTTATCACAGGCCCATTTAGAAAATATGGCGATTTAACATCTTAAATCAAACACAACGGTTGCGATATAGCAAAAAAGGTACCATCTTAAGAATGGCATAAAAGCATGTCAACTCAAAGATGACATGAAAGTACATCAATTTAAAAATGTTATATACTTCCAAATAGTAATTGCTCGAGTAATGCTCATGCGTCTCATACCACATGACGTTACTTTAATATTTACTACAAGGTAGTAAATTCCACGTACTGAAAATACAAACAAACAAATATTTCATATGAGGATTCAATAGAGTAATCGAAAAAGTATTACCAAATGTCCCATACCGCTTGGTATTACTAAACTATCTCAAAATTCCTATCATATGGAATTTCTCATAAATCATTAAAAAAATCGAATTCAATTCAAACTATGTATATAATTGAGAAAATTTGTTCCACTATTTATAAAAGATTTAAATAATCAAAATAAAAATAATTTACTTTAATAATGCCTTACAATTCTTTTTTTTTCATGCCCATTATAAAAGATCTATAATGGAAACATTAACTACATAAGCTTTTAAAATATCCCCGAAGCTTATTACAAAATCTTCCAAAGTCTGGGACTTATTTTCAAATGTTTAATTTATTTCAAAGCCATTTTGACTTTCCAAAATCAAAAATTAAAACATATTATAACTTTTCACTCAAATGATTTCCCATTTCTTAAAGTACAACCATAACTTTACTTTTTTCTCTTTTTAAAAAAATACTTTCGTAATTCGATTCTTATTTCAAAACCTCAAATGGAAGTAATTCCAAAATTTACATATTTTCCAAAATCATACATTCCAATGTATCCTAAAATTTAGTATAAAAATGTTTTTTCATCTTTTCGTTTTTTTCCTATAAAAAGAGGGTTTTTAGGCTCAAGGAAAAATTTAGTTTCAAGGAAAAGAAGTTTATTTTCTAGACTGAATGACACTTTTTAGTGTAAAACACAGAATGATGGTTGTAACTATCATTTCACTTTGCACTAAAAAAAATTCTTCAGACTAAAAGCAAACTTTTTGTCCCTAAGACTAAGTTTTTTTGCAACTTCTTCCTTTTGCCTATTTACCGGAAAAAAATATATAAGATAAATAAACAAAGCATCCTTAAATTTTATGACACAAAGGATGTTTCCTTTTCAAAATACCAAGATACAAATAAATCAAACTTTTCTTTAAACAATATAATAATACAATGAAAAATTTCACTACCTTGTATATTCAAGCTTTCCAAAATCATTTTAAAAAAACAAACAAATAAATGGAACATCCTAAATTAAGAATAAATAAAAATAAAAGCCTCAAAATTGTATGAAATTATCTAACGATCACAAATCATAATGCATTCCGACAACATCTTTTTTGCATTTTGACCATTCAATATAAACAAATTCCATTATCCAAAGAAAAATCAATCCAACATCATAAATTATCACTTCATGTCAGCAATTCAATCAATAAATAGGATAATGTAACGTGCAAAGAATAGTAGATATACACATATGTGTCAAACTCACCGTCCGTCTATAATTCATGGTAAATTGTAAATATTTCATAAAATTATAAAATTTTAATATGTTGTTCCTAACTAATATACACATTTATTTTGAGAATTTCATACAAAAATATTATGTTTTGATAGGGTAAACAAAAATAGTACAGCGGGTGTTTCTGGATTGACTTTAAAGTAAAAATCTGCTGTTAAACACTTCTGTAAATGATCAATTTCACCCATCGAAATAAATTATTTTTCAACTAAATTTTTATAGAATATGTGCGTATGAGTTAAAAACAATATATAAAAATTTCAGAATTTTATCATTTATTTCAAATTGATATGAATTTTGTACCAAAAGTCGCTGCCGTTGTAAAATCTGGGCACATATATCTTAATAAACAACCAATTTCATCTAGAAAATCACAATATTTTTTTGTGAAATTTTTGTGGAGTATACATATTTATGTGAAGAATAACATAACCAAAATTTATAAATTTTGGATTTTTTCACAATTTCTTATGATTTTCAGATTAGTTGTTGTTTCAGCAATACAACAAACAAATTCTCATTTTCAAGTTTCAACAGACCCAAATTAGTCTAATTAGTGATCAAAACTCAAATTCACAGTAAGAAAAACGAGAATTTTACAAGAAGAAAAAAGGAGATAAATACCATTCACTCAAAATTGGAGGCTAAATTTAAATTAAGAACATAAATTCCATACTACTCACCTTTAACTCCAAATTAGCAGTGTTTAAGTTCTATAATAGCTACCCTTCAATTGCTTCCCCCTTTTCTTCTTTCATTGTTTGGGAATTAGGAACCTTCTCTTTTAGTCATTGATTGCAGAGTTTCATTTTGTTTGGATAAAAGGAGTATATTTTTAGGTTTTTGCTTTTACTTTTTAGAAGGTTTTGTATCTACCGTAGCAGAATAAGGAGGAAAGGTGTAAGTGGGCTAAGCTTTGTATTTGAGGCTCTCTCTAGAATTTTCTTAGGAAATACCTTTATTTCCTTTTTTTTCTTCCTTTCTTTTGTTTCCTTTTTTTAATCCATAATGACTACACTTTGTTAAGATATTTTCATTTATTTGTCTTCTTATTCTCATTCCAAAATATTTAAATATTCGTTGTTGTTATTACCAAATTAAATATCAAATTTCTTTATTAATCGATTTCCAATTCAACATCCCTAAAATATTGGATTGTTACAGACTTCCACCCTTGTAAAAATTACGTCCTCGCAATTTCAACCTAAGTGCGACATCAGTAACTTAGATTACTTCCATTGCGCACTTTAATTTAATAAATAACACTTATAGTTAGTTTTCCTCTTACAAACTCTTCCCGCCTTAGAAAATGTTGATAAAAAGAACCAAATAAACTTTAATCCTATACAACGATCCAAGATTTAAATCTAAGGTATGTATATCTGCTATTATACTATGGAAGTGACACATGAAGTATATTAATATGCATGTTGTTTCTACTATCTTGTGCTAACTTATATTCTAAAATTATTCTGCACCACTATAACCTCGCTCTGATACCAACAATGTAACGCCCGGCCCCTGTACCCATGTCAACCAAGAGCAATACTAAGTATTACTATCAGAAAGCACGAAGAATGGGACTCGATGAGGCTAAATGTTGTACTCATTCCCTTGAATTAACACTGGCACAAAAAAAAATTATGCTTTTTTTAACCTATCATTCGTTCTCAGTCTCGGTTCAACGCATTGGTACAAGATTAATTTTTCCAAGGTTACATGGTACAAAATATAATAGAACATACAGCTCAGCACAATAACTGCAGAATACATAATACATATCATAATAGTAATGTCCATAATACATAGTTCATAGTACATAATACCACTCCCAAAATACATAATAACATACATACCATAATATATATATATATATGTATGTATGTATGTATGTATGTACTAACTACTCTTATGTCCAAGCTGTAAAGTCCAAAACCCCAAAACGTGGAAAAGGATAAAAATGCTGCTACAGTCCATGCAAACATATCCTGCTAATAAAATCCTTAGACTGACTCGAGGATAAAAAATAACACGGGTCAAACTATCTTTAGCGTGGATGAAGTAAGATCTATGGATAACGAACAATAACAATTGTCACATTAAAATAGTTGATAGTAAAGAATCAAGTCAAAGTGTCATATATAAAGCAGTATGACACTAACTAAAGTAATTGTATATAAAATAATATGACAACAAATGAATCTAGCAAAGTATCGGATATAATTAGTACGATACCATCAACAATTGTCATATATAAACAATATGATAAAAATAATTCAAATTAATGTATTTAAATTAATACAATACTAACAACAATTATCATATATAAAACAATATGATAAAAAAACAAGCCAAAGTATCATATATAAACCAATACGGTACCGATACAATTATCATATACAAAACAATATGATAAAAATAAATCAAGTTAAAGTATCATATATAAACCAATACGAAACTCATAACAATTACCATATATAAAACAATATAAAAATAAGTCAAGCCAGAGTATCACATATAAATCAATACGATATTCATAACAATTATCATATATAAAACAATATGATAAAAATAAAAATAAGTCAAGCCAGAGTATCACATATAAACCTATAGGATACTCATAACAATTATCATATATAAAATAATATGATAAAAATAAAAATAATTCAAGCCAGAGTATCACATATAAACCAACACTACGCTCATAACAATTATCATATGTAAAACAATATGATAAAAATAAATCAAGCCAGAGTGTCGTATATAAAGCAATACAATACCCATAACAATCATCATATATAAAACAATATGATAAAAATAAATCAAGCCAGAGTATCGTATATAAGCCAATACGACACCCATAACAATTATCATATACAAAACAATAAGATAAAAATAAATCAATAGTATAAAAATGCAATAGGGTAATAATAAAGCAATAGGGGATTATGGGATGAATATAACCCGACTCAAAAAAAACCAAATAATCAGACGCTAGTATTGTAAAATTACAGTGGTATTCGAGACATCAACACCGTAATCTACTCATAATGCCATAACACACCTGACGATCAACTCAGGATAATCAAGACGGTCTAAGGCAAAGGCCATAAGCTTCCCGTTCACAACACTACACGTGGGACCTCCACGCCTCCATCCTTCATAGCGTGTGACCCACCGGTCGAGAATTCTAACCGAAAAGAAAATCAGCCCAATGCAGCAGACCGTTGGCCAATGTGGTAGGCGGGCAAACAGTGTACCACCGATTAAGATGGCGAGCCTCAATTTGGTCAGCCAAGGCAATGTTTTGACACATTGGTAAAACAGAGTCCAATTTATCCCAACCCATGAATAAAAGAAAGGGTTTAAAAAAATATTATTTTATATAAATAATGTCATGAAATTCAGTATTGCTTTGATGAGAATACAGTCATGGCTTGAATAAATATGCCAGCATTTAATAAAATAAAATGGCATCCGCAACTAGAAAATTGCCAAAAACAAAACAAAACTGATGCATAACCACCAATCTAATTACAAGTCATAAACAAGATAAAGTTTATCACAGGCCCATTTGGAAAATTTGGCGATTTAACATCTTAAATCAAACACAACGGTTGTAGATAAAAGGTACCATCTTAAGAATGGCATAAAAGCATGTCAACTCAAAGATGACCTGAAAGTACATCAATTCAAAAATGTCATATACTTCCAAATAGTAATTTCTCGAGTAACGCTCATGCGTCTCATACCACATGTCGTTAATTGAATATATACTACAAGGTAGTAAATTCCACTTACTGAAAATACAAACAAACAAATTTGTCATATGAGGATTAAATAGAGTAATCGAAAAAGTATTACCAAACGTCCTATACCGCTTGGTATTACTAAACTATCTCAATATTCCCATCATATGGAATTTCTCATAAATCTTTAAAAAAATCGAATTCAATTCAAACTATGTATGTAATTGAGAAAAGTTGTTCCACTATTTATAAAAGATTTAAATAATCAAAATAAAAATAATTTACTTTAATAATGCCTTACAATTCTTTTTTTTCATACCCATTATAAAAGATCTATAATAGAAACATTAACTACATAAGCTTTTAAAATATCCCCGAAGCTTATTACAAAATCTTCCAAAGTCTGGGACTTATTTTCAGACGTTTAATGTATTCTCGAAGCCATTTTGACTTTCCAAAATCAATAATTAAAACATATTATATCTTTTCACTCGAAAGATTTCCCATTTCTTAAAGTACAACCAAAAATTTACTTTTTTCCCTTTTTTAAAAATACTTTCATAATTCAGTTCTTATTTCAAAACCTCAAATGGAAGTAATTCCAAAATTTACATATTTTCCAGAATCATACATTCCAATGTATCCTAAAATTTAGTCTAAAAATGTATTTTCCTCTTTCCATTTTTTTCCTATAAAAAAAACATATAAGATAAATAAACAAAGCATACTTAAATTTTATGACACAAAGGATGATTTCTTTCTAAAATACCAAGATACAAATAAATCGAACTTTTCTTTAGAAATACAATAATACAATGAAAATTTTCAGTAGCTTGTATATTCTTTTTTTACAAGCTTTCAAAAATCATTAAAAAAATAAACAAATAAATGGAACATCCTAAAATAAGAATAAATAAAAATAAAAGCCTCAAAATTGTATGAAATTATCTAACAATCGCAAATCATAATGCATTCGAACAACATCTCCGTTGCATTTTGACCCTTAAATATAAACAAATTCCATTATCCAAAGCAAAATCAATCCAACATAATAAATCATCAATTCAGCTCAGCAATTCAATCAATAAATAGGATAATGCAACGTGCAAAGAATAGTAGACATACAGGTATGTGTCAAACTCACCGCCCGTCTATACTTCATAGTAAATGGTAAATATTTCATAAAATTCTAAAATTTTAGCATGTTGTTCCTAACCGATATACACATCTGTTTTGAGAATTTTGATACAAAATATTATGTTTTGATAGGGTAAAAAAAATAGTACAGCAGGTGTTTCTAAATTGACTTTAAAGTAAAAATCTGCTATTAAACACTTCTATAAACGATCATTTTCACCCATCAAATAAATTACTTTTTAATGAAATTTTTATAGAATATGTGTGTATGAGTTATCAACAACATATAAAAATTTCAGAATTTTATTAATTATTTTCGAATTGACATGAATTTTGTACCAAAAGTCACCGCGGTTGCAAAATCTAGGCGAATATATCTTAATAAACAACTGATTTCATCCACCAAATCACAATATTTTTCATTGAAATTTTTGTAGAGTATGCGCCTTTATATGAAGAATAACATATCCAAAATTTAGAAATTTAGAATTTTTCCACATTTTCTAACGATTTTTAGATTAGTTGTTGTTTTAGCAATACAATAAACAAATCCTCATTTTCAAGTTTCAGCAAACCCAAATTGGTCTAATTAGTGATCAAAACTCATATTTACAGTAAAAAAAATGAGAATTTTACAAGAAGCAAAAAGGAGATAAATACCATTCACTCAAAAATTAGTGGCTAATTTTTAGATTAAGAACATAAATTCCATATTACTCACTTTTAACTCCAAATTAGCAATGTTTAAGTTTTATAATAGCTAGCCCTTTGACTGCTTCCCCCTTTTCCTTCTTTCAATTGTTTGGAAATTAGGAATCTTCTCTTTTAGTCATTGATTGCAGAGTTTGATTTTGTTTGGATGAGAGGAGTATGTTTTCAGATTTCTGCTTTTACTTCTTAGAATGTTTTGTATCTACCGTAACAGAATAAGGAGGAAGGGAGTAAGTGGGCTGAGCTTTGTATTTGAGGCTCTCTCTAGAATTTTCTTAGGAAATATCTTTATTTCCTTTTTTTATTCCTTTCTTTTGTTTCCTTTTTTTTAATCCAACATAATAACTACACTTCGTTAAGATATTTTCATTTATTTGTCTTCTTATTCTCATTCCAAAATATTTAAATATTCATTATTATTATTACCAAATTAAATATCAATTTTTTTATTAATCGATTTCCAATTCAGTATCCCTAAAATATTGGGTTGTTACAGACTTCCCCCTTTTAAAAATTGTGTCCTCGCAATTTCAACCTAAGGGCGACATCAGTAACTTAGATTACTTCCATTGTGCACTCTAACTTAATAAATAACACTTATAGTTAGTTTTCCTCTTACAAACTCTTCCTGCCTTAGAAAATGTTGATAAAAAGAAGAAAATAAACTTTAATCCTATACAACGATCCAAGATTTAAACCTAAGGTATGTATACCGCTATTATATTATGGAAGTGACGCATGAAGTATATTAATATGCATGTTGTTTCTACTATCTTGGGCAAACTTATATTCTAAAATTATTCTAGACCACTATAACCTCGCTCTGATACCAACAATGTAACGCTCGGCCCCTATACCCTGCCAACCAAGAGCAATACTAAGTATTACTGTCAGAAAGCATGGAGAATGTGACTCGATAGGTTTAAATGCTATACTTATTCCCCTGAACTAGCACTGACGCGAGAAATTTTATGATTTTTTTGACTTACCATTCGTGCTCAGTCTCGTTTCAAAGCATTGGTACAAGATTAATTTTTCCTAGGTTACATGGTACATAATATAATAGAACATACAGCTCAACACAATAATAGCAGAATACGTATTACATATCATAATAGTAATGTCCACAATACATACTCCATAGTACGTAATACCACTCCCAAAATACATATTAACATACATACCATAATATATATACACTAACTACTCCTATGTCCATGCTGTATAGTTCAAAACCCCAAAACGCGAAAAAGGATAATAAACATATCCTGCTAATAAAATCCTTAGACTGACTCGAGGATAAAAAAATCACACGGGTCAAACTATTTCTAGTGTGGATGAAGTAAGGTCTATGGATAATGAACAATAACAATTGTCACATTAAAATAGTATGATAGTAAAGAATCAAGTCAAAGTGTCATGTATAAAGTAGTATGACACTAACTAAAGTAGTTGTATATAAAATAATATGACAACAAATGAGTCTAGCCAAAGTATCGAATATAATCAGTAAAATACCATCAACAATTGTCATATATAAACAATATGATAGAAATAATTCTAATCGATGTATTTAAATTAATACAATACTAACAAAAATTATCATATATAAAACAATATGATAAAAAAACAAGCCAAAGTATCATATATAAACCAATACGATACCCATACAATTATCATATATAAAACAATATGAGAAAAATAAATCAAGTTAGAGTATCATATATAAACCAATACGAAACTCATAACAATTATCATATATAAAACAATATAAAAATAAGTCAAGCCAGAGTATCACATATAAATCAATACGATACTCATAACAATTATCATATATAAAACAATATGATAAAAATAGAAATAAGTCAAGCCAAAGTATCACATATAAACCAATACGATACTCATAACAATTATCATATGTAAAACAATATGATAAAAATAAAAATAAGTCAAGTCAGAGTATCACATATAAATCAATACGATACTCATAACAATTATCATATGTAAAACAATATGATAAAAATAAATCAAGCCAGAGTGTCATATATAAATCGATACGATACCCATAACAATCATCATATATAAAACAATATGATAAAAATAAATCAAGCCGGAGTATCACGTATAAATCAATACGACACCCATAACAATTATCATATATAAAACAATATGATAAAAATAAATCAATATTATAAAAATGAAATAGGGAATAATAAAGCAATAGGGGATTATAGGATACACATAACCCGACTCAAAAAATACCAAATAATCAGACACTGGTATTGTAAAATTACAATGGTAGAGCTCGAGTGTGCATCGAGACATCAACACCGTAATCTATTCATAACGCCATAAGCACCTGGCGATCAACCCAAGATAATCAAGACGGTCTAAGGCGAAGGTCATAAGCTACCCGTTCATAACACTACACATGGGACCCCCACGCCTCCATCCTTCATAGTGTGTGACCCGTCGGTCGGGAATTCCAACCAAAAGAAAATTAGCCCAATGTAGCAGACCGTTGACCAATGGTGGTAGGTAGGCAAACAGTGTGCCACCGATTAAGGTGGCGAGCCTCAATCAGGTCAGCCAAGATGGAGTTTTGGCACATTGGTAAAATAGAGTCCAGTTTATCCCCACCCATGAATAAAAAAGGGTTTAAAAATATTATTTTATATAAATAATGTGATGAAATCAGTATTGCTTTGACGAGAATACAGTCATGGCTTGAATAAATATGCCAACATTTAAAAAAGAAAAATGGCAACTGCATTTAGAAAATTGCCAAAAACAAAACAAAAACGATGCATAACCACCAATCTAATCACAAGTCATAAACAAGATCAAGCTTATCACAGGCCCATTTAGAAAATATGGCGATTTAACATCTTAAATCAAACACAATGGTTGTAGAAAAAAGGTACCATCTTAAGAATGGCATAAAAGCATGTCAATTCAAAGATGACCTGAAAGTACATCAATTCAAAAATGTCATATACTTCCAAATAGTAATTGCTCGAGTAACGCTCATGCGTCTCATACCACATGCCGTTACTTGAATATTTACTACAAGGTAGTAAATTCCACTTACTGAAAATACAAACAAACAAATATTTCATATGAGGATTAAATAGAGTAATCGATAAAGTATTACCAAACGTCCCATACCGCTTGGTATTACTAAACTATCTCAAAATTCCCATCATATGGAATTTCTCATAAATCTTTATAAAATTCGAATTCAATTCAAACTATGTACATAATTGAGAAAATTTGTTCCACTGTTTATAAAAGATTTAAATAATAAAAAGAAAAATAATATACTTTAATAATGCCTTACAATTCTTTTTTTTCATGCCCATTATAAAGATCTATGATGGAATCATTAACTACATAAGCTTATAAAATATCCCCGAAGCTTATTACAAAATCTTCCAAAGTCTGGGACTTATTTTCAAACGTTTAATTTATTTTCAAAGCCATTTTGACTTTCCAAAATCAATAATTAAAACATATTATATCTTTTCACTCAAAAGATTTCCCATTTCTTAAAGTACAACCATAACTTTACTTTTCAAAAAAATACTTTCATAATTCGATTCTTATTTTGACACCTCAAATGGAAGTAATTCCAAAATTTACATATTTTTCAAAATCATACATTCCAATGTATCCTAAAATTTAGTCTAAAAATGTATTTTCCTCTTTCCATTTTTTTTCCTATGGAAAAATATATATAAGATAAATAAACAAAGCATCCTTAAATTTTATGACACAAAGGATGTTTCCTTTTCAAAATACCAAGATACAAATAAATCAAACTTTTCTTTAAACAATACAATAATACAATGAAAATTTTCATGAACTTGCATGTTCTTTTTTTACAAGCTTTCCAAAATCATTTTAAAAAAATAAACAAATAAATATAACATCCCAAAATAAGAATAAATAAAAATAAAAGCCTCAAAATTGTATGAAATTATCTAACAATCACGAATAAATATGCATTCGGACAACATCTCCTTTGCATTTTGACCATTCAATGTAAATAAATTCCATTATCCAAAGAAAAATCAATCCAACATCATAAATCATCAATTCGTCTTAGCAATTCAATTAATAAATAGGATAATGTAACGTGCAAAGAATAGTATATATACACGTATATGTCAAACTCACTGCCCGTCTATAATTCACAGTAAATTGTAAATATTTCATAAAATTATAAAATTTAACCATGTTATATACACATCTATTTTGAGAATTTCATACAAAAATATTATGTTTTGATAGAGTAAACAAAAATAGTACAGCAGGTGTTTCTGGATTGACTTTAAAGTAAAAATCGGCTGTTAAACACTTCTGTAAACGATCATTTTCGCCCATCAAAATAAATTATTTTTCAGCGAAATGTTTATAGAATATGTGCGTATGAGTTAACAACAACATATTAAAATTTCAGAATTTTATCAGTTATTTTCGAATTGATATGAATTTTGTACCAGAAGTCACTCCTGTTGTAAAATTTAGGCAAATATATCTTAATAAAAAACCAATTTCATCCACCAAATCATAATATTTTTCAGTGAAATTTTTGTAAAATATGCGCCTTTATGTGAAGAACAACATATTCAAAATTTAGCAATTTAGGATTTTTCCATAATTTCTTATGATTTTCAGATTAATTGTTGTTTTAGCAATACGACAAACAAATCCTCATTTTCAAGTTTCAACAAACCCAAATTGGTCTAATTAGTGATCAAAACTCAGATTTACAGTAAGAAAAATGAGAATTTTACAAGAAGAAAAAAGGAGATAAGGTTAATTTTTAAATTAAGAATATAAATTCCATATTACTCACTTTTAACTCCAAATTAGCAGTGTTTAAGTTCTATAATAGCTACCCCTTCGATTGCTTCCCCTTTTTCCTTCTTTCAATTGTTTGGGAATTAGGAATCTTCTCTTTTAGTCATTGATTGTAGAGTTTGATTTTGTTTGGATGAGAGGAGTATGTTTTCAGGTTTCTTCTTTTACTTTTTAGAAGGTTTTGTATCTACCGTAACAGAATAAGGAGGAAGGTAAGTCGGCTGAGCTTTGTATTTGAGGCTCTCTCTAGAATTTTTTTAGGAAATATCTTTAATTCCTTTTTTTCTTCCTTTCTTTTGTTTCTTTTTTTTAATCCAACATAATGGTACACTTTGTTAAGATATTTTCATTTATTTGTCCTCTTATTTTCTTTCCAAAATATTTAAATATTCATTATTATTATTACCAAACTAAATATCAATTTTTTTATTAATCGATTTCCAATTCAGTAAATATTGGGTTGTTACATCACCTTCCTAGATCACCTTCTATATATCAGTATGTTGTGTATGCTATGAGATCCCTTGGATAGGTCGGGATGGCCGAGGTGATGTCATATTCGGTATTATCTACAGTAAAGGTAGGCCGGTACTGTTTTGGTAGAAGACCATCTGTTGATCCCCCGGTGCATTTTTCTAGATATGTACTATCGGAAGGTAGCCACTTACCTTACCACTATATGGAATCCATTCTCCAATAAGTGCCTTTAGACTTGATTATAGAACCTAGTTTGCTGGGATTTAATAATGTAACTATTTCGGCAAAATTATGTATATTTACTTGAAAGTTGTTTTTAAAGAATGTCATTAAAGATAATATCCCTAATTTTGCGTAGCAAACGTTTTGCTTATTATAAGGTAAAAACTCATTCCGTGTTTATGTGTAGCGTAGCCTTATGAGATACCCTTTGTTTTCCAATACTTGTATTTTTGAGTTTTTTACACCAGTCCCATGACTGAACCGAAGTTTATTTTCTTTTTCCTTAAACTTTGGATGCCCTATTTTTTTCGGGCAGCCAAGTAGTCAGGTTTAACTTAGAGCATTGTGATGGAGCTAAAAGTCTGGAGCTGAAGATGTTCATTTAGATAGTTCTTCAGTTCTATTTTCACTTCATTAGTTTACTGATTGTATTCAGCATTTATAAGGACAAAGATTTATATCTGTCTAGACTGATTTATAAGATAGAATCCAATAAATGTATTCAAAATTTCCGCTGTAAAGATACACACACACACACACACATATATATTGAAATAATATATGTTATTCCATTCGTCTAAGATTATGTTATGTCTTTATTTCCTTTTTACCCTTTAATATCCATTCCCCTGGCACTTGATTTTGTGGCACTTGAATACCAATAATGTATTAGTGTCGATTTCTAAAGGTCAAAATGGCGGATTGTCACACTATCACTTACGCTGTATGCCGTATGGATTTATTTACTCTGATTCCTATGATTCATCCAGCTATTACTATATCGTCTATTTTATATCCGAGATGTTTGCTATTATATTTTAGTCAATGCGCCGTGAAATATACGGTCGGTTCTGTGATGCTTCATTTACCTTACAACCATAATGGTTGCCCCGCATCGTCCGAGCACTATTACAGCACATGTTATCACATTATCGGATGTCGATGGTGTAGGGAGGTCGTCGCACTACCCTACTTGTGAAGGTACCTAAAAGATACATGGGTCAACACAAATAACTTCGGACCAGATAATAATCTGCACTACAAGAAACATTGCCTTTTATAATGCCAATAGATAACACGATACTCTATAGCGTTATTGTTTACATTAATTTGATTTATTTAAAGTAGAGATCAGTTGAGTAACGCATTGACTCTTACGATTTTGTTGGTGCCCGTCCTTTTGTCAAATTATTTCCTATCTCAAAACCCAAAAAATCTAACCTTTCTTTTTGTAAAGCAACAAATCACTCTTTCCTTAATTCGCTCATTCAGATCCATTGGAAGCTAAAGTGGAGAAAGCATCTGCTTTGGGCTGTAGATTTGTAGAAACAAAATGAGTTATCTCAGTCTTGCTTGTCCATGCATTTGTAGATCTAGAGTTGTTCTCCTTGCTTTGATTCTGCCAGAGACTGGAAATGGTATTGTTGATAGCCTTAAAATGATGTAGTCGAAAATAGAGATGGAGTTAGTGCGAATCGTCTTTGTCGTTTCAACGGTTGTCCATTTTCATTATTTGTTTGAAGCTTTGCCTGAACTAAGATGCATTAGAGACCAGTAGCTATCTGGATCTGCTGCCAAGAGATATCGAGCAACGTCCTATCTGATGTGATGATGCAGTAAGTGATAATATGACTATTTTAAGATGTTGACCTTTTGGTTGTGATAAGCTTGCGTTGACGAATTATTGGCGTCGTGATATGCTAATAACGATATAGAGAGGATTATGAACTAGCCTTGAATTCGTTGCTAATGAATTCAACTGAGATTTTGTAAGTACTTGGAGATGTTGTGCTTTACAATATGGATGAGACAGTAGTAGTGACATCTCTAATACTATTTGTCGTTACTTATTATTTTCATTCTCCTATTGGCAATTTTGTATTACATGTACTTATCAGTTTACTAGCGTTTGCCCAACAATAATAATCTTCGTTTATACTATAAAATCGTGAAGAATCATTACCAACAATATGAATCGGTCAACTCATTTTTATCTTTTGTATAAAATACATTATGGTTGTTTTAGAAGTAATTTAGTTTATTATTCTTTAAATATTTTCATGAGACATGTTCTTCAAATTTAGTTCACAAAAGCATAAAATCGACTAATGCTCTGCTTGACGTTGTGCTCAATCCTCGTCTCCCTGTTTTTCTGTTACTTTCTAACTGCTACCATTTTCATATTTATTTAACATATTTTTTATTGTTGATGTGAGCATATCCTCATTATATATATTATTTATGTGCACTTTAAACTTAAATTGGATCATATATTGATGTGGTAGGACTGAAAAACCTATACTATCATGTAATCTTATTAATATTTTCTACCAGAAAAATTTTACACTCAAAGTTTATGGTGATATTTTGTGTAAGTATAGGGTTTGATTAGAAGGGTTGTAGCAGTTCTCTACGATAATTATCGTGGCGCCCAAACTCTATACTCTCGCTAGCCAAGAACACTACGGAGTAATGCCATCACCTAGCGCGAAGAATAAAGCTGTTGAGAAGCGGCCATCCGTGTAATTGCCTTGTGCGAGCAACGGTATGTCAAATAGTATAACAAGAGGAAATCCGACACACCCATACAAACTCAAATCATCTACACAGTGGCTATATATGATCTTCGGAAACAAATATAGAAATAATCATAACATAAATCTGTCACAGATATCCATATCACAAAGGCGGAAACAGATATGAATATAGCACTTAGAAGTGTTTATCAGAGTAGTGGTCAAACAAGATCCACAGTATAACAAAAGAATAGATATAAAAGACAAAAGAATATGTATACATCAAGGAGTCTCTATCTCGAATGTATAACAACAAAAACTACCAATATAGTGTAGTTAGTCAAAAGTCAGGTAATACTCCCAGATGAGGAGTCAAGTAGAAGCACCTGTAACATCTCGGTCTGACCCGAGTATTATTTAATAAGAAAATAATAAACGGATCAGTCTAGCAATAATATCAGATAAAATAAGATGGAATAAGAGATATAACAAAACGTATGATAACAATAATGCCATACTATGAAAAGTACACATTTGACAGCAACAAAAATCATACTATATCTCAAGAAATCTCATAACATCAAAAAGAATATCATACTCTTTACTCTATTCACTAAACCACAAATATTTGACATCATATCGATGCCAATCATAAAATTTGGTGAAACACAAATTCTAGAAATCATCAATTATAAATCTAGAAATCACAAAGGGAGAGGCATATCATAAACGAAAGCATGTAAACTCACCAACACGTGTATCACAAACGGGACGCTATCCCATGGTCGCTAACCATAAAGCCGGTGCAATGATGTAATACAATATCGGTACGCCCGAGGAAGCAGAAACTCGAATAATTCGGAACAACAACGTTGTACAAACGGTATGCCCGAGGATCCTGATAAGCTGGTACAACAATGTAGTACAAAGGTACGTCCGATGGACCGAACTCCATAAAAGAACATGGGTCGCTAGCCCACAAAAGAAATGAGACGAAACTCAATAAAACGAGGTACCGTCCCCTACGTGGACAAAGAGACATAACATATTGCTAGTCTGAATCGCAAAAAATGATCATCAAGAAGTGTCAATTACACTAAGCTAGTAAATAGACGAGTTTAGTTTCATATTCCATAACCACTTGCTTAACGTAAGTATTTACGAACAAATTGTAAATCTCCACTTGAAAGTTGTCACAAGAGTTTCAATCGAATGAGTCTAAGAATTAGCCGACAAAGTAAACGCAAGCCTTTCATACAATTTGTTTCGCAAAGTCGTTTAATTGGATTTCTCGAACGAATGAGGTAAAGGTTTGTATATACTAATAGGTTGAAAAATGGTTTTATAAAGGACTTTGTATTAAAAATAGAGTTGAAATCATCTTTGTGAAAGAGTTTGAATATTTGCTACTAGTATAGAAACCTTTGCATTTTAAAGTGCCAAACCATAAAGATGATTGTAAGAACAATCAATCACCAAAATTTCACGTTCAAAGACGTGAATTAAATCCAAAGAATTCGATTCTCAACCCATCAAAATGGATACACCCAAAAATTCCAAAATAGAAGTCAAGGTCGATAATAAATGATAACAACAAACCGGAAAACCACAAATCGATAAAAATTGGAATTTCACGCAAAATAGGCTAAATAGGCAAAAACAAGCAGTTCAGTCGACTGATTACAGAGGCCAGTCGACTGATTGCAGAAAATAGAGACTTCCAGCCTCTGTAGACAGCCCAGGAACATTAATTTGCTACAGCCAATCGACTGACTGCAAAGGTCAGTCGACTGACTGGCACTGGGGCTGTTTTTTAGCCTATCAAATGAAGAGCAACTCCTCCAAAATTGCAACCGGACGAGCAATGGGCGCTAGGGGTTTATGCCAATCGACGACCCGACCCTATAGGCTCTTCGATACACCACTAAAAGCATGATCAAACATCAAAGCTATGATTTTTAAAGATTTGACTTCAAACACCAAAATATGGAATACTCATAAAACCAATTCAATCCAAGGCAAATAGACATGGAATAGAAGTTAGAAATTCATACCTAACAACAAATGAAGGTTATAGACATAGATGTGAGATAAAAATCTCACCTTTTGCACAAAAACAATGAAGAAGAAGCTATAGAGCAAGGTAAAAACAATCACTCCTCAATTCCAACCCAAGAAGCTTGAATCTAAGCTTAAAAGAAAAACATTTCCTAAGTTAGACTTTAGGAATTTCTGAAATTGAAGGTAGAATGAGTTGGAGAAGAAGAAGATGATGCTTACCAATAGCTTCACTTTGAATTTGGAGTTAGAACTTGGATTTGCAATGGAACTAGGGCTTAGGAATTCTAATTCTCTTTCTCTTCCCCTATTTTTATGAAAGCTTGAAGGTATTAGGAAATGAAAGTGAATGAAGAGAAGTGGGGGTGGAGCTAGAGTTAATAGTTTATGCTAACCCAAACCCAAAGTCCAAAGTGCATAGGTAAAATTTTAGCTAGCTCCAAACATATCGAAGTTTATACTCAAAAAGGTCGCAAATGGTGTTTTGAACTCAATGAAAGTGGTCCCGAGTCCTAATTCAACCGTATGCAAAAAGTATCATTCCGGACTATAATCTGACTAACGATGCTGTATTTAAATAAAATATTTAAAAACACAATCGTAAAATATGCGGGTTATTACAGACTCCCCTCCTTAAAGAAATTACGTGCTCGCAATATTTAAGAAGAAAAATAAAAAGTAATAACCATAAAAGCATATCAACACAAAAGAAATTTGAAATAAAAAGTTCACCTCAAAGAGCACGAGAAAGTAAGTCCGGATGTGTTCGCTCGATGAATTCTCTAGATTCCCAAGAACACTCCTTTGGATTTGAGTACATTGAACCTTCACAAGAGGGACATCTTTATTTCGAAGGCGTTTATGTTGAATATGCGATTATATGATTTTTGTTTGATGATAAGAAACATATATATATATATATATCCGTTTAAATGTATTTGTTAATATACTATTTTATTTTTCATAGATTAAATAAATATTTGCTGAATAAAAATAAATAACACAGAATTTGAATTCAAACAGAAATTTTATTCAAACAAATACTTACTACAATCTTTTAATAGTACAAATTTCAAGCTCTCACTGTATATATACAATTTCAATTACAGTACAATTTTGATTACATCATGATTCACATTTACATTTGACCTCACTACATATCACTCATTCACTCAACTCGTATTTTATCTTCAACTTCACTTCAAATTGAATCCAGCATCTGAACAATCTGCAAAAATAAATATTGACGCAGTAAAATTGAAAAGGAAATATTTTTACAGTATAAAATAAAATGTGGATGTTGAAAATAATATTTGTCTCAGTTATTTGGGTTGTTCGTCATCATTTAATTTTCAATTCATCATACACGAATAGCTTGTAACATACACAGTGTATCGCTGTATACGCCACAAGGCCGTGCACACCAATATATACACGTGATAAAATTACAGGGACAGGTGAGCACAGGTCAAACCCAAAATACCGGGTTCAACTCAAGTGCAATAAAATAATATCACAACTTTCAGCACAAGGTCAAGTCCGAGCTACAAGCTGGATTCAACTCAAGTGTAATTTGAAAAACAAATCCAAATGCATATCAGACAATGTCACGAGACCCAGCATGTACATGATGGCAGCTGAAACATCAAGACAGCAATACAAAGAAATCAAACAAGGTCAGGTCTGGACAGTATCATCTAACCAAAATTCAAAGATGCAAGCATGTACATGTGTGGTCAGTGAAACCCAAAGCTAACAGCAACTACAAAATGCAACAACCAAACACAAATGCACAAAATGCAAACTGCAGATACAAGGGCAACAATACATGAAGCAACATGAAACCAATACAGTGACACAACAACAAAGAAACATTGCAACTGACTCGAAGCAATGCTCAGTGCACAGCACACATATGAACCAAGTTCATATATACAACAACTAAAAAGCTAACAACAATACAAAGAGATCAACAAAGACCAAGGCACAGCTTCAACTGGCCAAACTCATGAAACAGCAGGTAAAATCGAACAAGGTCGAAAGTGCTACCAGAGGCAGTGAACAGTATGGCTAAAGTCCAAATGCCGAAGTCATAGAACTGCAGCCAATACACAAAGATGTCGAAGTCAGGTGAAGACATGAAAAAGTTAAGCCAGAAAATCATCAACTGGGCCAATGCAGACCAGTGAACATCAGTGGCAAGGTCACGTACAAGTTAAAGCCAAAATCATCACAGCATAATCATCAAGCCGTGGAAAACAAGAAATCAAACCAAGTCAGAAATCATCAAAGCCGTATAAATGCACAAGTAAAAAAATCGAACAATTCAGAATTGATACCGTGAGAAGAAAGTATCAATTTATACGAATTTGATTAAGTCAGAAATCATCTCAATCATCCAAACATAATCAAACGGTCGAGCAGATTATCAAACGAACGAAAATCTAGGGATTCAAATCATATATAAACCATAACATCATCGGCAACAAAATTCATTCGAGTTTAAGCAACAAAAGATAAGAATAATCATTCAACTCGAATCAAAGTCGAGTATAGTACAAATCGAAAAAGGAACGAACTTATCGATTAACACAACATTCGAACTCGACATGGTTGAAGCTGCCGCGTATATATAATCAATCAAAGAAAGGAATTGAAGCATCAGCAAACAAATACAAAGACGGCGACTTCATCACGAAACCCTAAATCAGGAAGAGGAACGAACGAACGAAATAAGAGAGACAACCATTATCACAAACAAAGGAACGGGCCGATAAAAAGAGAGAATAATTTTTGGACCGGCCTTTATTTTAATCTTTGGGTTTATAGTTATTAATAAGGCTTTAGTTAAATTAGGGTTTATTTGATTTTAAATTGTTATAAATTTGTATTTTCCTTTTTAAACCATTGTAATTTCTAGTCGTGTGACTAGGGGACAAACTACGTGGCGTAGTTTGAGAATTCGCAACTCAGTAGTTGAGTTGTGACAGGATTTTGAGCGTAGAATTAGGTTAGTCAGTAGCGGGTGTCGCGAGTTTACGTGTGTAAGCGTGTGACTACTTAATTTCTAGTAGAAATCCTAGGGGCAGCACGTAGACCGGGTTTTGCCGAAGCTGGGTAAATTCTGTGTCGTTCTATTTCTGCATTTATTATTCTGCTATTATATGTGCTGCTATATTTCTGATTTATCTGTGTTGAAATAATTTTATAAGCTTCCGCAATTAACTTTTATAATTAATAGCATCACCCTATTTACCCTCCCTCTAAGGTGAAATCAATCCTACAGTTTAACCCCCAATGCAATAATACGAATAGATGTTTCTCATAAGTCAAATTAGGCAAAACTTCAGTTTTTTCCACAACACAGGGATCAAGAATAGAATCGGAATCTCGAAGGCATTTCCATAACTAAGAAACGCGAAACACGTCATGAATAGCAGAAAACTGAGCCGGTAATAAAAGACGATTAGCCATGGAACCAATACGTTCGGTGATGGGAAATGGACCAATATATCGAGGTGCTAATTTTTCCGATCGATTGAAAGGCACAACATCCTTTATAGGTGAAACACGAATACAGAAAATTCTAATTTCCTTCTTCGGTTATCGGCATAGGATTTTTGCCTACTTTGAGCTTCTTTCATCCTACGACGAATAAAGCCAATCTTTCCTGTGGAATCACGAATAAAATCTGGACCTAAAACCAGCCTTTCGCCGACTTCAAGCCAACAAGAAGGAGATCGACATGGACTTCCAAAGAGTGCCTCGAAAGGTGCCATACCAATACTAGATTGGAAGCTATTATTATAGGAAAACTCAACAAGAGAAATATGATCTTTCCAACTTCCACCAAAATCAAGAACATATGCACGAAGAAGATCTTCAAGAGTTTGATTCACGCGCTCGGTTTGTCCCTCGGACTGTGGATGATAAGCGGTGCTAAAATTAAGCTTCGTTTCCAACGCTTTTGAAAGACTCTTCCAAAATCCAATAGTAAAAAAGGGATCACGATCGCTAACAATAGAAGTAGGAATTTCATGTAATCTAACAATTTCTTTAATACAGTGTTTGGCCAAAAGAGGCACGGTCCGATTGGACCGAACAGGAATAAAATGGCCGGATTTGGTAAGTCTATCAACAATCACCCATAGGCTATTATGGCTCGAACGAGAACGAGAAAGACCGTCAATAAAATCCATGGAAATTTGATCCCACTTCCAAATAGGAATATCCAAAGGTTACAATAACCCTTCAGGCCTTTGATGCTCGGCCTTGACAAGTTGGCAAGTCATGCAACACTTAACAAAGTTAGCAATACCGGATTTCATTCCATCCCAATAACAAAGTTGCTTCATATCCACGTACATTTTACTACTACCGGGATGAATGGTAAATTTAGAACGGTGAAAATCTTATAAAATGTCTTTTCGAAGATCATCAACATTTGGCATGATAAGTCTACCAAATTTTCGAATATCGCCACGAGAGTCAATATCAAATTCGTTCAAACCTTCAATATCAATTTTATCCCTACAACTTTGGCTAAGAAGAGCCAATTTGGGAACTAACTTTTGAGCTTCAAGGATGCGGTCTAAAAGAGATGGATGAGCTCAAGGCTACATAAAACATGAGATGAACATAAATCGGATTCACGATCTTGAATCTCACAAGTGGATAAAGTCTCGAGATCATTCCATTCGGATATCATCATAGAAACAACCGCTTGTTGCTTACGACTAAGAGCATCGGCAACACGATTTCCCTTTCTGGGAGTACAAAGAATATCAAGGTCATAAGATGCAAGGAATTCAAGTTAACGTTGTTGATGCAAATTAAGTTCCTTTTGAGAAAACAAATACTTCAAAGATTTGTGATCGGTATAGGGAACAAATTTCTCTCCCAAAAGATAATGACGCCAAACACGAAGGGCGTAAACAATAGCCGCGAGCTCTAAATCATGAGTGGCATATCTAGTCTCGGTAGGCTTCAATTGCCTAGAAGCATAAGTAATAACACGTTCCTTTTGCATAAGAACGACACCCAAACCAACCCGACTAGCATCGGTATAAACAATAAAATCTTGGTTCCCTTCGGGAATCACAAGAATAGGAGCATCGGAAAGGAGTTCTTTCAATTTCTGAAAAGAAGCTTCACATTTGTCACACCAAATGTATTTAACTCCTTTCTTTTTCAAGCTAGTAAGAGGCACAGAAATTTAAGAAAAGCATTTTATGAATAACCCACCAATCCAAGAAAACTATGGATTTCCGTCACACTCTTCGGTCTCTTCCAATCTTGAATCGCTTCAATCTTTGAAGGATCCATGGAAATTCCGGATTCAGAAATAATATGGCCGATAAATTTCACACGAGATTGCCAAAAGTGCATTTAGAAAATTTTGCTTTCAATTGATTACTCCTAAGAATTTCCAACACAATCCGAAGATGCTTTTCATGCTCTTCCTCGGTTTTAGAATAAACAAGAATATCATCTATAAAGATGAGAACAAATCAATCGAGGAAGTCTTTGTAAACTCGATTCATAAGGACAACGAAATAAGCTGGAGCATTCGTTAAACCAAATGACATAACAAGCTATTCATAAGATCCATAACGAGTACGGAACGATGTCAAAGGAATGCCATCCTCTGCAATACGAAGCTGATGAAAACCGGTTGCTAAGTCTAACTGTGAAAAGACTCTAGCACCACTAAGTTGATCGAATAGATCATCAATCTGAGGTAAGGGATATTTATTCTTAATGGTGAGATCATTAAGCTTGCGGTAGTCAACGCAAAGCCTAAGTGTACCATCGGATTTCTTCACAAAAATAGCCGAAGCTACCCAATGAGAGGAACTAGAGCAAATAAATTGCTTCGTCTCCAATTCGGATAATTGCTTACGCATCTCATCATTTTCCTTATTGGACATACGATAAAGAGGATGAGTAATAGATAAAGCTCTAGGAATTAGAATAATTCTGAACTCAATTGCTCGCTTAGGTGGTAATCCTAAAACGGGCTCAAATATGTTGGAAAATTGACGAACAACGTGAATAAGAGAGAGAAATGGCATCTTCTTCATCATCATTATCGTTATCATGAGGATTTATAGAATATAAAGATGCAGCCAAGCTGGAATCTGAATCTTTAAGAACAAGAGAAATCTGCTTAACAGATTGAGGATGTCGAAGATGAATAGTCCGCTCAGGACATAGGATATGGGCTTCATACGGTTAAGCCAATCCCTTCCCAAAATCATTCTGAAGCCTAAGTAACGCATGACATGCAAATCAGTTCGGAAAGAAAAATCACACAAAATAATCTCGACATCTTTACAAAGCAAACTAAGTGTTGCGGATCCACCAACCGGATTCGCGATTTTCAAAGAAGTCATTAAAGCCATAACACTCAAAGAAAAAATATCAACAAGCTCTTTTGATATAAAAGAATGGGATGCACCCGTATCAAAAAGAACTCGAATAGGTTGATCACGAAACATAATAATGCCATCAAGGATAGAATGAGAAATACCTTGACCACGAGAAGTGTTACTAGGGGCTTGCACAACATTAAGCTTTCTCTCCTTCTTACTTTGAAGTTTGGCACATGAAGATAAAAGATGACTCGAACTTTTGCAATAACGACAAAAGAGAGGTTTCGAACATCTATTGGCATAATGGTCTTTAGAACCACAATTGTAGCATTGCCCACAACTAGGGGTAGGAGTCTTTGCTACAAAAACTGCTTGCTTTCCTTTCTTATTCGGATTAGGGCCTTTGAACTTAGTAGGCCTTTTCTTGTTGTTGTTGAAGTCCTGTTTGACACTAACAACTTCAACATCACTCTCTTTATTTGCCTCTTCAAGTCGAAGAGAGACATCAATAAGTTGATCGAAAGCAACTTCTAATTTCAGAAGTAACGGCTTTTTGAGATTTTTATTCAAGCCATAAACAAATCTCTGATTTTTCTTCAATGGGGTATTAATGTACTCAACCCCGGATTTAGAAAGAGATTCAAAAGTTGCGACATACTCTGCCACAGATGATTCACCTTGAACATGGTCAATAAAACGATGGGCCAAAGTCACTTTTTCAACTTCTGACACAAACATTGATTCGAATCTTTCCCGGAATTGCTCCCAAGTAAGATCCGCTTCAATAATTTTAGAAGTCAAAAGCTCATACCAATTTAATGCTCTTTCTTGGAGCATACTAGAAGCCACTTAGACTCGATGAAGACCAATAAGATTCATGCAAGAAAAGATGCGATCGCATGTTCTAAGCCAAGCTTGGACTTCGATAACGCCCTCAGAACCCCTGAATGGCTTTCCACCCAAATTTGTATAATCACTGCACAGGTGTGCAAACTCGGATTTTGGATGAGCAGGCACGGGAATGGGTTCGACAGCTTGAGCATTCTTTACAAGATCAAGAAGCTGTTGGGCAGATATAAATACTCCATCCTGGGGAGTAGCACTAGATTGACCGACGCTGGGACGCACTGGTCTAACCATTTCTCTTCTTTTAGAAAGAAAGAAATAAGAAGAAAAAGTTATTCTCAGAATGAATATTAAACAATAATGATTGGTAAAATAAGGCATCACAAAGAAAATAGGATAGAACGGGTCCAATGACTCGAAATAAATCCTAAGGCACGACTCCTAAGACGGACTTAGGACGATGATCCTCGCTATAATATTTCATATTGTTTCGAAGTTTGGCTTTGATACCAAGCTGTGACGCCCCACCTCTATACTCTCGCTAGCCAAGGACACTACGGAGTAATGCCATCACCTAGCGCGAAGAATAAGGCTGTTGAGAAGCGGTCATCCGTGTAATTGCCTTGTGCGAGCAACGGTATGTCAGATAGTATAACAAGAGGAAATCCGACACACCGATACAAACTCAAATCATCTACACAGTGACTATATATGATCTTCGGAAACAAATATAGAAATAATCATAACATAAATCTGTCACAGATATCCATATCACAAAGGTGAAAACAGATATGAATATAACACTTAGAAGTGTTTATCAGAGTAGTGGTCAAACAAGATCCACAGTATAACAAAAGAATAGATACAAGTGCTAGACAAAAGAATATGTATACATCAAGGATTCTCTATCTCGAATGTATAACAACAAAAACTACCAATATAGTGTAGTTAGTCAAAAGTCAGGTAATACTCCCAGATGAGGAGTCAAGTAGAAGCACCTGTAACATCTCGGTCTGACCCGAGTATTATTTAATAAGAAAATAATAAACAGATCAGTCTAGCTACAAATATCAAATAAAATGAGATGGAATAAGAGATATAACAAAATGTATGATAACAATAATGTCATACTATGAAAAGCATACATTTGACAACAACAAAAATCATACAAAATCTCAAGAAATCTCATAACATAAAAAAAAAGTCATATTCTTTACTGTATTCACCAAACCACAAATATTGACATCATATCAATGCCAATCATAAAAATTGGTGAAACACAAATTCTAGAAATCATCAATTAGAAATCCATAAATCACAAAGGGGGAGGCCTATCATAAACGGGAGCATGTAAACTCACCAGCACGTGTATCACAAATGGGACGCTATCCCACGGTCGCTAACCATAGAGTCGGTGCAACGATGTAGTACAATATCGGTATGCCCGAGAAACTTGAAACTCGAATAATTCGGAACAACGACGTTATACAACGGTACGCCCGAGGGTCCTGATAAGATGGTACAACAACATAGTACAAAGGTACGTCCGATGGAACGAACTCCATAAAAGAACATGGGTCGCTAGCCCACAAAAGAAATGAGACAAAACTCAATAAAACAAGGTACCGTCCCTTACGTGGACAAAGAGACATAGCATATCGCTAGTCTAAATCACAAAAAATGATCATCAATGATCATCAAGAGGTGTCAATTACACTAAGCTATTAAATAGATGAGTTTAACTTCATGTCCCATAACCACTTGCTAAACTTAAGTATTTACGAACAAATTATAAATCTCCACTCGAAAATTGTCACAAGCGTTTCAATCGAACGAGTCTAAGAATTAACCGACAAAGTAAACGCAAGCGTTTCATACCACTTATTTTGCAAAGTCGTTTAATTGGATTTCTCGAACGAATGAGGTAAAGGTTTGTATATACTAATAGATTGGAAAATGGTTTTATAAAGGACTTTGTATTAAAAATAGAGTTGAAATCATCTTTATGAAAGAGTTTGAATATTTGCTACTAGTATAGAAACCTTTGCATTTTAAAGTGGCAAACCATAAAGATGATTGTAAGAACAATCAATCACAAAAATTTCACGTTCAAAGACGTGAATTAAACCCAAAGAAATCGATTCCTAACCTATCAAAATGGATATACCCAAAAATTCCAAAATAGAAGTCATCAAGATCGATAATAAATGATAATAACAAATCGGAAAACCACAAATCGATAAAAATTGGAATTTCAAGCAAAATAGGTTAAATAGGCAAAAACAAGCAGGTTAGTCGACTGATTACAATGGCTAGTCGACTGATTGCAGGAAACAGGGACTTCCAGCCTCTGCAGACAGCCTAGGAACATTAATTTGCTACAGCCAGTCGACTGACTGCAAAGGTCAGTCGACTGACTAGCACTGGGGCTGTTTTTCAGTCTATCAAATGACGAGCAACTCCTCCAAAATTGCAACCGGAAGAGCAATGGGCGATAGGGGTTTATGCCAATAGATGACCCAGCCCTATAGGCTCTTCGATACACCACTAAAAGCATGATCAAACATCAAAGCTATGATTTTTAAAATTTTAACTTCGAACACCAAAATTTGGAATACTCATAAAACCAACTCAATCCAAGGCATATGGACATGGAATAGAAGTTAGGAATTCATACCTAACAACAAATGAAGGTTATAGACATAGATGTGAGATAAAAATCTCACATTTTGCACAAAAGCAAGGAAGAAGAAGCTATAGAGCAAGGTAAAAACAATCACTCCTCAATTCCAACCCTAGAAGCTTGAATCTAAGCTTAAAAGAAAAACATTTCCTAAGTTAGACTTTAGGAATTTCTGAAATTGAAGGTAGAATGAGTTGGAGAAGAAGAAGAGGATGCTTACCAATAGCTTCACTTTGAATTTGGAGTTAGAACTTGGATTTGCAATGGAACTAGGGCTTAGGAATTCTAATTCTCTTTCTCTTCCTCCATTTTTATGAAAGCTTGAAGGTATTAGGAAATGAAAGTGAATGAAGAGAAGTGGGGGTGGAGCTAGAGTTAATAGTTTAAGCTAACCCAAACCCAACGTCCAAAGTGCATAGGTCAAATTTTAGCTAGCTTCAAACATATCAAAGTTTATACTCAAAAAGGTCACAAACGGCGTTTTGAACTCAATGGAAGTGGTCCCGAGTCCTAATTTGACTGTATACAAAAGGTAGCATTTCGTACTATAATCCGACTAACGATGCTGTATTTAAATAAAATATTTAAATACACAATCGTAAAATATGTGGTTGTTACAATGATCATGTTCCTATTGCAAGATTTTTGTTCAAGCTCATCGCAGATTAAATTTATAGAAATTATATAGGTCAAAACAAACTTTAATTTGCATTGGGAGCTTTCTTAGTTAAGTTAATAATGGTTGAGCTTATCACTAAAATGATTCCAACATGTTAGTTCAGTAATCAAAAGATTATGGAGATTGTACTATTGGAGGCATGCTATGATTATTTCTTTTTATGTTGATTTGAATTCAATCTTCCAAAATTATGTTTAATTATCTTCTTAAGTTCATACAATATCAGTAACATTTGTTACTGAAAGTGTAGATATTTTATGGCTATGGGAACTTGGTTGATGCAATCCATTGATTTTTTTTAATTATTAAGCTTCAACATTTTTAGTGTGACATACTTCTTTTGAATTATACACATGGCATAACATTTTTCATAAAATTTAAAGTAACGATACATGCATGTTTTAGATTTCAATTACATATCTTACCAAACACATTTTTTTATTGTTATTCTTTGATTGTTATTTTCTCTCTATGCTTTAGTGCCTTAAACACCTAAACATCATTGGAGGCTATTTTTAATACATATTTTTGGTCTATAAATGTTTGAATCTGCACAACCAGACGGTCGGTTTTCCACCGTTGTATAGTTGTAGCTGTCATAATGTTCCTGTTATGTGCAAACAATACTCCTTACAACCTTAATGGTCGCCCTGCATCGTTCGAGCACCGCTACAGCACACGTTGTCACATTATCGGATGTCAGTGGTGTAGGGCAGTCGTCACACCGCCCTACTTGTGAAGGTACGTAAGAGATACAAGGGTCAACACAAATAACTTCGGATCAGGCAATAATCAGCTGGTATTGATGGCACGTCTACCCAAAATAATATATAAAGTCGATATATGTATACATAGTGTATAAGTATAATATTTTTTACCTATCCCTATAAGAATGAATATGTAATCAATTTATTACATTGCGCTCATACCACTCTCCTACACATATAAGCACTAAAACATAAACTCAATATATTTAACTAATCAATATGGTAAATGAGTTTCCACTCAACATCAAAAAGATACAGGGTGTCAAGGTATAAGACTTAAAAAATAACACACACTAGATAAGACATCAATAACATCCAAAAACCCACTCATCCTCACATCCCCTGTATAGCACATGGATATTTGGTAATATTCGCATGTGACCTTGTAACGAAGTCAACGACTTACCAATGTTTACAGAAGCTCGTCGCAATGTTTCTAAATGAAGATAATGTCGACGACCCCATCAATAATGCTCTCATGGTGAGGTGGCGCCACCACCTGATAGATTTAAGAATGTTTCCTAAGGGAAATTATGTAATTTTTTACGTAACTTATCTCTTATTAGAGAATCTTGTTCGAAATGAAGTAGGATTTCGGTTTTATTTTCTTTTATATGTGTTGTTATATAGAGATATAATTTATGCATTGAATACATTAGATGTATGTATATCTATAAAAGTCCTTAGGATAAGTATTTTATCAATTATAGTTATGAATGTGTTTGTAAATGTGAGTATTGAATCAATACACACACGCACATGCACAAGTGTGCGCGCACACACACACATACATACTTACAGTCACACTTACTCCTTGAATGTTCTAGTCAATATGTATTGAAAAAATGATGTCAATACGTCTATTAATATTAGTCTACGTAATATTCTATGTACGATGGATGATGAATTGCTCATAATCATTGGGGGCACCAGAAGATTACGTACTTATGGTTGTGTGAAACAATCACAAAAAGACCTAACGAGAGTATCCATTTGGTTAATATAGCAAAGTCAAAATAGAAGATCTTATGGTAACGATGTACAGTAGTCTTTAAACTTGAGGTACTATCGATCTTAAATAGCCAGGCTATACGTTGATTACAGTTAAATATCTAGCAAAGTAACCCTGTTATGACCATAGTTGGATATATGTTGAACTAACTGAAGTGAAACACCACCCATGAGAGGATTCCTCTACTTCATTATAGAAGGTTAGTATTAGAGTAATTAGTATTCAACTTAAAGTCAGTATCTTTAGCCAGAGTAAATAAAATAATCTGTAAATATTATTATAATGAACAAGGACATTATCATAATCTAGGTAATTAAATATGGATATTAATAGAGTTTTCGATCATAGATCAAACTTTGGATCTAAATGATATAGTGACGATAAAAAGAATAAATATACAATATATCGTTACTATGTAAGCTTAAAATAGATTACAATGGTATTTCTCCTAAATTATCTATAAGTGTTGAACTTGCATCGGATACTATGCTTCAACAAAGTCCATGCATGCTTATATATTTGAATTGTTCAAAAACTAACTAAAGATCGAATTCACACTAGAGAATCAGCATAACCGAGTGTTTAGTTATTTTCAAATTCGAAAAATGTAAAATTAATTTATAAATATTATAAATTAATAACAAAATTATAAATTCGACAATTCGGTTTTTGCTTCAGAAAATTGAAAATGGTGATTCCAAATATGGATTGTCCTAAATCATTAGTTAAATCGCATCCTTCTTTTTGGCATATTCTAGTTCGACCTCTTCGCTTCATAGCTCCGATTTCGTTTTGTTCTCTTCCAGTCATTTAGAGCTTTGTGGTTTCCCGAGTAATCGCTTCTCTATTCGTGTTCAACTTTTTCTACGCCTACCAATTTTTCGACCGTCGAGCCTGCAATCATAGTGGCTTTGGATAGCTTTGATTTCCCCCCTTTGTCTGTTGTTGCATCTATGGCTGCTGCTCCCAATCTAGATTTGGGGTCCAAGCATGCCGTTTCATGCGAATTTCCGAGGTCTGGCATGCATTTGGCTGCTGATGGAGATACTGGTTTGGTTATGGCTGGCTCTCAAGCGAATGTGTGCGATATAATGGTGAATGGTTCCTAGGCTCAAGCAATTTCAAGGCTGCATTCCCCCTCCTCTGCTTCTCAGCACTTAAAGGCAATCCCTCACCCTGCTTCATTTGTTGAAAGCAATCCTTGTTTTGATAGTGCCGTCGAGATTCATAAACCAATTAGCGGTTGGTCTTTTTTGTTTAAGAAGAGCCTTGGAAATGTAGGCTCCTTTGCTTTCTAACAATACACTGTTGAATTTGGTAATAAGCATGTCTCGTCCCCGAAAGAAATTATTGACGTCGGTATTGCATTCCGAAAAGGCTATTTAGTCGATTTCTTTTTGGATGAGGCTCCTTATTATTCTATTGTGAAAAAACATATCATTGGTTTGTGGCGATTACGTGGGTCGGCAAATGTCAGATGTGATAGCTTGATATATTTATTTACATTTTCTTGCCCTTAAAAGAGATCTCACATTTTGGAATCGAATCCAATTATTATTGAAGGAAGCATTTATCATTACCTAATGGAACCCATCTATAGGCCTTGCCCGTAAAGAAGTTCTATTTATTCCCATCCGGGCTCATATCTCAATCCCTATAATTTTTCAATCTTTAGAGGATGTTAACTAGATTACCTGCCATATCAATCAACTAATTTGTTTTGATATTTCCACTGAGCGTAGATGGCTCCTCTATTTCGCTAAAGCCATGTTCGAGATACTCATTCTAACCAGTTACCTACTCGTATTCCCATCTCCCTCGCTGAGGATAAGGTAGACAACATCGATGATCGTACTAGTGGAATTCGTCTATTTGCAAATTTTATCAATCTTTTGGCCTTGTTGTAACGGCGCGATTCTTCGACTCCCGAAAGTCGACATTAATACGTCCACTGTATCAACCGCCGAGCAATCGAAGGCTGGAAAACCGAATTGTTAGGGTTAAAGAAGAAGAGGTAGAAGAAGAAAGAAAGAAGAAGAAAACAGAAACAATAACAAAATCTCACATTTTGCAGCGGAACAACATATAATATATCAATGAATAATCTTTAAAACAAAGAACTATATCAGTTATTACATTACATTATCAGAGTTTACAACAACAAACAGTGGAAAAGAAATACTATATACTAGTTGATACGCCATGCCATCCAGCTTGCCTCCAGATCTCCACAGCAACTTCTGAATTCCAGAATGGCCTGATAACCTGACTCTAGGCTGCTCGTGTGGAAATTGGTGGGCACCCAGAGTTTAGGAAGGAAACAATAAAATCCAGGTCAGTCATGGGACTGGTGTGAGAACTTAAAACAGTTTATCTATAAAAAAACAAACAAAGAAATATTTTTCAAATAGATCCGCAATGCTTTTAGAAAATGTAACTACCATAAGGCCTCCGCCACACACACAATGTAAACGCAGAATTGGAGGAGATTTCTCCTTATGATAGTCAAAGATGCTTACAACGCAGAATCATTTGATTATTATTATTATTAGTGCAAAGTGCAGGAAAAACATTTCGAAAGTACAATATTAATCTTAGCCAACATATGTACCATTGTAGTATGCCTACTATAGCTACCATATTAGATGGCAGGTTCTACAACTAAAACCGTACAAGACTCGTATTGTTTTTTTGGATTTCCAACAAATGGTCAGGCCAAGGAACTTTCCATTGCCACATAGGTACGCCTCTGGAAAGACGCCCTGAGAACCTAACCGGATCTCTGCCAACAAAAGGCCAGATTACCTCTAGCTAGGTAACTACTGACACGAGTATGCCATCCCCCGGTCGTAACCGACCTAAATCCCGGGATTTACCAACAACCACAAAGAAATAAATTTGCAGCAACCACATAGGTTAAGTATCAGGGCTCCATACCATAATAACACCTCTATCCAGAAAGAAATGAACATACCCCATGGGGGCGCGATCCCCAAATAACCTTGCTGCATTCTTCCTGTTTTGACCATTTTCGGGGTGTGAGGTCCGACGAAGTCTCATCCACAAAGCCACGCTTTGATCAACAAACGACAGCAGCACTACATTACCAAGTTGGGAATATATCACTAGTAACCATCAACTACATAACCTCTAAGCTCGTACGTCTCAGAGAAGGGTGTTAAGCTAAAAGAATAAATTCTCCGCCACCAACAGAAATGTATTTGATAGAAACCAGCTTTACATCTCAAACTGTAACGTCAGACACACATCCATACAAGTCCGTTCTGGGTTCGAACAGAACCGAAGGCACTTCCAAAGAAGCCCTTGCAAATCCGGATATTCACTAATCACGTCCGGAATTCCCATCACAAAGGGTGATAAAATCTCTATATCGGAGATCAGCCGATGCAGAGTCATTCGACGGTAATCCTTCCGTTTTCGAAAATATCCGGTCTTCAACACCGGTCTTCAAATGCTATCCATTACGATGTATCACTATCCGGAATGGGATTTATGACCCAAAGGTCCTCTCCCGGCTAAATCGAATAACGAGCGCTTATTTTTTTTTAAATATGTGTAGCATTCAAATTTAAGCAATCACAACAAATACCCATCTAAAGGTAAATATTGATAGTCGGTTATTTAACTATCAATAGATATGCACAACATCACCAGATTCCAAATAATTTCCCAAATTATTTATTTTCCAAAAATATCTTTACAAGATATATAAATTTCCACACTTCAACCATTTGAAAACAAATTTCAAATCACTTTTCACCTTTCCAACTTTTGAAAACAAAATTTCAAATCATTTTCCTTACGCGGAAACACTTCCAAATATTTATTCATTTTCATTTCAAAATGGTTCATTTAAACCAATTAAATAAATCCTTACCGATTTACTTCAAATTTACGTTCCAAATCCGTAATTTATTTCCACACTACAAAAATAAATCAATGTTTATTTTTAAAACAATTTTCCCTTTCCTTTATAGATTCCATGGTGAATTCTCATTTCCAAAATATCTATTAATATACGATTCTCAAATCGATTTCAAATATTCACTTTCAATTTATCTTTAAAAGATATAATCTCAAAACATTTCACTTCATATTGGAAAAACATTTCCATACTTATTTAATAATAAGTAATTCACAAATCTATTTATTTTCAACATTTGGAAAATATTCATTATACTTAAATCACAATTAAGTAAGGAAAATATTCCCTTAAACACATACATTTGATTGAGTCAAAACGAATGCTGCATAAAACATCGTTACGACAATCCAAAATCACTAGTATATGGGTTCGAAATTAAGATAGATATATAATCCCAATACTATATAAAACATTTCTTTTCGAAAATCATTTACTATAACAATAGTGTTATAGTCCACCATTTCCTTATTTCTTGAAAACGTCTATTTCAACAATGAATGTTGAAATCTATGGTTTCGATACTTAATACATTTTAAAACAACTTCAAAATCATTTTAATTCTATTTAAAAGACCACTTCCTAAAACATTTCTTTAATATATTATTCACTGTCCAAAATCGTGAATATAAATCATTTACCAAATTCAACACTTCTACATATTTAAATAAAGGATTATCCACTGTCCAAAATCGTGGATATATCTCCTTTAATAAGCTTTCATATTTACTTATCAAATTCAATTGATTTCGGATTTATAAAACAACGTTTATAAATTCACATTCATATATATTTTATAAAAACTTCAACTTATAAAACCCCTTAATTAACAAATTATATTTATATCTCATTTAAATGTCAAAATCCAATTTATAAGTTAATTACTTATAAATCTTTTATTTTACACAATCTATTCATTTTATAACTTCACAATTTATAAATCTATAAATTTCATTCACTTATGAAATCCATTTATGCTTCATTTTAACACTTATAAAAAAATCGTTTTATAATTCCAATATTTTTAATTTATAAATATCAATTTTATAAATCTTTTATATAAACCGTTTATAATAATTCAAAAATTCCAATTTAAACCATTTTACAAATTAAATCAACTACTTATTTCAAAAATCACATTCCGGTTAATATTTCACAAAAATCATAATTTTTATAACATAAAAATTAAAACGTTTATTTATTTAAAATGAATTAATTCCCAAATTCAATAAATTGTATATTTTCAAAAATCACTTGAAAAATCCATTTAAATTCGAAATCGTTACTTTAACATTTTTAAAACTCTAAAAATAGACCCAATGCTGCAACAGCACCAATACATCAACCACGACATCCAAAACATCATATATCGATATGATAACAGAATATATCGCAAATATCTGTAAATAAATCAATACTGTTGAGGAATGCAGTTGGATCCCTCCAACCCGTTTCCCTGCATCCACAGATGTTAGCACAATACCAATCACGTTTCAAGACGGAATATCGCGGTACATGGGTTTATATAAAAATATTATCCGCTATTATGCGGCGCAATAGGGTCTCATCCGCTATATAATGCGGAAAATCAATTCCAAGTACATATATAATACTAATTCCACATCGAGGTGAAATATCGTGGTATATGTGTTTAATAAATAACATCCGCTTAATATATGGCGTATAGGGTCTATTTCAATACTACAGATAGCAGTTTACCATTCAAGCATACAATCAAGCAATTTTAAATCTAACTATTTAAAATTTAAATCGAAACACAATTCGATTGAGTGAGAAGTTCTCACCTTATTTTCAATAACGGTTTCAACGTTTTATTTCGAATAAAATTAAACACGCGTTTAATTTTACCCAAAATTTTTACTAGCTCAAATTAACTCCAATCCAGCTCCACCGCGTAGTGCTCGTCAATACGAAGCCAACGCAATTCGTTTCGTCAAATTCCGACCTCGTATGAACAAGTTATGATGTTTTAAAGTTTACACGAATTAATATATAAATTAATTTACTTTTTATTTATATTTTTAAACCTTAAATTGATCTCGGCCATTGATTTTCTGGTAGCAACATATAGCTGCTCGTGCCCTCCTTCTTCCCAAACGTGAAACCCCTAGGCAATCACGTATTCGAACCCATAGAAGCCGCCGTTTTCAACAAATTATCGAGCAACCATCACGCGTCTAGAAGTTGATCGGGGACCTCCAGTAGAACGCCCATCACCAACTCCATATCCGCCTTGAGTATGGTCAAACTCGGCTGCCCATGTTTCTCGAAAATTGTGCACGAAGCTCGGCTTTTCAAACCCCTTTTGCCATTGATCTGTCGCGTCATTTCCGATTATCACCGTTGATCGGAGAGATCTCGTCGCCCTCTACGTTTTTGCTTTAGGAAGTTTTACGAATAGATATGTGGATTGGAAGGAATCGAGGGAAGAATTTTGGCAAATTTTCGGCCATCGTTTTCGTATGTGGCGGCTGACCTAATTAGGGTTTTTGAGTGCAAATAATGAGTGTTGAGGTCCTTTTATAGAAAATTTTCAAATACTATTCACCCGAAATATTTCCGAACTCCAAACGAAGCGTGCCGCCTGGCGTTTATAATGTTTTACCCCCATTCCGAATGCAATGAAATATGTATCGGAAGCCAATTCGATCATATTTGAAAGATAGGTTTTCTAATCGACTATTTTAAATTTAAAATTCACTTAAACCGATTTCAGTGCGTTTTAGCTTGTCCCGTACAAATCGTAAATCCGATTGATATGAAATTTAAAACCATACAATAATATAACATTATGGATCCGATGAAACTAGTTTCGTCGAAATCCAAGATTGTTTGAAAAATGGCTGTTTTTACTCGTCAATTTAAATATTAAAATATTTACAAATTAACTTTTAATTAAATTTTAAAAGTTCTATAACATCATTCTAACTCTAATATGATTTAATACAACTTTACAAATCAATTTTAATCACATTAAACACACTTTCCAATTATTTCTGTAATTTCAAATATTAAATTATCGATTTAATTATCCAATTAAATCTAGATATTCGAAATAAAATTTATTCAACTTACAAAATTTTACTTGTTAATATTTAAAATCAATTAAATATACGAATTTCAAATGACAGAAATTTTGGGTCATTACACTTGTTATCTCTTCCTACCAACATTCTGACACAGATCCAGCTACTTTCCCCTAAAGAATTCTCTCTCAAAATCTCCATCTAGGCGCTGACAGATCAAAGCTCCCCTCATCGCCCGATCCAACCCTCCTGATTCGTCATGTTTAGCTCCATCTTCCTCTGACCCTCCTGTTTCACTTTACTCCGACCCTCTGTTTGTCCCTTAAGTGTCCCAACCGCTCTCTTCGGTCGTTAACCCCGGGGTGTCGCCCTCTCTTTCGTCGGACCCGATCTCTCATCCTTTAAGCCATCCTTCCATATGCCGCCTTTCTTTCCTACCACTTGCTTAAAATTGAAATTATTCACTGCTCTCCAATCTGACCCCTTATTGCTGAGCGCATTGCTCAGGAGAACTCCAATAAACTGGTTGTAGGTACGCAGCTGATCTGCTGCAACATAGCTGGAACATGATCTCACAGGGAAAGTGTGGTTTGTGCAACCATAGGAGATGGAAGATATTCCCAAAATGGATCTCCAATGATGATAGAGATGAATGGAAGATCTACTGTAGACTTATTGATGAGTTAGTCCTCTGCAATGATGCGGAGTACGACATGAAAACATGGAAATTTTGGCTTCTTCGGATTGGGATTGAAATTTGTTCTCTCTCCATATTGCCCTAAGCATATTAGCTGGTTCCGTAGATGTGTTGTGATCTAGTTGGATTTCTTCCTAGTTATTTCCTATGTTTTGATACTTATTACTGATTTATTTGTATTGGCTTCATTATTAGTGTTGTTGGGCCTAGCTATTTCATTCTATGTCCAATTGTCATCATTTTGCTACTGGCCAGACATGTTGGCAGTATTATCCTATGATGTGGGCCTTGTGCCCAGGACTCCTGTACCTTAGGGGTTATAAGCGGACAGACACAAGTTAATCCCCCTCTTAAAGTTGGTTGATCCTTCATCCCTTTCAGGGGATCCTATGTATTGAAGAGTTTCTTGTGTGTGTATGTGTGCGTGTGTAATGCGGCAATATCTTTGGATCGTACATCCTTTTTATCAAAAAGTAATAATAAAATTAAATACAAAAGTTCTATTAAATTTTAGTGGCAATTTAACTATTTATTTAAAGCATGAAAAATTATTGACAACCACATATAAAAAGTTTGAGTTAATCAACAAACAACTTTGGATAAATGAATTAAATAAATGATTTAATTGTTAAATCATTGATCGACCAAAAAATATGGCAACCAAATTGCCATATTCATGGTCGATCATACAACGAGGAAAATAGGGGCAAGAAATTTGACCAATGGTGATTAATTGTTGATTAAGGAGAAAGAATGTGTGACGACCGCCCATGACTCCCGCACCAAAACAAGGAAATAACGCGCTGAAAGGCGTGCCAGGCAGCCATGGGTGACCGTCAAGGGTAGAATAAACATCGCATAACTCACAGCGCATGGATAAAATACAATAGAGAAATATATGTATAGTGAAGCTTCGTAACAGAATATAATCAAATAAGCATCTTAGAAGTTTGATACAATCATCAGAACAGTCAATACATCAAAACCTCACTACAAAGCACTCAAAGTATATACAGCGGAACACCCAGTACATAATATGAAATAATATGCAAAAGCCTCCTGCTCGTCTTCGTCATCATCAACGTAGATCTCCAAGAACAGCACCTGTCACCTGCTACCTAGTCTGCCCATCCCAACATGGATGAACAGCCCAAGGTAATAAGAGGAGACATAAAACCTTGAGTCAGACAAAGTCTTAGTGAGCAGTAAATCAACTATCAAACATACCAAAAGAGCATAAGGGATAAAAGGAATAGGAACCAAACCATCCCACTCCGCCTCTTTCTACAGTGATAGCCCCCAGACACACTCTAAGGAGAAGCAAGCATAACATGGCAGACAATTAAAGTAAAACAATAATCATTCGAGTCAAGGTCGGTGTTTTCCAAATACAAACCCCCAAGGCCTAAACCAAGATCAGATAAGCACCCGGAAAACACCGCTCTTGAGACCGAATGATGATACAACCAAACGTCCAAACATCCATGACCCTGGTTATCACTGTTATCATTGCCTTGATTTCACCGTTAGTTGAATGACCACCTGTCAATGGCTAATGGTAACCCCGGTTCTAGACATAACTCCGCACGTCGTCGCAGTCCGTGCCTAGGAATTTTCGCAATTACCCAGAGTACTAGCACGTCGTCGCAGCCCGTGCTTGGAACGTCGTCGCAGCCCGTTCCAACGTACTCTTGCTTTGAGCATGCTAGAACCTTCAACAACGATGAGGTCTCAGCCTCCTAGTCATCCTCCTCGACGACTATTTCCATATTAGCTCAAGCGCCTCTCAAGCTAACCATTATCAACCAACTCGCATCGCATCATCGAGTTATCAACATGCTTGGGATGATCCCGTCTGGATTAAACCAAGGCTATCTCACATCATGCTTCGCTTTATCGCATCATAGCAAAGTCTCATATCAACATCATGGCTTGCCTCATCGCATCATGGCAAAGTCCCATCTCAACATCATCTAATCCATACATATGAGCTTCAACATCCGCTTCATATGCCACAAGCAGCTTTCCTTATTCAAGAGCCTTTCCACTTAGCTTTTGAATCATCATCAACCAACTTGATCAAATCAAGCTATATATCAACTAATCAATCAAATCAAACATTAATCCAAGCAATCAATCATTCAAACAAAATCTAAATAAACAATTACAATGATAATGGCAATTTCGTAAATAAATGAGCATAGATCCAACATACATGAATCATGGGTTTTTAGCATAGATCTAACAAATATAAATCATAGGTTTTTATCTCTTCAACTTGATAAATGAACTTGTATAAGTAAACATCTTCATGAGTAGTGGATCTACACTTGGATCTAAGGGAAAAAAAATGCATAAAATCACTATCTACAACACTCCAACAAACCACCAAACCAATATACTCCTTTGGGTCCGCGTGAGAGATAACCACCACTCACCAAATCACCCAAACACTTCAAAAACTATCAACTTCAGATCTGGACAGCGAAGATTCAAGCTTGATTCGTCGAAGTCCCGCTTAAAACGATGAAATCTAGCTTCGTTGGATGAAGATCTTCAACTTTGGCTCTTGGATCTTCAATCTCGATCTTCGATCTTGGATGGATGTTAGAACTAGATTGGAATGGAGAAAAGGAGATGAAGAAATGTTGTAGTCGAGCTCTCAAAATGGCAGCACTTCGTCGCTTCGAAATCCGGTGCCAAAAAGTGAGCCAAACCCCTCTATTTATAGGCTGGAAAACTCCTGAGTCGGCCCCTTATAAGTCAGTCACGACTTATCCCATGAGTCGTCCACGACTTATCCCATGAGTCGTCCACGACTCATCTAACTCTGCGACCTATCATCACAAAAGCCTCCGAGTCAACTGCCTAACGACTTAGCCTATGCTACGACCTAACCCCATTACGACCTAGGACCACAGAAAGCACGCGACTTAAAAAAAAACACTGCCATGTCCCTCAACTCGAACCACCGACCTAACACAACACAGATCAACATGCCGCGACTTAACTAGGTCGTTTACGACCTAACAACCTATGCCTCAACGACTCACGACTCATCAGGTACCCGACCTAACACTCAAGCCTTCGTACGACTTAACCCAGACACGACCCAAGACACACACGACACAAGCCCAAGCCTTATCTCGCCTACGACTCATCACCGAGCCGACCCAACTGCATAAGACTCATGCATGCCGCTCTAAGACCTAAGTCGGCTAAGCCTATGAGTCGTTAACGACTTAAAACACGACTTAAAACCCCAGCTAAGCCGCTCACCAATAGCTCGTACACGACCTAATCAACGCACGAGTTATCCCCTAATCCCTTTAATCCTTAACTCGGCCACAACTATAAGTCGCTCACACGAGCTAACCTCCACACGACTTAGGCTAAGGACGACTTAAATAACTCTAACGGCTTAGAAATCCTCCGATTTATCGACACGTAAAATACGGGTCGTTACATTCTCTCCCCCTTAGGAATTTCGCCCCCGAAATTCCAAGCAAATAAGAGCAATCAAAATTATTCTGCATGCCTACCATCCGTAGCAATCAACAAACCATGCATCCAATTACTATCCTAGCATGCAAAATACTAACATTAGAACAAGTTACAAATTCATGAGATGTCACGACACCTTAGGGCCATACCTCGAAGAGTTCAGGATGAGCTGCCTTCATCCTCTCTTCCTCTTCCCACGTACAGTCGTTAACATCATCACTCCATTGTATCTTGAGCAACGTAATCGTCTTCCTCCTAAGCTGTTTCGTGTCGGTTTCAACAACACAAAGCGGCTTACGAGGTCTTGTAACAACTGGATCAACCTCTAAATCTTCACAGCTATCAGCAGAAACTATCGTATTCGAGTTGTGCACATACTTCCGTAGATAAGATACATGAAAAACATTGTGCACACCCGCCATCTTTTCCGGTAACTCCAATCTATAAGCAAGCTTTCCAATTCGCTCGATGATCGGGAATGGTCCAACAAATCTTGGAGTCAATTTCCCTTTCTTCCCGAATCTAATAACATTCTTCAGAGGAGAAATCTTCACAAAAACCATATCTCCTACGTCGAATTCCAAATCCTTACGATGCTGATCAGCATAACTTTTCTGACGATCTTGGGCTACCTTCATTCGTCGTCGAATGATCTCTACACAATCCGTAGTCTGTCGAATCATTTCTGGCCCAAGCATCAGCTTTTCTCCGGTTTCCAACCAACATGTCGAAGAGTTACACGGCCTTCCATACAATGCTTCATACGGTGCCATACCAATACTTGACTGGTAACTGTTATTATACGCAAATTCCACCAAATGAAGGTGATCTTCCCATGATCCTCCGAAATCTAAAACACATGCCCTCAGGAGATCTTCCAAAACTCGGTTGACTCTCTCAGTCTGACCATCTGTTTGGGGGTGATAAGCTGTACTCAAACACAACTCGGTTCCCAAAACTTCTTGGAAGCTCTTCCAAAATCCACTAGTGAACAATGGGTCTCGGTCGCTCACTATATTCTTCGGAATACCATGGAATCGAACTATCCACTTAACATAAAGCTCAGCCAACTTCGATGCGGTCCTAGTTGATCGAACAGGAATGAATCTTGCACTCTTGGTCAAACGATCCACGATGACCCAAATACCTTCATTTCCCGCCCTGGTTCTAGGTAGGCCATCGATAAAATCCATCGATATCTGCTCCCACTTCCATGTAGGAACCTCTAATGGCTGAAGCAATCCACTTGGCTTCATCTGTTCGGCTTTTACCAACTGGCAGTTCCTACATTTGGAAATAAAATTTCCAACATCCTTCTTCATACCTTCCCAGTAGTAGGTTCTCTTCATATCCCGATACATCTTATTTCCACCTGGATGAATTGTCAGCTTCGAGTGATGACTTTCCCTAAGAACTTCATCTCTCAATCCATCTATATCGGGAACAACTAGCCGTCCTTGTTTCCGAAGCCAACCCTCTCGATCGACTTCGAATCTCTTATCCTTCTCTGGGTCCAATCCAGATTCCAAATCACGGATAATCTTGACAAGCTTATCGTCTCGCTTTTGACTCTCGCCAATCCTTTCCACAAGAGTAGGCCTTATTGATAAGTTTGCCAACATCTCAGGTTCCAATTCACATCTGGGCCTAAAATCAAATCCAGCCAAATACTCGAGACTCTTCCATTCCGAAAACATGGCTCCCAATCCGACATGTCTTCGACTTAACGCATCAGCCACTGTGTTACCTTTTCCCGGAGTATAGGCTATACCAAAATCATACGATGCCAAGAACTCTAGCCACCGTTGCTGTCGAAGATTCAAATCCTTTTGAGAGAACAGATACTTCAACGACTTATGATCTGTAAACAACTCGAATCTAACTCCCAATAGATAATGTCTCCACATCTTCAAAGCAAAAACAATTGCCGCTAACTCCAAATCATGAGTCGGGTAATTCCTTTCATGCGGCTTCAGTTGTCGACTTGCATATGCAACAACTTTATTCTTCTGCATTAGTACTGCTCCAAGTCCAGTACCACATGCATCGGTGTAAACCACCATCTCATCATTCCCACTTGGAATAGTCAAGATAGGAGTACTCGTCAATCGCTCTTTCAGGATTACGAAAGCTTGCTCACACTTATCATCCCATCTGAACACTTGGTTCTTTTTCGTCAATCCTGTTAACGGTGCAGCTATCTTGGAAAAGTCTTTGATAAACCGTCGATAATATCCAGCTAATCCAAGAAAACTTCTCACATCAAATGCATTCTTAGGTCTACCCCAATCCTGGATCGCGGCCACCTTAGCGGGATCAACCGCTATTCCATTTCCAGAGATAACATGGCCTAAGAATCTCACTTCACTCTTCCAGAAGTGACACTTCGAAAACTTAGCCTTCAGCTGATGTTTCCGTAAGATTTCCAAAACAATACGCAAGTGCGTCTTGTGCTCTTCCTTAGTTCTGGAATAAATCAGAATATCATCCATGAACACAAGCACGAACTTATTCAACTGATCTCTGAATACTCTATTCATAAGATCCACAAAATATGCTGGTGCGTTAGTCAATCCAAACGGCATTACCAGCCACTCATAAAAACCGGATGGTGTCCTAAAAGCAGTCTTCGGCACACTATCCTTTGCCACTCTCAACTGGTGAAATCCCGTTGCCAAATCCATCTGAGAAAACACCTTTGCTTCGTGAAGCTGATCAAACAAGTCATCTATTCTCGGCAATGGATACTTGTTCTTCTTAGTCACTTTATTCAGCTCACGATAATCGACACACAACCTCAACGATCCATCCGCTTTGGTTGCGAACACAACTGGTGCACCCCATTCGGACACACTACGCCGAATGAATCCTTTCTGCAAAAGGTCATCAACTTGCACCTTCAACTCTTGCTGCTCCCTAGGCGCCATCCTCCTGAGAGGCATCACAACAGGTCTGGCTCCCTCAACTAGATCGATACGAAACTCGATCTCCCTATGCGGCGGTAATCCTTTGACTTCGTCAAAGACATCCTCAAATCCATTCACAATAGGCACCGATGACAGTCCATCCCGTGGAACAACCAGCGAATACATGAAGCTCATGAAGACGCCTTCCTCATGCTTACATCGTATCACAACCTTTCGCCCTTCCACATTCCCGACTGTCACCTCCAGCCTCTCACAATCAATCCTTGCCGCATACTTCCTAAGCCAGTCCATACCCAAAATAATTCCGAACCCCGCAAAGTTCAGAACAAAACAATCACAAACAAAAAAGCAATCATGACTCGACACAACTATACCACGGCATATCATACACAAACATGACGAACCCCCAACTGGATTAGTTACAACCAATGGCCTATCAACAATATCCGGTTCCAAACCTAACCGGCCTACAAGATCATCACAAATAAAAGAATGCGACGCTCCAGTATCAAACAACACTCTAACTGGAACACCACAAATGGAAAGAGTACCTTGAACCACCACACTCTTCCCTTTCTCTTCAGCAGTAAGAGCTTTTGAAAACGACGGCACAGCTCCCAAAGCATAAGCTTGCACAATCTGCATGTCCTTCCTTGGTTCTGGACAGTCTTTCCTGAAATGCCCTGGCTTGTCACAGTTGTGGCATTTCGTCGGCGCCTTTGGATTCCTAAAATCCTTGGAGAGATGGCCCTTCTGCTGGCAATTATAGCAAGTCATTTCGCCCCTCGGCTTCTTCTGGCCATCCTTACCCTTCTGTTGCTGTTGCTTCCTCTTCTTGTTTCCACCCTTCTGTGGCTTAAACCCTTCCTTGGTTACAACAACAACAGAACTCTCCCTAGGAAACAAACTCTCATGCCTGAGAGCTTTCTCCACAAGCTTCTCAAACGGATCGTCCAGATGATCCACCAACTGTCTTCCAAGATAAGCATCCAAACCGGTCACAAACTTCTCATTCTTCTGATAGGGAGAATCAATATACGATCTGGCATACTTGGACAAAGCTTCAAACTCAGAAACATACTCAAGAACGGGTCTTCCACCTTGCTTGAGCTCCACAAACTTTTTAAACAAGACAGATTTCTGAGCCGTAGAGATGAACTTAGCTTCAAATCTAGCTTGGAATTGCTCCCAAGTAACCTCCTCCTCCGGAGTATCAATGGTGATAGAATTCCACCAATCCGAAGCTCTCCCTTGAAGTTGCCTTGATGCAAGCCTCCTCTTAGTTGCATCCTCAACTCCCAAGTCACCAAAGATCCTTCTACAAGCATCAATCCATCTTTGCACTTCAATGGTTGATTCCGTTCCCAAGAAAACCTTTCCTCCAAGAGAAGTATAGTCCTTGCAAAGCTTAGCAAAATCCACTGGTCTTGGAGTTTGAACTTGAACTCCAACATCTACTGATGGCCCCGAGGCTGGTATCCATCTCATGATCGAAGTCATCATGGCCTCAAACATAGGAGCATAATCAACAGCTTCCCTAGCAGCACGGCCTTCCCTAGCAGCTGGTCTCCCCCTTCAACTCATCCTTAATATCTACAAAAAGGAATGACTTAGAACACCTTGAGAAACAACTGCAAAAGGAGTTCAAATCCTTCTAAACTACTATATTATATATAGTAATCATTCATCAAAATACAATTACGTCTCTCATACGTAGTTACGTCAGCGAGCGTTGGCTAAAATCGATTAACCAAAGCTCTGATACCAAATGTGACGACCGCCCATGACTCCCGCACCAAAATAAGGAAATAACACGCTGAAAGGCGTGCCAGGCAGCCATGGGTGACCGTCAAGGGTAAAATAAACATCGCATAACTCACAGCGCATGGATAAAATACAATAGAGAAATATATGTATAGTGAAGCTTCGTAACAGAATATCATCAAATAAGCATCTTAGAAGTTTGATACAATCATCAGAACAGTCAATACATCAAAACCTCACTACAAAGCACTCAAAGTATATACAGCGGAACACCCAGTACATAATATGAAATAATATGCAAAAGCCTCCTGCTCGTCTTCGTCATCATCAACGTAGATCTCCAAGAACAGCACATGTCACCTGCTACCTAGTCTGCCCATCCCAACATGGATGAACAGCCCAAGGTAATAAGAGGAGACATAAAACCTTGAGTCAGACAAAGTCTTAGTGAGCAGTAAATCAACTATCAAACATACCAAAAGAGCATAAGGGATAAAAGGAATAGGAACCAAACCATCCCACTCCGCCTCTTTCTACAGTGATAGCCCCCAGACACACTCTAAGGAGAAGCAAGCATAACATGGCAGACAATTAAAGTAAAACAATAATCATTCGAGTCAAGGTCGGTGTTTTCCAAATACAAACCCCCAAGGCCTAAACCAAGATCAGATAAGCACCCGGAAAACACCGCTCTTGAGACCGAATGATGATACAACCAAACGTCCAAACATCCATGACCCTGGCTATCACTGTTATCATTGCCTTGATTTCACCGTTAGTTGAATGACCACATGTCAATGGCTAATGGTAACCCCGGTTCTAGACATAACTCCGCACGTCGTCGCAGCCCGTGCCTAGGAATTTTCGCAACTACCCAGAGTACTAGCACGTCGTCGCAGCCCGTGCTTGGAACGTCGTCGCAGCCCGTTCCAACGTACTCTTGCTTTGAGCATGCTAGAACCTTCAACAACTATGAGGTCTCAGCCTCCTAGTCATCCTCCTCGACGACTATTTCCATACTAGCTCAAGCGCCTCTCAAGCTAACCATTATCAACCAACTCGCGTCGCATCATCGAGTTATCAACATGCTTGGGATGATCCCGTCTGGATTAAACCAAGGCTATCTCACATCATGCTTCGCTTTATCGCATCATAGCAAAGTCTCATCTCAACATCATGGCTTGCCTCATCGCATCATGGCAAAGTCCCATCTCAACATCATCTAATCCATACATATGAGCTTCAACATCCGCTTCATATGCCACAAGCAGCTTTCCTTATTCAAGAGCCTTTCCACTTAGCTTTTGAATCATCATCAACCAACTTGATCAAATCAAGCTATATATCAACTAATCAATCAAATCAAACATTAATCCAAGCAATCAATCATTCAAATAAGATCTAAATAAACAATTACAATGATAATGGCAATTTCGTAAATAAATGAGCATAGATCCAACATACATGAATCATGGGTTTTTAGCATAGATCTAACAAATATAAATCATGGGTTTTTATCTCTTCAACTTGATAAATGAACTTGTATAAGTAAACATCTTCATGAGTAGTGGATCTACACTTGGATCTAAGGGGAAAAAAATGCATAAAATCACTATCTACAACACTCCAACAAACCACCAAACCAATATACTCCTTTGGGTCCGCGTGAGAGATAACCACCACTCACCAAATCACCCAAACACTTCAAAAACTATCAACTTCAGATCTAGACAGCGAAGATTCAAGCTTGATTCGTCGAAGTCCCGCTTAAAACGATGAAATCTAGCTTCGTTGGATGAAGATCTTCAACTTTGGCTCTTGGATCTTCAATCTCGATCTTCGATCTTGGATGGATGTTAGAACTAGATTGGAATGGAGAAAAGGAGATGAAGAAATGTTGTAGTCGAGCTCTCAAAATGGCAGCACTTCGTCGCTTCGAAATCCGGTGCCAAAAAGTGAGCCAAACCCCTCTATTTATAGGTTGGAAAACTCCTGAGTCGGCCCCTTATAAGTCGGTCACGACTTATCCCATGAGTCGTCCACGACTCATCTAACTCTGCGACCTGTCATCACAAAAGCCTCCGAGTCAACTGCCTAACGACTTAGCCTATGCTACGACCTAACCCCATTACGACCTAGGACCACAGAAAGCACGCGACTTAAAAAAAAACACTGCCATGTCCCTCAACTCGAACCACCGACCTAACACAACACAGATCAACATGCCGCGACTTAACTAGGTCGTTTACGACCTAACAACCTATGCCTCAACGACTCACGACTCATCAGGTACCCGACCTAACACTCAAGCCTTCGTACGACTTAACCCAGACACAACCCAAGACACACACGACACAAGCCCAAGCCTTATCTCGCCTACGACTCATCACCGAGCCGACCCAACTGCATAAGACTCATGCATGCCGCTCTAAGACCTAAGTCGGCTAAGCCTATGAGTCGTTAACGACTTAAAACACGACTTAAAACCCCAGCTAAGCCGCTCACCAATAGCTCGTACACGACCTAATCAACGCACGAGTTATCCCCTAATCCCTTTAATCCTTAACTCGGCCACAACTATAAGTCGCTCACACGAGCTAACCTCCACACGACTTAGGCTAAGGACGACTTAAACAACTCTAACGGCTTAGAAATCCTCCGATTTATCGACACGTAAAATACGGGTCGTTACAGAATGAAAGTAAACTTTTTATCCATGACCCAAAGTGCCTATAAATAGATCTCTTTCTTCCAACCGTCAACTCAGCCTCCAGAAAACATTAGTGAAGTCAAAGAAATGGTGTTACATATCGTAGTTAAGTAAAAATAACAAAGATATTCGATTATCAGTAAAATAATAAGGAGAAAGTAATCCTATGTGTGTGTATTGTTTATACGAATAATATTATTTTAGTCATGGTTTTAGAAAATAATTTTCAAAAATTAATTATAATTTTAAATTATTAAATAATAATTGAGAAAATATTATACATGTATTATATATTTAAAATCTTTTTTAGTTTTTAAAATGAAATAAAAGTGTAATTTTATTTCGGATCTAAAATTATGTATATAAATGTGCTTATATATAGATTGAGGAATTCGGCTGTCGAGATGAGAACATCGGTTGAACTAGGCCGATGTAGCTATGGGCCACAAAGCCTTTTTTTTAAATTTCCTCTTTTTATGCAATAGCTAATGCACTTGATCTAACAAAACAACATTTAGAAAAATGGAGCAATGCACTAGAATCACATAGTTTAAGTTTAGCAGGACTAAAACTTAAAACGGAGTATACGTCATACAATCTTAGTAAAGCTAGAGAAAGTAACGTGATAAAAATGCAGAATCAAATTATTAACGAGAATAATACGTTTAAATATCTAGGTTTATTGGTACAAGATGATGAAGTAGAATTAGAACAAATCGAATCAAAGCAGGAATATTTTGCCGAGCAACAATTAGGTTTGCAACATTTTACAAAGCGAAATATTGACCTTTAAAAAAGAAAAAGAAAATAAGTTGAATGAAAACAAAATTAAAATGCTAAGAGGAACAATTGGAATTACAAGGAAAGATATAGCTGAGAACGAAAAGGTGAGAGAGAAACTAGAATTAGCATGTATAAATGTGAAAATAAGCTTATATGAAATGGACAAGATAATACACGAACAAGCAGAAGAGAAATGCAAATGTGAAGAACTAAATCAACGTGGGAAAAGCATATTAACAATGAACTTAATTATTACTATGGCTCCGGGTGGAAATGTTATGAAAAATGAGAATTCATATTTTCGACCCAACCATTTGGGAACAAAGCAATGATCAAGATAACAAGGTATAACTTTTTTAATAAAAAGGAAGAACATGTAGAAGCCATGCTTGCTTATCCAAAGTTTAGAAAAATATATATAACACGGAGAAAAATGAGTAAATTCACTTCACACATACACACCAAAAAAATAAGATCGTGGCTAAATCTGAAACTTTTCTTGAAAAGTAGAGTGAATCAACAAAACGGTTTAAGTTTTGATTAAGGATATATAAAACTTCCAAAACTTATTAAAAAAATTATAACCTTTGTTCTTTTTCAAGAAGGCCTCGCTTCACATAAAAAATACAATTACCTTGAACTTCAAAATAAGTACAGGTTACCTTTGCATTTTGTGATGCATGAATCAAATCAAATTTATAGATCATCCATAATTCCACAGTTTTAAACGCCTTTTTTTCACTCTTTATTTTTTAAATAAACTAAAAAGAAAGAAATCGGTAGCATTGCACCAAAGTAACTAATATTATACTACATTTATCTGATCACTTCAAAATTAAGTGGAGAATTCAAAATTAAGGAGCCCCGAGAGAGCCGAGAAATAAAGGAACCGGATATTCAAAATTAAGTCAACAATGTTCACATTGTTTGTATCCACCAATATACATGTAAACTTGAACAAATTTCTACAGCTACACTGTATTTATCTGATCACTTCAGCAAAAAATGAGGTGACGAAAAAATTGCAATATTCTATTCTAATCCTGTTCAAAAATAAATAAGAAATATTTGATCTACATTTTCCATTGCATGCTCGGTGAATTAGCAATTGCCAAGAGTTTCAAAGTTTCAAGAGCTGTATTGGCAAGACAAACTCATCAACTGGAAAAGCTGTACAATCCAAGGGAAAAATGCATGTTCTCTGCTATGTTAATGAAGCTTTAAATGCTGTACAAAGGCTCTGAAGAACTTCCATGAATAATCTGTGACATGGTTAACCTTCCCTTGAGGAAGAAATCCAGCAGGACCCTAGAAGTCTAATATCACTGCAGATTATAAGATGATTTTATTGATGTCAACATCGAACGTATGATGAACAGAAAGAGAAGAAGAAGAAGCGGCAGAAAAAAGAAGAAAAAGGTACTAATATTAGTCCATGGATTAACAAATATAAACCAGACACCTAATCTCAAGAGGTATCACTTTTTCAGATCTCCTTCATCTCGACCTAGATCTCGCTCGATATCTCATTTTCGAAGAGCGAGATGAGATTTAGCGAAACGAGATATTAAATCTTGTTTATATATTATTTGACACTCGTCTCGTTTAAGGTAGTGAAATTTGAGGTGATATCTCAATAAAAGATTTCATACGAAATTATGTTTTTTCGTTTACATTTTTTTTTAATTCTTACGTGAGTCCACAAGAAATTACACTCCGATGACTTTTTACTTACCCTTTAATTCTTCTTCTTACCGTTTAACGAGTGAGTAAAAAAACTTATTATTTATTTTTTAACTTTTAATATTCAAATGGGTAGGGAATCATTCCGTTAATACCAAATCAACTGTGTCATCACTTTGATCTAAAATGTAAAAATTAATAGTATCATTTTGTATAAATTATGTATGTTAAAAACTTCATATATAGTTAACAATTACTACAATAATCTTGAAAATATCAAATTTAGACTTACGTTAATCCGAGATAGTCTCGAGATGGACTTTAAAATCCGAGATGCCAATCAAAGATGTACACGCAAGATACACTCATCTGACCCGAGATCTCGTCCGTTACGAGATAATGTGTGTAAAATTTCCTAGACGAAACGCTTCTGAAATCCAAGATTTAAAACCATGAGCAGTACATACCTTTTCTGAAGCAATTTTTCTAGAACCTGAATGGCCTGTCATTGGTTGTGTCTTTTGCGTTACATGATATTTGGTTGAATGGATAAATTTTCCCTGTAAAAAAGATCAAGGTTCTAACTGAAAGGGTTCCGATGATCCCCAGGTTTTTCCAACCATCAATTTGACGCGCAATGGAACTGAAAGAGAAAGAAGAAGAAGAAAAAGGTTGAGTTATGATATTAATGAAGAGGAAAGGAGGTTACTTGGAGTTTGTTCATGGTACCTGCAAGTGATGCTGCATTCTCCATGCACGTTTTCAACAATGATCCAGCTACCTTCACGAAGCGCGGATCAACTTCCAATACTAATTCATCGTGCACCTACAGGTATAAAGGGAAAAAAAAAACAAGGTTTATAAAGTTGTACACAGTGTATGCTATAAGACTAAAAGTTGATACTGACGTAAACTCGGAATATTATACAGGTATACTAACTGAACGATGCACTCTGTTCCTCTGCTGCCAATTTTTTGGGTACACTTATTAATCATGTGTTCTCATTTAGTTTGGAGTAAATCATTTAGTTTGGAGTAAATCAACGCCGCTCTCTATCAGATGGTTGTGATTTGTTTAAGTCAAATGAACACACATGATTCACCAGTGTACCGCTACTTAGAAAAATTCAGGGTAGGGAAGCCTGGACGCTGAGAAACCACGGGTTCTCATCAATTCCGGCTGTTGATCAGTCTTGTATATTCATCTTTTCAGGTGCCAACAAAAGCAAAAGAAGATGGAAGAAATTTAAATATCTTTCCTTTCTTTTTTCATTTTAAGTAAAATATTATATTAATTAACAAGTTGCATTGCTATTTTTGACAACAGGAACTTTTATCCAGGAGGAGCAAAAATTAATCATTACTGTCTACAATATAAAATTGTAGCATATACTCATGTATATATAAAATTGGCCAACATAGGTGTTCGTTTGCATGATAATTTTAGCAAATCAACCTTTACTTCCACAGCTTGCCCACCCTAGACCTCTGATGTTACAGTGCACTAGATAGATGATGGTTTTTCTCTTACTAGTTTATGGTGAAATTTAATTCTTTAGTTTAGAAGTAAAGTGTAAACTCAAATAATGAGTAAATTTAAAGTACTGAACAAATTTCAACGTTACAGTAAAAAATAAAAAGTAGCAAACGTATATTTCTAATGACCATAATGCAAATAAACCATTTCTTTCTTATTATTCATTGATAAGAATAAAGAATATAATTTTCAGTCTCATTTTTTTCCCATTTACTTGTTCAATTTTGAAATTGTTACACTCAATGTCAAGATGCAAGCTTTGGATTCCATCTCTAGCCGACCCAACTTGTTTGGGAATAATGGCTTAGTAGTAGTAGTAGTAATGTCAAGATGCAAGCATGCGACCCACTGCTAAAAGAATTTTAAAACAAAATGAGGAATTGCCCCTTCTTGCCCTCTACTTAGATCGCCAATGACATCACAATTTACAAATTGAAAAGTAACTTGCATTAGTACTGAGATAGTGGCCTTTAACACCATGATTTACATATATTTAACAAAATGGTATATTTAATAAAATAATAAAAATTATATTAAGACAATGGCACATTTGCTTATATATTCATCAATTTTAGGATTAAAAAACAGCAGTCGGGAGGGAAATGTATGATCAGTTACCTGTAAAATTATCCGACAATGACCTTTAAGCATGGAGTACTTTTTCGCAAGCTGCACATCCACTGAAGGTGATTCAAATCCTTCAGATATAATTGTGTGAATAGTTATCATTGCTAATTTTATTATATCAGCAGCTGAGCCCTAATGAAATAGCGAATTTAGCATTAGACGAATGCATTCCCAAAAATAAAAAATAAAAATAAAAAATAAAAAAAATAAAGCAAGTACAAATGCAGTTTGTGATACCTGACATATAGAATTTACAGCTTGTCTTTCAGCTTTGGCCTTCTCTTTACTGTTACCTAACCTTATCTTTGACAGAAACCGCTTTCTTCCAAATAGGGTCTCAATATATCTACATAGGAATAACATCACAGATAATGTTATCTCACACTTATCCAGAAAAAAACCAATAAATATACATCAACTTGGTGACATAAATTTATGATGAATGTGCAGAAGATATACATGACCGCAAATACCAACTAAAGCTATAATCAGAAGTCATTAACATGATAAGAAAACGGTAGAAAATTTTTCCCTACAAGTTATATATGACACTAGAAGAGACCCCAACAGGAGAAAGGTGTAATGGTTTATTTGATTAAAAATGAAGGATATATTGAAGCAATTAAAATATTTTTCGTAAACAAAAACTGACTTCTTTTTGTGGTTGCTATTGCACCAAAGTAGCATGAGATATTTAACAAAGCATTAAAATATTGTTGCTGTTAAGTACAATTCATTTTTGTAGTTGTCTTTACTCAAGATTACATTAACTTAAATACTAAATCACAGAAAACAAGGGCAAGAATTGAATACAGTAATGACTGACCCTTTATGCCTGCAAGATGCAACAGCTTCATTGAGCCAAGTGGAAACAGCTGGAAATGAATTTTTGAAGTTTTTTATTTTTCTCGTTGCTTCTTCTGCGCTGCATTCCAGTTGCTCAGCAAGAGAGCTTGCACCCATTCCATAAAGAATACCATAAATTAATCTTTTTGTTTGGTCTCTCTCATCCGAATTGATTGTTGACTCAGGCTTACCAGTCCATCTAGCAGCTATCATAGTAAAACAATCACCATCAGGCTTACGCAGAAGATCTATCAATGAAGAATCTTTAGAAAAGTGAGCCATCAAGCGCAATTCTATCTGGGAGTAGTCAGCAGTAAGCAATAGCCAATTTTCCTGAAAAGAAATTAGGAATTAATACTATCTAACAGATAATAACTTCTATAAATAATTGCAACTTTTAACAATGTAAGAACTTACTTGAGTTGGAATAAAGAAATCGCGAGGATTAACTTGTAGATGTCCACTTTGTGAAGATTGAGAATTGCTCTCTGGGTGATTGATTGTAAAGGCTACTGAATGTTCAACACACTACGTATCAAAGAATAAAGTTAATAAATATCATAAATTTCCTTTTAAAAAATCCTTGAAAATTTTATCAAAATGACCAAATGATTCTTTCACCTGAAGATTAGGTTCCTCCATAGAAAGTCTGCCCGTAGCAGTTGAGACTTGAAGCCAGAAGCCTTTGACTATGTACCTTTGGGATTTCATACACAAACGAGCCCTAGAACAAATAGATCCTAATGTGCCATTTAGCTTTGCCAAAGTTCTGTGCTCTCTAATAACTGAAATTATTGGATGTTGACCTCTGAAAAGAATAGCACTGATTAAAAATTTGAAGACACGAAAGAAGACTGGAAGCAGTGAATATTTATGCTGAAAACAGCAAATGTTCTAATTTCACATCTGCTAAAAGGGTGTATGTTCTATAATTTTTTGGATGCTTGGATTTTGCTAATGTGTTATCATCATCATCTACTCGGTGCATAAGTCTCCCACTTGGGCGGGGTTTGGGATGGGAAACCGTACGGTCTTCCCTCATTATTGGTGAGACAGTTTTCTAAACTTGATCGATAAAACAAACACCCACAAAAAACAAATCCAAAGATGCATGAATAAAACTCACACTAGACGTGGTGTACAAAATACATAATGCACATAATAATGTACGTAATAAAAATTACTGACACACATTATAGAAATTTCTGGTACCTATCATACTTTTTCAATTAACAAGCAAAAAGTTAAAATAAAAATGCACATGATGTAGAAAAAAGGAAAAGTAATGCCACCTTAACATATCCAAAGAATGTTTATCAGTGCTAGGATGCAGTTTTCCTTTCTTGCAGCCTTGAGGTACTGGTAACTTCAACCGTGTATAAAGTAAATCGGCAATATCCGCAGTTGAATTTAGAGAAAATGATATGCCTGCTAGAGTGCATGCTTCCTTCTCAAGCTCTTTTAGCTTCTTCACCAAAAGATTTCTTGCACGAAGGCAACCTTCCATGTCAACACCTATGCCGCAAAGTTCCATGTCCGCCAGAATTGTAACCTGCATTTCATGCCATTAAGTTAATACGACTTAAAAGCTTCATAAATTTACTTTAGGTGCAGATTTAACTATATAATATTCAGCCACCATATTGAGATTGCTGGGTAGCTAAGCTGATAGCTTTAGTTTTTGTATGACAAATGAGGTTTGATCCAGGTCTTTTAAGACTTGATTTCATTATATCGTGTCAAAAACCACTGTACAAGAGAAATGGAGGCAGCAGAGTAGTCCAACTCTGAACCACCACTCAAACATAGATATCACTGAATAAAAGTATTTAAGAACTATTTTAAGAACATACCAATGGATTTTCAATTTTGTTCAGTGCATCAACCAAGTTCTCCGAGGCAAGTAGTTTTAACAAAACAGAACCAAGGGCACGTGATTGTGCAACTCGGCGACAGCAACCATCATGTGCAGCTTTACGCATTTGATTTCTCCACCTACCACTTCTATTAGCCGCTGCTGCCTCCTCACTGGATAATCGTTTTTTCACCACCTACAGCGTTCAAAGACAGAGCTTAACTAGATGCTCTTGGATATGCACGTCGCACGCGCACGCACACAGATTTTTACTAAAAATTTCTCTATCAACACATTTTCAATCATTCAGTTTGATGACATAGCATATAATTAATCCTATAGCTAGAGCTAACAAATGAGTGGCATCCTCATGTAAGAAATCTCTTAAAACATGCATTAAAATTTGCAACATATTTGATAAGAAAACGAGGTACCTTCTCGAGATTTGGAGCAGTTTTACTTTCTTCGTCAGGCCAAATGATCCATGACACAATGCATAAATCAATTCCTTCACGTACAGAAATGGGTGCCAACAAAATATAAGAATCATCAACAATTTGAATATCACTCAACTCCTTAATTTCAAGCTTTCCCAACTGGTGAATGGCAATGGAGGGGAATTTAAGAACTTGAATCTGACTTTTTAAATTCCATGTGATTTTCCTAACACCATTTTGACTCATGATCTTCACCATCCTATTCCATCTACTTTTGGCAACATTCCACCTGACACGAACGCTTGAAGCTTTGATATCATGGGCAGAGCTTTTTGAAGCACTGCGGCAAGGGCTTAGTCTAATAAATGAGGTTATATCTTTTGATAAACTGACATAATAAACTGGTGAGCCCTCCCAACAAACGGCTAAGCCAATAATATCAAATTGAATGGAAGAGTTTGAATCTGTTCGACTTGAAAAGTGAACATCAAAATAAAACTCTTTTATGGCTTCCCAATGATCCAAGAAGGAATCAAATCCCCCCGGAAAATTACTTGCATTAGTAGGACCTTGATCGCTAACTCTATTATTATTGCTGTAAGTAGGTTCATACATGTTCTCCGTACCATTTCTTGCCTGATCAGGCATATATTTCTTGTCTTCGACGTAGCAAGCTGCTTTCGGACTTTCTTCAGTGTTTAGTACATTGCAATAAGAATTATATAAAGTGGATGGACCCACAAGAGACCTGTCAACTTCCATGTTACGGCTGTCTTTCTCTTTTACTAGCAAGGCTGCTTCATTATTATCCTCTACTAATTTTTGGCTTATAACATTTTGTGGTATACCATTAGGAAAATTGTTTTTTACATCATTCAAAATTCCAACAGGAACTTTAGGATTCTCATTTGTTTCATTATGAATGTGCTTCTCATGTGGAGGCGAGTCACGGATAATATTTGCAGGAAACAAAACAGGAGACATCTTAGGAACAGCAATTCCAAGAGACTGGAAGGTAGAAAAGGCAGCGACCCTTGCTTCTTCAGCTTGATCAAGAACTATTTTTCGTGCACCATTTTTAATTTTCTTGGCTAGACTCATTTGAACGCGCTGGATGCCTGGACCTTCTGCAGAGCCCATCAGTGATATATTTAGTCAGCAAGTCATGATGGAAAAACACAAAGGGGAAAAGTATAAATAATATAAAAAGTGTATGCAGATAAAGTGACATATACAACAACGATGACTTGATTTTTGTTAGACGTATAACGTCGATGAAAGTTATTGTCATGATGCCAATCATCTTGCTCATTTAAGTAACAGAATGGAGAAAATTATATCCTTCATGTCATGATAAGTAAACTAAACATACATTAAACTGCATGAAAAAATGGTCCAAATGCAACCAAACACGAATCAAGCTATGTCATGCCATTTAGAAATAGTCTATCGGAGCTTAAGATCCAGAGCACTTAAGTATTGAGATTGTTAAATACTGGCAATGTCTTTATCTTGTATGCATTTATTAACCTGTGTTTTCTTTTTTGAATTAATTTTCATGCACATTAACATATGGCACTTGTTAATTGGCACTTAGCACCATTTAACCCCACCAGCCATATTTACATTCGTGATAGTAATATCAAGTCGGATTTAAAATCTTTCTAGTTGGGAATAACTATGGACAACTGAGAGTAAAGAACAAGACTGTTGCAAAGATGGGCTATTTTTGAACTTGAATACCCCTCATGTCCATTTATTCTTAAGAAATAATGTGTTTACAGACACACATGCATGTATTGATGAGAAGGGATCCATAATCCCCCTATTTTTAGCCTCTTCGTGGTCTTTTCATAGCATTCATTGGATTCCACAAGTTGGTGGATGGATTAACTGATAATGTAAGAAAGTGAAAAAAATGAATATGGAAGAGAGTCACATCAAATCTATCCAACAATTTGTGAAACACAATGACCAATATGAAGGGGGGCTATGGAGCTACAAAGGGGTGGGGGGGTGTGTGTGTGTGTGTTAATGTCTGTGTTTATTATATGTATATAAACACACACACCCCTCTCCACTTGACCTCATTGACACCCCTAAAAAAATTGAACTATGCAATTCGGAACGAAAAATTGTAGATCTGTTTTGACACGCATGGAGATCATCTCCACGTAATTTTGGTTAATCTGAATAGTACTACTATATTCAAAATAATATTTCAAATTGAAGGTTTAAATAAATGTCTTAACATTTGATATTTTAACATTTTAAATATGTTATAAGTTCCAAATTGAGTTCATTTTTGATGGACATTGACGCAGCGGATTAATCAAACAAAACTTCAATCGATGGATTGTAGCAATCGGTGAGTTGAAGATACCAAAAATGCCCAAGTTCGTTGATCCAAAGATACCGAACTCTAGCTATCTCAAACACGTTGATAGCGCACTATACCGTGTTCAAAGATCTACGATTCTTCGCACGTTGATCTAGCGCACTAGATTCCGTGAATCGGCTTCAACAAACGTGGATTCGAGCGCACTCGAACGACGTAAGTGGAGATAGGAGATTACACTCAACTACCAATTGGTATGAAAGCACAAAGCTAACAAAAGAGAAATTTTATTCAAAATCAACAACCATAAAATGTACAACACACGCGTATTTATAGGGTTTTCACAACACAGCCCTTGAGTCGTGACCGACTCATGACTCACGACCTACGACTCATCATAAGTCGTTAACGACTTAGCAACACACCACACCTTTATGCATTACACGACTTACCATACAACACGGTATACGACTCATCAAACCATTCAAGTTACACGACTCAAGAAAACATAACGACTCAACTTATGAACGACTTATGACACAACCGACTCACTATTACAACACACCAGACATAATACGCGACACAACAAGATACGACTCACGACTCATAGCTTCAGCGACTCAACATCCTTCCTACGACTCAAGCTTCCAAGTCCCCTGCGGCAAAACCCTTCAAGCGAGTCAACTCTGGACGACTCTTCTATGTCGTAACTCGTCCCCGCCTTATGGCCACCCATTACTGTTATTCCCTGTTGTTTCCTGATGAGTCGTGAACGACTCATGGCCTTGCAATTAGGTCGTATACGACTCATCAATTCAGATTTATTGAAACTCCCATTGAGTCGTGACTCGTGTCCTTCCTTTGTCTCAAGATCTCTACTTGCTGAAACGTTCACCTTTCTCATGTTAAGCCGTAAACGACTTATGGTTGAATTGTTGAGTCGTGTACGACTCATAAAGCACGAACGACTCAAGTCACTGATGGGTTGTGGACGACTTATCACACTACACCACAAATTCCTGCTGAGTCGTAAAACTTCCATAGGCCTTGCTGCATCATCCTCTCCTGGTTGAGAAAAATTCGTCCTCGAATTTGTAACTTCTTCTACAACAAACTCACTTCCATGATATGGAATTAAATGCTTGACGTTAAAAACATCAGAAGTATAGACATCATCTGGTAACTTTAATCGATAAGCATTCTCATTGATTTTCTTCAAAACTTCAACTGGACCAATTTTCCGTGCTTTCAATTTATTGTATGCACCAACCGGAAAACGATCCTTCGTCAATACCGCATAAACCAACTCACCTTCCTTAAATTCAACATTTCGACGTTTCAGATCTGCAGACTTCTTATACTTCTCATTCGATTTCTCCAATCGTTTCTGAACGATTTTATGACATTCAGTCAGCTCATCAACAAAATCAACAGCTCGTTTAACTGTTCCCTTCGCCTGTGGTACTACTGCCAAATTCAACGGCCCCCTGGGTAAATTTGAATAAACAATCTGAAACGGACTGAATCCCGTGCTACGGTTCACTGCATGATTGTGAGCAAATTCTGCCTGGCATAGCTTCATGTCCCAACTTCTCAAGTTATCCTGTACAAGACAACGCAACAAATTTCCCAATGACCTGTTAACAACTTCTGTCTGCCCATCAGTTTGCGGATGATAAGCACTACTAAATTTCAGTTTCGTTCCCACCATCTTCCACAAACTCAGCCAAAAGTGACTCAGAAAACGAGTATCTCGATCAGAAACAATAGAGTCTGGTAACCCATGAAGTCGATAAATCTCCTTGAAAAATAACTGCGCCACTCGTACTGCATCTGCTGTCTTCTTGCAAGCAACAAAATGTGCCATCTTTGAAAACCTGTCCACCACAACAAATATCGAATCATTTCCCCTTTGAGTTCTCGGCAAACCCAAGACAAAATCCATGCTAATATCAACCCATGGCTTAGATGGTACTGGTAATGGCATATACAACCCTGCATTCGTTGCTGTCCCCTTTGAAACTTGGCAAATATGACATCGCTCCACGAATCTTTCAACCTCTTTCCTCATCGACGGCCAAAAGTAAGACTGCGAAATCAACTGTAAAGTACGATCACGGCCAACATGTCCTTCATCGTGCAATTCCTTCACAATCTTCATCCTCAAACTACAGTCCGGAATACATAAACGATTTCCTTTAAACAGAAAACCATCAACTAACATGAATTCATCGGTACTCCCATCCTTCACTTTTTCAACATATTTCACAAAGTAAGGATCTTCTTCAATCATCTCTGGCAACATTTCAAACCCCGTCACTTCCACCTTCATTGTCGTCAGTAAATGACTCCTCCTACTTAAAGCATCAGCTACTCGATTGGTCACCCCAGATTTGTGCTTAACGACAAAAGTAAACTGCTGTAAATATGCAATCCATGATGCATGTCTTGCTGAAATCTTATCTTGCCCCTGTAAATGTTTCAAAGCTTCGTGATCAGTGTACAGAACAAATTCCTTCTGAAATAAGTAATGTCTCCAATGCTTAACAGCCTGAACAACAGCATAAAATTCAACGTCATATGTACTGTATCTGATCTTTGCCCCTGACAGTTTCTCACTAAAATAAGCAACTGGCTTTCCATTCTGGCTCAGAACTCCTCCAATTCCAACCTTCGAAGCATCAGTATGCAATTCAAACAATAACTGAAAATTAGGTAGAACAAGAATTGGTGCAGACGTCAACAATTCCTTGATCCTTTCAAAGGCAACCCCCGCTTCCTCTGACCACACCAACTGTTTACCCTTCATGCAATCAGTCACTGGAGCCATCACGCTACTGAAGTGTGGTATGAACCTTCGGTAGAATGATGCTAACCCATGAAAACTTCTCACTTCTGTAATTGTCTTTGGCTGTGGCCAATTCCTGACTGCTTCAACTTTGCTCTGGTCAACTTGAATACCTTTCCCTGAAACAACATACCCCAGGAATAAAACACTAGGTGTCATAAACACACATTTCTTTGTAGCAGCATAAAATTGTTCTTCACGAAGAATAAACAACACTTCTCTCAGATGTAGAACATGTTCCTCCGTACTCCTGCTATAAATCAAAATATCATCGAAATAAACCACGACGAACTTTCCAATGAGTGGTCTAAAAATTTGATTCATCACCCGCATGAATGTACTAGGTGCATTAGACAAACCAAATGGCATAACCAACCATTCGTATAACCCCTCTCTCGTCTTGAAAGCTGTCTTCCATTCATCTCCAGGTCTGATTCGAATTTGATGATAACCACTCTTCAAATCAATCTTTGAAAATATAGTTGCCCCACTCAATTGATCTAACAAATCATCCAACCTCGGCATAGGAAATCTATATCGAACAGTGATCTTATTCAAAGCTCTACTATCTGTGCACATCCTCCATGTTCCGTCCTTCTTTGGTACTAATAATGCTGGCACGGCACAAGGACTCAAGCTTTCCTGAACACGTCCCTGTTCCAACAACTCTTCCACCTGCCTTCGTAACTCTTCATGTTCCTTCGGACTCATTCGGTAATGTGGTCGATGTGGTAACACTGCTCCCGGAACAAGATCAATTTGATGTTGAATGTCTCTAAGTGGCGGTAACTTCTTAGGCAACTCCTCTGGAAAGACATCTTCAAATTCTTTCAAAATTGGCTTTGCTGCTTCTGGGATTTCAACTTCTTCACTACTCTCTCTTCCAATCAACAAAAACACTTCCGGTTCTTCCTCCACTTCTTTAACAAACTCCTTCAAAGTCAACAGAGTTTTCAATTCTTCAATCTCCTCCAGTTTGTTCTCCTTCTGCTGTTGCTTCTTAGGAACCAAAGTGATTTTAGTACCCTCGAACATGAAACTGTAACTGTTGGCACGACCGTCATGCTGAACTGCTCTATCAAACTGCCATGGCCTGCCCAATAACAAGTGACAAACATCCATGTCCACAACATCACACCAAATTTCATCTTTGTACTTCTTCCCAATCGAAAAAATAACACAAGCCCTTCGACACACTTTTACTTCACCTCCTTTCCTTAACCATGCTAGCTTGTATGGTTTAGGATGCTTTTCGGTCTTCAAATTCAACTTCCTAACTGCCTCTGTAGAAATAATATTATCACAACTCCCCGCATCAATAACGAACTTGCAAACTTTCCCCAGAATAGTACATGTCGATTGAAAAATATTGCTTCTCAGCCAACTACAATCCTCCTCTTGCTTAGGTGTCAAACAACTTCTCCTCATCATAAGATTACAACCTTCATCACCCGACACTTTTTCTTCCTCCTCAACATAAGGTACATTTGAATACTCTGCCTCCTCACCATCATCTGCTTCAACCTCTGCAACCATGGTTCTCTTCTTCGGCTTCGGACATTCGTTGCTTTTGTGACCCAACTCCTGACAATTATAACATTTGAAAACACTACTAGCCTTCGCCTTCTCAACCTCCTTGACCACTGGCTTTGTAACAGGTTTAGGAACATTAGAACTTCCGCCAACACCCCTTGCTTGATTATTGGAATTAGTAAACACACCACCTCCACGCCTTCCTTGTTTCTCCCAAGCTAACGCTTTCTGATGTGCCTCTGCTACTGATCTAGGATCAAACATATTAACCATATCTTGGATCTGCATTCTCAAGCCCCCAATGAATCTAGCAGTTAGCTGTTCTTCTGTTTCCATGATATCATTCCTGGCGATGAGTTGGTAAAATTCATCAGCATAATCACTAACAGATTTTGTCCCTTGCCTCAGATTCTGCAACCTCTGGTACATAAGTGATTGGTAGTTATAAGGCAAAAATGTAGATCTCATCAACTTTTTCATCTTCTCCCAAGATTCTATCTTTGACTTCCCCATTCGTTCTCGAGTAAGTTTAGTTTGCTGCCACCACGCCAAAGCTCTCCCCCTCAACCTAGTAGCAACCAACTTCACCCTTCGATTCTCCGGCACCTCCTTGAAATCAAAGATTTCCTCCACATTAGACAACCAATCTAAGAACTCCTCAGCAACCATCCCGCCTTTAAACTCCGGAATCTCCATTTTCATACCCGACTCCCAACGACGGTCATCCTCCACATCACGGTAAGAATTTCGAACTTGGTCTCGATCTCGATAATGAATACTTGCTCTATCACCCTCTTCAACAAAATCAAAGGTACGCCTACATCGATCTCGACCAACATCATCCCTTCTCTCATGCATGCTTCTTTGACTATGTCCCTCTTCATCTCTATATACTTCATGGTCAAATTCTCGATGACTTCTTCTTTCTTCATGTGCATAGTCATGATGATCTCTTCGTGATGAAATTGATGTTTCTCTTCTATCTCTACAAGAATGTGGTGATACCCTCCTCGCTTCCGTAACCAATGGCGAAACTCGGTTTCCTCCATGGTTCGAGTTTGGTGATCTCCTCCTTTGATTCAAATCATTCATCAATCTCTCCAATTTACCAATGCCTTCATCAAATTTTTCATTAATACGTTGTTCCATAAGCTCGGCTTCTTCTCTACGATACAAAGCTTCAACGTTTTGATGACGATTAGCTCTCCTTGGTGGCATGGTTAAAATTTTCACAAACTTCAACAAATTGAACACAATACTTCAAAATTTCACACGATAAGGCAATCTAGGCTCAACTGTCTCGGCAATGCTTGTCTCGGCCTTGACTCTTCACAACTTTGCTTGGCTCGGTCAAGACTTGCCTCGGCTCACTCCAAAACCTTCAAAACTTTGGCGCGCAAATCACCAATTCAAAATCCAAACAAAATCCAACTCCTCGATCCAAAATGAAATGGATCAAACTCTCCAAACTTGATGCAACTTCAATATGAACACGATGAACTACTTCAAACTTCAAAAACTTGGCTCCAAGAATCAAACTTAGCTATGATTGGCTAAGTATGGCTCTGATACCAAACTGACGCAGCGGATTAATCAAACAAAACTTCAATCGATGG